>OZ001665.1:5857908-7057908 GCA_963924145.1 Pyrausta purpuralis
GAGAAGAGAAGAGAAGAGAAGAGAAGAGAAGAGAAGAGAAGAGAAGAGAAAGAGAAGAGAAGATAAGAGAAGAGAAGAGAAGAGAAGAGAAGAGAAGAGAAGAGAAGAGAAGAGAAGAGAAGAGAAGAGAAGAGAAGAGAAGAGAAGAGAAGAGAAGAGAAGAGAAGAGAAGAGAAGAGAAGAGAAGAGAAGAGAAGAGAAGAGAAGAGAAGAGAAGAGAAGAGAAGAGAAGAGAAGAGAAGAGAAGAGAAGAGAAGAGAAGAGAAGAAGGTGCCAAAGCTTGCTCGAGAGTGTAGACCGACAGTTTTTGAGGTCTATTTTTACGGCCAGGCCTAAAAACACAACCCCACCGTTTGAACAGTTCCCACAAACCCGTTGTTTATTTCGTTGTTTTTTTCGGGCTGCAGGAGACTGGGGGCCTGGTTTTCTTGTGTGCAAACATGAGGGGATTTCGCAAATACTCGCCACGCTTGGCAGGCGGGTTGGCGAGCGCAGAGGCGCAGTTCCTTGCAGCTGTGACGCTGCTGCCCGTCACAGTACAATATTTAGCTGCGCCTTATATTGAATGGTTATACCGCCATCGGTCGGTCGCCAGAGCCTCGTCTGTATAAACAGGACGCACCACGTGAAGTTGAGGTTGGCTTGGAGCTTTAGGTCTTGGTCAAGCTCCCTTACGTTCAATGACTATATGCTTCGTCTTTTTGTATTTTTCCTTTAGATTAGCAGTGCCATGCTGTTTGTATTTTTTGAAATATTTGTCTCTAAGGTGCATCATGTCCTTAACCGTGTCTGTGATTCAGGGGTGTGGTGGATGTCTGAATTTGAATGTTTTTAAGGGGGCATGTACTCGTAAATCCAAGAGTCCCCACACACAGTTCAAAAGCATCAACTACCTGATTTACTCCTAGGAATCCCTTAAAGTCAGTCCATGGAATCAGAGCAATGTCCCTGTTAAATAGGTCCACAAATATATTCTTCATAAGCCTGTATGTCACCCACCTCTGACAGGGCTTCTACTTTTTGATCTTGAATTCTGCCAGCAACATCGCGTGAGCACCCATATCCAGAGTGTACCTGACGGCCACCCGGACGGTGGGGACATCAGTACACACTACATCTATAAGCGTACTGCTATTGCTTGTGAAATGTGTGGGTTGATCAATCAGCTGGGTCAGGTTCAGAGTTTCAGTAAATTTAACAAAGGCCGTATACTTAGCGCTACCCCCTATCCATCAAGTTAATATTAAAATCGTCCACCAGAATGATTCTTGTTCTCGGTCAGTCTCGGGGTGTCTCGGCGAGTGTGTACAGCCGGCATTATATAACTTGTATAGGAAGGTACCTATAACTGCCTCGGTGGCGCAGCGGTTGGAGGGTCGCACTTTAAAAGCGATGGCTGCGTCAGAGGCCCCGGGTTCGATCCCCGGATCGGGCCAAAAATACCTACCTGGGTTTTTTCTGGTAATTAATTCTTAGGGTAGCCCGGAGTTTGAAAGTTGGCAGTGTTTCTCCCCCGTGCCTCCGAAAGCACGTGTTAGGCCGTTAGTCTTGCGCCTGATCTCTCCCGGGTCGTGTCAGACTGCTGTGCCTTCGGGCTATAAGAGTGAGAGGAACAGAGTGCACCTGTGTTTGCGCACACACTTGTACACTATATTGTGTCCCGCGCAGTTTGTTAGTCGTTGTGACTGGCCACCGAAGTCGAAATCGGCTAAGAGGACTATTATAGGTACCTATGTAAAGTAGGTTTTGGTTTGTAATACAAACTACAATACCAGTGTTCGTATCTTTTAAAAGTGTCTTATTTTCACATACATTTTTAAAATTACATTTTTTCGAACCCTAACATTAAATAGAAATAGACAGAATAGGCTTTCTTGTAAACAACTTTATTTCAATAAGAACGGCTCTTTAATATAGAATATGCCTGTAAAATATATATTTTTTGTTTGACGCACACATGACACATGACGATGTTTAGTTAGTTTACGTACGAGGCTTGGAGAAATTTGGTAGTAACTCTTCGTGTCTCATCAATTCATTAACAAAACAAGATTTGTATAAAAGAAGATAAAACAATTTCTATTTTACGATTGAGATATTATTAAAGTTAGCCTGTAACGTCTCACTGGTGGCAAAGGTTTTACATCCACTATGCGGTAGTTTGAGCCATACTCCACCACGCGGGCTCAGTGCGGATTGGTGGAGGGGTGTTTGCAAGGCAAACGACTAACACTGCTGTCGGATGTTATCAAGCCGCCTATACGGCCTCTGACTAGGCTTAACGCTTAATATCAACCAATATTAGTCGGGAACAACGGCTTAACGTGCCTTTCGAAGCACGGAATACTCGTGATATAAGTCACTTATATGGTCGGAATAGTCACCCGTCCAAACAATACCGCGCTATAGGTTGCTTCACTTCGGTATCAATACCAAAGCGCTGTTACCAATGCGCTACGGGCACCTTAAATATAAAGTTTCGAATGCACGTCGTAAATGAAAGTCCTTACTGACTCTTACTATATTATACACTTGTAGTTTATTTTACAAAGAGGGACATAGTACGTATCACTTGAGGTAGATTTCGCCCAGAATCTGAATTTAGATGCAATTTTGCAGTGCAACGGACTATCTTGTGATACTAGGGTAAGTATACCGTCTTATTTTTAGCTGTAGCAACATTTTCTATACCAATTTTGGTGAAATAATATACAGTAAGTAACGTATGACTTTTAAGGCTAGTGTCAAATAGCGGCCTTACAACATTCTAGAAAACATGGCAGTTTGTTTTCGTACATACCTAGTTACATACAATGATGTTCAAAATTATAGACAGGTTATACACCAATATTAAAGCATGTTAAAGTGGCGCAAGTATTACTCTATATACGAACGTATTTTGTGTATTACGACACTAAGCGCTAATAGAGACAAATTATGGGGCATGCGTGTTGATAGAAAGAGATAAATATATAACATCCGTTACGTACTGATTGCTACTTTTTTAATTGGCGCGAGCGCGTGTCATCTCGCTCTTTAGCCTAATGCGAAATTTTGCTATTATATATAAATACGTGTTTTAAGTTTTAATACATTTAAATGAAAAAACTATATTTATGAATGTAAAAGACACGTTTTTCTTGTCTCTAACAGTTGCTATGTAATTGGTACTACTCCTTAACACACAGGAAGACAGTTTTACCAGAAAACGAGAAATAATTTAAGGCGCCGTCGGGTATAGCCGTAAAGAGATAGCGTGCCCAACTGAATGCACTCCGGGCAATTACCTGCCTTTCGTGTGGTCATTTGCGAGTGCATGCGACGTATCTAATTTAAAAACATCTTAGGCTACATAGTTTGGAAAAAAAATAAGTAAATGTCAGATTGGCCATTTTAATGACCATTGGTTAAAGTTTTTTTTAATACACACATATTTAAATATTCAACCTCTGGTAACAACATTTAACTATGACTATCAATCATGCAATGGGGTCTTACTGAGGTCATAGTAAGGTTGTGCAACTAAGCCTAAGTGACTGAATGTAATAAATGTATTACTATTAACAAGTAATATAAATTATAATTATTTTTCAGTGTCGAGGTGAACGATGTCAAACAAAGGTATGTATAAAAAAAGTAAAAACCGACTTCAAAACCAAAATGCACTAAAAAGTCTTAAATAAACTCTTCACCATTGAAAGGAAAGGGATCTGTTTTAGGCAAACAATTTCTTTTTGGAGTCGGTGCTGTGATAGTTGATGCTTGATAGTCAAAGTGATGGCACCGACTCCAAAAAGAAAATGTTTGCCTAAAACGGATTCCTTTCCTTTCAATGGTGAAGAGTATATCTAAGAATGAAATCGGTTTTTTCTTTTTTTTAAAGTTAATTTTATTTCTTCATTTTTAGTCATTACATAAGAGGGGGGGGGGGGGGAGTTGCACCTTATGACTCTATTTTTTAAGAAGCTACAAATTACCTATCATAAATTCTGTCATTATAATTACTGAACTCCTAAGCGTTAAGGAGTTGCACCATCAGTCTCCACATAATGTTGACTACCAGACGTAACAACACGTCAACATTAAGATTGTCGTAAAAAACGGTTCTCCCTTGTTTTGTCGAACAACGTTTGATATAATTTCACTTCAAAAACATTTAAAATATCTAATTTCATTTGATATAATTATTCGATTCCTATAATATTTATTTTATCTAATTTTGATTGACATAATTGTTCATGTAATATAATTTCATTTCATCGAATTTTCACTTTGCCTAATATCACATGACATAATGTTTGCTGGGCCTAATGAGTGCTTAATCTAATTTTTATTTAACCGAAACTTTATAACTGAATAACTCTAGATTAAACAACAAAAAAAACTGACACTGTTCTAACCTACATAACCTATATGACATCAACAAAGGGGAATTCTGGCGCTCGGCGGCCGCTGCCGCGGCACGCTCGCTTCGCTCGCTCGCCTTCGCGCGTTGTCGGATCACTGTTCTAACCTAACCTAACCTAGATGACACCAACAGAGGGGAGTTCTGGTGCTCGGTGGTGCTCCTATTTTGTGATTAAATGCAAAATATTAAAGCTTTGTTTTAGTCAAGTTGCCCTATTTGCTGTCTTTAAAATAATACTGTTAAAATCTTATAATTCAAAAAAAAAAAACAATATAGACGAACTGATCATAATACTAAATAAAAGTATGTAAAATGATAATTATACAAAATAAGATTAGATAAAACAAAAATTAGATGAAATGATTATTAGGTCGAATGATGATTATGCCTCTTAAATGTTAGCACA
The DNA here is from genome assembly GCA_963924145.1 of Pyrausta purpuralis. NCBI lineage: Eukaryota > Metazoa > Arthropoda > Insecta > Lepidoptera > Crambidae > Pyrausta > Pyrausta purpuralis. The sequence continues at coordinate 5,862,723 of OZ001665.1, forward strand.
AACGTTGTTATATCAAACAAATATTATCTGTTATAAAAATTATGTTAAACAAAATTATGTTAAACAACCATTATGTTAAGAGTGATTAGTAATAATGAAATTATATCAAACGTTTTTCGACAAAACAAGGGAGAACCGTAAAAAACACAATACGTGCCTTTAAAATTTGAGGGTTTCCATCAATTGCACCACGATCCCATCATTAGATCCCAAATTGGCAACAATGGGACCAACTAGAAGGTATACCCTCTAGGAAGGCGAAAAAATTTACTAATCGGTCGACTAACAATTGAGATATGAGGTAACATAGATACAAAAAACATACAGTCGAATTGATAACCTCCTCCTTTTTTGAAGTCGGTTAATAAGAAAACTCTAAGCGAAATAGATAATATGTCGTGTAGGTATAAAACCCATTAAAGCTGGGACTGACTTGTAAGCAAGTGTGTGTGCATACACAGGTGCACTCTCGATTCTTACATACTCTCATAGCCCGATGGAACAGCAATATGAACCGGTTAGATAGAGATATTACCGTTACCATGAGTTTTCGACTGTTTTTATTGCTAGCGACGTCGTTAAAAACTAGCGGTCCGCCTCTAGCGGTCACTGACAGAACTATATATTTTTTTGTTAATTGAATAGCTATATTTAAAGGTTTCTTTATTTGCTGGAAGTCTTATTTTTTTTCTTTTTTGTTATTGAATAAAAGTTATCCGTTATAAATTCTTAATTTATGAGTTTATATTTTTCATCAGTGTACAGGTTTCTCCTGCCACATGACCACGAATGAAGAGTTCCAAATCAGCGGCGGTGCGTGGGAGCAAAACTACCCTCAATACGACGAACGGCATATACCACAGCCGGAATATAATCAATGAACTACGATAATAAAGTTGTATTTATGAATGAGACAAATGATTTTGTATATTATTTAACACAAGATTTTTTTTTTTATTGATAAGGTACAACAACAGTGCATAATATACATGATAATCTTATTTTTTTTACATAGGATACTTTATACATATCTATTACAGGCGTACATAGCATTGAAAATTATTAGCATTTAATAACTAAAACTAGTAAATGGTTTATAATGGCTTTAACACTCACAGTGTCTTATTTTATACTCATAAAGATAAAACTAGTAAATTTAAATATGCACTACTCCTTACAGTCTGAGAGCAATTTTAATCTAGTAAATAGCTGAGTTATATGCTCTCTTTAACTCTATGCGCAGGAAATAATATAACAGTACTAAGTTCTTTAGACGTGGTCGTAGCGCAGTGGTAGCAGCGCTTTGGTAGTGATACCGAAGTGAAGCAACCTACAGCGCGGGCGTGTTTGGATGGGTGACCATTCCGACCATATAAGTGACGTGTATCACAAGCATCTACATGCTTCGGAAGGCACGTTAAGCGGTCAGTCGGTGGTCCCGGCTAATATCGGTTGACATCAGTCGTTAAGTTTAGTCAGAGGCCTTATGGGCGGCTTGATAACATCTGACAGCAGGATTAGTCGCTTGCCTTGCAAACACCCCCTCCACCAATCCTTACTGAGCCCGCGTGGTGGAGTATGGCTTGAACTACCTCATAATTGAGATGAGGCCTTGGCCCAGCAGTGGGACGTTACAGGCTAACTTTATTACGTATTTTAAAGAAAATTATTATCATATTTGTGTAGTTAATACACCTTGTGTTATAAAGCTTCAAGTGTTTTAGTAATATTTTCTATTTTGCATAGATTTCAACGAGGAAATAAATAAAGATAATTTAGACTTAATACAATCGTCGATTTTTTTATCGACTAGTTTTTTTAAATTAATTAATCAATTGCTTAGTTTTTTTCCATAGTACAAGATAATTATGTTTTCCTTGTAATCTGTATAGTGATAATATTAAAAAATAGTTTCCTTAATTTTCCAAACCAAAGAAAATCAAATGAACCTCGAATTTATCTAATGTTTCCATTAGCATTGGCCACTTAGGGTTTCTTAAGACTACTGGCAACATCAAAGCTTTGTAAAAAGGTCCTAACATTTGTCAAAGAATTCGCAGTCGTCTGTGGTCTTTTCCAAAGAAGGTTTTATTATTAATATTGACAGCCTTAAGTTGTGGTGAATAAGATATAAAGGAAAAGGGCCGAATAAACGGAACAGTTATTAAGATTTAATGTGCTTTGGGCGATTGCGATTGAGGTTTCTCTGAATTCAGTGTTAACGTATTTTGGGCTTTGGTTTAATTTGTCATACATTATTAATGCTCGGAAGTGTAGGTGGGATATTTTTTTTAGGTCATAGCTAGCTCACATAACCAATTTTTAGAAGGTTACTGACAAAATGTATTGATGGTTATACTCACTCTCCAGAAGATTTTGATGACCTCCATGGTGAAGTGGCTAAGCCCGCTAGGCTTCAAGGTCTCACTACTCTATGAAGCGGACCCGTCCCGTGTTCGATTCCCTGTCGGGTCAATAATTAGAAATCACAATTTCCTATCTATATTATCAAGTGTATTAGCTATTTACTTTGGGATCTGTTTAATGTTTGCGATAGGTGTTCATTTCATATTTTTAATTTGGAATCTGGCACAAAATAACACCCAAAAATATATGAATTATGTTTTATATTCAATTTTCATAGATAGTCAGAGCAGTCCTTTGTACCCAAGGACCAGCGTGTGCGTGGACCACATTATACTTCTTTGTAGTTTCACAGTTAGTTCCGGAACACTGAAAAAAACAACAATTAAGGAACTGCACGGAATCCGAGTCGTTGTGTATAAAAAGTGTCGTGTCGAGTGGCGGAACGATAGCGATCTTATTTATTTAGAAAATTTATTGCACACAATAGTGTTGTACGAAGGTGAACTTAATGCTTAAAGTATTATCTGCCAGTCAAGCCTTTAGGTAGGTATCGTTTTAAGGTATTAATGCGTTGATTTTATGAAAACAAAATATTCAAGGGTGATTAATTCAAGTAATTCTAATATCATAGCCGGACTACATTCATCAAGGTGGATACTTCCGGAATTTTCATACCAAACGTTTGTCTAGATAGATATACAAATTATGATGTATTGAACATATGACAAAGATAATGTGTAATTTAGTGAATACAAAATGGGGTAACATAAGTCACACACAGTGAGTATGTATATAACAATGCTATTACAGAACTAAGTAAATATGTGGGGCTGACAAGGATCAGTGTCGGTAGTCTCGACATAGTTCCCTGTAAAACCACCAGATGGCGCTCGAAAAATGCTGAGACAAAATTGGTGTTTTCGTGTATTTATTGATTGAGAAGAATTATTGAATGAAGCTTAAAAAAATACAAATAATTTATACGATTTATTAAAAATACAGCTACGTAAGTTAAAATGATATTTGATGAATCAGAAAATCATTAAATTAAAATTGTCTACGCGAAATGTCAAAAATTTTGCTTCAGACTTCGCCCGCTGGAATCGTCTTGTAACACGTAGTAATAACAACTTACTGATTTGATTAGACAAAATGGTGCTATGTTTTCACCAACTCTATAGAGTTTTATGCCTTATTAAGCACTTTATTTTCACATAAATCTTAATAATCAGCTAAGCAACCTACGGAAAACTCTTAGAAGATGACTTACGATAGCGTTACATGGATTTCCGGAGCACTGAAATGAAAAAATATACTTAGTATAAAGGAGACAGCCGTAGGACGCCCCAGAGTCATTTCATGTTTTTATTAAAGAAATTCACCAAAAGACTTGACTTCAGCATTTTGCGGAAACCGGCCAAGTACGAGTCGGACTCGCACACTCAGGGTTCCGTGCTAACTTTATCTGAATTAGGGATCCACTTACTTTCACTTAGCCAAAATACCACAATATTTTGTTGAGAGCAAATATAACTTTATTTTTCATAGTATTTATATGAATAACAAAGTTATGTTTTCAGTTATTGAAAATGTGCTCAAGAACTACTAGTTCGATCGCGTTCAAACCAATTTTCATTTACTTTTTTTGTCAAGATCAATACTATGTTTTTTTTTTCAAAATTTACACTCGCTTAGTTTAGAAGTTAGATGAGGGGAACTCCCATTTTACCACTTTGGAAGCGTCTATCTCTAAAAACCTTAGACTTATAGAGAAAATGGTTTTGGGAACCTAGATGTTATTATAAAAGACCTATCCATAGATACCCTACATGCATAGGTTTGACTAAAAAATATTTATTAGGTTTTAGTTTTATATATGGGAGCCTTTAAATATAATTATTTTTTATTTTTTGTATAAGAATCGTAAAGCGGTTACAAGAATACATCTAACTACTAAGTTTCAACTGTGTAATACTAGTAGTTTCACAATAAAGTGGCTGTGACATACGGAGGGACAGACAGACAGACAGACTTGACGAAACTATAAGGGTTTCGTTTTTTGCCATTCGGCTATGGAACCCTAAAAAAGGGCAAAATGTTATTTGATACAAAATAAATTATTTACTGTGCTTTTCAATTGCGGGGTTGAAAATAAAAAAAAAATAGAGATGTAACGATTTAATACAACTTCCGAATTACCCGACGATTGTTTTGTTTGGTAGAAAATAGCGCTTATATGCAAAGTGACGTCCGCTAACCAAAATTATGTATTGTGCCATAGAATTGACGGTTAGCTTTTGTAAGTAAGCGCTAGCAATTTCCTTTCTTGTAGAGAAAAGGAAAAGTGACAGTTTGCTATGATTTACATTTGATTGCCTAGATGGCGCTTTATTCGAAATGATTACACTCGGGCTACACAGCGCTAGGTACTTGGAGGTCGATCCTGCTCACTATTCTTAAGACTTCTAGTATGGGCCAAGAGTCAAAAACATACCCCATTGTGATTTTCGTACAATAAATTCTTGGAAGTGGGAATATACATTGTGGAAGACATTGACTCCATACAAAGTTAATTTCGTTACCAGTGAAAACCCTGCTATCTGCGGATACATTTATTAAATATTCTTAAACAAGATTAAAAACGAATTCATATTACTTAACTTTTATAAGTAGTTGTCTAAAGCATAGAATTTTACTTTTGGGGCAAACAATTTATGGGGACGCGGCCATTTCCTTTGGCGCTGAATTAATAAAATCTTGATGTTTAAGGAGATTAAAAAAACAAAACTTACAGAGGCTTTGCAGTCTTGTTCATGACACTGCAAAGGTAGTTTTAACATTTTTATTTTATTTTATTGAAATGATGTGTAAAATAGGTTACAAACAAAAACTTTAAAGTAAACATTTACATTCTTAATTACAAGTTTACGACTTGGCGCTAAATAAATATCAAACGATACAAAAAAGTAAACCTTAAATACAATAGTTGGTTCAAGGAGGTGGTTGTCAATCAAGTTTAGAATACAGAAAAAAAATAAAAATGATTTTTCAAATATTTTTTCTGTATTCTAGGCTCATCTCTTAACCACTCCCTTGAATTAAGCTCGTACTTTCCAACATCCTGTATAGAATTTTAGGGATCCGTGAACATTTTATCTTCTTTTTCTTTCTTATACAGAATGAAAAAAAAAACGACGAGTACGAGTACAAGCCGAATTTGAGGGGGTGGTTAAGAGTAGAGTCTGTATGTAATAAAGAAAAAAAATTTTTTTAAAGAGATTGCTTTTTTAAAAAAAATGTTTACTGTATTTCTAACTTGTTTGACAACTACCTCTTGAAATTAACTCGTACTTATTTTAACACTCTGTGTACTTAAAATACTAGTCAAAGAAACAAGTTTTTGGATCAGTCTAAATAGGGTATTTACTAGTAGTATTAAAAAGAAAAGATAACAGACATATAGTTCATCAAGATGTCAAAATAATGAAATAATATTATTATTTCTAAGAACTATGGCATATTTTTGATATTTCATGGTTTTAATCTAGGTTTCACAATACCGCAAACGTCAACCACGAACTGTGACGTCACGTTTCTCAATCAAGCATGTCGTAATGCCGTCAAATGTATCAAGTTCAGTGCCGCCAATTGTTATTTTTCATACATATAATAACACTTTCAGAAACGTGACATCATGCAGACCACGTGACGACGAAGTGTCTTTTGTCGTTTTAACGCTTTTATTATTAAAAATAATATATTTTTGTAGCTTAAAGTTTATTGTTAATTTAGTATGAAGTGATTTGAAAAATAGGCAAATAGTCTATAAGGCTGTTAATAGGCTTTGTATTAATAAGACTATGATCCTAGCCAGCGTTATCTCAAACTAATAGAATTTTGTGAATGATTTGCTGTAAAAAAAGAAGGAAATGTACATTACTTACTATTGCTTTGCAGTTTAATCCAGTACACTGAAAATTTATTATAACGACGTGCTCAGGTAATCAAATCTATTTGACATTTCTCCTACATATTTGCACACGTAAATTAAGTTTCAAAAATTATCTTTAGATGATCAATTTCGTATATTTAGAACCACACACTTATAGGTCCCGTAACGTGGTTAAAAATACCAAAAGTATATAAGGCTTACATGAGATAAACAACCGGCCCCTGTGCACTAGAAAAAACATTTTCATTTGAAAGTATTTTTTTTTCATTTCTATATTTAAATAAAAAAAATATTAAAAAAAAAACTTTACCAAGGCCTTGCAATTATCTGCGTAGCACTGAAATAAATAATTAAAATGTAAACATTTGTTTAACTACATTACAACATAGAATATTTGTTATAATTTATTTAAGAGAAAGTTATTTTCTATGTTATTTATTGTTATTTTCTAACAAAATAAATCGAACCAGCAATGTGTTGTGAACAAATGTTTCCAGTTCTAGAACTTGACATCGTCAGCAATTTTGATATACATTGATTAGGGACTATAAGTTTGGATAACTGTATCTCTAAGTTAAATCATTTTAGAGCACTATGACCAGCAGGGTTTTTCAGAACGTTCGTTAAGCCATTCGGCTTGAGGTAAAATTTTCTATTAATTTTTAAATAAATGTCGCAGTTTGATCGGATCGTAGTCGATATGTCAGTTCGGCAACAAATATAATAAAATAATCAAATTAAGTTGAAATCTAACTCAGAGGAAGATGGCAGCTAGAGGGTCCGGAAATACCAGGTGATCGAGGAGCTGGTTGCTGAACCTAACATCCTGGGAGAAGCCAAAGCCCAGAGACTCCGTTGGATGGGCCATCTCGAAAGAATGGGGAAGGATCGTAGCGTCAAAGCAGTGTAACTTGGAATCCCTCGTGGCCGCCGTCCCGTCGGCCAGCCCAGATACCGCTGGAAGGGCACCGTCGTATCAGTACTACAGGAGCTACAAGTTGCGGACTGGCAAGAGGCAGCGCAATACCGGATCAGATGGCGTTCTCTTGTGTCGGAGGCCAAGACACACTTTGGGTCGCTGCGGCAAAGGAGTAAGTAAGTAAGTAAGAAAGTCTGATAAGTCCACATTATAATAATTTTATTAATATGTGAAAGTAATCGTAACCGAATCTGTAACCGAGTAGTTCTGAATCGGAGGGCAGGTCAAGGTTACTACGTATCCTCTGTCGAAGAATGGATTAAAACTGTTGCTTCTATTACAGACCACACTCTGTGCACTATATATTTTTAGCATAAAAGAGCAAAGATATCATACATATTATTTTATTACAGCGTGTGCCCTGTAGTAGGGGCATAAAATTTTATCAACGACTCTCCAGAGTATATTTATTGACCTTGACCTGGCCATAGTGCTCTTAAATGCATTAATAATCCCTGATCAATGTATGTCAAAATCGCTAACTCGATGTAGTAAATGACAAGGCCAAGTTCTATGACTTAACACTTTTGTTTGCAATACATTGATGGTTAAATTTATTTTGTTTGGAAATTTTTTTTTTTTTTATTATAATAAATGTAGACCATTTTAGAATTGATTACTGGTTACTTAAAGGGCTTATATTATTATTTTGTATTGTACTGACAAAATTAAAGTAATAATGGCGGACTTAACGCTTAAAGCACTTTCTACCAGTCAACAATTGAGTGAAGCAGAAGCGATTGAGGCGGCGTAAAAGAACACAAAAAAACAATAAATTATAAATAATTTAAAAAGCTACTATATACTTAGTAAGATAATTGAAAATAAACCTACATAAACATATAAAATTATCCGTGCATAAGCTAACAGAGAGTATAATAGGGGAAACAGATGAGTACAAGCCTCAACTCTCAAGCATCACGTTGTATTCTCACTGAGGAAAAGCTCACGAATAGACTTCTTGAAAGAATACTTAGACGTTGAAGTCTTGATAACAGGCAGGGGGTGCTAAGACTCCCCGGAGGCGATCGCGCTACCACCCCCAAAGACGACGAGGCCCTGGTAATTTATAACGCGTGCACACTGAGACGAGAAGTTGGTCGAGTTGGAGGAAGAATTGAGCAGGTTTCACTGGAACATAGCAGGTTTATCAGAAGTCCGCAGAGAGGGCGAGGACACGATAACTCTGAAGTCCGGCAACCTGCTCTTCTACCGGGAGGGTGACCAAAAGTCTCAAGGTGGTGTTGGGTTTCTCGTCCACAGGTCCCTCGTAAACAACATCGTTACCATCGAGAGTTTGTCGAGCAGAATGATACACCTTATAATCAGAGTAACCGAAAGGTATTCGCTAAAGGTCATACAGGTATATGCACCGACCTCAAACCACCGGGATGAAGAGGTGGAGGAAATGTATGAGGATGTAAGTAGAGCCATACACACTTCCAAAGTCTATTTTTCTGTTGTTATAGGGGACTTCAGCGCAAAACTCGGCAAGCGGGGCGAGAATGTGTTGAAAGTGGGACCTTTTGGATATGGTCAAAGGAACGCCAGGGGAAATAGGCTGTCCAACTTTCGGGAGAATTCTTTCTTCCAGAAGCCGTCTCAAAGGAAAAGGACCTGGTTGAGTTGGATAGTACTACGAGAAATGAGATAGACTTCATCGTGACCACCAAGAGACGGTTATTCAATGATGTGACCGTGATCAACAGGGTTAAACATTGGCAGTGATCATTGTATGGTTCGAGACACATTGAATATAAATGTTAAATTGGAAAGGTCCCGCTTGATGAAGTCCACGCTCCGACCTACTCGTGCCCATATCCAAAATCCCGAGAGTTTTCAACTTGAGTTATCAAACCGCTTTGATTGCCTAGAGAATTGCGTATCAGTGAACGAAATAAACAACGGATTTGTGGAAACTGTCCAAACGAAGAGGTCTAAGTTTTTTAGACCTGGCCGTAAAAATAGACCTCAAAAACTCTCGGTCCACACTCTCGACCTTTTGGCAAAACGTCGATCTATGGCACTGCAGACTTCAGTTAATGCTGAAACCTACAGGAAGCTTAATAGACAAATATGGAAGTCCCTGCGACATGACATTCGTTCTTTTAACACATATAGTGTTAAAGAAACGATAGAGTTGAACCAAGGATCAAAAGTGTTTGCAAGGAACATGTCTATTGGGCAAAGCCTGTTGAGGAAGTTAAAGACGGAAGACGGCAGTGTAGCGTCAACGAAAGCAGAGGTTTTGGGGGAGATCGAGAAGTTTTATGGGCAGTTGCACACCTCAGAGGCCAAATCCGTTAATAGCTCGGTCAGAGACCCAAGGCTATCCTGACCTGACAATATACCCAAGACATCCCAGACATCAGCCTCTACGAGATCACGATGGCCCTGAAACAGCTAAAAACCAACAAGGCACCTGGTGAGGACGGAATTAATGCAGAGCATCTGAAAGCAGCTGGAATACAGGTACTAAAAGTCCTTCAGAGACTCTTTAATTCCGTGCTGCTAGAGGGCATCACGCCTGAGGCATGGAACAGGTGTGTGGTGGTGTTGTTCTTCAAAAAAGGTGACAAAACTTTTTTGAAGAACTATAGACCCATCTCACTCCTGAGCCATGTCTACAAGCTTTTCTCAGGTGTCATCACAAATCGTCTCGCACGTTTGATGAGGTTTGATCCAGCCTCCCGAACAAGCCGGATTCCGAAAAGGCAATAGTACCGTAGACCACATCCATGCGCTAAAGTAAATTATACAGAATTCCGAGGAGTATAATATGCCTCTATGTATAGCGTTTGTGGACTATGAGAAGGCCTTTGATTCAATCGAAACTTGGGCGGTGCTTCGGTCTTTTCAGCGGTGTCACATAGACTTTAAGTATATAGAGTGTCTGTTTAACAACACCGCCATGTCGGTCCGAGTACATCAAAGTATTAAATAAATATGAGGGCGATTCCATTGCGAAGAGGTGTAAGACAGGGAGAGTTTTATATCTCCTAAACTGTTTACAGCGGCATTGGAAGACGCCTTCAAGCTCCTGGAATGGGAAGGATTCGGCATCTGCGTCATTGGCGAATACAAAACACACCTCCGGTTTGCCGTTGATTTAGTCGTTGTGGCAAAAACGCTGGACGATCTTGGCACTGTGCTCGAAGACCTCGATCGAGTATCCCAACAAGTGGGTCTTAAAATGAACATGAAAAAGTCGAAAATTATGTCAAGTTACCGTGTTGTACCCATTCAAGTATCTAATGGGAACTCAACTCTCGAAGTTGTCGACAAGTACGTCTACCTTGGACAAGTGATCCAATTAGTTAGGTCCAACCTTGAGAAAGAGGTCAATCGACGAATCCAACTCGGCTGGGCAGCGTTTTGGAAACTGTGCAAGAGCGTCTTCTCGTCTCATTTACCTCAGTGTCCAAAGACAAAAGTCTTCAACCAGTGTGTGTTATCAGTGATGACATACGGATCCGAAACGTAGGCTCTAATTATGGGCCTCATAAAAAAGCTGAAAATTGCACTAGGAGCGATGGAGCGGGCTATGCTCGGTGTATCTCTACGAGATCGAATCAGAATTGAGGAGATAAGTAGAATAACTAAGGTAACGAACGTAGCCCTCAGAATCAGTAAGCTCAAGTGACAATGGGCAGGGCACATAGCGCGAAGAACTGGCCGTTGGAGCAGAAAAAATCAAGACTAGAACCCTTCGACCAAAGACGCGGTGTTGGGCGTCCATCGACAAGATGGACAGACGAATTTGTAAAGATTGCAGGATCGAACTGGATGCAGACCGCTTGTGATCGGTTCGGCTGTGGAAAAACCGTGGGGGAGGCCTATGTTCAGCAGTGGACGTCCTTTGGCTGATAATGATGAATGATGAAGTCTTGATGGTATCGGGGAGGGAGTTTCAGAGTCTTATAGCACTGAGGGTAAACAAGTTAAAAACATAAGCATGTGAAAAGGTGTGTTTAGCTGCAGGGCAATGTTAGGACGGAGGGTTTAAGAACTTCTGTCTTTCATAAATTTGAAATGACATTTGAGATAGTTGGGAGGATTGGAGTCAATGAGAATACTAAAGAGAGTACAAAGGACTCGACGATTTCTGCGCTGACGAATAGTAAGCTAATTAATGCTTCAACACCCGAGCAGTTGCAGGCAACCGCATAACAATAGAATTTGCATTGTGTCTCGTTCACATACGCTTGAGGGATTAAGTTGAGAACGGAGTGGACAAATTTGGTCATACTTTTGTAAGCCAAACTGAAACGTAGGCAGTTAGAGACGCTCAAGCTTGTTTAAATGGTTTTGGGACAGGTTGGTGCAGCACACATCGATCAAATCGATTACAGGCAAGTGGCAATTCTAGTGTGAGACAAGCACAATATTCATATTTATCGGTAGACATTTCCGAAATCAGTAGAGTGTTCGAAGCGAGTAAGTAACTTTTCTGGTTGTCTCGGCGATCTTGTTAGCCGAACTAAGTGGGCTGTCTATCCCCATACTCAGATTATTAACAATTGTGACCGAGTGTTGGGCGCTAGAATAATAAACACGTAGTACAAATCTTCAGATTCTTCTCAAATAGATTTATTCCAACAAAATTCAAAATATTTATTCAATTTAGGACACAATATGCCACTATGAACGTCAAATGTACAGTGAAAAATAAAATAAAAATATATGTGCCCTGAAGGGGCCGAATCATGTCTCCTTATCTTTTGGGCCCTACCAGCGCTTCGAAGCAGAACACAGACAATTAGGCAAGTGCTGACCACTAGCTGCCGTAAAATCAAAATCATCAATGGTAAGTACATCAGTCGGTGCAGGCTGGACAGACCACACATTCGTGTCGTTCAGGTAGTCTTGAACCTTATAATAGCCTTTAGACATAAGCGTGTTTTTAACGTGTTTCTTAAAGGAGATGGAAACAATTACATACAAATTTGGGCCCTGATGTAATAAGATGAAAATGGTGTCAATTAATAGCTTAATACTTAGTAGACCTACACTGAAAATTCTATGTTTTTTGTCAATCTGAGAGCCCAATAATTAGGGGTTTAGTTAAAGTGAGGTTATGTAACAAACAGCTGATTTCCGAACTGCAAAGGATATTTTAACGTCAGCAGTTACAATTAGGCCACAAAATAGACGACAGCACGTTAGGCAGGGTCAAAATCCGTAAAACAAAGCAGTGGTCGACGAAAAAACACTCAAAAGGCATACACGAACAAGACGAAAAATACAAACTAAACGAGTGATTCATAGATTATTTGACACGGCAGCTGTCAGTATCAGTGCACAGACAAAAAAAGTAAGAATCGATTTTATTTCATTAAGCAATAATGTTTCAATTCACTTACATTCAATTCAATTAAAATATAAAATAAATGTTTTATGAGCTAAAATAGTTATTGTAACGTATTTTTTTTGGGTTTATCGCCACGAATAGAGCAAGAGTGATTCTTTTTTTAAATTGTGTAATCACATTGACTCAAACCGATATTTCATTTAATCGATAATGTAGTGAATTCTTAAATTCTTGTTTTTCATAATGCTCAGTTTTCATAAAAAGAAATAAGCTGATTTTTGGTATTTTAGGAAAGAAAAATATGCCCATTTTTTTAAACCATAAATCAACTAGTTACGTTTAGGGCCCAGCAGTTACCGTCTCCTTTATCAACCGGCAATTCGACAAGATTGTGTGGTATATTATTAAAGAATTTTATACAATTTCCCATTAACGAATTACTAGTTTTAACTAATCTGAAGTTAGGAACGACAAGCTTGTGTTTATTTCTTGTGTTATATGAGTGAATGTCGCTCTACTTCATGAAATAATCTAAATTTTTACGGACGTACATTATATTGTCAAAAATGTATTGAGAAGCCACAGTTAATATGTTGATTTTCTTAAAGACCTCTCTCAGGGAGTCACGAGGACTAAGTTTATAAATAGCACGAATGGCTCTTTTCTGCAAAATAAATATGGTATCAATGTCTGCAGGCGAACCCCACAAGAGAAGACCGTAAGACATAATACTGTGGAAGTAACTAAAATACACAAGCCTCGCCGTTTCAACCTTATTTTTCTAACTGCAAAGGCAGCCGAGCTTAGCCTCCTAGCTAGGGCTTCAATATGAGGTCCCCACTGTAATTTTGAGTCAAGTGTAATGCCCAGAAATACAGTGGAGTCTATTAAGACTACATTATTACCATTTAGTACAATATTTGGTGTAAGATGCTTTACATTAGACAAAGTGAATTTTACACATTTAGTTTTACTAGCATTCAGCAACAAGTTATTGGTGGTGAACCAATTCAATACTTTGGAGAGAGTATTGTTTACTTCGTCGAAATTTTCTTCATGTCTTTTCATTTTAAAAATGAAAGAAGCATCATTAGCAAACAGAACTATCTCACAAAGATTTGTGGAATAAAATGGCAGGTCGTTTACATATATCAGGAAAAGTAAAGGCCCCAATATTGAGCCCTGGGGGACCCCCATTTGAACCATTTATGTTAACTGATTGTATTCTACCTGATAAGTACGAACTTAACAACTTAGATGAGTTTTCCGAGACACCATAGTGTTCTAACTTAATGAGCAGTGTCTGATGGTCTACACAATCAAACGCCTTTGATAAATCACAGAATACACCTACGGCATCATGTTTGTCTTCATAAGCATCAAGAATGTGTCTGATGAGTGCTACTCCGGCATCAGTTGTATTTCTACCTTTAGAGAACCCAAACTGTTTTTCGTGTAGTAAATTATTAAGTTTAAAATGGGAAAGTAATTGATTATAAATGAGTTTTTCAAAAATTTTACTTATTGTGGGTAATATTGAAATAGGCCCTAAATTGCTGGGGTTACTTTTGTCTCCTGATTTAAATAAAGGGACAACCTTACTATGTTTCAATAAATTTGGAAACTGATTTTGGTCAATACATTCATTAAAGATATAAGATAAGTAAGGAGCTATTAGAGGTATAATGGGTTTTATTGTTCTATTGATATACCCGATTTATCCTCTGTTTTCTTTTGTTTTAATACTTTAAATGTTTTTATGGTATCTAAAGGACCAATATTTCTGAATTTCTGAATTCGCACCTATGAACACTCGACACTAGTAATGATTTCGCGTGACTTGAGCAAGAACTCAACTGTTTAGTCGTCTCTATAGGAATATTACAGAAGTAATCCTCATAAGCGTTTGCTACCTCGTCATCAGATTTAATAAGCTTGTTGTTTATTTCTAGACTAAATTTGTTATCATGAGATTTCGTTTTACATGTTTCTTTATTTATAATATTCCATGTTTCTTTGATTTTATTACTAGATTTATTAATTTTATCGCGTATGTAATTCGACTTAGCTACATAGCAAACTCTTTTGAAAATTTTTGAGTACCTCTAAAATATCAAAGATAAATAACTAAATAATTCATGATTATTTAGTTATTTATCTTACTGAATTTTGTAAGCCTTTTAGATTATTATTTTAATAGTTACAATATTTGAAATAAATCTAATCCACACCACACCAATCAGTGTCGACTTCCTTTTGGCGCTAAAATGCACATTTAGACACAAAATCTAATGTGTCTCAATAAAATATAATAAGTGTGATGAAATAATCTAAAGACTAATACAAGTTTTTCTTATATCATAGCTGAATTACATTCAACATGGTGGACACTTCTGGCAATTCCATAACAAACGTAAATCTTATGTCAAATCTAGATAGGTATATAAATTATGATATTTTGAACATATGACAAAGATAATGTGTAATTAGGTGAATACAGTAGGTTTAAATAAGTCACACTCAGTGAGTAGGCAAGAGGTTTAGCTCATAAGTCTTCTATTACAGAAATACTAGAAACTAGGATCGGGAATCATTGCGTAACACATGACGCATGACTGCTATATGGTATGGTGCAGTGCAAAGCAGCATTATACTGAGGCTAAAATGTGTGCTCCTATTACAGGCCGCATCCTGTATACAAGTATCATTGGTAAAAAGTAAATGTCCATGAATAAATAATATACCTTCAATCTTTCGATAAAAATAAGAATTAAAAAGCTTACCTCGGCAATTGCCTGTGATCCTTTTGACTACAAAATAAAGAATATTCTTTAAAAAAACTGTGAGTCGGACTCGCGCACGAAGAGTTCTCTGCCATTGAATTGGTAAATAAATTTATATCGAGCAAATAATAGTACAATTGCGTTTGTTGTACGGGAGCCCGCCCTTAAATGATTATTTTATTTGTTACTAGCGGACCCAGCAAACTTTGCTTCGCCCCTAGCACTGTCCCGCCCCGGCCCCGTCTTGCCCAGCCTCGTATTTTTTTTAAAGTAAAGGAAAACAATATAATTATAATTGATCACTTATCGAGCAGGATGAAAAATGATAAAATTACTAAAATGGCTATAAAAAAATAAGGGTTGGTGATAAAAAAGGTAAAATTTAGGGTTGTATGTATTTTTTACAAAAAAAATCGTTCAAAAATTTAAAAAATATGATTAAGAATGAACATCCCTTATCATTTAGGGGTATGAAAAATAGATAGTAGCTGATTCTCAGACCTACTGAATACGCATATAAAATTTGGTTAGGATCGGTAAAGCCGTTTCGGAGGAGTACGGGAACGAACATTGTGACACGAGAATTTTATACAGGGTTTCACAAAATCAACTGCATTCTTTCTCGGTGCTGATTCTGTAGCTAAAATAAAACAACTTTTTGTATGGGACCAACATCGAAATCCCAAGATTTTTATTGAGTTTTCCATACAAACTAGAATCAGCTGATCGGTACTCTAGTATAGGAAAGTGAAATATTTTTTTGGGATTACGATGTTGGACCCATACAAAAAGTTGTTGTTTTTGAGCGTCAGAATTAGCCCCAGGAAAGAATGCAATTAGTTTTGTTAGACCCTATATATAAGATTCTGATTCTGACATACGGACCGCAAAGTCAAAACAAAATTTAATATTTACCGTAGATCTACACCAAACACCAAAACACTGAAAAACATTGCTTTTATACACGATTGATAAATAACCAGCTAAGTTCGAGCCACACTCGCGCACTGAGGGTTCTGTGCCAACTTTAACTTAATTAAGGGTCCACTTAGTCAAATACCACAATGTTTTTTTATAGCTAAAAGAACTTTGTTTTTCATAGTATTTGTGTGAAGGAAAAAGTTATATTAGCGGTTGTTAAAAAAGGACTATATCTCAAAAATAACTATAGTTCGATCTCGTTCATACTAATTTTCGTTGTAAGTGTTTGTAAAGACACGTCATGTTGTTTTTGAATTTTCACTTGCTTAGTTTAAAAGTTAGATGGGGGGACGAACGG
Source organism: Pyrausta purpuralis (assembly GCA_963924145.1). Lineage (NCBI taxonomy): Eukaryota > Metazoa > Arthropoda > Insecta > Lepidoptera > Crambidae > Pyrausta > Pyrausta purpuralis. The sequence continues at coordinate 5,879,394 of OZ001665.1, forward strand.
CCATTTTACCACTTTAGAAGAGTCTATTAAAAACGTTAGACTTTTAGATAAAATGGTTCTACAAACCTTGATGTCATTTTAAGAGACCAAAGGAACCCACATAGGTTTTATTGAAAATAAGTATATATTTTGTTTTAGTTTTATGTATGGGATGGCACCCGTCAAATGTCATCATTTTTTATTTTTGGAATGGGAATCGTAAAGCGGTTGACAGGATACACCTACCTGCCAAGTTTCATCTATGTAATGCTAATAGTTTCAGAATGAAGTGGCTGTGACATACGAACGGACAGACAGACAGACAGACAGATGGAGAGACGTGACGAAACTAAAAGGGTTCCTTTTTTGCCATTCGGCTACGGAACCCTAAAAAAGTCAGGTAACGTCGTCCTTAAGTTAAGCTCAGACCTGAGGAAAAATAATATACAAATGCTTCGAATAGTAAGATTTTCCATGTGTTTCAGTCTATTTCTCGTATGCTGAAAGGAAATATTTCAATTTTTTTTATGTTTGGGTTATGGATTTGTACCTTTTTAATCAGATGTAAAAGTCTTACTCAAATACCATAATAAAAACGACGACTTAAGGAAAGCTGACAAACTGACAGACTGGAAAAAACTATTAGGGTTTCGTTTTGACGATTCGGCTAAAAATCATGCGACCTAAAAATCACATTAACAATATAATAATCTGTATAAAGGTAACGAAAAATTATTTAATTTTGTTACCTTTGTGTGGCCGTTGGGCCCAGTGCACTGAAATGAAAAGTAATATGCAACCCGGTTATTATAAGAAAAGACCTGTCAAACTTGGCATGTTCATTCCGCCTCCCCGCTCATCCACTCGCGTTTGTTCGTTTCGTGTGTGAAGTGTGCAAAATTAAACTGTATTAACAGTTAATTTTTGGACAATTTTCTCACCGCGCAGTGACAGTGACAGGTTTATTGTCAAGATATGCTCAGAAGATAAAAATAATATTAACGTTTAACTACCTTAAAAAAAAATAGACAAAAGCTTATAGCTTAACTTTAGACAGAGCTTAGATAGACAAAAGCTTATAGCTTAGCTTAACTTTTGCTTATTGTAGGTTTTCTGCAGGTGTTTTAATTTTTTAAAGTATTTTTATTTCATGATTTCTGTTTATTACTCATATCTCAAAAACTGCTAGACCGATTTTAATGAAACTTACATTTTACCCTAAGTTGAACTATACCTGACTGAACTAAAAAAAACTCGCTATGACTTCATTTTCTTCTCCAGAAATTTAACACACGTGTTAGGAAGCGAATAGATCAACATACTAAAATTTTATCCAATTCTGACGATATCACATACATACGTCGAATTGATTACCTCATTTTTTTAAGTTGGTAAAGAGGAAAGGAAATTCTTACCAGGACGTCACATTTAGGACTTTGGCACTGTTGAAATATTTAAACGAGTTTAATCTATACTAATCTATACTAATATTATAAAGCTAAAGAGTTTGTTTGTTTGTTTGTTTGTTTGTTTGTTTGAACGCGCTAATCTCAGAAACTACTGGCCCGATTTGAAAAATTATTTTTATGTTAGATAGTCCATTTATCGAGGAAGGCTTTAAGCTATATAACATATAGATACGACTCACAAGACCACAGCAGCAATGAAAAATGTTGCGAAAACGGGAGAAAGATATTCCTTTTGAAAGCTTCCGCTACGCACGCTGCGGAAACCGCTAAAGTTTCACAAAAAATATTTATGACAAGATTGTTTAGCATTAAGAGTTCTATAATAAAGTCCGCGACAACATAAGTCTATCTTTTATGGTTGACTTACTACAACCCTTTTTATGTTAATAAATTTGTAAAAAAATAATGCATCATTTTTAGAGGTGTATTATACACACAGGTATTTATTCTTATCAAAATAAATACATTCATCAGCACGAGCATTTCATTTAGAACAAAGTTGCCCTTTATATCATTTGATTCCAATATATATCTTAGGAGCTATCACAGTTTTAACATAACTCCGCACCAAAATAATGTTCGCAGCTTAAGTACAACGTGCGCTTGCGCTAATTATATTATAAAGCTGAAGAGTTTGTTGGTTTGAACGCGCTTATCTCAGGAACTGCTGAACCGATTTAAAAAATATATGTGTGTGTGTGTGTTAGATAGCTTATTCATTGAGAAAGGCTTTAGGATATAAAACATCATGCTGCGACGGGAGGGGAGGGACCAAACTCAAAACGCGCGGACGAAGTCGCGGGGGACCGCTAGTTATGTATAAACCTAATATTGAAGTATTTCTATCAAAATCGAAGATGATTCTTTTTTTAGTCAATTTAATAGCTCATCATATTAACAACATCAGCTCAACCGTTTCCAGTCTTGAATGTAGGCTTTCTCAATTTTCAGCTATGACTGGCAGTCTTGTGCCCGTATCATCCAGCCATGTTCTGCATGTCGTCAGATATCATCAGAACACCGTGTTCAAGTTGTACTAAGTGAAATAGTTCTCTGTGTACTCGATAGATGGCGCTGTACCGTATAACATTGCGGTGACGAACGGTTTTCGGCTTGTCTTAAGTGTACAAGGTTTTTTGTTTGTTTACATAATAAGATCTGTTTCATACCACTATAATGAGTATTCTTTACATCACCAATAATAGTGGGCTTTTTTGGGATATTTACAAACCGCTGGGACAGTTATACTTTTCCTTTGTAATTTAACGTGGTCCCTATTACCGGACTCTTTTTGGCCAGCTGTTAATTAATAAATGTACTAATGGTCTGTTCCACAATGGCCTATTAAATACCCAGTGACGTTATCTGCGCGGGCGCCACAACAAAGGCTATTGAGTTGTGGAAGTCAACACCAGGACAAAAACACTCAAAAGCATTCATTTGAGGTTAAAACAACACGTGACTAAATAACTGTTAAAGTTCGAAAGATACAAAGCTTGTGCAGGGACCAGAATACTAACCGGCCATTGCAAACTGAACAAACGTTTGTGCAATATGAACATGACCGAAGACGTTCTGTGCAGATTCTGTATTACCTACATAAGAAGAAACGGCCATGAATTTCTATGCTAATGCGATCCGCTTTTAAGCAAAAGAATGTATCGCGGTTCGCGGGCGATACATCATGCACTCAGATGAAATAGCAGATATCACGCTACAAAGAGTCTGGAAATTTATAGACTGAATGGGACTTAGCAGTGAAATTTAAACATAAGAGCTGCCACAATATATCATACCTGGTTGAGTTGGCAACAGTAGGGGTCAGCAATCAACAATAATAATAAACGGTATCTGTTTATTACTTAGTACGAGTACAACTAGAACTTCATACGAAATGACGTTCCGTATTTATTATTAGTTGGTCAGTGCATATTTATAACAAACTTACTTTAAGATAACAATATACACTTGATGATAGATATTGCTGTGATGATAAAAAGGGAAGCGTGGACAGTGAGATAATCAAAAGCCATTGTTCCATGGTTACAGAAGAAACAAATACTTATCTATGCTAATGAATTTGTTTAAAAGTGTGTGTTCATTTCACACTTCCATAATCGATTAGTTGCTTGAAGATTGATGTTATGGTGATAATATTGCTTGGTGAAGTTTGCTAGTCTCAGCATTGTTCAGATAAGGGATATATTGTTTGCCAACTGGATTATGTCCCATGCATACTTGTGTCCAGTTGGTCGATTTATATTTTTTGGGCCATCTGTTTCATAAACAGACGTCTAGATGGCGTCACGCAATTGACGTTTTCATAAGAGACCACAAATTTCGCAGGGTCGGACTGACAGCACGGTAACTCAATTGGTAAGAGCGTTTGGCCCGGTCTGCCAAAAGGTTGCTGGTTCAAGTCCCGCCCGTGCGCAAATTTTTGGTTTCTTATTTAATCTTTATTTATTATTATTAATTAGTACGTCATCTGGACGCGTCGAGATGTTTACGCCTGTATCGTGGCCACACAATGGGACTTAAATTATTTACTTGGACACACTCAGAGAATGGAATAAGTGAATAATTTAAGGTTTGACCAACTGAATACCACCGCCAATTGGCTATGCCGACCATTTATGATATGATATAAGTGACTTATATAAGTTATATGACGAGTATGTACGTGCTTTGCAAGGCAGGTTAATATCGGTTGATAGTCGTCAAGCCTAGTCAGAGGTCCTATGGTCGACTTGATCAATCTGATAGGATGTTCAGTCGCTTGCCTTCCCTCTTCACCCCGCACTGAGCCTGCGTGGTGTATTGTGGCTCGAACTACCTATTAGTTGAGGTGGGGCCTTAGCCCAGCATTGGGACATTACATACTTTCTTTCATTACATACTACAACTGAATACACGTTTGTCCAGTCTTTATATAGGGTAAAATACAGGGTGTAATACTTATTAATAAATTATGGTCTGATGGCATGGTATGGTACGGTATATTATGGTAATATGCGTGTTTGCTAAAACCTGATGTTCTTATGTTTATTATAACTAAATAGGAGACAACACAAGAGTCGATGTGAACTCCTAACCACCCATCGTCTTCGATGAGGAGGTCTTAAAATACTCGCCTCATTTCAAAAACCTGGGTCTCTACATAGACTGCACATTCAGTTGAACTCAACATACCCAGGAAGTAAGCTGGAGGGTTACCGGCGCATTGCAAGCACTGTGCCAAATATAGCTCTTTGTCATTCTTTGTATTATTACAAATTTAATGACTCCTCATATGTTTAAATACGATCACCCGTTTGGGCTCTAGAACATGCCAATTTTTTTTTTTAAAAGTACACCAATCATTGTTCCGATCCCAAAGTTGGGTGGTTGTAACTGAACTGCTCGTATTGTACATTTTCCAGAGGTTTATATACACGATTTTCCTACTTAATTTTACGTCACATGACATTTCCTTAACCTGTGACCTTTCACTTATCTAGGAATATTTTACAAGATGATAAAACAATATAATTTATTAAAGGTCAGTTGGCGTATGAGTGATGCTGTGTTTCGTCACACACAAGTAAGTAGCTAATGCACTTGTTTTATGGAAATCAGACACAACGGTGGTACCACAACACCCAGACCCGAGACAATATAGAAAATTTTGATTTCTAGATATATTGACCCGACCGGGAATCGAACCCGGGACCTCGGAGCGGCGACGACTTGAAACCAGCGTACTAAGCCACTACACCACGGAGGTCGTCAATATATCTGTTTCAAACATTCTCTTCCTGATAGCTCGAAAGCATTGCTCGAACAGACACTGGTTTTACCTATAATTGACTACAGTAATATTTGCTGCACATCATCTCCCAAGAGTTCCTTAATAAAACGGACTGGTGCCTTAAAACTGCATAAGATTAGTGTTTGGTCTTCGCAAATATGATCACATCTCCCAGTTTCGTGCCCAGTTTGGCTAGTTTCCCATCCGGCAGCGTAGACACATTCGAACACTTTGTATGTTGTAATCCATTTCTTTTTAATCCTTATTCTCCGTCTTATCTTATAGACAAATTCTCGTACCATATTACTCATGACCGGTCCTTTCGCTCTAGTAGCTCCCTCCAACTTACTGCATTACTGTTCTGGCTTCATGTCAAATTCTTTCACTCTCACAGCCATTCGACTTTGTAATGGCCTCCCAAAGACAGTGCAAACGTCCAACTCCATTTTTTTCTTTGAGAGGGCCTTACAAGCCTTGTATAAAGAGGAACTTTCGTACATTTCTTATAATGTCTAACATAACTGGTAATAAATGTGTAATAATATGTATAAAAATATAATATTTATGTAAGTAGTTTGTATGCTTATCATTGTTTTCAATGCCTTATGTAATGATTACCGTCACGTTTTTTCTTTTGTCACTTTATTATTTTCTTTGCGACGGCTGTATTTTCTCTGTTAAGACCTATAGTTGACTGGTAGAGAATGCTTTAAGCATTACGTCCGCTATATGTACCGTTTGTCTGTAAAACCTTAAATACAGGTCAAAATCATAACCCACCTTTTTGCTTCGCCGTAGTCGGGTAGTAAGAGTGCGATTCGCTTTACGGTATTATAGGTACTAGGTAAATTATTAGTAATTAGGTTCCTATAATTTAGTCACTGTTGAAAATAACACTCAGTATTCATGGTTAATTATTTCATTATGTAATTACGAGTATATCAAGTCCAAGGTTTAAATCGAGAGTGGTGTCTTTCTCATTAACAAGAGTAGTCGACGCCTTTAAGTTCCTGGCAGTTGTACAGCCAGGGCCAGAGCACTGCAAAATAAAACAATTAAAAGGAATAAATGTCATTTTTATTTCGGGCAATGGAATCCGTAATAAACACTAAGGTGACCTTGCGCGTGATTTGCGCCAATCCCGGATTTAATCTTCATTCTGTCTCTGTCAACGTCAAATGAACTGACCGAGACAGAATGATGAGTTTAATCCAGGATTAGCGTAATCCTAGGTTAAAAATAATGCGCAAGAAATAACAATTAACATTCATCTGAAAAATTTACAAAAAATATGATAATTCATGTACAAGTATTTAAGTCTAGGCAGTCATGTCACGTGTGTGACACTTAAGGATGATACTCGCCAAAACGTGCCGAGGCCGGGGTCAGACCGTGCCGGAGCCGGGTAAAATTCCCAACAAATTTGCATTAAATTTTTGGTTTCTTATTTCTCAAGGTCGGACTGACAGCACGGTAGCTCAATAGTTAGAGCGTTTGGCCCGGTCAGCCAAGAGGTTGCTGGTTTAAGTCCCGCCCGTGCGCATATTTTTGGTTTCTTATTTCATCTTTATGCATATAAAATATGACACTGTGAGTGTTAAAAACATTCTAAACCATTATATATTTTTTCAAAATTTACACTCACTTAGCTCATTTTATCACTTTTGCAGTGTCTTCTATCATACGTTAGACTTTAAAAGAAAATGGTAGGAACCTCTACTCTATGTCATTTCAAAAGACCTATCCATTAGACACCCAACACGCATAGGTTTGACAAACAAAATTCTAGGTTTTAGTTTCATGTATGGGAGCCCTCCCTTAAATAACATTATGTTTAATTTTTGTATGGAATTGTAAAGCAGTTAACAGGATACATCTACCTACTAATTTTTAACTGTGTAATACTAATTGTATTGAAATAAAGTGGCTGTGACATACGGCTGGACAGACAGACAGATAGATAGACAGACAGACAGACATACAGACAGACTTGACGAAACTATAAGGGTTCCGTTTTTTGCCATTCGGCTACGGAACCCAAAAAAAATGATAAAATGATAAAAATAAGAGGTAAGAAATAAAGTGTTAGGAGTTCTGAGTATTGAAGATACTTATATTCCGTCTGATGACAAGTATTAAAGATGGTATGAGAAATAGGAGCGTGAAAGACAAAAAACAAAATAATTAATACACCGGTTTTGAGTGAAAATATTATCTCTTTTATTTTTCGACAAGTCAATATTATAATCACCTATTGGTAATCAGTTTAAACAACTTAATGAATTGTCAATCAAAAAGATAAACTTTGGTTCTTCTGTGTCTCCAGAGTGGTCAATTCATGATTTTTGTTGGTTTGACACTGCTGACCTAGGCACTGAAAAATAAAACGACATAAATTTACTTATTACATTCAAAAGTGTAAAATTATGACGAAAAAATGATGTAATAGTTCAGTAGATGAATTCTAGTAGTTCTGTATTCTAAACTCGATTGACAACCACACCCTTTAATTTGGCTTGTACTTTTTTACACCGAGTATAAAACATTGCGGCTACTAAATCTATTATTTATAAATAGTCCGGGAATTCTATTTATGCAACAAATCTATACTAATATTATAAAGCTTAAGAGTGTGTTTGTTTAAACGCGCTAATCTCAGGAAATACTGGACCGATTTGAAAAAATATTTATGTGTTGAATAGGTTATTTATTGAGAAAGACTTTAGGGTAATAAAACATTACGCTGGGACTGAAGGACCGGGAGTAAACTCAAAACTCACGTACGAAGTCACGTTGGACAGTTACTTACTGAGAATGACGGATTGGTATTAATAATAAATGTCACTTACTTCAGCAAGGCAACCATCTCCAGTGCACTTAAAAAATAAAAATATTAATTGAATGATGACAGAAAATATTTTACGACTCATTTAGTTTGTCAAATGCAAAAGTAGAACTTCTAAGTGTGGCATGTCGGGCGGTAAGGACGAGCCATCCTCAGAAATTTTAAAAAAATAACTGTGTGATTTATTTTTATACAATACGTAAAAAAAACCTGTCCGACCCGAAAGGGTCATGAAGTTGCTGTAATAACATAACCAAAACAAATATTAAAATACTTTTTTTTATCGATTTTCAAAGTCAAAAAGGTAAGCACCTATTTACCCTAAAACGGGAGAATTTTTATCCGTATCAATTCCGTCTCGCTACTTGCGAGTGCTAGCGCAACTCCGCGCCTCCTGTGCTCCCCGTCAACCCCCCTTTGGGTTGCAATGTATTGACGACCTCCGTGGTGTATCGGCTAAGCACGCTGGTTTCAAGCACCGCTCCGAGGTTCCGGGTTCGATTCCCGGTCGGGTCAATATAGAAATCAAAGTTTTCTATATTGTCTCGGGTCTGGGTGTTGTGGTACCACCGTTGTGTCTGATTTCCATAACACAAGTGCATTAGCTACTTATTTTGGGATCAGAGCAATGTATGTGATTGGTGTCCAATTTAAAAAAAAATAATTTTTAATGTAGTGAATTTTGTAGTATTTTACTTAAATTTATTTTTATTATTTTATGAAAATGATTACTCAACAAAACCTAATCTCGATACCTAATAACACATTAGTAGGTCGGACAGGTTTTTTTTACACACTGTATATTGACTTACATTTGCATTGCAGTTGTTTCCATTACACTGAAAATAAAAACTCCATTTACCATTTGCTTCTGAAGCTATACGTGCATATCTAAGATGCTTAACCACAGTTATTTTATTACCGTGGCTTAAGGCGCTACCCGGATTTTACTCGTTAAATAAAAGACCAATCGAAAATCTGATCGATGCGATTGTAGCTCTGGTTATGTGGTTTAGATACAATGTTTAAGTTCAATAAAACAGAGTTATCTGCAGTTACAGTTAGAGAAATTGACAAAAGTGGCCATATTTAGCAGTTTTTTTTACTCTAACTACAGTAAACTACTTTAGAAACAAATTAAACGTACTAAATAAACTATAGAACCTGTACTACAATCGGGTCTACCGGATTTTTGATTGGTCTTTTATTTAACGAGTTATGATTTTTCTACTAAAGTGGCGCTAGTGTGCGCGTTAAAAATCCGGGTAGCAACCGTCACAGTAACATCGCAATACGCACCCAGCTCTTTTTAGTTAGGTAATACACTAGACAATGATCTCCCGTGTATTTTTTTTATTATGTTTTTTTTTAAATGGATTTGGTCCTGTTAGTATAAACTATACTCTGTGTGATAGTAAAATAGATAAATCGAGCTTACATTTGCTTTGCATTTCGCTCCAGAACACTGAAAAATAATTTTAAATATAAAAAATATCTAAAATTATATCAAAATGATTAGTATCTGTACAATACAACAAAATTACCATTGCATGACACGAGGCGGAGTTGCACTGCAAAAATATTCAGTAGTTTGTGATTCTCATACTATTTTACTAATTCTTAAAATATTAAATATGACCATAGTGAGTGTTAAAAACATACTAACTTGATGTTTGAATAACTAATATATCGGGTACCGATTATCTGGTATCAATTTATTGGTATTAATCATCAGAGATGAAATTGTGTAAAGCAATCATATTCATTTGACAGTTCAAAACGTACGGTGTGATCTCTCAAACGGAAAAGAACAAAACGTTTGACAGATCGTTTGACCGTACGTTTGGAACATTCAAATAAATACGATGGTTTTACACAATTCCACCTCTAGTATCGGTATTAATAAGCACTTTGCTTGAACGGACTGAAATAAACCGTTTAAATTGTAGCTTACGTCAGATGAGCAAGACGGCCCGTTACACTGAAAAAAAAACTCGATTATTATTACGAAATTAAGACAGAAAAGAAGAAAAAACGTTTATTGGTTTATATCATAAATACACACATAAACCATTTAACAAAATACAAAAATATAAAGATATATTAATACAAAAACAAAAAAAGGAAATGTAAAACAATATCCACGTTTTATACCGTACACCGTACAGGTCAATGAGTGTGTTTGTGTGTGTGTGTGTGTGCGCGCGTTTGTGTATGAAATTATTTTTCAGTATACCCAAAAGGACCTGACGTTGGTTTTCTTACAAAACGTTGTAATTGAAATGGCATAATTACGACAAAATTAACATTAGCCATTGAAAACTTACATATGCGCGACAATGATCCCCTTTGCACTAAAACAAATTAGTAGGAATTAATTCTAATTATAATTGACAAATATTGTAAGTCGTTCTTATGACTATCATATGCAAGCGGAGCATTTGGCGGAATCTCATACATTTGCAGTTGAAGTATGCTCTCGGGTGAAAACGTTTTCCAACCCGTAAACCTTCATGGAATGAGACAAATGTGCCTACCTTTGAATCACAGTTTTCCTCGAAACACTGTAAAAGTAAATAAATTGCATATAATTAGCAGAATTTGACTTTCTACAGAGGTGATGGTGACATATAAATTTTCAACGTTACATTTATATGCAACTAGCAGTGCAGTGTGATGTTATATAGCCTTAAGCCTTTCTCAATAAATAAGCTATCCAACTTCTTTTTTTTTATTGATCCAGTAGTTTCTGATAATCTCAGAAAAAAACAAATTGCGTTCAAAAAAACAAAACAAACTCTATATCTTTAATATATTAGTATAGATAGTTTATTACTTTTTAAGTTATAAAAAAATAAACACAAGTAATATTTAAAAAAAAAATACCGTGGCCATACACGGAGTCCCCTCGCACTAAAATAAAAAAAAAAAACATGTCATAAGTTGCAAATTAATTGAAGAAAAAATCTAAAGATTTAAAAGACATTAGTCACGAATATAATTTATAGTAATTAGCGTCGTGGCATTTCTGAGATGCTACGACACATGCTGGCCCACCTTTTCAGTATCATGTGTATGTGCATTTAAATATAAGTATTTTTCAATTATGTTAATTATGTGATACTGAATAAAATTTATTTTATTCAATCTTTTTTTTCTAAATAATAGGAACAAATAATCCTATATCGTTAGTTTAAGTATTTACCTCTGTCGTTGACGATTCCCCCTTTGTCTTTAAAAGAAAACATGTCCTTAGAAGTATTTAAAACTTTTTTTATTGTGCCAGTTTATATTTATTTTGATAATAAACCTTACCGTAGCTACACAGAGAATCCCGTAGCACTTAAATGGAAAAAAGATTGTATATAAAATTGTTATTTGAACGATAAGAAGGAAATCAAAATTTCACTGCAATACTTATGCTTTAAAATTAGAATAAAAAAAAAACACAACTTTTTTATCACCTTTGCCTTGCTGTTTGGACCAGTGCACTGAAAAATAAACATAAATATAATAACTTGCTTTAAATTTGTAATACATTTTACTTATTGCAATTATTTCATAGTTTGGAATCCATCTCAGCACAAGTAATCTTTATTTTTTTGGATACGCTGTATAAACATAATTAATGTAAAGTTTTTTCCTTCTTTGCTAGTCGAATATTGTAAACAATCCTTACATTTATTAATAACGAAATGATTAATTTTAAAATAAGATAATGACATAACTCTCTACTCACAAAGGTGATTCATCGTTGAATACTGAAATCTTTTTAAATCAAATGGTTAATTATTATTTATCGCTGATAATATTTAAAATGTTTAAAAATGATTGTTTACATTATTGGACCAGATAAGATAAACGGACTTTAATATTTCAAAATTTATTTAGAATGATATTGTGAGGAAATCAAAAGAAATAAAATAATATGCACCAGACAACTCACCAATTGTCGTGGTTTACAAATACAAGACAAGGGTTATTATTTAACGAGGGCGTGAATACATATAAATATCCATGACTTAGGTAAAAATGCATGTGCTCATCACACAAACATTTGTCTCCTTGCGGGATTCGAACCCGCGACGGCCGGTATAGTAGTCACGTCAGGAGCGACCCCTACACCAAACGCGTCGTAAAAATTGAAAGAAAGAAAGAAAATACATTTATTTAGTAATTGTTAACGGTGTAAACAAAAAATTTTAAATAATTACCTGGGCCACACACAAAGGAATGTCGCACTGTCAAAAAAAAAAGTTTTACAGACAATTCTTCATTTGTATGTTCATTTTTCCACACTTAAAAAAAGTACACTTAAGTAAAATATTAACACTAATCAAGCCTAACTTAACCCCGAGGTGGTGCATTCCAATGCTCAACAAGGAGCTGAGCGCAGGGACAAAGATCCGGGTAAGACAGCGCGATTAGAGCTCGCTTCACCATAATTCTCTCTTTTACTTCATTGATTTCTTCCAAAGCAAACATTATCATGACAATTCTCTCACACAAACACAATAATTGACTCGAAAAAGACAATTTCTAAACTAAGAAATATGGTCCAGCCATCCTTCCCTTATCGCTTCCCGTGCAAAACTCCAAATAAAAAAAAGTTTAATGGTGTATAATACCACCCGGCGAAATTGCCGGTAACACGGTGTAGATACACCGTAATGGTCAAATGGATTTTTAATCAAACAAGCAAGATATTTAAAAAATGTTAGGATTTTTTTTTCCTTCTGAAGTTGGAATCGACCAAACGTAGGCTTACATGCGCGTTACTATACAAAGGATGTTTTCTTCCTCGATTTTCCATTCGAATAACGCAAACTCGTTTTTCGACATAAAATTGTAATAGGAATTACTAGACTTGTATAACAGAACGAATGACTGAACTGTTTTATTGTACGGCAAATAAAGGCTACAGCAGAGCAGTATGGTGTAAAAGTACCTAAACATAAAATGATATCCTGTCATATAAGATTGAAATCTTTCGCGTTGCATTACAATAAGAACTTAAACTAACTAACTAACTTGAGACTCGTTATGTTGAGTTTTTATATTAAAAATCCTGTCAACTAAACAATGTCGTGTAGTATGAAACAGTAGTCGAGCAAGGCTCTTGGCGGTTTCCTGCAAAGATTCTGGTCACTGGCTTCATGCTTTACCGTCAAAAAATTTAGGCACTCTTTTCGATAGTGAGTCTTTCCGGGTGTGTGTGGGTCTCCGCCTTGGCACCCCTATATGTGAAATATTTATATGTCCCTGTGGCAAGGAGGTTGACAAATTTGGTCTCCACTGCCTTTGTTGCCAACAAAGCGCTGGGCGTCTCGCCCGTCACGCTACCCTTAATGACGCCATCAGAAGAGCTCTTGCCACCATTAATGTTCCTTCCACGTTGGAACCACGTGGTTTGGTCCGTGACGATGGCAAGAGACCCGATGGCCTCACGCTTATTCCCTGGGAACGGGGTCGGGCCTTAGTTTGGGATGCAACTTGTGTCGATACTTTGGCCCCATCCCATCTCAGAGAATCAGCCCTTAAAGCTGGAGCAGCAGCGGAGTTGGCTGAAAACGCCAAGCGTCGCAAGTACGTCTCACTTGCAAGTGATTATGTGTTTGCGCCGTTTGGTGTTGAAACATTTGGGCCGTGGGGACCCTCTGCTAAATTGCTGTTTGGTGAAATTGCGCCAAAATTAAATTCTGTCACAGCCAATAATAAAGCTGGCTGGTTCCTAGCTCAAAGGATTAGCATAGCTATTCAACGCGGCAACGCAGCCAGCATCATAGCCTCCTTGCCTCAAGGAAATGGTTTCGTTTTTGAATAGGTAGACTTTAAGTTTTTTTTTATGTAGCATGTCTTAGTTTTATTTCTTCTTGTTTGTTATTAATAAAGTATTGATGTCGTGTTATCCCGTGGGAAAGTATTGAGTTGTTAGAACTTTTGAATTTGACATAACATTTTGACATAATGACATAAATCATATGGCATGCAGGCGTCATTACGGGAGTTTTGCGCGGGAAACAAAAAGGGAAGGACGGATCTTTTTTCTCCGTTTTAGTCATTGTTTTTTTCGGGTCAATTATTGTGATTATGTGGTGGAATTGTCATGATAATTTGTCCTTTTGAAGAAAACAATGCAGTTAAAGTGGGGAATTAAGTGAAGTGATCTTACCCGGATCGCTGTTTTTGCGCTAAGCTTCCTTGTGGAGCATTGAAATGCGAACCAACTCGAATTTCAATGAGTTAGGTTAAGATAGGCTAGTTAAGTGTTAGTTTTAGTTAATAAGTGTTAAACAATCACTAAAGAATAGTCTGTATGGCATAGAGACGAAGACGTAAAACTTGTATAAAAAAGCAACAGCTTCTTGGCTAACCGGGCCAAACGCTCTACACGAAATTTGTGGTGAATACGGCATTACGCGTGAAGTTTAGCGCGTCTGTTTATGCAACAGTGGGCCAAGTAGAGAATTGGTAGAGCGTTTGGCCCGGTTAGCCAAGAAGGCTGAAGCTGGTTTGAGTCCCACCCGTGCGCAAATTTTTGGTTTCTTATTTGATCTTTAAAATTATAAAATATGGCACAATGAAAAAACATTCTAAACCTATGTTTTAAGCTATATCATACTGAGATATACGCAAACATCTATTTATATTAAAAAGAAAATTAAACTTACATTTTCGTTACATTGCTGTATCGATAACTGAAATATAACCATGCTTAGGAAACATATCAAAATACCACTATGTTTCATGGTCACATGAAACATACCCAAAGACCGAAAGTGTGGTTTATTGATTCAATAAAAACAATGTTATTATTTCATACTTGCGTAAATCAATTTACTGTTTATCGTTAAGGTGTTGCTTGCATTATTTGTAAAATTTGCATGAATAAAGTCGTCAAAATACGTAAACGTAAAAATTAGTAAAAAACATTTATAGTCAAACGAAGCCTTAATTGATGCAACAACAACTTCATTTATAAAATTGTAAAAAACTTTCTTGTTCACTAACTTGAAGAAGCTCAAAATCACACAACGAGCGATGGAGAGGGCTACGCTGGGTGTTTCTCTACGGGATCGACTCAGAGGAGATACGTAGAAGAACTAAAGTAACGGACATAGCCTTGAGAATCAGTAAGCTAAAGTGGCAATGGGCAGGGCACATAGCGCGAAGAACTGGTGACCGTTGCGGCAGGAAAGTTCTAGACTGGAGACCCTTCGACCGAAGACGCAGCGTAGGACGTCCATCAACAATAGACTGACGACCTTGTAAAGATTGCAGGATCAAACTGGATGCAGACCGCTAGTGATCGGTCGCTGTGGAAAGCCGTGGGGGAGGCCTATGTTCAGCAGTGGACTGTCCTTTGGCTGGTAATTATGATGATGATGATGATGCTGAACTTAAGAACGGGATGGGATTGCTACCATGTACTTTATTATGAGCTTCCTGTATTTCGCCACCGTTGCAAGCGTCATGTCATAATCATGGCGCAAGCAATTCCTTATCTAACTATTCATTTGATTTGACGATAAGATCATACATGTCTTACAATCTAGCAAATTATCGTAGGCATGGACATTAATTAGGGATGATTTATTAAAACTGCTCGTTTGAAATTAGATATTTCCTTGGTTTAGTATTGTCATCAGATTAGTGTGTCTAAATAGTGATCAGTATTGTCATCAGTCAAAATATGAATACTCACTCAAGTCGTTCAGTTCTCTATTAAAGTTGATACTTAAGCTTCGAACTCCCCCTTTAAATCCTATCTGTACCGTTACAATCAGTTAACAATGGTTTTACTCGCTAACGACGACGTCAAAAAAGTGTATGGAAAATTTTAATCCTGCAAGTGACCGCTAGAGGCGCTGTGAAATTTTCCATAGACTTTTTTACGTCGTCGCTAGCGAGTAGAACCGCTTTAAGCTCATGGTAATGTTACTGATTAATTTTGCTTTGC
Organism: Pyrausta purpuralis; assembly: GCA_963924145.1. Taxonomy (NCBI): domain Eukaryota; kingdom Metazoa; phylum Arthropoda; class Insecta; order Lepidoptera; family Crambidae; genus Pyrausta; species Pyrausta purpuralis. The sequence goes on from OZ001665.1 coordinate 5,895,437, forward strand.
TCTGAAATTTTAACTTTCTTCTGAAACTGTTCTCAAGCTTACACTGTTTGGCGGTGAAAATATTGTGACAATCCGTTTCGGAGATAATAAGACCTGCTATGACTTTAATCCTGTGTCTGAAGCATATTTTTTTTACCTTTCGCGTATCATTCGAATTTTCTGATTTTCTGCTGCACCTACAATATCCATTTGACTAACGTAGCTATCTTTAATTAATCTTAAAAAAAAAACAACATAACTAAAAATAAAACTTAATCAGTAAATACACGAACACACCAATTATGTTTCAGCGTTTTTCGAGTGCAATCTGGTAGTTTTACGAGGGTCGAGACTTAATAAAACAATATAGACAATCAAGCACAGCTTTTTAATGATCTCTAATTGATTAATTCATTATTATCTGTATTATAATCAGCATCCAAGTTTATAACAAACATACTGTTTGGTCCGTGGCTCTCTCTATTGCGCATTTGGTTTCGTTTCCTGAAGGTCTGACAGCGAGGACCCGTGCACTGAAACATTGACAAAGAAATACAGTACGTTGTTATAACTGCCTCGGTGGCGCAGCGGTTGGAGGGTCACACTTTAAAGCGACGACTGCGCCAGAGGTCCCGGGTTCGATCCCCGGATCGGGCCAAAAATACGTACCTGGGTTTTTCTGTTCAGAAAATTCTCAGGACAGCCCGGAGTTTGGAAGTTCACCCCCGTGCCTCGGAAAGCACGCAAAGCCGTTGGTCCTGCGCCTGATCTCTCTCCGGTCGTGTCAGGTTGCTGGCTGTCCCATCGGGCTATGAGAGTGAAAGGAATAGAGAGTGCACCTGTGTTTGCGCACACATTTGCGCACTATAATATGTCCCGCGCAGTCGGTTAGTCGTTGTGACTGGCCACCGTAGTCGAAATTGGCTAGGGGGACTATTACTACTATTACTAAAGAAGCTATGCCAAGTAAAAATTGTGTCGCAGATAAAACGACAAAATGATGACGTAATCCTTTGAAATTTGAATTTTGCATTTAAACATTTGTACATTGCGACAAAGGTCTTCTGGGCAATAGATGACATTGACAGGGGGGCGCTAGCATTCAATGAGGGTAGCCAGTGCAAGAAAATCTCCTTTGATTCAGAAAGTCTATTTACTAGTAAGGGTATTTTTATTTATTACCCAATATTGTTTGCCCGACCAAGACAAATGGGACCAATGGTAATTGTTATAATTATAATAGTACCATACATGTATGTTTATATCATTGTCAAACAATTGTATTAAGAATAAAAAACATTGAATATTATAACTTTATGGAGTTTAGCTTTACGGTATTAAAAACAATCATTTCAATAGTTTACACAGAACACGTACGAAAATAAAGCAAAAGAGAAAATCAAAAAATCTTTTGTAAGATTGGGTAGATTTCACTACACTTGATCTGGCAACCGCATTTTCGAATTTGACAGTTTTAGTTCTGATTTTCGCCGTTGGCCAAAAGATTCATGTCGCACTGTATAAGTTGATAACAAGTGATATCAATGCACAGAAATAATAACATTGATTATACAAAATACAAAATGTCATACATGTCACTAATGTCAATATAAAATGTTAAAATCAATTGAATAAACTATAAAATGTCATGATCAAAAAATACGGCATTAGAAATCAGCAACCAACGTCGTCAAAATTTAGAGCAATAATCAATCGTAATAAACCAAATTAACGGTAAAATTAAATAGTTAAGCACCCACTCTGCAACCTAACTGATCCAAAGGTCCCCATTATGCTGGCTGCATTGCCTCGTTGAATGGCAATGGAGACCTGCTGAACCAACCAGAGCGGGGGTCGTTCCCTTTCTCTCTTAATCTTCGCCCTAGATCTCTAAACAACTGAAGGGCCTCAACCAACACCAAATGGTCCAGCCGTCTAGACAGCAACCGGTGTAGATTCACACATCGCTTCCAGAGCCGAGTATTTAACTATTTAGTGTGCTTCAACTTGGCAGCGTTTACTGCCGCTGAACCCGCTGAACACACAGTGTGCCTCAAGTGAGACGCAGCAATCGTGCTAACACAACTAGCATCCCACAAGGGGAACGTCTTTGCCGCCACAGAATCAAAGAAAGACCGTCCGGTCTCTTGCCATCCGTACGGGACAGACCAGGTGGTTCCAAGACACATGGAACATTGGCCGATACCATAGCCCGATGAATTATATCGTTAATGGAATGGTGTCTCGGGAAGCGTCCCGCACATCATTGACAGCTTAAGCCATGATGTTTATTATGTATGATTTTATGTGCATGTTTAAAGGAATTAAATGATTTTATTAAATGATAGTGATGTCAATTCATGGCAAACGAGATTTGTTCGTGCTGTCTGTTCCATGCACTAGTAATACTCGTAGTAGTTCAGTGAAGAAATAGTACATTTTAATGTAAGTTTCTTAGGGAAGGCACGACTCCGTGCGTTTGTTATTTGGACAACTTACTCGTGCTTCACATTCGGGGCCGGCGCACTAAAAACGAAGATAAAAATTGACTCTGTTAAGGAATTTTTAAATTTGTAATTTGTAATTTGTGAATTAGTAATTGCATAAGTAGCTGACATTGTATATTTCATTGACTTTATTATTGTTATTAATTTGAATATTAACCCACCTTAACATTATATCATAGATTTTAATTCTAATACATTTAATATTTGCATGTCAGACCAGACAAAACATGCGGAGCTTTTAAATTTGTACCTCCTCTATCTTGACCATGTTTTAAGCAAATAAATATTTCATTTCATTTCATTTCATTTCATTGACATATACGAAATATATTTTTGTTCCTCGATTTTAGACTCGAACAACCCAAAGTTGTGTTTCGACGTAGAATTTGAAATAGGAATAACTAAAGCCGCATTACAAAACCAATGGTTAAACTGTATCAAAGCAGTTATGGTGTGAAAGTAAATCTTGTCAACTAAACAATGTCAAATTATACCGCGGGAAAGTATCTAGTTGCCAAAGTTTTGAGATTTTTCAAAACATTCTGACATATTGACATAAATCATATGGCAAGCGGACGTCATCACTTTATACTTTCATAGGCTTTTTATTCACGCAAATTAGTGGGTGTAAATACGATATTCTAGAACAGTAGATGGTAAAATGCATACAGCACGTCTTAGGGTTAACACTGCGGTATCTTATACAGTTGTAATAGGGGCTATTTTGCAACAAAAGTGGGTAGCCTGATGTGCTGTCGACTGTACCTAAGAACTCTCGGATAACAGCGGTTTATTCTTAGATTAATATTTATTCTCGTTTGGTCGAAATCACTCTTAATCACATAATAATAAGAGTTTAACTATAAAGTAAATTTCGTTTTTTTGTGAAATAACATTTATAGGTTGTAAAATAGTAAAAAGGTTTTTAGATGCCATAAAATTAAAAAAAAATAGCTTACCGTTGCGATGCAGTCTTCACCTACACACTGCAATAGTCATTAAAATTTATTTTAGCTTCACTTGCTCAGAATCGTTCGATTTTACCTACGTCACGTATTGTTGATGAAATATTGTATGAAAATCCATCGCGGCCCGTGTAATGAGATTAAATTTGGAAGACGAGCTCGTATGAACGCGGCAGTGTGCGCGAGTTCGCAACAAAGAGGTCATAATTCGAAAATAGAGATGACCCTGGGGCCTCTAAAAGAATAAAAGAAAAAAGTGTGTAATTGTTGCCAGTGTGTATTGCTATATTTTTTTCGTGGAAATTTTAATAAATTGTCTTTGTTTTGAAAATATGTAAATAGTGTGTATTACATCGGTTATTATTTAATCTCAGTAATGAAATTAATGTTTTGTGTTTGTGAATGTCATTAATTGTGGTGTTATTTTTCTTAGAAAAAGTTTGTTCAGAAAAAATGTTACGTGACATCTTTTTGATTTGTTGACCACTGAGCAAGTTATCAGTACGTTTGAAAAAAGGGTGGGCGGGCAGTTTATTCCAGATCATAATACTTATTAAACTGATTTTATGCAGCGCATTAAATAAAATAAATAAAAAAAATATTGGACGCAAATTACATACATAGCTCTGCTGATCCAAAAGTAAGTTGCCAATGCACTAGTGGTATAGAAATCAGACACAACGGTGGCCACAACACCTAGACGGTGGTACTATAACACCTAGACCCGAGACAATATAGAAAATTAGTGCTTAAGACATTTTGAATTCCCATAGCGAATAATCTCCTATTACACATACATAAAATCAATAAAGAACATTTTACAAGGTGAAGGCACAATCACATTTTCATACTTTGTCTTACACTTTGAATGAATATAAGTTTAATATTGAATAATTTACATACATGTGCATTGCATGATGTTCCAACACACTGAAATTGAAAAAAGTTGGGTTATTGATAATGATCAATATTGTAATTTAATTAGTAATATGACTGAAACTTACTGTCACTTGGCATGCTTCGCCGTTGCACTAAACAAGTAAAGAATAAAATTATATATATTATATATATTTTTTCCGAATAATTTTTAAAAACCAGCTAAGTGCGAGTTGGACTCACGCACGTAGGGTTCTGTATCTACAATGTGTGAAAGCGCTTTTATTGCCTTAATATTGACCAGTAAACGTCGGATTCAGTTTCCTTTTAATAACAATATATTTTATCAATAGTATCTTTTGATAACGATGACTCACAACTTTGGCTTTTTTACAGCTAAATGAGACAATGAATACCAATATTTAATTACACTGTTAGTTTCAATACTTCACGCATTTTAGAGTAAAACAAAATTGTCGTTAAAATTGTTTTGCCTTTAAAACATATTTATCATAGCAGTGATATTTCCCCTTCTAAATTCATTGTTATACTAGAGCTGTTATTTGTTCCACGTATCCACCTATTACCGTTTATTTGGGAGAGGGTGGGCACATTGGACTCATAAAATTATTCCTTTTAATCCCTCAAGCGTATGTGAACGAGACACAATGCAAATTCTATTGTTATGCGGTTGCCTGCAACCGCTCGGGTGTTGAAGCATTAAGACTGAATGTTACGAAAACAGGCCATTTTATCGAAAATAGTATGAAAAAACTTTTGATAATTTTTAATACTAAACTTGTTCAACGATACCCCACAAGACGGGTTTAAAAACATCTCCACGTTACTTGTGGTACCAAAAAAATAACAATCATAAAAAAAAGTAGCGATAAAAAATACATATCGACGGTTCCCGGGCTATTTGTATTAAGCGACATTTTGTAAACTTTATACCAGAGCTGTTTAAAGTTTTGATTTTTGAAAAAAAAATCATAACCATCGCAAATAGTAAATTTTTAGAAAAAAATGGATATTTATTGATTAGGTTACATAGTCTGCATAATCTGATAGGTTTTTTTTTCTGATATTCCTATTATAAACGAAGATACATGTCGTTTAATGCAAAATGATCCTTTTATTTTATTTTTTTGTTCCAGGCTAAATGATTTTACCGCCTAACATTAGGTTTTGTTGTTCCTGGCTAAATGACTTATCCGCCTAGGTTTATTAACACTTGCTCCAGGTTAAATGACCTAACCACCTAGTACTGAATGTAATAGCTCCAGGTTAAATGGTTTAAATTGAAGAGTTTTCATATTTCATAGTTAAGCTAAATGATTTAAGTGCCATAAACCATACAATTTCGTGTATGACCTATTCAGTTTAAGCGCCGATTTACTTACGCCGATTACTAATTTGTTTCTAATCATGCCTGAGTAATGAAGTTTACTGAAAGGGGCAGTTAAAATATTGTTGAATTTAAAGGTACCTAGGAATTATTATCTCGTCAACAATTAGAAAATGAGAAATAAAACAGATTGTTTTGCTCAAATTTACTTTTTATTTTAATTATCATCAGCTAGGAACTACAGTAACTTTCGAGTTTACCAGAGTAACCACTAAGGTTTTTATCACAATTGTATAGAAATCACAAATTAACAGTATTTTATTTATGTAGCCTATAGTCTCAATATAAATAATTTAAACGAACTACATACATACTTATTTTAAATTTATTTAGGTACTTAGTATTCTAAACTCAGCTGGGCAGCGTTCGAGAAATTGCGCAAGGGATGGTGTCTTCTCATCTCAACTACCTCAGAGTCTGAAGAACAAAGTCTTCAACCAGTGTGTGATGACATACGGATCCAAAACATGGTCTCTAACTAAAGGCCTCATAAAGAAGCTCAAAACCACAAAGCGATGGAGAGGGATATGCTCGGTGTACGGACATAGCCATCAGAATCAGTAAGCTCAAGTGGCAATAGGCAGGGCACATAGCGCGAAGAACTGATGGCCATTGGGGCTAGCTAGGAAAGTTCTAGATTGGAGACCCTTCGACCAAAGACGGAGCGAAGGACGAGAAGACAAGATGGACAGATGACCTTGTAAAGATCGCAAGATCAAACTGGATGCAGACCGCTAGTTATCGGTCGCTGTGGAAAGCCGTGGGGGAGGCCTATGTTCAGCAGTGGACGTCCTTTGGCTGATTATGATGATGATGATGACGACTTAGTATTCTTACATATACCTACCTATCTCAAATTAAAACAAAACAAAAAATTAAGCATTTGAATTTTCTTTTCTTCTAGGAACCGTGCCTTGATTCTCTCCCTTTACAAAAAAACTTCTTAAACAATAATAACATGTAGTTGTACTACAATCACATTTTGTTTCATTAATCACAATTAATAAAAAAATAACGCCTTAATTAAAATTCAACCAAACCTTTCCTTAATACTTGTAGGTATAATTTCTTCTTTCTTTACTCTTTTTCGTCTTCTATATACATACTTATTATTTTTTATTCCAACCTCACAAACTTTCTCATTTATAATATTAGTAGGATTAATAAATTTACTTGATTTATAATAAACAATAGATACCCGCCTAATTTTCTTCGTTTGATACTGGTGTTTTTTTTTTCATTTTACCACTGTTCTTCATCTTTAGTGTTCAGGTCATTTTCTACATTTTGGGAAACATTTTTTAAATCTAATAGTTGCAGAATAAGCAGATCTTTGTTTTGTACCATGTAAGACTGACTTCCGAAAACTGTTACCGTTTCAGACAACGGATTCACCATTTTTTTTCGGTCTTGCACTTTAATATCCTTAACCATTTTCTTTTTTTTTTCGTATTTTAGGCCCCAAAAAATATTGAACTTTCTTTTTTAACACTTTTTCGTTTTCGGTTCCATAATTGGACATCGAACTGCAAAACAATAAAAATTTAAAATTACGCAGGTATCCAGTTAAACAAATGTTACTAATGGTGATGATTAGTTAATTAATTCGTTATTTCGGTAAGTGGGACAACATCATGTAAGTGAATTCATCTGATGCCAGATGCCAGTAAGTAGCGAAAAGGTTGCTGGTTCAAGTCCCGCCCGTGCGCAAATTTTTGGTTTCTTATTTCATCTTTATGAATATAAAATATGACAAGTAGCCAAAGCACTTGTATTATGCAAATCCGATAGTACCACAATACCCGGACCCAACTCAATATAGGATAACTAGTTTCAATATCGACCCGACCGAGAATCGAACTCTGGACCCCAGAGAAAGTTGTACCATGAAAACCGGCGTCTCAGTATAGGAAAATATAAGGAGGTAACCAATACTTCTTGTATGTTTCGATTTATACCTACCTTCATCAAGCAAGTAAAGTTAACATTAAACAGTGTTACTCTTAAAAATGTAAAACAATAATTTATGCATGAATATAAAAACTCACCAAAAATCTAGTATTGACGACTAAATACTATGCGCGGCCCGAGTTCCCATAAAACACTTAACACGTCAGAACCAGAGGTACGAACTAGTCCACAGTTTGCATCGACTGAAGCGGCAGCGCACGGGAATATAAATCTCGTGCGGTTTTTTGCGCTGCGGTGCCAGCGCATCGGTACCAAAACCAATTTTTAACCAACGCCTCAATAGTTAATCCATAGTCAATTTAGATTGTATTAAGTGTACGCGGCTATTATTAAATTTGTTTGAAGTACTAACATTTTGCTTTTGTTGTAACTGAAGCGACAGTGCAAGTTTAATATAATAGTAAGGTATATAGGTTTATTCGCCGTCTTTACTTTAATGTTGAAACCTTAAATAGCTCAAGCGACTGTCATATTAAAATTTACATAAAAACCTAATGTTCGAAGTGACCACATCTAGCAAATTCAAGTATCTAGCTAATTGTATTATGCGACGTTCTTATGTATTTATGAGGTAAAGCTAATTGTATGAAGCGACATTATTATGTATCTGTAAGGAAAGGCCAATTGTATTAAGCGTCAATCTTATATCATAAGGTAAAGCCAATTGTATGAAGCGACATTTCAAAATATTTATAAGGTGAGGCTAATTGGTTTAACGTACATTGCCTGTAAATTTTGATCCAGGGATGAGGGTTTAAGTAACTCTTTGGTATTTCATAGTGAGCTTAAGTACACAGTTTCTAAATTTGACAAAATTTTATGTCGGTACATACATCGCAGTGCAAATGGGCTCCAAAAATGCGAATGTATGAAGCGACAAAAAAGCGCTCAGATCGTCACAAAACCCAGCTCAAACGACGCGGAAAAATTCGCTGATTCCGAATATGTATATAAGTCAATTTTTCCCAAAATGTCGCTTAATACAAATAGCCCGGGAACCGTCGATATCTTTGCCAAATAACAGTTTTCTAGCACCTCAGGGTCTCTACGCTGAACTGCGTAAGTGCGTACACACACACACACGGCTCAGCGCAGTGACAGACAGACGGACAAACGGACATGGCGAAACTATAGTCCGTTTCAATATGCTAGTCAAACATTGTAAACAATCTTGACATTCCTTTTTAAAGAAATTATTAATTTTAAAATAAGGTAAGCACAAAACTCAGAAGTAAATTAGGTAATTCATCGTTGAATACTGAGATCTTTTTATATCCAATAATTAATTAATTTTATTCACTGATATTATTTTAAAAGTCATTAAAGGATTGTTTACATTTTTGACTAGCAAAGAAAAACAGACTATATAAATATTACTTGTTAGACAACGGAATCCTAAAAACATACAATATTGGTCTGATAACATGACTTACGTCTGTTTTACTTTTTTCACCTTCCGCCTGTTAATAAAAGATTTAATAAGTGAAGTTTATACATTTGTATAAGGACATAATTAAGTTATTAGTTAAATGCATATAAATTTCTCTTACTTCCGAAGTACATGCACCAGCCGCACACTGAAATGATGATGAAATATTATGTTTCTTCTTTCGACCTTTTATGAAAAAAAAAAACTTATACGTAATTAATGTCTTTAAAGGCCAATTTTCAGCGTCAGGTGGGACATATCGGACTGAATCGGAATAAAGCGACCAATTTTAGAATGACATTCGTATAAGTGGTTACTAACGAAAAAGTTTGTATTCAAAATAGGCGTTGGAAAAATCAGGCCTGAGTTAGTGTTTTGTACGAGTAATACAGCTAACAAGTGCTTATAAGCCATTAGCTATTTAGCCAAAATGGACTATGTACCTAACTAAACTTAAGTAAGTTTGTTTGTTGTTGTGAAATTAATGAATTGATTTGATTTGATTTTTTATTTATTTATATAGGGTTTCACTGCATTCCATCTCGGTGATGATTCTGTTGCTAAAATACAACAAGTTTTTGTATGGGCTCAGCATCGGAATCCTATTTTTTTTCCTCTCCATACAAACTAGCATCAGCTTATTGGCCCTCTAGTGTAGAAAAGTGAAATATTTTTTCGGGATTACGATATTCCCATAAATTTGTTGTATTTGCAGGTCAGAATTAGCCCTAAGAAGGAATGCAGTTAATTTTGATATAGCATTAATTATTAATTGTAAATCTAATCTAAACTTGTTCGTTTGTTTATTAAAATCAAAACACTTGCAACTTTACATAACTAGTCCAATACACTTACAAGCTTAACTTACAGTAATAAAATGATTGTCATAACTGCCTCGGTGGCGCAGCGAGTAGAGGATCGCACTTTAAATCGAGACGGCTGCGCCAGAGGCCGGGAGGCCAAAAATATATGTACCTGGGTTTTTCTGTTTAGAAATTCTCAGGGTAACCCGGAGTTTGGAAGTTGGCGGTGTTTCACCCCCATGCTTTGGAAAGCACGTAAAGCCGTTGGTCCTGCGTCTGATCTCTCTCCGGTCGTGTCAGATTGCAGTCCCATCGGACTATGTAAGTGAAAGGAATAGAGAGTGCACCTGTGTTTATACAATAGTGTGCACATATAATAGTGCACACACATGTGCACTATTATATGTCCCGCGCAGTCGGTTAGTCATTGTGGTTGGCCACTAGCCGAAATCGGCTAGGGGGACTATATATGTACATATATGATTGTCATGCAAAAGGATTCGAACGTAATATTAATTCATCAGGTAAAATTAATCAATACAAAGAATATTAAACAAAATGATACAACACTAATTTAAGAGCTAAACCCTTGTCGGTGGAGATTTTTCCATTCTTTTCGGTCTTCCGCCATTCTCTTGACCTCTTGATACGAAGCAACATTCAACTTTTGCTTTAATTGATGCACACAAATGATAGAACACACAACATACAAAATATAAAGAAACATGGAGCTTTCAATTCAAAAGCAGGAAAAAATGACAGACTTGTATAATACAAGAAAGAACGAAAACATACACTATTGAATTTTATTTTTTATTTTTAGTTTATTTATTTTCAAAACGTACCATTGATTTGCAGTTGATTCCTTCACACTGAAACATTTTTATAATCCAATTGAAATGCCCTTGTGAAAAATGTGATATAAACTAATTGAATTAGCTTTAAAGTGATAGTTTATCTGGTAAACAGTTTATGAAACACGATTTTTGGATTTGTAATAAGCTTTTTTACATTGCACATTTTACCTGACCGTATAAACATTGTATTTTAGATTGAATTTTTTTTTACGGTACACTAAATATATGTTCAAATTACCTTCGATTGACATACACCGCCTCTGCACTGAAAATCAATTTAAATAAACCTCTTTTGTATACAATGAATGAATAAAAATTAACTTACACCAAGTATAATCTATACCGAATATATTTAGAACTAAAAATTATAAATAATACACTATTAAACAGTTAGCTAGCTTACACCAGATGAGCAAGTCTCTCCGTGGCACTGAAAAAAGATTATTTTTGATATAAATAGTAGTTTCAAAGTTTTTTTTAACGTAGTCACTGTATGATGATCTAAGTTTATCAGAAGATCGAGTCATTTCACTCGAGTAAAAATTTAATATGACTCATGCAAAATCGGCGTGGGTCGCTAGTTTTAGATATAAAGAAGGGCTGTCTACCAATCTACAAATAAGCACTAATCAACGTATTCGTTAGTTTATATTAGAAACATCATGTCGTATGATGGTTCAATCAGTCTGGTTAAATCAGCCAGTTAATTAAATGCCTAGGCAGTTCATTACACGCTGGCATTTAATTAAATTACTAGGCCGTTGATAAATTCAAATGTAAACACTTAATGCTTAACAAATTAGGCGTATAGAAAGTTAGCCCTTCGAAGATGACTGGCCATGATTCGGCCAAATGATTAAAATTTTGTTCAGTATTTCTCCACTGAAGCGCATCCAAACAAATATGACGTCAATTTCCGAAATTGTGAATCATATTCTTCGTTTGTGTTTTAAGTGAAATCAAGCCGTGATGATTGTTAAATAGTTTTAAATAAATTTATCGATTTATTTTATAAAGTAATAATAATATGCACGGAGCTTTTTGCATTTTTGTGATAAAGTAATAATACTATATAAATTACGAAATTAAAGTAAACCTACCAAACATCACAAAATCGACACTAAAATCTAATTTATCAAAATGACTACACGATGTTAAGTCATCTGACTAAACGTTGAGTTCATTGACATGGCTCGTTGATGTTCAGCCATTTAATTATTTGCCGGCACGTAATGAACTGCCTAGGCATTCAATGGACTGACCGATTCAATCAGATGGCTGCGACAGACAGATACCGTTTCTGGTTATTCCTTAAAACATTGTGAAATAGGTCGTTAGTAGAAAGTAGCACCCATTGTTTTACATGTAAAATGGAAATAATATAGAACTACGCGTGAGTACGCGAAGTGATTTATCGGAAACAAAACTTACAGTCGACTGGCATATTCCTCCTGAGCACTGAAATGTTATTGAGTTACATAAGCTCATCATATTTGTATAAACTTTAACAGGTATTTATTTAATGCCTAATTTTCTACACTAGTGTGGATTTTCAGTATGGAAAATCGGAATAACCCCCGGTACTAAGCCCGCGTGCCCGCAAGGATTAATCTACCTCATAGTTAAGGTAAGGCCTTAGCCCAGCAGTGGGACTTGAAAGACTAACTTTACTTTAAAAATATTTTTTATATTATTTACTAATCACTGGATGCCCCGACGCAGTGGTAAGGTCCAGTATGGGACATGTTTAAATGCTTGAAAATAAGTCTTCATGCCTTGACTAGACTTTAAAAATAAATGAATTTTGTGAATTCATACGACCTTTGATTTGACGACCTCCGTGGTGTGGCTAAGTACACTGGTTTCAAGGCGTCGCCGCTCCGAGGTCCCGGGTTCGATTCCCGGTCGGGTCAATATAGAAATCACAATTTTCTATATTGTCATGGGTCTGGGTGTTGTGGTACCACCGTTGTGTCTGATTTCCATAACACAAGTGCAATTAGCTACTTACTTTGGCATCAGAAAAATGAATGTGATTGGTGTGCAATATATATAGAACTATTTCTACGATTACGTCACCTCATTAGTGGAAGGAAAGTATAAAAGGCCTGTTTTACAATATATATAATATATACACAGGCCGCGATTGTGTCTAGATTTACCTGCGCATTGCAATCCTTTTCGAAACACTGTAAAAGTAATTAATCACTATATTATCTTCGGTAAATACCCAAGCCAAAATTACATATATGTTTTGAAAGTTTTATTTGTGGATGAATAATATAGAGTAGGTGGAAGCTCCATATTATCTGTCTACCAAAAAAAATATAGAAATAAACAGACACGTCGAATTGTAATCTCGCTTCCATTGTAAGCTTATCTATTTCATGTGGAAATTGGAAAAAGATGTACGTCTTATGGAAGAGTCAGATAAATAAGGCAGCTATCTTTTTTTGTTTTAAAATACCAGTAGCTGCCAAAATAATGAATTTTGATTGGCTGACATTCGCTGGATCGGAGTGACATTTCCACAAAAAAGGTCAAATCGTTTTAAGTGATAATATTTTAAATGTGTCTTTGTATACAACATAGAAACAGAATACTATCACATTTTTTTGAAACTTCGAGTTTTTTTTTGTTCTAACAAAGAAAGTACCATTTTATTAAAACAGCACACGATTTCAAAATTTGTCTACGTCATCCGCTTTGCCTCTCTTAATTCAATGCCCAAACCTCCCTTTTCTCTAATCTTAAACTTAATTAATAAAAAATAAATTACTGAAAAAAATAATTATCTTAATCTCAAATTTTCTCAAAAACTAGCCTATAAAAACCCAAAGCATTTTATACAAAAAATATTTATATAATGTGCTTAATCAGCCCTTAAAATCTTATCACTTAAAACGAGGTGACCTTATATAGGAATAAATACTTAAATACTGAATAGTTACTATTTGGTTTCAGTAATTAAGAGTATGTTATTTCAGGCCAGTAAAATTTACAAAAGGTTCTTTTAGATTAGTTATTCTTGCGTCTTCATTTAAAATATCTTTGTATTTTATTTTACCTTATTTTTCTTCTCTCAATTTATTTAAATATTTCATTTTATTATCTTACGATATGGTAGGTATATCCAAATAAATATTTGAATAGCACACAAACTGTTTGCCGCCAAAAAAATATTCATTAAGGAATCAGTGAATTTTCTAGTTTAATTCAAGTGCTTTTAAATTTGTTTAGAATGTTTTTAACATTCACAGTGCCTTTTTTTTATTCATAAAGATGAAATAAGTAACCAAAAATTTGACTGACCGGGCCAAAGGGCAAAAGGTTGCTGGTTCAAGTCACGCCCGTGCGCAAAATTTTTGGTTTCTTATTTCATCTTTATGCTTTTAACTTTTTGTGAAATTTTATCTTTATTTATCTGGTGTTCTTCGTGTGTGAGTGTGGGTGTCTGTGATGTCCCAAATCAATGAACGCGTTTTTTCTTCCTTTAGCTTTTATTTGCATCAGTATCGAATACTCAACGACAGAAAATATTATAAAGTGACGCATCTAGTCATCAATATTCCAAGTCATCAGCGTGGGGTAACAACAACACAATTGTGCACTGCACGCCCAATTGAATTAGACTCCGTGCAAACGTGTTAAAACTGGTTATAACTGGATACAACTCATGTAAACCGGTTATGAAAGTGCGCTTGCAACAAATTGTATCAATGTTTCAATTGGGCGCAGTACAAGTTTTGTGATTTTATATTAAAACAAACACGGATATTTGAAAAGCAACGTCAGTTGTTAATAAAATATTTACCTGGGTATTGCATTTCCCTCCGTAGCACTACAAATAAAGCATTGAAATAAGTAAAATATATAGCTAAAAAATAAATTAACACTTTTGTATTAAATTATTTAGGATGATCCAGGAAAAAAAAATATAACAAAATAAAAAGATACATGAGGATTTTTTTGGAATTTGGAGGAATTATGTATAAATATAGGTATGATTATAAAATTAATTAAAAAAATCCTTACCTCTGAAGAAGACGCATTACCTCTTGTCTTGAAAAATAAAAAATACCCACAAAATGTTACTCTGACTGAATTTCTTTATTGTGAACGTTTATACCATAAATAGTCTGTTATGCAGTCCCAGTCTATATTTCGTCCAATAGCGACTAGATTGGCACAAAATAAATATTTACCGTAGAAGTACAGTACGCCCCATGACACTGAAATTATACGTAAAATAATTATAATGTAGTCTTTTAAAAAAACAAAGCTTTCATACAGTTTGTTTTGGTTTTTTTCGTCTTTGTTACCTCTGCGTGACTATTATTGCCAGTGCACTGAAAAAACAAATAAAAGTGGATTACCTTTTATGTTATCAAAATCTACACATTTCCCACTAAACACTGCTATCGTTCGATAAAAAAAAGTTAAAAAAAGGAAAGATGTGTGTAAAAAAGACAGTTATCTTACCTCTGCGTTGCAGTTGGGACCTGAGCACTGTTAAAATTCATATTTATTTATTTATTTATGTCTGAAAAAATATGTAACTTAAAAAATAAAATTAAATCTTACTTTTTCATCACATTTGTTAGTTGTGGTTGTGCCTTGTCTAACTTCTTTTTTCTTGGTCACCGGCTTTAAAAATTGAAGAAATATAAATAATACTTTTAATGTTATTTGTGTCAAAAAATATGCTTATGTGAATCATTGTCTGAAGTACTAGTCTACCTCAGCTAGCTTTTTTAGTGATTTGCCGTGTTTTCGATGTCTTGCCTGGAACATAATTGGAAAAAATGACATAAATTTTATTGAAAAATCTATTATCACCAATTATTTTTTCATCATGAATAGCTGCTAAAAATCTTGAATTCACAAATAAAAATTGATAGAGCAATATAGCTCAGGTTGCATACAAAAACATATTTTTGATAATTATTTAAGGATGCCAGGTGTAGTAGCGAAACGCGTCGAGGTTTTTTTCACTTTGGTGTTGGGTACTAATAATTGCATTAGCTGTGCCGCATGCGTATTGTGAGAGGGGGGTGGTGCATCCTGAATTTGCCTGAACTAACACTAAACGCGGTGACGGTTCGTGTTGTTAGTTGCATACGCCGGCATCGGAAAGGCGTTAACGAAAATATTAAAATTTAAATATATAAAATAAGACAAGTATTGTTACTAATTATTCTTTTTTAATGTATGGATTTTGATAGTAATCGTCAGATGTATATCGGATAATAGTATCGGATGCGAATGAGGGTGGATAGCGCCTTAAAGAACGGTTGAACCATTTAACTTTGTCAACGTTGGTGTGGTGTAAAGTTAAATTAATGAAATTTGAATCCTAATGAAATTTGAAAACTTACAGTTACTAAAACAATGGAGCACAGTAACATTATTATTAGACTACATTGCTTCATGGTTGCAAATAAAATAGACAGTAAAGTAATCAATGGTTAGTTAGTAACAGAATGAAAATTGCGATCTCTCATTTCACAGTTTGACAATCAATTTATTATGTGCAAGATCGCAATGGTATCTTTGAAATTACCAGCTATTTTTTAACTGCGACTAATTAGATTAGCATCAGCATTTTATCAGGCGCACGACGTCAGATGAATCTATGCCTACTGCCTTGAAGCATTATAGTTATAATGAACACTAGCTTCCTCTGTGGCTAAAAATCATGCGCTAGGGATTACGATGTGCGCGCACGCGTTTATCGATAACTGTGAAGTGCAACACTACGCCTCCCCAGAAGGCCTGTAAGTGTGAAAGAGAGTATGCGCTGTCTTAGTCCCACGTTTTGTCGCCGCAGAGGAAGCGAGTGTTTAATTGCTTTATTTTTTATTTGGTGCTAAGCAGATATTTGACCTCGATCGCATCTGATGTCGGGTGTAGATTGCCGCAGATGAAGCGAGTGTTTAATTTTAATTTAATTTTATTTGTTGCTAAAAGGATATTTGACGTCGATTGCACCTCATGTCATAGGTGTGGTATAGGGTAGTGCATATCTGCTTAATGGCAACCTATTCACTCTAGCCTTAAAGAGGCTTGGGTCATATTTCTGTGGGAAAACTTCTGCAGGCAGCGAGTTTCGCTCCCTAGCTGTACGCATTAGTAAGGAGTCAGCAAAGCGCTTAGTACGGGCAGGTAGAATATCCAGAACTTAGGGATGGTACGCTAGCCTACGTCTGGTCCCCCTGTGATGAAAAGGAGCTGGTGGGACTAGATCGTGCAATCCCACCTCCGCCCATGAGTCTTCCTGCCGTCTTGGCATACGACTCGAATCACGGGAGAAGCCGACCAGTCTTTCTCCTCCGTGTCTTCTAGAAAGGCTGCTTCACCGATCGGCGCTTGCTTCGTTCTCCCTACAAGTTTCTGTTTGTTTCTGACTAGATCATGCTGTTGCAGCACTTGCACAGTCCACAGTCACAGTTTGACGACCTCCGTGGTCGAGTGGCTAGCACGCTGCACGCTGGTTTCAAGCGTCGTCATCTCGTGAGATTCCGGGTTCGATTCCCGGTCGGGTCAATGTAGAAAACTATATTTTCTTTACTGTCTCGGGTCTGAGTGTTGTGGTACCACCGTTGTTTCCGAATTCCATAACACAAGTGCTTTAGCTACTTAGTTTGGGATCGGAGCAACGTATGTTTTGTCAAATAGTTATATTTATTTATTTAGTGCCTGAAGTGCAGTCTGTAGAAGACTGACAGGGATGTCACTCTGCAGTGAGGTCTCGACAAGTGAGGCATCGTTTATTATCCTCCTCGCTCGCTATTCGATAGAATATTACATCTATATTGACCATTTGATCAAAAGCGCAGCGTAGGACGTCCACTGGCATGGTCAGACTAAGTAGACCCTGACTGCGTACTGCTGGTCGCTATGGAAAACCATAAAACCATGCTGGAGGCCTATGTGTAAGCTGATAATGATGTAATTATATAAACACGTAATTTTTTGTTCCTTTATCATTTTCTTTGCATCGCCTGTATTTCTGTTGATACATATGGCTGACTGTTAAAGTATGCTTGTGGCATTAAGTCCGCCATATTTGAATATATAAATCAAAAAAGATTCTCTTGACTCCATTAGTTTTTGTTTATTTTTTAGGTACACAAAACAGAGTTACTACGATTTATACTAATATTTTAGATCTGAAGAGTTTGTTTGTTTAAACGCGGTAATCTCTGGAACGGCGACTTTAGCAGCGCGACGGTCGCGCGGCAGTTGCGCTGATGTCGCTCTAATGTGATGGCGCACTTAAGGCTTATAATACATCAGGCTGCGACGGTTAGGGAAGGGAAAACTTAAAACGCACAGACGAAGTCGCAGGGTACCGTTAATTTCACTACAAAAGTATCAATTTTGTGAAGGTATACTGTATTATTAATTCCAAGGGCGAGGGCACACAGCATGCAATCCTTACTTCATTTAAAGCTAGCTTCTTTTAGCTTGTTGAATATTGTTAAAAAATCTTGACATTGCTATTTAAACATAAAAGTATGAAAGACACAAAACTCACCAACAACATACATAATTCATCGTTTAGCACTGAGATCATTTTAACTTAAATAGCAAATAAAATTTATACATTGGTGTTATTTTAAAATCTATAAAAAAAATGCATTAATCGCCAAGCAAAGACAAACGGACCTTACCATCAATCCCACGACACGAATGCATAGCTGAGGATAATAGTATGTTATCGAACATACCAGACTCCTTAGCAATGCATTCATTAAATCGTAATCCCTTTCTAAATGCTCATTGTGTTCAGCGTTTGACAGAGCGATTTTCGCTCACTTTTACGTACTTTAACGGAAGGTGACAATGAACGGGCGATTTACACCGAACGATGTTGAAACGATTACAGTATTTAAAAATTAACTTGATTTTGATTCATCATTGGATCCATGATGTAAGAGATTAATCGAGAAAATAAGGTCATAAATCAAATCAAGTCAAATCAAATTTATTTGTGAAACACAGGTAAATATGGTGTTATTACAGATAAGGTGAAAAAAGGTACATGCTGTGATCAGCCATACTGGCATACAAATAGGTAAAATAAATTTTTAAAAAATAAATTAAATACACAATGTCAAAGAAAGTCAAGGCTAGTCAAATACACAAGGTTCAAGTTATGTCAAATTAGATACATATTACAATAAAAGGCCTATACCGGCAATGGGCAGATAGGAAGTTTTTTTGTTGTTGTTTTATGTAATGACATATAGGTCTCTTAAACACTATAACACTAGAATTGAATAGCATAAGAGATTCGTAGGTACTTAATAATTTATTATATATTTGATATATATTTGGTAATAATATATTTTGATGATGAGATGTTAACAAATTATTAACGATTAAACCAAGAAGGATCGAAGCATTGTGTTAAATGTTTAAAAATAATTAAAGCCTTAACATCGAACTGACAATCTGTAATTTGTTATAAACAAAAATATTTTCATTTTCATTTTCAAATCAAACATTGGTAATCATCAACTCATCAATAAAAACTTAATTACCTTACTAGGTAATTTATTATAAATAAATTATAATTAAGAAAATAATCTTGTTTTTTATGTTATTTTTTAGCTAAGGTTAGATAAAAGTACAATCCTAAAGCCCGTTTAAAAACAGTCGTGAAAATGCTATTTTATGATTTGAAATAAAAAAATCACAATTATTATGAGATAGAATAATTTTACTGCGGGAAAACAATCACAAAAATTTCACAGTGTAAAGCAGATTTGCAAGTAACTTAATATATTAATTATTGACGAAAAAAATTGGGGTGCTGTCGTCAACTGTTCAGTTGCCACAGCACTTTTAGCTAGTAACACCCCGAGTTCCAAACCCTGTTCAAAGAAAAACACATGTCCAAGTCCAAAGCGTGGCTTACAACTACGTTACACCCTGAACATCGCATGGTGTAAGTGCCACTATGGTAACAGTTTAATTTCCTTGCTCGCAGGAACAGAACGACCCAGTGCCAGCTTTTTGGGCGATTTTCAGATGTCTGTCCGTTTCACAGCCCTTGAATGTTTGTATTCAACGTTCATGTAAAGAGCTTTGAAATGCCCTTGTATTGTCAGGTCATATAGGGTGTCTGTGCATGGTGCCAAATTTTAGGAGGTGAATGAGGTCTCCAATACGTACCACGTATATCAAAATAGCTATCTAACTATTCACAAAGATGAAATAAGAAACCAAAAATTTGCGCACGGGCGGGACTCAAACCAGCAACCTTTTGGCAAACCGGGCCAAACGCTCTTACCAATTGAGCTACCGTGCTGTTAGTCCGACCCTGCGAAATTTGTGGTTTCTTATGAAAACGTCAATTGCGTGACGCTTAGCGCCATCTAGCCGTCTGTTTATGAAACAGATGGCCCAAGCAGTTATTCTTTACAGAATAAATTCAACTTGGAAATTGATGTCGCTTCGCTATCTAATGCTTTAGAATGTTTTTAACACTCACAGTGTCATATTTTATATTCACAAAGATGAAATAAGAAACTAAAAATTTGCGCACGGGCGGGACTCGAACCAGCAACCTTTTGGCAAACCGGGCCAAACGCTCTTACCAATTGAGCTACCGTGCTGTTAGTCCGACCCTGCGAAATTTGTGGTTTCTTATGAAAACGTCAATTGCGTGACGCTTAGCGCCATCTAGCCGTCTGTTTATGAAACAGATGGCCCAAGCAGTTATTCTTTACAGAATAAATTCAACTTGGAAATTGATGTCGCTTCGCTATCTAATGCTTTAGAATGTTTTTAACACTCACAGTGTCATATTTTATATTCACAAAGATGAAATAAGAAACCAAAAATTTGCGCACGGGCGGGACTCGAACCAGCAACCTTTTGGCAAACCGGGCCAAACGCTCTTACCAATTGAGCTACCGTGCTGTTAGTCCGACCCTGCGAAATTTGTGGTTTCTTATGAAAACGTCAATTGCGTGACGCTTAGCGCCATCTAGCCGTCTGTTTATGAAACAGACGGCTAGATGGCGATAGACAAAAAAAAAAAAATTTTGGTTTCTTATTTCATCTTTGTGAATATAAAATATGACACTGTGAGTGTTAAAAACATTCTCAAGCATTAGCTAACTAACTAGTTGTAATTATAACAATATCAAGTCATATTAATGGACATATTTGTTTTAAAACATTGCTGGTTCGATTTATTTTGTTAGATAATTTCAAGTAATTACTTTTTCGTATAATTTATTAAAACCTTTTAGTATTGATTACTAATTACTTAAAGGTATATATTTATGTATAAAAAACCGGCCAAGTGCGAGTCGGACTCGCGCACTGAGGGTTCCGTGCCAACTTTAACTGAATTAGGGAATCCATTTACTTCTACTAAGTAATTATACCACAATATTTTGTTGACTACAAATATAACTTTGTTTTTCATAGTGTTTGTATGAAGTACAAAGTTATGTTTCCGGTTGTTGAAAATGTGCTATATCTCAAAAACTACTTGTTGGATCCCGTCGGAACCAATTTTCGTTGAAAGTATTTATTAAGATCTACATCATATATTTTTTTCATAATTTACACTTGCTTGGTATGGAAATTAGATGGGGGGGGGGGACGCCCATTTTACCACTTTGGAAGCGTCTAGCTATGAAACGTTAGACTTTAAAAGAAAATGGTTTTAGAAACCTCTATGTTATTTTAAAAGACCTATGCATAGACACCCCACACGCATAGGTTTGACATTTTTTTTTTTGTATGAGAATCGGTAAGCGGTTAACAAGATACATCTTCCTACCAAATTTCAATTGTGTCATGCTTATAGTTACAGAATAAATCGGGTGTGACATTCGGACGGACAGACAGACAGACAGACAGACAGACAGACAGACAGACGGACAGACAGACAGACAGACAGACTTGACGAAACTATAAGGGTTCCGTTTTTTGCCATTCGGCTACGGAACCCTAAAAATATATAAATTTTGGCCTATTTTATGATTTCACCTCAATTTTTGTAGCGGACGACGAGCAACAGCGTGGGAAAGAGATAGAACGAAGATAGAATGAGATACAGTGTATAGTAAATAAGTGAATCTGATTGGTTAGTTTTAAGTACTGATTTAGTCAATAAGTAAACAGGGTTGATTTGTATATAAGTAGGGTCATTTTCGAATAAAACACAGTCAGTCAGTTTCTCAAACATGAACCAGTGTTTTAATTAACCGTGGAGAACCAAATACAGTCCCCAGTAGTTGGTCCTATAGATCCGGATATAAGAAGAATCTATGGTGCGGACAAGAAGTAGAAAAATGAGCGACCAAGAAGAGCCACCGAACGCGGCAAGGGCACGAGTGTTTCACTCGCCGCCCCGATCACCAACAACCGCTTCGAGGCTACAACGGGGGGAGTCAAGCCGCGCCCCTGGGTCGAGCCGTGCTATAGAAGAGGCGTGGGAACCCGCTAGACCCGCGTCTACCGCAGCGCCCGTACCTGCCGCGGCGCTCGCACCTACCGAGGTGCTGGCAGCGCCCGCGCCCCCGGTGGCGCCCGCGAATCCCGCGCACGCGTGTCTCGCGAACCCCGCGACCCCCGCGGACCCCGTAAATCCCGCGTTCGCTCTCGGACTAGAGCGCCCGGCCGCCGCCGCTGAGCGTCGCGACGCGTCGCCTGCGCGTTCTAATACATCGAGAAGGTCTAGTACGGAAGCGCGTATACGTTCAATCAAGCTGGCTGCTGAAGAACAACTTGCGGAAATTAAGAAACGAGAACTGCAGTTAGAAGCGGAGTTAATCAAGAAGAGGCTTGCAGCTACGATGGAATCTATACGAGAAGAGGCCGCTAGTAGCATCGCAGACCCAGATGAGAGAATTCAAAACTGGTTGCATCATAGTACGACCGTGGGGCAATCTGTGGAACCAAGAGATAAGCCGCTTCCTGCGCACGAACTGCGCACATCGAGGCCCGAACGGGGGGAGCAGCAACGGCCTGCGCCAGTACTATATGAAGAACCGCCGCGCCGTGAAGCCCGATCGCCGACGCCGACAAGGAAACAAAGAGGCATTGAACAATTAGCGGAGGCAATCGAGAAGATGGCTAGAAATCGACCGGCGCCGAGACAAGTCATCGATTTACCCGTATTTTCGGGCACGTTTACTGAATGGATGGCGTTTACCGCTGCGTACAAGGAATCTACTGCGGTATACAAATTCTCGGACATAGAAAACATGGCTCGCCTTAGGAATTGCCTCAAGGGCGAAGCGAGGGAAGCCGTCGCCGAGTTGCTCTATAGCGGAGGAAGCCCGGATCAAGCGATGAGAACATTAGAGCAATGCTTCGGGCGGCCGGAATTTATTATTGATAAAGTATTGGAGGATATCAAGAGACCACCACGACTGGGTAATTCTGCAAAGGACCTGAATATGTTTGCAGTGCGCCTACAGAACATAGTTTGCGCACTAAGAAACATAAACCGACGCGGATATTTGGAATTTCCGATGCTAATAAGAGAAGTCATGGACAAATTGACGCCGCATCTCAAGTCTCGATGGTGTGACTACGCCTACGATCACGAAGGCTCATCGCAACCGGAGATAGTCTTGCTATCGCGTTTCCTTATGCGAGAGGCAGACTTGGCGCTTCGGTATACTTTCACGCAAGCGACCACTACGACGGCGAACGCAAAGCAGAACGCTATGAAGAATGTCGTGAAGAAAAAGCCTGCGGAAGTATACGCGACTGCGACGACTACAGCTACCGCAACTTCGAATGAGAAGTGCCACAGTTGCGAGGGTGAACACTCACTAGTCAAGTGTGAGAAGTTCAAGAACTTGGACACAGACGCGAGATGGGAGCTAGTGAAGACAGCCGGTCTATGTTTCAAATGCATAGCAAGCCGACACAGGAGAGGTACATGCCGTGCAAAGCCGTGCGGAGTAGATGGTTGCAGACGCCCTCATCATATGCTGCTGCACGCCGAACGCACTACGCCACCACCTGTAACGCCGTCGCCGTCAACTGAAGTCACGTCAGCCGATAGCGAAACCGTGATGTCTGTCGCTGCCGCCGATGAACAAGAAGCTGACGTGCTACTGAAAATAGTACCTGTCACTTTAATGGGACCCGCAGGGAGCGTGGACACTCATGCACTCCTCGATGAAGGCTCCACCATCTCATTAATTGAAGAGCACCTAGCACAGCAATTGGGAGCCGATGGACCTGCACGGCCGCTGAACTTAAACGGGTTAGCTGTCAGTGAACGTCGAGAGCGAAGCAAAACAGTCGACCTCGAGATCCGGGGCAAGAAGAATCGCGACTGCCACGAGATAAGACTGCGCACCATTCCGCAGTTAATGCTTCTCACTCAAACTGTACCGAACCGAGTGCTGAAGTTTAAACACCTGCGCAGCCTGAAGCCTGACGACGTGTGCTACGGCAAGATCAAGCCGCGAGTGCTGATTGGAACCGACAATTGGCATCTGATAGTGTCACATCAACTGAAGATGGGAAAGAAGAAGGAGCCCGCCGCCTCACTGACCGCACTGGGGTGGGCAGTATATGGAACGATACCGCGCTTCATCCACGGACGTGATCAGGAATCTGTCTTGCACCTGTACGCACCCGAACATAGCGTAGAAGACGACGTACAAGACAGCCGTCTGGACGCAATGATGGAGGAGCACTTTCAGATAGATTCGCTGCGCGTATCTGTCTGCACTAAAATGAAAAAGGAAGATCGGCGAGCCGTCGAGATCTTCGAAGCCACAGCCAGACGAACCGATGGACGTTTCGAAGTGGGTCTACCGTGGCGCAGCGATGACTTAGTCACGCCTCCGAGCTACAACGCCGCGTGTAGAAGACTCAAAGGACTGGAACGTCGATTCAAGGGGGACGCAGACTTCGCCGCGCAATATAAGAAAGACATAGAAGCTCTGCTGACCAAGGGATACGCGGAGGTCTGCAATGGAACCGAAGAACAGAGTCTAAGAAAATGGTACCTACCGCATTTTCCGGTTTTCAACCCAAATAAACCGGGAAAGCTTCGCCTGGTCTTCGATGCAGCTGCGAGGTCACATGGAGTCTGCTTAAATGACTTTCTGCTGGAGGGGCCAGACCTACTCCAACCGCTGCAAGGCATTCTGTTTCGGTTCCGAGAGAAGCCCATAGCAGTGAAGGCAGACATACAAGAGATGTTTCTCAGAGTGAAGATCAGACCAGAAGACCAAGCGGCCCAGATGTTCCTATGGAGAGAGGACGCCGACAAGCCACCGCAAGTTTTCAAGATGACTTCAATGATCTTTGGTGCTTCGAGCTCCCCATTCTTAGCTCACAGTGTGCGCAACCGGAACGCCAAGGACTTTGAGCACACACATCCAGCAGCTTACGCATCCATAACGCGTGGGCACTACATGGACGACCTGGTAGAGAGTTACGAAGACGTCGAGACCGCGAAGAAGACGATCAGCGAGGTGATCTTCGTCCATAGACAAGCTGGATTCAACTTGCGACAGTGGAATTGCAATGAAGAGGAGGTGCTGGCGGAGGTGCCCCACGACCTGCGGGCAACATCCACAACACGCTTGGCATCACCACCGGACAAGGCGTTGGGACTTCTGTGGGACGCTGCTACAGACGAGCTGGCATTCAACACCACGCTTGCTCGAGTGCCGCAGGAAGTAGTGAAGAACATCAGAACACCGACTAAAAGAGAAGCCCTCAGCACAGTTATGTCCGTATACGATCCACTTGGACTTCTGAGCCACTTCACGATCAGGGCAAAGATACTTTTGCAAAACCTGTGGAGAGCGAAGATCGGATGGGACGAGCCACTGCCCGACTCTGAAGCAGAAAACTTTAGAAGATGGATGGAAGAGCTGACTGGCAACGTGTCGGAGCTGCGCCTGCCCCGCTGCTACGATCCAAGCAGCCACAGCCGCAGAGAACTACACGTCTTCTGCGATGCCAGCGAACAAGCTTACGCAACCGCCGTGTATTGGAGGCTCACAAGAGAAGACGACAGCGTGTGTGTCATGTTAGCTGCCGCCAAAGCTAAGGTGGCACCACTGAAGACGCAAAGTATACCGAGGTTGGAGCTACAGGCCGCCGTGATCGGAACGCGACTCGCCGACACGGTCACCTCAGAGCACGGGTGGCGACCCGACGAAATCATCTTTTGGAGCGACTCTCGCACCGTGCTTCAATGGATTCGGCACGACGCACGCCGTTATACGCCCTTCGTCGCACATCGTCTGGGTGAAATAGCAGAAAGAACAAAGATAACCCAATGGCGCTGGCTGCCGTCGGAGCTGAACGTGGCGGATGACGCAACGAGAATGAAAGCCAACTCTGAAGATCGATGGTTCACCGGGCCTAGTTTTCTTCGAGAACCCGAAGACACTTGGCCACGAGAAGAAAACAGCGAGTTCAGCACAGAAGAAGAAGCCGTCATGCTTGCGTACGAGATTACGTGCGCAGACTACCTACCCGATATCAGCCGCTTTTCTTCCTTTGAGAGGCTGATTCGAGCAACGGCATACGTGCTTGTGTTCGCCGAGAAATGCCGAGACAAGTCAAAAAAGCTGGAAGTTCGGCACCTAGAAGACGCTGAACGACTCTGGATCAAGAAGAGCCAACGAGACAGTTTCCCGTTGGAACTAAAATTACTGGAAGACGGGAAACACATTCCGAAATCGAGCAGATTATACAAGTTGGACCCAAGGGTGCAAGACGGCGTGTTGAGGCTCAATGGGAGGATCAACGCTGCGAATGTACCGAAGCACATGAAGGAGCCTGCAGTGCTGGACGGGCGACATCCCTTCACCCGCCTACTCATCAAAAAGGAGCACGAAGCAGCAGGACATGCCAACAGAGAGCGAGTAGTCAATGACCTCAGGCAACGATTTTGGATACTTAGACTACGAGCGACGGTGCGCCACGTCACCAAGAACTGCACCACTTGTCACCTGCGAAGGTCTGAGCCCGTCACACCAATCTTTGGGGACCTGCCCGCAGCGCGCCTGGACATATACCAACGCCCGTTCAGCAGCTGTGGCGTGGACTATTTCGGGCCAATGATCGTGACCGTGGGCAGACGAAATGAGAAGAGATGGGGCGCCATTTTCACTTGCCTCACCACCAGAGCAATTCACTTGGAGCTAGTGGCCTCGCTCTCCACCGACTCAGCAATCATGGCAATAAGGCGGATGGCAGCACGACGAGGATGGCCCGCAGCCATGATGAGTGACAATGGCACGAACTTTCGAGGCGCAGACGCGGAGCTTCGCGCGGCATATCAAGAATGGGCACCTGCGTTAGAACAACTGGGCCAACTGCACCGCATGAAATGGCGATTTATCCCACCTGGGGCTCCAAACCAGGGGGGAGCCTGGGAGCGCCTCGTCCGCTCAGTGAAGACAGCGCTGACAGCAGTACTGAAGAACAAGCACCCTAAAGAAGAGGTTCTACAGACCGTGTTGACAGAGGCGGAGCATTCTGTCAACGCACGGCCTCTGACACATGTGTCGGTCGACCCAAATGACCCCGAGTCACTGACGCCAAATCATTTTTTGCTGGGGTCGTCGATGGGCCTGCCCCATACCGGCCCATGTCACCTCGCCGACCGAAGAGCTTGGCGCGTGAGCCAAGCAATCACCGAGGAGTTCTGGCGACGATGGATTAAAGAATATCTTCCCACACTCGTGCCACGGCAAGCAGCCGCCACAGAAGAGCGCTGTTTGAAGGAGGGAGACCTGGTCTTGGTGGTAGACCATACCCTACCACGCAACACCTGGCCGCGCGGAGTCATCGAAAAGGTGTACCCAGGACCAGACCGTCCAGTGCGCAGCGCAGATGTCCGCACCCGAGCGGGAATCTTCAGGCGACCTACTACAAAGCTCGTCGTCCTTACCACGGAGAGGGCTTCGACGGAGTCTTCGCCGGGGGGAGAGCTGTAGCGGACAACGAGCAACAGCGTGGGAAAGAGATAGAACGAAGATAGAATGAGATACAGTGTATAGTAAATAAGTGAATCTGATTGGTTAGTTTTAAGTACTGATTTAGTCAATAAGTAAACAGGGTTGATTTGTATATAAGTAGGGTCATTTTCGAATAAAACACAGTCAGTCAGTTTCTCAAACATGAACCAGTGTTTTAATTAACCGTGGAGAACCAAATACAGTCCCCAGTAATTTTGTTTCAATTGAAATTACAAATTAAATATAAATTAGTAGTAAGTTGGTACAAATATTAAGACTTCGGCAAATATAATACAAAACGCCAAATTTGAAAACGTCACCTTTTTAGCAGCAATAATTTATGTAAAACTGATTTTAAAATATGTCGTTACTCATTTAGTCGGATAAGTTTTATCTGGCGATAGTAAAATCGGCCTGAGTAATAGAACTTTCAACACTTTTAATTAAATTTAAGACCAAAGAGGTTTGGGGCTAGCCTTCAGGCGGTTTGTGACCCATATTCATACCATAGTCTTTGAATAGTTTACGAAAATTAAACATAATGATATTTTGTAGTAGGTAAAACTTACTGAGACTTACAGCTGATGTCAACTTTTGAGGACCTATCGTACTTCGGAATTCAATCTAGAAGAAAGAAATAAAAAAGAAGAAAGAAAATAAATTTATTCGATTCAAATACATATTCAATACACTGACTCGTAAACGCATATACAATAAATCGACACACACACACTTATTTAACATTAACATCGAGTATGAGTCGAATACCCTCCCAAAGGCACTCTTAAGATTAATCGTGGCAGCAAGATGCATGCCACGACACAGATTTTCAGAGGGTACCTTGTGGGTATAGATAAAACATACAATAAGAAAAACATAAAACAAAAGAAAAGAACAAAATCAAACTTATAATAACAAACAATAGTCATTCACGCTTACATTCTTATTCACGTTTATATATAAAAAACACAAAATTGCACTCCGGGAGTGCCGGCAGAAGTGAAAACTTGAATATCAACGTTGTGCATTTTTCATTTTTTGGAATAGTTAGGCAATAATTTTGAATGAATTGCTCTTATTATCAATATAAAAGTACTATCATTTTTGTGATAGAATACAATAATAATAATAATAATAATAATAATAATAATAATAATAATAATAATAATAATAATAATAATAATAATAATAATAATAATAATAATAATAATAATAATAATAATAATAATAATTGAAAAACGCAAAACTGGAAAGCACCAGGACCAGATAAAATACAAAACTTTTGGCTTAAAGCTTTTGTCGCAATACATGAACCACTAGCAAATATATACAATACGTTAATACAAGATCCTACTCAAGCGCCCGCGTTTTTCACCCAAGGAATGACCTATCTAAAACCGAAAAGTGGTGACACGAAAAACCCTGCTAAATATCGCCCAATTACGTGCTTACCAACTCTATATAAACTCCTCACAGCTATATTAGCAGATAAAATATATAATTACACCACTAAACACAATATTATAGCCGAAGAACAAAAGGGATGTTACAGAGGAGGTCGAGGCTGTAAGGAACAATTGGTAACTGACTCAGAAATACATACACAAGCAAAAATAAAACAGCGCAATCTATATTATGCATACATAGACTACCAGAAAGCATACGACAGTGTCCCACATACCTGGCTCATAAAAATCCTAAAACTTTCTAAAATCGATCCAAAACTCATTAATTTCTTAGACGTCATACTGCAAAACTGGTCAACTACATTAAATATAAAAACAGAAAAAGAAAACCTAATGTCGAACCCGATCCATATTAGAAGAGGCATTTTTCAGGGAGACTCACTGAGTCCTATTTGGTTCTGTCTCGCTTTAAGCCCCTTATCACAACTACTCAATAACAGTGATTATGGTTACCTCATACAAAAGGAAGATGGGTACAAAATAAGCCATCTATTATATATGGATGACATAAAATTATTTGCTGCCACGAGACATCAATTAAACTACTTACTTAAAATTACAGAAGAATTCAGTGATGATATTAAGATGCAGTTTGGAATAGACAAATGTAAATTAAACAGCATAGTTAAAGGCAAACACGCACATCAAGAACAGTATCACTTGTACACTACACCAGATATCATGGATAGCTTAGACAGAAACGATACGTATAAATACTTGGGATTTTATCAAAGTCATGAAATAGATCACATTAGTATAAAACTAGAACTAAAACAAAAATACATTAGTAGACTTAAAGCCATACTTAATACTGAATTATCCGCAAGAAACAAAACCCTAGCCATAAACACTTACGCTATACCAGTACTCACATATTCATTCGGAATCATAAAATGGTCAGACACTGAATTACAAGCACTAAACACTGTCACAAGAACCACATGTAATAAATACCGCATGCATCATATACATACGGCAGTAGAAAGATTTACACTGGAAAGAAAGCAAGGAGGAAGAGGCATAGTGGATATATTTAACTTACACTATAATCAAGTTTCAAACCTACGCAATTATTTTAAGCAAAGATGCAACGACAGTCACCTACACCGATCAATATGCAAAATCACTACCGTAGGTACACCACTAAAACTAAATAATGACAAATACGATCCCACCACCAAAATAGTTACTAAAGATATGAAAAAATTAACCTGGAAATCTAAGGCTCTCCATGGTAAACACGCACACCAATTAAATCAAGACCACGTCAATCTCGAAGCATCCAATAGCTGGCTGACTAAAGGCAACATTTATGCTGAAACCGAAGGTCATATGATTGCCATACAAGATCAGGTAATTAAAACTAAAAACTACCAAAAATATATTATTAAAGATCCAGCCATAACCAATGATATGTGCCGATTATGTCACAGATCACAGGAGACAATAGACCATATAACAGGAGGATGCCCGTTTCTAGCCACCAAACAATATACAGATCGTCACAATAATGTAGCCAAACAGATACACATAGAACTTGCGAAAAAATACAACCTGTTGAAAGACACTATACCCTACTATAAATACAAACCAACCAGCGTATTGGAAAACTCCGAAGTTAAACTATATTGGGACAGAGATATAATTACCGACCTTACCACACCCTGCAATAGACCAGACATTATCCTTACCATCAAAGCCTCAAAGACAACTTACCTTATAGACGTGTCCATCCCCAATTCACCAAACCTGAAACAAAAATATGCAGAGAAAATACAAAAATACATACCTTTAGCAGATGAGATTAAAGAGATGTGGCACCAGGATACTGTAAAAATTATACCAATAATAATTTCATCAACAGGAATAATCCCCAATACACTTGGAACGTCATTAAATACACTCAAACTCCGGAAATCCCTCTACATTAGTCTGCAAAAATCAGTAATTCTGGATACTTGTGCAATAGTACGCAGATTCTTGAACCCATCCACGGAAATAAATAATCATTTGATGCAAACCACCCACACTCAACAATAGTGTTACGGCATTCACTTGGCTAGGTCCCGTGAATGTCTGTTGTAAGCCGGCTAAGCCGAGGTAACGGGAATAATAATAATAATATATTTTTATAGAATACAATATTTATTTATTGCGCTATCGTACACAAACATTACAATTTATATTATATTAAATTACATTAAAAAGTTTATCTCTCAGAAAAATCAACTTACATCCATAATTTCGCCAACCGTCTTACGGTTTTTCGATCAGCCCACGTGTCCTGACGCGAGTTTCACATTTTTCCCCCATCCCACAAAAGTGCTCAACGCCGCTAAAGAAGTTTTCACTTCAAAAATAGCATCGCAAGCACTCAATTAGAACCTGCACTTGCAAGCGCCTTCAACAGCCGTTCTTCGACAAACAAAGCGAAACGGAACGCACCGGCGAGTGCGCAAAAAAAAAGAACGAAATAGCAAACGTGAAGACAAAAAAAAAATGGTATACGTCCTGTCCGGTCTGACCGCCACGCCCTTTCTTTTTACAAAATATTTCGTTATTGCCACGCTATGGAGGACACATCTCGAATCTCGTGGGTATTCAAAATATCACTTAAAATAAGATTTAACGTAGATATGCTCTCGCGTTTCTTTTTTAGGGTTCCGTAGCCGAATGGCAAAAAACGGAACCCTTATAGTTTCGTCAAGTCTGTGTGTTTTTTTTAGGCACACCTATGCGTGTGGGGTGTCTATGGATAAGTCTTTTAGAATGACATTGAGGTTCCTTAAACCATTTTCTTGTAAAGTCTAACGTTTCATAGCTAGACGCTTCTAAAGTGGTAAAATGGGCGTCCCCCCTCCATGTAACTTCTAAACCAAGCTAGTGTAAATTTTGAAAAAAATATGTAATGTAGATCTTAATAAATACTTTCAACGATAATTGGTTCGGACGGGATCGAACGAGTAGTTTTAGAGATATAGAACTTTTTCTACAACCGCAAACATAACTTTGTACTTCATACAAACACTATGAAAAACAAAGTTATATTTGCTGTCGACAAAATATTGTTGTATTTTACTAAGTAGAAGTAAATGGATTCCCTAATTCAGTTAAAGTTGGCACGGAACCCTCACTGCGCGAGTCCGACTCGCACTTGGCCGGTTTTTTTTACGGTTACAGTTGTACCTGCGTTATTACGCTGTCTGGGCGCATGTCTCAACCACTCGGCCACAGACACTTTGGACAAGCCTCTTGAATTTTGGAAGTGTTTTTAACGCCTATGCCACGTCAGCTATAGTAAGTAAGTGTGGTAGTGCGTAGCTCTCTAAAAGTAGATTCGGAATCATCTCCATAACCTCTGTCTACAACTTTCGTCATTATATATACAGGCTGTTGTACCAGTCAGAGATATCCATCTCCGGGACGATAATATGAGTTAGGTATGCTTATTCTATAAAGATATTTTCTCTAAAATATTTACAAATTTTATAAAAGAAAACCTATTCACAACATTCTTAAAAACTACTAAAAGAAAAGAATTATAAATTATAAAAGTGATAATAATGACGACATCCAAAAACACAATCAAAGAAAATGGTTTTTAATTCTGAAGAGAGCCAAGGTTAAGATAGTGGGTGCGGAGAGACTTTTTAAAAGTAAATTTGTAGGGGGACATTCTGATTTCATTGGGGAGAGAATTCCAAAGTCGAATCGCAGAGATGGTGAAAGAGTCCGAAATAAAGCCGGTCTTGAAAAGAGGTGTGAAAAGAGTGAGATTATGGGAAGAGCGAAGGTTGCGCGAAGTGGTAGAAGCCAGAGAGTTGAAGCGCTGTGCCAAATAGGTCGGAGACTGAGGGTTACGAAGTATGTTGAAGAGAGTGCACAGAATTCTCATTTCTCTGCCGGATGGGAAGCCATTTAAGCTTGAACCGGTAAGCAGAAATGTGGTCGTACTTACGAAGACCGAAGATAAAGCGAATACAATTGTTGAGGAGACAGTCAAGTTTATTGAGATAAGCTTCCCTGATGTTCGTACAACACACGTCAGCGTAGTCGAGATGAGGAAGGACGAGTATGTATTTATTATTGTTGTAATCATTTTATAGCTTGTATGTGTATTTAAAAATGAAAATATTATTCGTCTTTATTTTATTGTATAGAATCTATTCTATGGATTGTTTATGACAGATTGTTGGGACAATTTACCTTTGTTTAATTTCATTTCTTTGTCCGCAATTTTTCCTGCTTAGCCCAAGGGTATGACTGGTAGAGAACGCCATTTGACGTTAAGTCCGCCTATAGAACAAATTTCGGTTGTGCATATTACTATAAATAAAAATATTAATAAGATTAAATAATACTCTGTATGCAATGTAGGATCGGTGTATTAATAACATCTTGCTTTGCTTTGCAAATTAATTTTAGTTCAGAGTCATCAGTGCACGAAAACAACGAAATGAAATGTTTTGTTCAAAGTTAGTTAAACTAGCAGTTTTAATAAAATATGCGAGAAATAAATCCGTTAACAGTTAGTAAAATTAATTAATACTTACGTTCTTCCTAAAAAATAATATTTTTAGTATCAATATTCTCGTAAGAATATCATTATCACACCCACTAACGCCGATTTTGTCCTCAATATCACGTTAGGGAGTAAATAAGTATATTTTAGCATCAATTTAAGAAATCTATTTACTATCAATAAACCCACTAGCTCCAAATAAAGGCAATGCCCCATCCTAGGTTATCCTTTCTCGTATTTACAATCTGTTTCCTTCAATCAATTTTCCGGCTCAAGATCTTCACACAAAGACCAGATTTCGACACCCTCGCAGCCAATCGGTCACAATGTACCGATGAAACAGTAATTACACTTTGTAACTACACAACATTGAAACATTTATCAGAACCAAAAAGATGATAAAATTAACATGCATAAAATCACAAAAAAAAACTTAAGTAAAACCTTTTTATTTAAAACCGTTTCCTTGAGGCTAGAAGGCGATGATCTGGCTGCATTGCCGCGTTGGATAACTGTAGTTATTCTTTGAGCTAGAAACGAGGCGGCTTAATTATTTACTAACGTTATTTAATTTTTATTTTTATTTTAAAATTAGCAGACCCCCACGGTTTCATCCGCGTCATGTGAGATTTGCTATTATGAGATTAGCGCGTTAAAACCAACTCTTCAGCTTTATAATATTAGTTTTAGACAATTTTAGCACGATCCCGAATACAACCAGTGATGACCTTTGTGTTATTACTGCATCTTCTTAGATTGCTCCTTGGTGGGATAGTCGCGTATTTACATAACCCGTTGCCCGAAGGTGTAGCTGAATCCAATTTAACTTGAGCAGAAGCTATTGACACGCAAATGCTATCAACTCTACCGGATAATGCCTGGATTCGTGGTCCAGTGGGTCGGGTCGAAGGAAGGTGTTAGGTTCGGTTTGTTTTTTTAGGGTTCCGTAGCCAAATGGCAAAAAACGAAACCCTTACAGTTTCGTAAAGTCTGTCTGTTTATCCGTCCGTAAGTCTCAGCCACTTTATTCTGAAACTATTAGTATTACACAGTTGAAACTTAGTAGGTAGATGTATCCAGTTTTTTAAAATAAATGATATTTAAGGGGGGGGGGGGGGGGCTCCCATACATGAAACTAAAAAACTAAAACCTTAAAAAAAACCTATGCTTGTTTCGTCACGACTTTCAACGAAAATTGGTTTAAACGAGATCGAACTAGTTTTTTTTTGAGTTGGAGCACATTTTCAATTACCGCAAACATAACTTTGTTATTCATACAAACACTATGAAAAACAAAGTTTTTACTTGACGTCACCAATATATTGTAGCATTTTGGCTAAGTGGAACTAAATGGATCTCTAATTCAGTTCAAGTTGGCACGGAACCCTTAGTGTGCGAGTCTGACTCGCACTTGGGCGGGTTTTTTTGCGTTATAATAATCATATTCCGAGTATTTTGGCTGTTTCATGAAAATCTGAGCAGCCGCTTGAAGATTAACAGCTCTTTAATAATTAATGTGGGGTTCTGACTACCTTCCATTCATGTCCTATCGATTAGAATTTGTTCTTTCAATTATATTGAAAAAACATGGTAAGGTAACCATGACTTAAAATATGACGTGTCGGGTTTTATTCAATTTTAGAATATTTTAATTCTCCTTACATCGGTGGCTTTTGCTCTCAAATTCGAATCGATAGGACATAAATGGAAGGTAACAAAACACATCACACGAAGGTGATATGTTTTGTTACCTTTATGCTATTTTTTAATCATTTTTATTATTCTATTATTATTATATTGATAGAGAGAGAATAGAGGCGCTTGAGATGTGGTGTTGGCGAAGGATGGAGCGGATTAGTTGGACAGAAAAGAAGACGAACGAGGAAGTGCTAGGAATTGTGGGTGAAAAGAGACATATATTGAAAACAATTGTGAAATGTGGACGATGACGCATTACCTAATCAACACCCTCGAAAATTAGTTTTAAGCTTCTAGCTTTGAAAATGACGATAATTCGATACAACGCTTCAACCCCCTTTTCAACCCCTGACAATCCTTTTTCGCAATAAAAAGTAGCCTTGTCCTTTGTCGGGCTAGAGCCTGACTATGTGTGTGCCACATTTCATTTAAATCGGTTCAGTAGTTTTGGCGTGAAAGCACGACAGACAGATGAAGTTTTTTTTCACATTTATGATATTAAAAGTAAGGATTAGTAATGATTTTGAAACAATTTGTGTTATTTATGGTACTGACATATTCATTTCAAGCACCTCAGTAAATGTACGAGAAACGAAAAACATACGAGATCAAAAGATCTATCATATGTATCAAAGCTTTGTAAAAATACAAAGCTTTGATACTGTATCGTTCGACTAAATTTAAATCTAATAAAAACCGACTTCAAAACCAACTTGCACTAAAAAGTCTTAAATAAACTCTTCACCATTGAAAGGAAAGGAATCCGTTTTAGGCAAACAATTTCTTTTTGGAGTCGGTGCTGTGATAGTATATGCTTAATGGTCAAAGTGATGGCACCGACTCCAAAAATAAATTGTTTGCCTAAAACGGATTCCTTTCCTTTCAATGGTGAAGAGTTTATTTAAGACTTTTTAGTGCATTTTGGTTTTGAAGTCGGTTTTTACTTTTTTTAAAAGTTTATTTTATTTCTTCATTTTTAGTGATTACCTAAGAGGGAGGGGGGGGGAGATTGATTGTTTTTTTTAAGAAGCTACAAATTACCTATCATAAGTTCCGTCATTATAATTACTGAACTCCTAAGCGTTAAGGAGTTCCACCATCAGCTCAGCCCCATAAAATATTGGTTATCAGACGTAACAACACGTGAACATTAAGATTCTAGTAAAGAAACACTATACGTGCCTTTAAAATTTGAGGCTTTCCCTCGATTACACCAAGATCCCATCATCAGATCCGAAAATGGAAAAAATGGGACCAACTAGAAAGTACACCCTCTAAGTAAGCGAAAAAAAATTTCGATTCGGTCGACAAACGACTGAGATATGAGGTAACAAACATACAAAAAAAAAAAAAACATACAGTCGAATTGATAACCTCCTCCTTTTTTGAAGTCGGTTAAAAAGAGGATAAAATAATAATTTTGAATTTCGAAATACCGCGTTGGTTGCGATGACGACGGATAACCTTCGTTTTTAACCGACTTTAAAAAAGGAGGAGGTTGTCAAATACTACTTGTTTTTTTTTTGTATGAATGTTACCTCATACCTAGGTCATTAGTGGAAAGACTTGAATGATTTTGTCACTTACATACTCGTAAATATTTTACCATCTAGTTGCTCCCGTAATGGCCAAGTAGAGATCTGGTGACGGGATTTTAGTGTAATCGAGGGTAACCCTCAAATTTTAAAGGCACGTACACGCATAAAAAATGTTTGCAATCACTTAGAAAAATCTAAATCTTTTTTGTTATGGGAAATAACATTGTTACATATTATTATATTTTTTATATTATAACAGGGTTTTTATATTTAAAGAAAACACACAACATATGTGTTTCCTTGATACAGTTACATTTAAAAGATTAAATCAGCTTATGCTAGTAAACACACATTTTTTATGTGTGTATAGATAGTGTTTTGTACTAGTCTCTTAGGTTAGGATGCCTTAAAGTTACGTGCGACTATCACACAATTTTGTGACCTAAGCTATTGAAACTGTAGTTCAGAGATTATGTCGCCAGAAATTATGTTTGGTAATTTATACCTGATCAAAAACAGCAAAATAAATGGTGCAATATTATCCTTTCATATAAATAAAAAAAAAATAAAAAAAAATTAACTATTACAAAAAGTTTAAAACTGAACTCTCTGATCGAAAAATGTACTACAGAATAATAATAATAAATAAATAAATATCCTTTGGACATTTCCCACACATCGCCATCTAGTCCTAAAATAAGCTACTCAAAGCTTGTGTTATGGGTGCCAGACAACGGATATAATACTTAAATCCTTTTTGTTTGTAAATACATACATGATTAACATAGAAAACATCCAGTCCAATACAAACAGACATGTTCATGCACACAAATGTTTGTATTGTGCGGGGATCGAACCCGCAACCCGCTACGTAGCAGGCGATTTCTCGACCACTACACCAGACGGGTCGTCTTAGTCTTGAATATAAGTACTAAATTGTCCTGTAATGATTAAGATTGCCATATTAGGTTTGAATTCCTTAAAATAACAAAATATCCTAAATCAGTTTCATGATATATTACCGCGTTTTGGAAGTGGTTATTTTAAAATGAAAATTTACATAGAAATTATTTTGATTCAAGTTAATGGAATGCAGTACCGTTACCATGAGTTTACTCGCTGGCGACGAAGGCTTTACCCGCTAGCGACGAAGTTACTTTTTGTATGGAAAAGTTTTTTTACGCTAGCGAATAAATCCGTCGTAAATTCTAATAATTAGAGAGAGAGAGATAGGTAACGGTACTGTACCGTTATCTATCTCTCTCTCTCTCTTTTGATTGTCATCTTTCTGTGTGATGTTACGGTTGAGTATCTGATAGATAAATATTTGCCATTTTCACTTGCGTTTATTTTTAACCGACTTCAAAAAAGGAGGAGGTTATCAATTCGACTGTATGTTTTTTTTTGTATGTATGTTACCTCATATCTCAGTCGTTAGTCGACCGATTCAAATTTTTTTTTCGCCTACTTAGGGGGTGTACCTTGTAGTTGGTCCCATTGTTGCCGTTTTGGGATCTGAAGATGGGATCTTGGTGTAATCGAGGGAAACCCACAAATTTTAAAGGCTCGTATAGTGTTGTTTTACTAAAACCTTAATGTTGACGTATTGTTACGTCTGATAGTCCACATCCTGTGGGGCTGAGCTGATGGTGGAACTCCTTAACGCTTAGGAGTTCAGTAATTATAATGACGGAAATTTTGATAGGTAATATGTAGCTTCTTTAAAAATAGAATCATAAGGTGCAACTTCCCCCCCCCCCCCCCTCTTATGTAATCACTAAAATGAAGAAATAAAATAAACTTTAAAAAAAAGTAAAAACCGACTTCAAAACTAAAATGCACTAAAAAGTCTTAAATAAACTCTTCACCATTGAAAAGAAAGGAATCCGTTTTAGGCAAACAATTTTTTTTTGGAGTCGGTGCCATCTTTTTGACCATCAAGCATCAACTATCACATTGCATTTTGGTTTTGAAGTCGGTTTTTACTTTTTTTTAAGTTTATTTTTTGATAGTTAAAGAGTTCCAGGCAGACAAGAAAGGAATGTAAGTTTAATACCTACTTTGCAAAATGATGGACGATTCAATATCAATGCGCTATTTAATAAGCGTCTAATGATAATTAATATACAATTATCTATTATTCTGAATCACAGCAGGTTTCACACAACAGGAATTAGCCAACATCAGGAATTTAGCCCAGTCAGCTAAGATATATTATGTAAATTATAGTCTTATAAATACAAACATTGTATGCCGTGGTTAAGTAAATTCCACAAATAATACAATCTAGACATACAATTTATAAATCATTTGGGACATTTTAATATAAGTATTCGAGTTTAAAATAAAGTATAATATTATTTGCTATCGAGGTCACCGCCATCTGACGACCTTAACTCGTTTGGTGACGAGCACTCAAGTCCGAGTGCGGGAGAACCATCCAGCCGTGCCGCCCACTCGGGCCCGAGTGTTTACGGCGACGGCATTTTCTGACATCATTACATTTATAGCACTCAAATCTGAGTACTTGGCCACCATCACGCTGTGTGAAGACCATTCGGACCCAAGCGTGTATGTTTTTTTATATAATAATGGCGCAAATATTTTTAACGACTTTTAAAAAAAATACGTATAGTTATTGCGGTTTCCTGGGTTTTTCTTCGTAAACTTTTAAGGCAATCAAAGTGTTAAGAGCCAGCAAACAATTTTGGCTTTCACACTTAATGAGCCATCACATTTGAGCGACTGCAGCGTGACAGCAGCGCGTCTCTCTAATGTGAAAGGCTTACTGCTGACATTTTATGTATGAAATTGACTGCAGCGCAACTGCCGCGCGACCGTCGCGCTGCCAAAGTCGCCTAAGTGTGAAAGCGCTCTAAGCGGGAGAGACCTCTCTAGGCGCGCACTAAATAATCCTATCCTTTGGTGATATTATATTCGGATCCTGGCTTTGATCAAAAAGTATTTAGTAATCATTTGAAGACAAACTTGAAGTCTCAATAAGTTTCATCCAAACCAAAAATGATTTTGACTTTCAACGCAACCTCCTGACACATTTATTTTAACACTGTTCACATTCGTAGGGAGACAGCGAATGAATGTTTAATTAAAAATATACAATCCTTGGCACCAATGGAAGAAAATTAATGAAGTGCTTCTCCGTGTCGATTGGGACCATTGATCTTCTTCGGCTAAGCTAAGTTATATACTACTGTACTGTGTAAAATATCTTCTCTGTTTTTGAAGAGGTAGAGCGAGGCTATCCCTACACAAGTATCGCTTAGATAACTTTATGGGAAGCCCCGGCAAAATATTTGTAAAAGATATTAAGAAATAAAAGCATTTCATTTTATTTATTTATTTATATTTGACGACCCGTCTGGTGTAGTGGTCGAGAAATCGCCTACTACGCAGCGGGTTGCGGGTTCGATCCCCGCACAATACAAACATTTGTGTGCATGAACATGACTGTTTGTATTGGTCTGGGTGTTTTCTATGTATATCATGTATGTATTTAGAAACAAAAAGTATTTAAGTATTATATCCGTTGTCTGGCACCCATAACACAAGCTTTGAATAGCTTACTTTGGGACTAGATGGCGATGTGTGGGAATGTCCAAAGGATATTTATTTATATTATTATTTATCTATCTTCCAGAGTCATTGAAAAGTATTTTAAGAATTTAGATCCAAATAAGGGTAGTGGGCCTGATAACATACCGCCTTTTTTCTTAAAAATGTGCTATAAAAATTTGGCGATCCCAATTTATATGCTGTATTCACTATCATTAAGGTCAGGTGTTATGCCTGGTGTTTGGAAGCAATCTTTTGTTGTACTGGTATTTAAATCCGGTAATAAGCATAACTTCCAGGACTATAGACAAATCTTGAAAATGTGCACGATTGCCAAAATGTTTGAAAAAATATTTATGACTATATTTACCCTATTTTACGACCAATAATAGCAGAGCAGCAGCACGGTTTCATTGGTAGGAAATCAACGGAATCTAACCTTTGCGAATTTGTTCATCGCGTTACTGGTGCTATGGATCGGGGGCTCCAGGTCGATGCGGTGTATACCGACTATTCAAAGGCTTTTGATAAAATTTCTCATGCACATTTAAATAATAAGCTCTGCGTGATCGGTATACACGGCGATCTTCTTCGATGGATTATTTCTTACCTACGTGATCGCAGTCAAGCTGTCACGGTTAAGGGTTATGTCTCCTCTTTTGTTTCTATTGCTTCGGGTGTACCCTAGGGGTCCCACCTCGGACCATTATTTTTCAATATTTTTATCAATGACATCGTGAACATTTTTAGACATAGCAATGTCCTCATATACGTCGATGATATGAAAGTTTTTAGAATCATTAGGGATAAATCGGATTGTTTACTCCTTCAGAGGGATATCGACGCTTTGGCACAATACTGTTCCGATAATTGTCTTTATTTGAATATCAGAAAATGTAACACAATAACTTTTACCCGTTAACGTAAGCCAATTGTTTTTAATTATTGTATCGCTAACTAAATAATTAACCGGGTTTATGAGATCAGGGACTTGGGTATTCTCCTTGACCATGAAATGTCATTTGATGCTCATATTAAATCAATATCTTCTAAAGTATACCGTATGCTGGTGTTCGTTTTAAGGACAGGGAAAGACTTTCATTGTTGCTCGACCCTTATACTTTTATTTAACTGCCTTGTTCGATCCATCCTTGAATATGCGTCCATTGTTTGGAGCCCACATTATAAAAAGTATGTTGAACGGATTCGTCTTAAATTTATAAAACATCTACAGTTTAGATGTCATGTTCCTGATTCTTGTAACCATATGAAGTCCGTACCCTCTTTGCATAGCCGACGCATTGAAAGACATCAATTATTTCTATATAAATTGCTGCACAACCTTATCGACTCTCCCTTTCTTTTGAGTGAAATAAGTTAACGATGTACCCGACTAAGTGCACGTCATAAAAGTATTTTTTATGTGCCTACATATAGGACTAAATATGTTTGTAACACTTTCCTGCCGCGTACTTGACGCAGTCACAATGACAGGTATCAAGGAGTCGATATATTTGCCTTAACTTTATTTCAATTTAAAAAGCAAATCCATGACCTGTCAGGTGACTGTCAATAGTTTTTGTGGTTTATTTTATTAAGACTTATTCACATATTTTTTTTTATAATATTTTCTTTCGAATTGTAATTTTGAAGGTTTTAGTTTGCTCAAAATGTAATGTAATATTAGTCTGAGTCTGAAAACTTAATTGGTTTTGGTGTTATCTTTAAGTGTTATTTATATTTATTTCATAATAACTGTATGTTTCCCTAAAAATAAAAAAATAAAAAAAAGTGCTATCAACGGATTTGATGCTTTTCGCTTCACGGGGATCTACTGTGTAAAACTGTTTAGATTTTAAAACCTAGACTTC
Source organism: Pyrausta purpuralis (assembly GCA_963924145.1). Taxonomy (NCBI): domain Eukaryota; kingdom Metazoa; phylum Arthropoda; class Insecta; order Lepidoptera; family Crambidae; genus Pyrausta; species Pyrausta purpuralis. The sequence continues at coordinate 5,937,882 of OZ001665.1, forward strand.
AAATCTTAAAAGTGGTTACTTTAGGCGGCTTGTTATTAAATGAGTCGTATCAGTGTTATATCTATCTCGCTTGCACTTACCAATAAGGCTGCGCGCTGTATATATCTGTTGATATTAGGACGTTGGCCTCAAGAAGTTCTTCAACATAGCAAGAGATGGCGCGACGTGTATCTTACTTTGCGCTTGCATGGTGCCTCTGCTTATGTATGCAGGTATCCCACCAAGACACGGTACTATGACTCTCGATCGTCGTACTATAAAAGATTATTTATCATACTAATTTAGTGAGTTGAAAATAATACTTCATTAGTATATCTGACGGTTTATTACTGTAGTTTTTTTTTTACATTAAGTAACGCTTTAAGCTATTTAATTTAGGTTCTTGAAGTTTTAGTTTACACAAAACATTAACTAAAAGAAAGAACGATGTTAATATTTCAAAATTAACTACAAATTCAACAGTTTTTCGATTCGAATTCTGAAGAGTCTGGGGTTTTCCTCGTAGCTTTAAACCTCTACTCGTACCTACATGCGGTCGGTACAATTTCAAATCGTAGCTGTGAAATTTGCCTATATACTAATCTATATATATAATAATGAATTCTTATATCCCTTGGTCGCGGCATTAAAAAAGAATATATTATATTATTTTTACACACGGACAAGCGAAAACCTTCATCATCATCATAGTCAGACAAAGGACGTCATCTGCTGAACATAGCCGTCCTCCACGGTTTTCCACAGCGACCGATCACAAGCGGTCTGTATCCAGTTTGATCCTGCGATCTTTACAAGATCGTCTGTCCATTCTGTTGGTGGAATTCTTTCCAATCTCATAGAAGTAGGACGTGCCAGAAAAGCTACAAATAAATATCTTATGTCCAGGTTACAATGTATGGACTTGCATGATCACTACAAACATCGTAAAACTTTTAAAAAGGTCATTGACAATAGTGACTGAGTTTGTTGCGCAGCTTCTTCTCAGCACTAGCCCACAATTATCCCAACGCTGTGGAAGGGTTTATATTGGGACGTATAATAGTGCCCTTATTGGGTCTATTTGCATAAATATATAATATAATAATGGCTTTTATTAAAGAAGACATGATAATACGTGACGCAGGTTGTTTTTTTATTACGAATAATAGTACTAAGATTACTTATTTTGGACTCACGTCACAAAAAAATTAAAAATGCCATGCGCGAGATAATCGGGGACCTACACCAATAAACAATAACAACTGTAATGTCATATTTATCGCAATCTTTACTAAATAACTAGCGGTCCCCAGCAACTTTGTCCGCGCGTTTTGAGTTTGCCCCCTCCCCTTCCTTCGCAGCGTGATGTTTTATAGACAAAAGCCTTCCTCGATAAATAAGCTATCCATCACAAATATTTTTTTAAATTCAGTCCAGTAGTTCCTGCGATTAGCGCGGTCAAACAAACAAACTCTTCAGCCGTATAAAATTAGTATAGATGCCAGCAAGAAGCAGATGTAAAGCCCAGCCGTTTAAAGCTCGTTGCTGAAAACATGCATTTAGGCTCTCGATGATCGATTTAAGCCTCGTATGCAACTCTGGGCCAGCAAATTTCGTTCACAAAAGCCCCGTAGAGTATTATGTAACTTATTATAACGACTGCAATAAATTGCAAACAGTGTAGATTTTATTTTTATAATATAATTCATCATCGCGACATGCCTCGCACTCTCACGAAAATTATGCAGAGTGGAGTTACCGACCCAGATGTTTAATCAAGTCGTTTTTTTTTCTTAGTGTTTTCTTTTTTATCAACTTTTAAAAAGAGGGAATCAATTTAATATGTATGTGATATTTTTGGAATTTGATATATTTAAGTATGTTGACAATAAGGGCTTCCAAACACGTATACTATGTGTATATACGTATAAACTGTTATTTAATTTGTTGTAAAATTAAGAGTTATATTATTATTATACTAAATTTTGTGAGTGTATGTAAGCACATATGTGTATAAATTTGTATGTTTGTCCACGGAATTAAAAAAAAGTCGTAGCGAGATGATTCTTCAAATTAAAGTACAGTGTAAGTTTATCAAAATCGGTCAAGTAGTTTTTGAGATATGGTGATGATGATGAAATAAAATTGTTTCTTTCAGCTTTTTAGTCAGTTTTTTGAAGACGGTTATATTTTTTATATCTTGTAAATGTGTACATTGTGTCAAATAAAGTTCTTTCATTTAGTTTTCATTACATTTCACTATCAAGCCCACCACCGCCTTAACACCTCTAGAGCCAAAATAGCTTGGACGTACGTACAAGGGTAACGTACCACAAAGTAAGTCCGAGAAAATTATTCGTCAGCGTTGTTGAATGCTGCTTAGCGCTTTTTTCGGAGCTTCGTCTGACGTCACTTATAATAGAACTATCATGTTTTAGTATTTTTTTTTTATTTTTTTTATTTATAATCAGGCTACAAATAATTACAAAAGCAATTAGGCCCATAGAATAAATACCTTACAGACTAACATACATATAACATAACAGAAATAATATTAAAATAAAACACTATTTTGCGGGCGTAGTATTGCGCAACTTGGTGTCCGGTAACCGTCCTCGAAACCGACGATACAGCCAAAACTCCATGCCATTCGGCCAAAACTCTGCTTTCATGAAGGTCGACAGCTGTTCGGTCGGAACCCTCACGACAAACGAATTGAAATTCGTGTTGTGACGAGATTCCAACCGTTCGACCCTCAGTAAGTATTTGGTCTTCACTCTGATGTACTCTACAATCTCCTCGACCTTTGTGGAGTAATGGAGCCGGGACACGTAGAGCAGCGTCACTGGTACTGCGGGCCGAAGCAGGTGGTTGGGTCCAGTCGGTGCGGTGCCGCATTGATTACGCGTGGAGGGCTTCCTTTTCTTCCTCTCAACCTTAGTGAAGCCCTCGTTATCACATTTATCGGCCTGTGATGCCAGCGTCATTGGAACAGCAGTGAATCTGCTCTTCCCAGCGGCAGCTGCAGCATATGCACGTGACGGGGTTGACGTCAACACGCGTGATGTTTCCCGCGGTGCTGCGGGCGGAACGGCGGGGCGCGCAGTAGCGCCGACGATGTCAGTGACCGCGACGGTTGACGTATCATTTCGCGCCGAACTGAAACTGCTGAGCGATGCATTCGGCGCCTCGCGACGTGTAATGACATTGCAGGCTTCAGGTGACCTACTTACTGGGGCAGTGTTGCTTAATAGCGACACTTTGGCACGCAAGTCACTTATGGTGTTCTCTGAGGCCTCCAGCTTTGCGTGCACTTCGACCAGACTCGCTTTTAGGAACACGATGTCCTTTAACAGCCTAGTGACATCTACATGGTCGAATGTGACAGGGGGCAGCTTGTGCAGCTCCTTTGCCACGAACGCAGGCACTTCGTCGGGATTGGTCTCCTTCAGCAGGGTTATTATGTCCTGCACACTTCTTTCACCTCCATCTCTCCGACGAGTCGGCATCTGGGCACTCTTCCCGAGCGTCTGGAACAGAAGCGCCTTGCCACTGCAAATCTCTTCCTGCTTGAAATTGGATTTGCAGATCTGCATGATGCTGACCTCGTCCATGGTATCGATGGCATGTTGAATGAACGCCAACAATTCGTTAGCATTGATAGTATTAGTATTGATAGTTATCAAGTTAGGTATTATCCCAGCAGGTTAGTATTGCCGCTTTTATGTAGGTATAATAGAGGAGTAAGGCTCTGCTCTAAACGATCAAATTCATGTGTGGTCCAATTTACAGGGTTCCTCTATCGCTGATTTACAAAATAGCATAAAGCTTCTTTGGTTTAATGGGAAAGTTTTTAAAAAGTCTCAAAACTAAGAATTTAACGCCAGTAAAATCTTTAAGTTATATGGAAATTCATGGTTTCCATTCCTGCGAAAATTCCTACAACGTTAAATGCGCAAAACCTAAAAATAGATTGATTGGGATAACGAACTGAATCAATTGTGCCATCTTTTTAATATGGGTCAAATTTCTAAGAAAAACTTGATTTCATTCAATTCAATTCAATTCAAGTTATTTATTTCAGATTAAAATCCATATAGTGTTAGTAAAATATTGGTCTTATTCTATTGTTAGTAATTGTGTTTTTTTAACATATTACGAAAATTATAATATTTAAATGGCTATGATAGGACTACCACACTAGATGTTGTGATAGCGGGAATGAAGCTGCAGCCAGCGGCGCAGCAGAGGGGAGTCCCACCGGTCAGCCAGCGCGTTTAGGATGCCGTTGGAGCTGCCTAGCACGCGTGCCGATAGCGAGGCGCACCGTTTTCTAATGATCGTATAGAAACAATCGACGTGCGCCTCAGCAAACATGGATGACGCACTACAATGACGTGGCAGGCCGAACAGCTTCCTTAACGCGTTGTTGCATTGAACGCGTAGTGCACTATATGTCCGCTGCGTAAAGTCCACCCACAGACTGCACGTGTAGAACGATTGACAGTAGGCTTTGAAAAGCGTCAGCTTGACTTGTTTACTACAACGTGCAAATCTGCAAGCCAACATGTTACAGCGAACACACAACGCCCTACGCTCCCTTTCCAAATCCACAGAGTCCGAGAGGTTATGAGTGACCCAGTGGCCCAGATACTTAAATTGTAGTGTAACAGATACTTAATTTAAATGTTTCTCTGTCTATTTATGAATTAGACAAGCCAAAATACATAAACAAGCAATGATTAGAAGTGCCAGAAAAACTTAAACAACACATAAAATGTAAATTGCTCTTGTAAAAAGCAACTTTGGCGTGACAGACGAGGAATCGAAACCCGTGTCTTACGCTATTTGGGCGTGTACACATAAAATCTTGAAGTTTTTTTTTTCAGAATTAGGTCTATTTAACTAAATATCATGTAGGGTGTCTAAAATAACAATGGATTTATTTTTCCTCATAACAAATAATTGATTACTGGTCACTTACATGCGTTTAATAAAATTTGCTCCTATTAAAAACCGCACCCTGTATACACTATCTGAATTGAATTTAAATATTTCTAAAAAGTTTTCAGTGTTCATTTGCATAATTTTATTTGTGCTTTGGCCTATGGACTCTGTACTAAATAAAAGTATTGTTTATATTTATTAAAAACAAAACGAAATACATACAGTTACATCGTATGACTTGCGCCATCTTTCGTCAATTCACTGACAGATTAGATCAACGTATTCTCTGAACATCGTTCAATTAATATCCGTTATACTTGGCATATGTCTATATCCTTAACGTTTAATATGACGTAGGTGTAACCTATCGCAACGATCGATGGAGAAGGCTATGCTCGGTGTTTCTCAACAAGATCGGATCAGAGATACGTAGAAAACTAAGGTAATGGACAAAACCCTGTGAATTAGTAAGATCAACTGCGCGCGGCTAGAAAAACTCGAGATTGGAGACCTTAGGACCAAAAGTGCAGTGTAGGGCGTCTGTCAGGACGACAAATTGTACCTACAGACGACCTTGTAAAGCTGGCTGGTTCCTAGCTCGAAGGATTAGCATAGCTATTCAACACGGTAACGCAGCCAGCATCATAGCCTTCCTTGCCGCAAGGAAATGGTTTTGTTTTTGAATAGGTACATTTTAAGTATTTTTTTTATGTTGCATGTCTTAGTTTTAATTTAATTGTTGTTTGTTATTAAAATTTATGTTGGATGTCTTAGTTTTAATTTAATTGTTGTTTGTTATTAAAATTTATGTTGGATGTCTTAGATTTAATTTAATTGTTGTTTGTTATTAAAATTTATGTTGGATGTCTTAGTTTTAATTAATTTGTTGTTTGTTATTAAAAGAGAGGAATCATCTTTGAATATTGATGAATAATGTGGTTTGTTTACTTTACTAAAACTCCATTATTAGTGTAAGTTTTTACACTAACCGTAACCAGACATCAAATGTGTTTTTTTATTCTTTACAAATTGACACGTTGTTTAAAGTAAAAAAATGGTAGGTCTTTGCGTGCACATATTCTTGCGCCTCATTTAAGTGTTCATAAAAGTGGTTTACAATGTTTTTAAGACTGGCAGTGTCATATTTTATATTCATAAAGATGAAAATAAGAAACCAAAAATTGCGCACTCGAAAGTCGGTACTCGAACCAGCAGTTTTATTGCTCACCAGGCCAAATGCTCTACCAATTGAGCTATCGCGCTGTCTGTCCGACCTTGCAAAACTTCTGGTCTCTTGTGGATACGTCATTACGCGTGATATTAAGCGCCATCTACCCGTCCGTTTATGCAACAGTGAGCCAAGTAGTTATCCATTACAGAATAAAATCAACTTAGAAATTGATGACGCTCCGCTAAATGGTTTACAATGTTTTTAACACTCACAATGTCATATTCTATATTCATGTAAGTCAGTTTTGAATCAGTCGCTTGAACATGGTGTCTGAATTTCGTTTGAAACCGAATTAAAAACATACGAAAATCAAGCGAAATATAGATATGAGCACTCTAATATTAAGCTTCCTTTCTTAATGACTCCTGTGTGCAACTGAATCAAAGATTACACGCCATCTAGGTACAAGTAAGCCAGTTTGACGGGAACATATGACGGGAACATATGAATATACATAAAAAAAGCCTTTGTTATATAGGTTATAACAAGAAATTAGTATCTACCAAGGCATATTAAAATTAAGTCAACCTTCATTACCTAACAGAATAGGAGAAGACATATTTTTTAATAAATCGTTTTCACTTTTATTTTCAGGGCTTAGGTATTTCACACCAAAATTGATCTACTTTATTTTCCTTTCTCAACCTATTTTTTCCATCAAATTTATAATTTAAAAAATCTGGAACGTTCATTTTCTTTTAACTAAATTTATTTTAACTGAGGTGAAAATTATAAGTTTAATTTTCTTTTCGAGAAGTGTCCGAGATTTTATAAGTCAATCTTGTTTTAATAAGTGCTGTAATTATGTTTTTGATTTTTGACAATACCTTAATCTTAGTTTAGTTCGGTTAGCAGCATAATTTGCTGAACACTTAACTAGATACCAATTAACAATTCTCAATTGCTCAATAAACAATTCGTTCAATTTCTTCAGAAATCGGTTGCCAACACGATATTTAGACATGTTGGTTACACATAAAGTGTATATAATTTTAGATGCTGGTAATGCGGCGGCAATCTCAATAGTATTATAGTTTCCCTGACCGTATACCGCACACCGTAGCATTACCCTGAATAATTAAGTCACACGCAAAATCCACCTCAAATAGGAGTTCATTCCAAAAGTCGTAATATATTTTGTAAGGCAAAGGTTACACGTTCAGTCTGGCATCAGTCCACTCCATCAGCCTAGTCTGGACTGACACTAAATGTTGGACAGTTTGAACGGTTACTATTTCATCAGTCTGTCAGTCCGTGTATGTTACATCATCATTCTCCGATCATTCTTACTGATGGACCACACTGACGCCACACTGATGGCAACCGTTGCCTAATGTAAGTATATTATTCACTATGGCAATAAAATACGTCTTACGGTACTGGCACTTTGCGTCACAAGCATAACGAAAGGATCAAACTTTTTGTTAATTTTTTTTTCATATTTCCCAAGTACACTCGAGAGCAATGTATCCGGGTCACATAAAGAATGTTAAAGATCTTGGAAACTAAAAATGATAGGTTAATGCAATAAATTGTATTGAATAGACAATGTAATACTCCTTAAATGAAAGTAAAAAAATATATGAGTCATCATACATTTTATTAACACAAAATTACATAAAGAAAAAAACTGCTGATCTCTCCTTAAAACAAAAACAGGAAACATGAAATTTTTTAACTTTATTACGATTTTCTTGAATTTTAATACTTCGTATTGCCTCCTCGTGCTTCCATTACTGCGTTTACGCGGTTTGGCATGCTGTACACCAAGTTCCTTATACGATTTTGGGGAATATTCTCCCAATCCTCTGTGAGAGCAATTTTGAGCTCACGAAGCGTGATTGGGGGAGGGTTTCGTTGTTTTACGCATCTGCCTAGCTCGTCCCAAGCATGCTCGATCGGGTTGATATCCGCCTGCGCGCTGGCCACTCCATACGAGTAATGTTCATCTCTTGAAGGTAGTCATTCACAATCCTACCTGTATGAGGTCGGGCATTGTCATGCATAAATATAGCATCCTTGACCAATTGACCATAAATGGACCAACGTGATCATTGAGGATTTCTTCCACATATCTTACGCTAGTTAAAGAGCCGTTTTCTATGATCACCATCTCTGTGCGACTTTCAGAAGAAATTCCGGCCCACACAAGTACAGACCCACCACCGTAGGCTACTTTTTCTTCGATGCATGCTTGCTTGAATCTTTCCCCTGGTCTTCGATACACTTTGTGTCTTCCATCGTGCTTGTAGAGCATAAATTTTGATTCGTCGGAGAACATAACTTTTGACCAATCTTCAATACTCCAATTTACGTGGCTCTGGGCATATCTTAGTCTTGAAATACGATGCCCACGCTCCAGTTTAGGGCCGTTTCCAGGTCTAAGGGGTTTTAAGTTAGATTCAGCAAGCCGACGTCTTACTGTCCATGCACTTGGGTTACTTCCTCCGAGGCGTCGAAACTGATTTGTGAGTTCAGTTCCTGTGCGAAAGCGATTTCGAAGCGTGGTGTTCACCAAGTATCGGTCTTCTCGTGTTGTGGTACACCTGGTTCTGCCCGTTCCTGGTCTGCGTAGATTAGAACCAGTTTCTTCGTAACGTCGGAGAACTCTTTGTACTGTTGACAGCGACACACCGACAGTCCTGGCTGTATCGCGCTGACTCCGGCCGGTTTCCAGCATTGTAAGTATTCTGGTGCATTCTTCAGGCGTAAGCGACATAATTTCAGCTTGAAAAATGAATATTGAGCACTATCAACATGGTTTATGTACCCCACTAAATGACAGATTACAAACAAAAGCAAAACCAAATGCTGTAATTTCGTAGTTCCACCTTCGAAAGTGGCCCTTATTCAAATTTGATTTTTTTTATGATATAACTTTACAATAACTAAGAAGTTTTAATACCTTCATTTAAGGAGTATTACATTGTCTATTAAATACGATTTATTGCATTAACCTAGCATTTTTAGTTTCCGAGATTTTTAGGATTCTTTAAGTGACCCGGATTCATTGCTCTCGAGTGTATTTCAATAACACATATACAAATTATAACAAAAACATTCTAGCGTTAACAACCGCCGTTAGTCAAAAGACTGTGTCGCAGTTATTAGCGCCCACCTCTAGAATTTTACAAAAAAGTATCTACATAAATTTTCTATTTAAATACTATTATTATTATTATATAATTGAAGTTTGTTTGTGTAATACTGGTGTGTGTGTGTGTGTGTGCGCGTGCATGCGTGTGTGTGCCTCTGATCATAAAATTCAGTATAGTGACTATTTTGATCTGAAGGAAAATGCCCACCCTTTTTCTAAATGGCTAGGTTAAAAAATCTAAAATATGTTTTTTTGTATTAAACAAACCTTTTTCTAACCGTAATACATAAAATTCACAAAAACAAAACATTAATTTTGTTACAAGATTAAATAATAACCAATATTGGTTAAATTATTATTTAATCTTAGAAAAAAACAGTATTTACGAATTTTCAAAACAATGTCAATTTACTTTTTATTTTTTTTACGAAAGAAAGAGAATTATGGAAAGGAAAATGGTGTCGTGACATACAGCCAAATCACCAAGTATTGACATACTTTTATCTTTTATTCTCCTCGAGGCAAATCAAGATGGCCATGCCCCGGCCATCTTGATTATCGAATTGTTACCTTTTTGGTATTGCACCAAAAGTTCACTGCCGCGTTCGTTCGAGCTGCGAACATGGGCTGCGATGGATTTTCAAACGATGTTTCTGCCCGTAACAAGATACGTATCTCTTAAATCAACATAATGTGACGTGTAATCAAAAATAGTTGACGCACCACATTTTCACTTTCCGACCGGTACTATTATGTATCTTGCCATTGTTATAACGACGCGATGGCAACTCACTCCGCTTGTGGCATGGCTATAGTAAGTAAGCACTGTCAATTCGCTGTCAAAAGGGGCAGATTATAAAATACTACAGCAATCGAGATAAGAATCGCCCTACGGCTTTTTCATGTAAATAAATAATGTAGGTATGTAGTATAAAGGATTCTGATCACATCGGCCACGGAAACAGTGCTAAAAATCATCGTTTTCTTATGATAATTTACTCACATAACGTTAAGAGGATACCATAATACCATGGATAGAGGAAAGCTTGAATCGATGAAAAAAAAATACTTTTAACTACAGTGTCCGTAAATTATGTTTTGTTTTAAATCATTACTTGATAACTTGCTATGTACACGATATCCTATTATTGAGTCAGAAAACCCTACCATGTTTTATATGCAAATGTGTAGTGAGCTTAAAAAATAATATTAATCATAATGAATTGAGTTTTCAGGAAAATTCCTATTTATTAAAAATGTTTACAAGATACAGACCCACATAAAAACCGATAACACCCCTACCTCGTCATAATAGTTTATTTAACCTCCACACCATCATACTTTCACTAATTGATCTCTCCCTAGACAGGAGAGGCCCATCAATCGTATTGCACTGAAATTTTTCCTCGACACGTCATTGGGCGGGGCATGAAGTCTTCAGTTTCAGTCAGCTTTGAAGCCAGTCCGCGCTCGCTCGCCACCGAGAACGCACGTCTTGGCGAAACGGAACGACGTATTCGGAAAAACGGTACGCGAGTGATCAGTGTTGTGTTTACTTCGGATTTTATTTTGATTTTTTGAAAATCGAAGTGTGTTTTGTTTTCTTTTTTTGTGCCAGTGACAGTTGGAAAGAGGTAAGTGATTTTTTAATTTATTCGAATGTGTCTTTTGTGGAATCACATTGCGTTTCGTTTTATGCAATGCCGAGGGTGGTTATTTTGTTGGATTTCAGAGTGTAATTGTTTTTAATGAAGTGTTTCGCACAGCTGTTTGTTTTTAAGCGTGTAAGAAATACAGGTCGAACTAAATACCTACTTCTTTGAAAACGGTAAAAAGGGAATTTATTTGCGTTTTTGTCATCAAAGGAGAAAATCCTACATGGTTTTATAAGAGCTCGCATAACATCACACAACATCTTATGATGTATTCGCTTCGTTTTTCCTCTGAATCTTTTTGTGAGACGCGTAATTAAATGTTAAAATTATGAAAAAGCTCGTTCATTTCATATTTTCTCCCTGCGGCAATACTTATACGGTTTCTCATTCTAATTTAATTCGTGAAATTCAACATCTAAGAAAGTTAAATAAGGCTTTAGTAGACTTTTTTAATGTTTTAGCTTTAATTCCTAATTGGTTGATATTTGAGCTTTGACCACACATTTTTTTAAATTATGATACAGGATGGGCAAAATAGTGACGTCCAAAAAATTTTTTTGGAAGCCTTACATCCAGGACTACCCCAATATACCCTATGTATATTAGCCAAATTTTCGTAGTTTACGAGATATTAATTTTCTTTTCGCTAACTTTTAGAATTTTCAAACAATTATTCCTACACTTTTTATGGTGTTATTTCGTTTTCTTTTTTTGCAATATGATCCTTATAAATTAAGGTTACGTAGTAAAAATTATGAAGAAGCTAAAACTAAGACTAACAAAAGTTAAAAAAAACTAAATAACTTAAAAAAAAATTAGGCTATCATAAATATATTTGGATAGTCCTGGATGTGAAGAAAAAAAATTTAGGACGTCACTGTTTTGGCTATCCTGTATTTTATGGAAGGCGTTCAGGTGTTTCATTAATTTGAAAACATTGGTTTCTCTTGTCTAAACATTGGCCACCCTTACGGTTTTCCCTAGCGACAAGTTGCAAGCGGTCTAGTATGATTGTTTTATCCATATTAAGTGCCGCAAATATTGATTTACTTTTCATAAGATTTCGAATAGCACAGAAGGTACATTAAAATTATCTCCTGAGTGGTAGGTGCCTGTCTGTAAGCAGGATGGAAAACAACTATAAGAAATAGTTGACGCTTGGAAGGTACCCCTGTATAATGTTTTTTTCATACTTATTGAGACATGCTTTTGTTCAATAAAGTTTTATCCCAGAATACGTCCTTGAGATATGCCCTAGTTCTTTTTCCGACTTTGCTCTAACAAGAAAGAGAGAAAAAGTATTTGTTGGACATATTTTACTTACTCTTAAAATCAGCTGATAAACTGACCAATTTTTTTTATCTCCCCATCACTGTAACCCTTATCCCCAAAACGCATTACCTCCATTTTACCCAATTTAACCCAGCAACCGCATCTTAACCTTCCCTATGTCCAGCGCCTTTGAATCACCTTTTAACCTTAAATTAGGTGTAAGAGTAAGACGGAACAAAACACTTTCAAGGATACTTTTTGCGAATATTTGTAAAATTTTATCCCCAACGTTTTATAGAGAAGTTGGTTGGAAAATTCCTCCAGCATGGGATCCGGTGCTAGAAAGGACCCAAGCCAGATCTTGCACTGCAAGATCACAAGATATAGTTAGCTCTTTATGTGTGGATGGGAACGTTAATTATAAATATTCTTAAGTAATGGTAATTTATTTTTTCAAAACTTTGTACATGACAAATATCATCTTACTCTACCTGTGACCCTGCATGCTGTAAAGTGTTTGCAACTTCGGGATCAAATTCAATAAATATTTGCAAAAAGTATCTTAAAAATATTATTTTATTCCATGGGAAGTATTCGCGTAAACTTCAGAAAGAAGGATGTAAGACGGGCCTTTTCTACCGAAGAAAATTCTTATTTTCGTTTATTAAGTTATCCGTTTTGTTTTTGCATAGGTTACAGTATAAACGAAATCTTAAAGTCTACCCTCTGTGCCATTTTCTACTAGTTAAACCTTTGAACTAAACAAACATTAAATAAAAAACATTGGATCAACATAAAAATGGAATGTGACGAAATGTTCTCACTTTTTGTCGTTTTTGTATGTGTTATGTTGCGTTTAACAGAACACTATATTTTTTATACATTTCATATCAAAACTTTTGCCGGGTTAGTTGGTGTAATAGTACGTAACACATCATCATCATCACCATTATCAGTTAAAGGACGTCCACTGCTGAACATAGACCTCCCTCACGGTTCACCACAGCGACCGATCACAAGCGGCCTTCATTTAGTTTGATCTTGCGATCTTTACATGTTCATCTGTCCATCTTGTCGGTAGACATCCTACATCTTTGGTCAAACGGTCTCCAATTTAGAACTTTTCAGCACCAACAGCCATCAGTTCCCCGCGCTATGAGTATAGAGTGTGTATTCGTAACACAAGGAAGAAAAAATCTTACTTCGAAACCAAGACAATTGGTGTGTTATCTAGCACATATTTACTTTTTACATTTATTTAACATTTTTGACGGCCACAACAACCTTTTTTACTCGTAGCTTAAAAAAGCATATTTTAAGCGCCTTATCTAAGAATTCTATCAGTTTGAGTACCTTTGTCATTTAATCCATAATTTTTAACGCCTGAGTGTCAATCAGAAGGATCATAATAGCACATTAACAAATATTACGTTTCAAAGTTATTTTTAGAAATGAACCTATTGCCACATTAACAAATGTCACCATTTAACCCTTAACAAGACGAGCGGAAATACTCTCCCCGTTACAAAGCCGGGTCCAAAAGACCCTGCGAATAATTTTAAAAATCAACCCAATACGTGCTGTGAATGTATATCATTTTAACACGGAAATAGGCATGTTACGCACAGTTCGTAAGTATAAATAATTCGCAGGTGATAAGTAAGTAGAGTTAATTTTGTATACTAAGTGACAATTTTACCAACGTCAGATAAGATTTATCCGATTGAATAAGTATAAAACTTCCGATTTTAAAATGTAATTTACATAAATAATTGCTGAGAAATGAGTGATGTTTTCAAATTATAATAATAAAACAATATTATTGAATTCATTTAGTAGTATGTTATGAGTTTATGTAATCCTTAAGCAGGCTGCAGAAAACTGCTGGAAGAAATTTAGAGTTGCATATAGATTTAGGTTTTGGATAATGCTCTGTTGGATTCCTGTTCAATAGATTACTGGAAAATACTAATAATCCTGAAAAATAAATGCGGGAAAACATAATCGCTGTGCCTGGGTAAGAACTAGATTTTTCTTGTCGCTTCATATATGTTTGTAAATTATACTTAATTACTTTTATTTATACCGAATTCAAAATAAAGAGGTTATTTTATTGAAGTATTTATAAGTATGTTATATATAGAATCATCAGGAAAAACACAAAGTTCTCAAAAGAAAGTTATTTAATGTTGACATAAACAGGCAAAGGTCGTATACGAGTAGTTCCCACAAAAACGCTTCGCTCTTGTTAGAGTATGAACATATATAGCATGTGGCTAAGGTCATATGTTCCCCACATGTTTATATTTTCCATTTTACAAAATCCCGCAAGAAATCAACAAAAAAACAATGTTATTCCAATTAGGTAAACTCAAAATCTCCAACATATCAAAAACTTGCACGACTAATCTTTCTTTGTTTGGCCAGAACCGATAAAATTCTCGCACATTGCCCGAAAATCACCTGTCAGTCGAAACTCTAATGGCTGTCAGTACCACACACGTTTGGATTCACAAAGTTGTCAAATTGGCAATGGTAGAGTATATATTTAGGATAAAAAAATTGGGCTTATAGCTGCTTAAGCCTGGCTCCAGCTTCGAAAAATCTATGTGGGACACATATGTCCACATCCTGCTTAAGGGTTTATTGAATCTGATTATTTCAAGTATTAGAACCAATATATATTAATTTTCGTGGTAAGGATTAGAAGGAAAGAAATGCAAACTTAGATTCCAATCCCCACCCGTCGTTCTATCTCAGTCAACATCAGATAGTAAAGTGACAGCAACAGAATAATAACCTAGGATTCCAACTCTGGTTTGTGCAAGTAATTTATCTTACTGGTAAATTAATTGGCACGAGCACCCAAAACTTCATAAACGGTCCAGAACTAAAAGCGAAACTGGAAATTGAGCCCGGAAGGGATTGTGAAAATATTTTAACTTCATTAAGATATAACATCAACTATACTAATAATAGCTGCCCGGCTATGCACGGTGGATTGATTTCCTTCATTGCCCGAAGCCGGGGCAGATAGCTAGTCTATCTAATCTATACGAAGAATTTGGTTGTTTGTTTGAACGCGCTTCTCTCAGGTACTAAAAGACCGATTAGAAAATTTATAATTTAATAAGTTTTTTAATAATAATATATATTTATATTAGTATTCATTTTATAAGATTTAATAGAAGAAAGTTAGAGAAGAGAGATTACAGGACAACTGTGTATGTGTGTGTGTGTGTTGACTTGCACAGATATTCCGTTTCTTTCCGTCTCTGCCTAAAATCATTACAGTTTCTGTATATCATCATTTCCTTTAATTTTGACAGAGACAGAAAGATATGTCATTTTAATCTTGCGTCAAATGCAAATGTTAACAACATAATATATTCAGCTTATGTAGGCCTGGAAGTTGTCATAGTTTCACAAGGCCCATATTACTAAGGATACGGTCGTTAACATTATAATTCAGATTTACAATGGGAAATCACAAACACTTACACAGGAATAATCTCGACACAGCCTGTATAGAACAGAAAAGCACACCGTGATTTTACATTCCACTTTTATTTAAATAAATAACATTCTCTCAATTAAACAAAAATAATATTATATGCAACGGATATATGAAACTACTAGGGACGTCATTTTAATCTTCAATATTAAAATGACTTCAATATTAGAATGAATCTTAATTTTCAATATTATTTTCATTAACAGTTTAAAAATTAACCTTTTATTATGTATGTTAATATTATGTATGATATTAACTAACATAGAAGTGTCTCGAGCTTTCCTTATAAGTCGGCTTTTTTAAAATGGTCTTTGAGACCTGATGAAAAAGAGCAAATCCATAACCCAAACATAAAAAAGTTGAAATATTTACTTTTAGCATATGAGAAATAGACCTTGAAACACATGGAAAATCTTATTATTCGAAACATTTATATATTATTTTTCCTCAGGTCTGAGCGACGACTTGAGGACGACATAACCTAACTTTTTTAGGGTTCCGTAGCCGAATGGCAAAAAATGGAACCCTTTTAGTTTCGTCAAGTCTTTCCATCTGTCTGTCTGTCTGTCTGTCCGTTCGTATGTCACAGCCACCTTATTCTCTCTCTTAGTAGGTAGATGTGTCTTGTCAACCGCTTTACGATTAACATACAAAAAAAATTAATATTTATGGGGGGGGGCTCCGAGTTTTTTTGACGAACCTATGTGTGTTGGGTGTCTATGAATAGGTTCTTAAAATCATTTCAGAGATAGACGCTTCCAAAGTGATTAAATGGGCAACCCCCCCCCCCCCCCTTCTAACCTGTAAACTAAGCGAGTGTAAATTTTGAAAATAAACTTGATTTAGACCTTGAAAAAGACTTTAGACATCAAATATATTTTATTTCGGCTAAGTGGATCTCTAATTTAGTTAAAGTTGGCACGGAACCCTTGAGTGTGCGAGTCCGACTCGCATTAGGCCGGAACCCTTAAGTGTGCGAGTCCGACTCGCATTAGGCCGGAACCCTTAAGTGTGCGAGTCCGACTCGCATTAGGCCGGTTTTTTAAAGATCTTTCTTCTCATACTTGTTTAGGATTCTGCCAAAACAAATACCAAATCTTGATTATCAATCCGTCATTTATGCGGAACACTGCAGAGAACCACAAGGTGCAAAAGTAAAATTGGTCTGTTTGCTTACACTTTGCTAGAGCTTACCTCGGAAACACTATTACAGGGAAGTAATTTAAGTTGTTAATTAGCAGATTTAGAGGCGAGGACTTGAGAAATACATTATTTGGCATAGTTGCGTCGCTATAGTGATTAAGATTGGGTAATTTGGTATTACGTGCATTTGCGAATCATAAATAGTATTATTTTAAGATTTGTTAGACATCTAGCACTTTTACGATTGTGCTTTTTCTGATAATGTATCCAGTGCTAAGGTCTTTAGGAGGATTCACTTGTGATGCGATGAGCAAGGTCCTTTTGATTTGGACATCACTTAAACGACAAGTATGGAGAATGTGCGTCTTTTTAATTATCTTTTTTTTTGGATTTATTTTTGTTATTCTGGTTTTTTAATAAAAAAAAATTAGACACCAATCACATACATTCCTCTGACCCCAAAGTAAGTAGCTAATTGCGCTTGTGTTATGGAAATCAGACACAACGAAGGAACCACAACACCCAGACCCGAGACAATATAGAAAATTTTGATTTCTATATTGCCCGACCGGGAATCGAACCCGGGACCTCGGAATGGCGACGCCTTGAAACCAGCGTGCTTAGCCACTACACCACGGAGTCAATGTAATATGCTCGCTAAAAGAAAAGATCCTGTTTTTCTCTTGAATATTGTGGGTTATCAACTTCTGTTGACAGAGGTGTTACTGGTGATGAATGATTCACCGTTGAGGTTAAACGTGACTCAATTGGACAGAGAGCGAGGAATTGGTATAATAAACATAGTGTTTTGTGTTAATGCATTCTAGCAATTTTAAAATATGTGATAGAACTCAGGAAACAAAACTGTTTCCAAAAAAAAAACTCCTAAGAATATATTCCTTACGAATATGTTTTGATCTATATTTCTCGAGCTTACTGCTAGGGAGTGGAATTCGTTTATTTTTTATTTATTTATTTATACTTTATTGCACAACCAAAAAATTTTACCAAAAGGTGGACTTAACGCCATATGGCATTCTCTATCAATCATACCTTTGGGCTAAGCAGAAATGATTGCGGGCGGTGCGACAGACAAAAAGAAAATAAGTACTATTTAAAGAGAAATAAAGGTTAAATTTCACACAAAAATAATACATAAAAAATATATATTATAAAACAAAATGAATACAATTAACAAAAAATACAATATGATCTAATAAATTATTACATATACATAACACAAGCAACAAAATAAATACATATACTTGTACATACTATAATAATTATAAATTATGACGATTCTGAATTCGTTGCCGGTAGATGTGTTTCCTAGCCATTATAATTTGGACTAATTCAAGAAGAGAGTGAATAGGCTATTACTAGTCAGACATGATCTATCCAAGACCATATCAGCACTTACCATCAGGTAAGATTGTGGTTAAATGTCTGCCTAGATGCTTAAATATATTTATTCTCGTGCGAATGTTAATCAATCAAACTCAGCCTACGAATATCGAAAATGTGGAAAAGGTTCTGAGTCGAGTATATCTGGCTTATAATTAGATTAGACTTAAGGAAAGTATCAGTCAATCAATTGTCATTAGTACCCACATCAATATTCAGTCCAAGTTTTCGGGTCTAATTCTTCAAGACAACTCGTAACTTTCTTAATTAATGAGATTAGCTATTCAGCGGAGATTTTTCATCATCTTCAAATTTGTACGGAAGTTTTCAATGTGTTCACTAATTATGTAAACCTTCATCTTACGAGAAGAAGTTTGTTCAATATGGTTTTGTTGTACATAATTGGTTTCTCTGATGTTCGAGTTTGTGAAAATTGAGTATGAGCTAATTAGTTATGAATTGATTTACTAACAAACAAGACCAGACGTAATAACTTAGTATTTATAATGCGTACGGCAAAGGAGCGGAACTCGCTGCCCGCGTCTAAGTTTCCTAGTGATTACAATCTGAAATCTATTCAAAGTCAAAATCGCTGAACAGACTTCTTCTGGACGAGCTCGTTCCATCTTCGACTGCGTCTTAGTCGCACGTGGCTCAATCGGGAGTTTAAATAAAATATTTAATAAAAATAAAACTATATACGGACAGTTAAAGTATTGATGGTTACTTTGAGCTTGTTTTGTAGCTACGTTATGATAAGCAGTCACATAGAAAATTTTAATTCGACCTGCAGCTCCAGACACTATCAGCACGGAATCTTCTATATTATATCAATATGACTAGCAGACCCAGCGAACTGTATTTCACCCCCAGCCCTGTTCGCCCCAGCCCCATTTAATGTTCATTATCCTATTTGGAAAAAAAAGATCGATGAAAGTAAAATCATAAAAATTACTTCATCCGTTCTCGATTTATAAGGTGTGGAACTAACACGACTTTCTTTTATGTGTATAGAGAATACATGTACTGTATTTGTCTGTGTTTTTACCTTCTCTTTCGAAAGCTGTCAAAAACTTGACTTAGGTATTAAGAATATCAGAAGTGAAGTTAGCAGAAACGATAAACCACTCTAACGGTCTATTTCACCAATTCCTATGTGTTCTGAATAGTGTTGTCTGTCCAATACTTCGTACGAAATGAAGTTTCGTATTTGAACTGTTCGTTAGTTACTATTCATTTGTCGATGGTGAAACCGGCCTGAACGTTACTTATTGGTTTTGACTGCACTGTGACAACTACCTTATTCCGACCTTCCACGAAGTCACTATCGGTATATGTTACCGTCCACAACTTCCGGTAGACTATCCGGGTCAAGTCTTATTCCAGAATGGCGCATTTAAAAGGAATCAACTGCCATTTCAGTTAACAAGCTTTTTTTAGCTTTGGTGAATTATAACTTAATAATTTAGTAGGAAAGTATCTTTCTCTGAATTTGTATACTGTAACTAGTTGAATTGAGAGTTGATTTAAAAATATTATTATGCTTTTAGAAAGTTTTTAATTTGTGTTTGGGTACTCTTATCTCCTGTTATATCCTGTCCTCTTATATCCTGTCCGCAGCGCCATGTAAACGTAAAATCAATCTAGGAAGCCATTATCGAACTGACATTTATTTTCTTTCTCCTTCCCACACCCTAAATCACAAATATAGCTGTCTCTATCTAATTGTACCTTACAGATAGACGTGGTATAAACAGAGTTTTAATATTTTTTTAGATAAAATAAAACTGGTCACGATTGCACCTTATATTACTTGACAATGCAGCGTAAGACGGACCATGCCTGCCTAGTAACGGCGTATTCACTCTTTTCTTAAAACGTCCAAATTACAGTTGCTAGGGAACACTTCTGCTGATAGCGACTTCCACTACCTAGCAGTACGCAAAAGCAAAAGAAACAGTAAGTGATAATACTTGCTTAAGAAAAATGTTTTCTTTCATTGTGATGATGTTCGATTTATTTGTAATCATTAGAGAAGGAGAACAATGACATTAAAGCCTAAAAATATATATATTTTTACCACCAAAATAAAATATCGAAAGAAGTAGGAATAAAAATACGTCAAAAATCGCCGCCAGTCCTATAATTTATTTGCGGATCTATTAGTGAATTTCGTTTTGTTGTGTACTTCTGTTCACATCGTAGAGTCTCCCACTAAAGTATTATTATGTGTTACTAAGTTAAAGTTAAAAACAATCTTACTTTAATAACACCTGAAGCCGGGGAGAATAAATTCATTTTTGAAGCAGGTACTCCAGCTCAATCCCATAACATCCGTAATGTACACACGAAAAAAGTAATAACGCCTCAAATACACGTGTTGGAAATAATTATTTATGACTCGCAATATGATCGTACCAGAAAAATGTAATATCGTAAAGTATTACTATAGTAAAAGTTATATTTATGTCCATATTTCACCAATTGTGTTATTCGAAGACTTCGAAAGGGTAAAAGATATATTATATTATTTATAGTTGGAGTAGGACGTTCAAAAAGATGACAGACGACCTTAAAGATTGCAGGATCACACTGGATTGCAATTAAGGAGGCGGCGTGACCAAATTTTCATGATTTTGACGACCCGTCTGGTGTAGTGGTCGAGAAATCGCCTACTACGCAGCGGGTTGCGGGTTCGATCCCCGCACAATACAAACATTTGTGTGCATGAACATGTCTGTTTGTATTGGTCTGGGTGTTTTCTATGTATATCATGTATGTATTTAGAAACAAAAAGTATTTAAGTATTATATCCGTTGTCTGGCACCCATAACAAAAGCTTTGAGTAGCTTACTTTGGGACTAGATGGCGATGTGTGGGAATGTCCAAGGGATGTCCAAGGGTATAAGGCGGAACGGGCCCGAGAAGAGGATCCTCAGGCTGACCCCAAACGACGTAAGCGTTTGGGAGCCCGGCGGCAGCATTATGACCGCTTACTGGCTTTATTTGGACCAGACTGTGGGGGGAGTGGGGACTCTCGGCAACCACCTCATGGTCTACCAGTTGTTGGAGTTGTCTCAAGGTTCCTGAGGCACCCCTGGGCGTAACTGCACCTACTAGTGCGGATTGCCGCTTGGACGACGGAGCTCATGCGTTAAGCGATCCTTCGTCGTCCTGCGTATAGTGGCTTGTGGGAACTCGCGGAGGTTTTAGTGGGTATACTTGATGAGTGGTCTGTCATTCTTCAAGAGTCCCACATCACCCATGGCCATCCCCAGGGTAGTAGGAATGCGCAACGCATTTAAGTTTGACGAAGAAGAAGAAGATGCATTTAAGGCAAGATCCCTGGCAAGAGATCACCAGGCCGACCCAGAAGAAAATGGATGGACGACATCAAAGACTGGACCAAACTTCGTTTTTATTACCAGCTAAAAAGACCGCATCGGTTTCTACATGCTGCCCTCCAAACTTCAATTTGAAGATGGCACCCCATGATGATGTAACGCATTTGCTCCGCGAAAAAAAAGGATCACACTGGATGCCGACTGCTCACAAACCGCAGGGGAGGCCTATGTTTAGCATTAGACATCCTTTGGCTGATAAAGATGATTACACAAACCTATGTCATTTCTCAGAATTCAAACTCGCCAGTATAAGAAAATATTATGTACTTGCACTATTGAGTGACATTTAGGTGCTAAAGCAAACGGTTAAATATGATGTTATGTGTTCAAATAGAAATAAATAGGCAAGCGAATCATCTTAAATATTCGTTATAACCCTTCATTTATTCAAGTACCAATATTTTCACACGGCTTATTGCTCGTTTTCTGACAATCCTAAAAAGGTTTCTCCCAATGGAAATCAGAGAAATCACGGCACTCGCATTATGTGTCCTTTTGAAGGGCTTTTACGTAACACTATCGTGTTGCTATTTTCAGAGCTGTCATCCACCCCCTTAATCCAAAGATCTTTGTATCAGGCTTAGCACCTTACTAAGGTATAATCGAACAATATAAAAAAAATATATCTCTAAATGGCCACATTCAATAGTGGAGGTATACTTTCTTTTTAATTGATCGGGTTACCGTTTAGCCTTGGTTTAAATCAGATGTTTGTTTTAGGAGGGCATTGGTTTTAAAAGCTATAAAGAATTAAAAGTTATTTCCAGAGCTATTACGTATCCTGCGATAGGAAAAATGACACAGTAGGTAATTGTTAAAATCAATTCGGAGGTATTACCTATCGATTGGTCAAAAACAATATGTATGCAATTATACCAACGAAATTTAAGAAGCAAAGTGATCGAGTACACTAGACTTTGTTATTCGTAGTTTATATATCGTTCGGTGGAAGTATAGTAGTATTGTCATTGGTTACATTTGACCAAAACGTAATAAATACAAAGTGACATTTGCAATAAAAATTGCTACAGATTTCTCTTCGGCCCGATTTATACAACGTAAGAAGATGAATATTAGTCGAATAAAATACAAAGGCTTAATTTAAAAACGTTACCTGTTTGTCTGTAATCATTTATGTAAATGTAATTTTAAATGCAACAAAATTCGTTTTATACCCATTTAGTTTATGTGTTATCTGACGTTGGTAAAATCGACCCTTATACGGAATATTTGTCGAATATAATACAAATCGCCTAATTTGAGAATGTAACCTATTTGTCAGCAATCATGTAAACGTAAATTTGAAATCGGCTGTTTTATACTTATTCAGTTGCAATCGTATTGCTATCGCTTTTGAAATACTTTAAAAAAGCATCACCCTTCCTTCCGATTACGGTGGAAACGGGGCAGCCCGAGATGAGTATGAGTACAGTGTAAGATTTATTGAAATCGGTCCAGTAGTTTTAGAAATATCAGTAATAATAACAAAACATCATGATCATGATCATCAAACATTCTGATGATGATCAACAACAAAAATCATTCAAACAAAAACTAAAATTAAGCTATTTATATATCGCATTCGTGGTGCGTGGTGTAAAATTCTAAAACTGTAAAACTCTCGGTTAAATATCTGCCAAATTATGTACGCTACACGTTAAATGGAAACTTTTCTCTTAAATCATCAGTTAACACGTAATGCCTTTTTACACCGATCTATTTCCAGTTTAATGTCATTCGGTACCGACTACGGAACCACATATCTTTTTATTCGACTATAAAACTGTTTTTTGGCTTTCTGCCCGTCGTTGGATATGCAGTCAATGTGAATATGTACTGGACATTGCTAAACTTTGACATTGGTAGTGTTTTAATCCGAGTAATAGTTAATCTGAGGTGCTCGTAGTGCAGTGGTAGCAGCGCTTTGGTAGTAATACCAAAGTCAAGCAATCTACGAAATGGTCGTGTTTGGATGGGTGACACTTCCGACCATATAAGTGACGTAGGTATATCACGAGCATTTCCGTGCCTCGAAAGGCATCGGTTGATACTCGTATTGGTCGTTACGCCTAGTCAGAGGCCTGACGGGCAGCTTGATAACATCTGACAGCAGGGTTAGTCGGTTGCCTAGCAAATACGCCTCCACTATTCCGCACTGAGCCCGCGTGGTGGAGTATGGTATAAACTACCTCATCATTATTGCCCTTACCTCATAGTTGAGGCCTTTGTCCAGCATTGGGATGTTACGGAATAACTTTAATTTAATGGTTATTCTACCTAGTTGATATTTCTGCATGTGAATGGGTATGGCAAAATGAGCAAAGATAAGACTTAACACTTTACATATCATCATCTAATTTAAGAGCTAAACTCTTTTCGGTGGAGTTTTTTTTCCATCATTTTCGCTCTTCCGCCATTCTCTCGACCTCAAGGTACGAAGCAACATTCAACTTTTGCTTTATTTGATGCATATAGCTTATTCTTGGTCTTCCTCTCTTCCTTCTTCCTTCTGTTCTTGCCTCTATTATCGTTCTGATGAAACTGTCGTGTCGTATCAAGTTACCAAGAAAGATAAGGAGAGACTGGGAGCGTTTGAGATGTAGTGCTGGAGGAGGATGGAGAGAATCAGCTGGACGGAGAAAAAAAGGAATGAGGTTTGGTGTTTTACATATAGTAAAAGAAGGAAAGAGAAAACTAATTGAAACAATTGAGAGTAGAAGCGGGAGCATGTTGAGCCACTGTAGACACTGTATATAAATAGAGAAAAAACCCGGCCAACTGCAAATCGTACTCACGAAGGGTCCCGTACTATCAAAGGCGATTATTCGCACACACAAAAGATGCCAGACACATGTCTATGTGTCAGCCAAGTTCGATTCTTAATAAAATAAGGTTTTTTCAAGAAACTTTAACAAATAGTGTCTAGTGGTATAAGCCTTTAAGGCTACACACATATAAATAAATATTTACGCACCAAACGGTCTCATGCGGCTTCACCGCGTTTAATATTGTGAATGTGAATATTTAAATATTATTGTGAATGTTCATGTAAGATTTCGTGCTATTCGAGTGTAGGAACTATATTATTGTAAAATTTAGCTAAAATCCATCCAATAGCTTCTGCGTGAAGGTGTAACAAACTTCTTTACATCCACTCATCCCCATACATTTTGTCATTTATTTGCAAAATATGCTAGTGCAATGACACCATATATTTTTTATTGCTACAAAATTTACAACTCTTATTACAAAAACTAACCTAATCATATTGTTAAAGATGAAATAAGAAACCAAATTTTGCTCACGGGTGGAACAAATTTTAGTTGGTTTCTTATTTCATCTTTAAGAATATAACATATGACACTGTGAGTGTTCAAAATACTCCAAAACATAAGCTAAGCATAATCATACATTGTAAACTAACAGCCAATACTAGAATTATTTGACGACCCGTCTGGTGTAGTGGTCGAGAAATCGCATACTACGCAGCGGGTGCGGGTTCGATCCCCGCACAATACAAACATTTGTGTGCATGAACATGTCTGTTTGTATTGGTCTGGGTGTTTTCTATGTATATTATGTATGTATTTACAAACAAAAAGTATTTAAGTATTATATCCGTTGTCTGGCACGGTTCTCCCTTGTTTTATCGAACAACGTTTGATATAATTTCACTTCACAAACATTTAAAACATCTAATTTCATTTGATATAATTATTCGAATCCTATAATATTTATTTTATATAATTTTGATTGACATAATTGTTCATGTAATATAATTTCATTTCATCGAATTTTCACTTTGCCTAATATCACAAGACATAATGTTTGCTTGGCCTAATGAGTGCTTAATCTAATTTTTATTTAACCGAAACTTTATAACTGAATTTATATAATAATAAAGGGGGATGACATCAACAGAGGGGAGTTCATAAAAGTATGTAAAATGGTAATTATACAAAATAAAATTAGATAAAACAAAAATTAGATGAAATGATTATTAGGTCGAATGATTATTATGCCTCTTAAATGTTAGCACAAACGTTGTTATATCAAACAAATATTATCTGTTATAAAAAATATGTTAAACAAAATTATGTTAAACAACCATTATGTTAAGAGTGATTAGTAAAAGTGAAATTATATCAAACGTTTTTCGACAAAACAAGGGAGAACCGTTTTATAGCCCAAAGCCTTCCTCGATAAATAAACTATCGAACTCAACAATATTTGTTTAAATCGGTCCAGTAGTTACTGATATTATTGCGTTTAAACAAACTCTTCAGCTTTATAATATTTAGTATAGATGTTTGATCTCTATCTAGGCCGTTGGTCATAAAAGCACGAAAAATTATAATTATGCTCACTGTGTCACAAATCATCACCAAGTTAAAAAACCTTTTTTATGTAAAGAAGAAGAAACAAAATGAAATTAAAAACACAAACAAAATGAGATAATTAATGTCATAACGAACAAAAGTACGAATAAAATTCCTCGGAAGAGTTCCCAATTAAAAAGATTTTAATTACAACTACCAAGAATGTTTTGAAGCGACGAAATCGTAAAAAGGAAAGTAATTTGAGAAAAACAATGCTTGTTAGATAAGTATCTAAAAGCCTGTTTTATAGTGTCTACTACCTAACGAATAATTTAAATGAAGAATGTTTTTTGTATAAAGTATGCAGTACTAATCGGAACATACTTGTACAAAGACTTGGACTTTGGAAGGCGCTAAGCCAAAAAATAAAATCCCAATGTAACAACATTAGGTAACTCCAGAGAAAGTTAGGTTCCGTAAGACTAACATTACTAAAATTAAAAGAAGGTTTAATCGTTTTACCTAAAAAATCAAGTAATCTATCTACACGTGTAAAAACTACTGCACGGACGAATCTAAATGCATAGCAATTTAAAAAAAAGATTTTGATATCTCAGGATCACTTCTGAGAAATCAAATTCATTTTTGTCTTGGGAAATGAAAATTTGATCGGTGAACTTTTTTTGAATACGAATTGCACGAGAATCTAACTGGTTCAGGGTCCAGTCCTAAATGTGCAAAAACCCAAAAAATATATAATGGTCAACTATTGTGATAAGGTTCTATAAAATGTCGAGTATTATTTTTATTTATCAGTCTCTAAACAAAAGTTCTACTCTCCGTCGTTTGGTTAATTCAGATATATCATCCGTAACTTTGCCCATAACTCTTGTTTTCCTTTTCACAGCAGTGTCATAATCAACTGTTATGTTAGCAAAGAAAATAAATGCCATTTTTTCGGCCTGTCGACTGAAGAAAACTTTTTTGATAACGTTTATCTAAAGTAGTAAAATAATGTCACGCAAAAAGAAATATTGGGTGTATATTTTTTGTCTGTTCCGGAAAATTCGTGCAATGAAAACGTTTTTCTTATGTCTTTTATTTATTTATGCCGAATCATTAATATAATCATCATTATCTCCCAAAGAACGTCCATTCGTGAACACAGGCCTCACAGTTATCTACAGCGACCGATCACATGCGGTCTGCATTCAGTTTGATCCTGCGATTTTTACAAGGACGTATGTCCATCTTGTCGGAGGACGTCTTAGTTAAGGGTCTTAAATCTAGCACTTTTCTGCCACAACGGCCATTTTCTGCAATGGGTAGTAAATGAAATATTTTTATCGGACTTATAAAAACGTAGTCACCATTATAAGGCTTCAAAAAGAGATTATGAGACGCGTTGGTTGCCAAACTCATTTCACAGAGTGTTACATTTTCACAGGTAGATATTATAAATTATTACCCACAGTACTTCATGCGATATTTGTAGATGATATTGGTATTAACGCATTGAGCCTGTATGATGCGAAATTGGTTTTTTAAGCTTTGGGATTATAAGACGACCCACGATATTTTGTGTGAAAGATCGTAGAATGTGTAATTTTAATAAAGTTAAAAAAAACTCATTCTGCACAACGTTGTAGACGCTTAAGTTATTTAAGAGCAATTTTAATCTGACTTCTCTTTTAACAAACTGTGTTAATGCCATATTGCAAAAACATCACTTCTTGTGAGTCAGCTTTGAATGATAACATGTAGGAAATCATACTAAAAGCCAATATGTACCTATGTTCCACAATAAATGAATTTGATTTGATTTGAACATTATCTTTTCCAGTTTTAAAAAAAGAACAAAAGCAAATTTGATGAGTTACATACGCGTATGAAAAATATATATTTGGACTAGTATTAAATCGCCTTATCAGACAATGAAGTTCTAGATGCCAAGTGATGAATAAATGAGGCAGTCATGGTGTAAAAGTAAAGTTAGCCTGTTACATCCCATCGCCTGTTACATGAGGTAGTTTGAACCACATTCCACCACGCGGGCTCAGTGCGGGTTGGTGGAGAGGTGTTGTCAGATGTTATCAAGCCGCCCATAAGGCCTCTGACTAGGCTTAATGACTAATATCAACCGATATTAGCCGGGACCAGCAGCTTAACGTGCCGTCCGAAGCACGGAGAAGCTCGTGATGTACGTCACTTATATGGTCGGAATGGTTACTCATCCAAACACGACCGCAACGTAGGTTGTTTCACTTCGGTATCACTACCAAAGCGCTGCTATCACTGCGCTACGAGCTCCTCTACAGTGTAGTCATGATAAAATATATATTTAAAAAAACTTCACTTGTACGGTTCTATTTTTGTTCTTTGATTCCCCGATACACAGATCTGTTTCTATAACAAGCAACAAGGGAGGAAAGAATGACTTAGATAAGGATTTTGAATTGTCACATAATTATGTCAATCATTCTGCAAAAGGGAGAGATTCGACATAAATTCGTAAACATTTCCAAAAACATTGTTTTCCACTTAACCCTGTTGTCAAACTACCTCGAAACAAACAAATAACGTTTCATTCTCGGCTCAGTTTCTTCTGCAAAACAATTTCTTCGTGCGTCGTGTTTAATAAATAAATAAGTGTTCGTAAACTTCCCGTGAAATTTTCCGGATTTATTATTAAAATGGTCGGTACAAATGGTCTTGGAGAGATTATTTGACAGGGACGTACATGTAAATGTACTTTGGAAGTAATAAAAGAAAACCTGTTCTGAAGAATGTAGCACGAGTTGTTGTTAGGTTCTTTTTTTTCCTTAGTATGTCAATAGGTTCATTATTTTATTTATTTAAGTAGAAAATGTATCCACACTAAGATAGCTGATACTTTATTAGGCATAAGTTTAGCGCGTGCTGTGAAAAAAATAAAGCTTTCTAGGGCAAAATGTGTGAACAAACTTTTTTCATCTTTAAAATATTTGATCATAACATGACATGGTGCTGCTGAGTGCATCGGTTTGTGGCATAATGAAGCTACTTAAAATATGTGAAAGGTACGCACTCAGTCATGGACTGACGTATAATGTTAACAAGAGTGAATGCATGGTGTTTCAGGTCAGAGGTAAACCATCAGCTACTGTACCACCTGTAAAGCTAGGTGGGAAACCACTTAAAAATGTCAACCAGTTTAAATATCTTGGGCATGTTATTACTTCTGACCTGAGTGATAATGCAGACATTGAAAGAGAACGCAGAGCGCTGTCTGTCAGAGCTAACATGATTGCTCGAAGATTCAGTCGTTGTTCCCCAGAGGTCAAGAATACCCTTTTTAAGGCTTATTGCTCCTCATTTTACACAAGTAGCCTCTGGATCAGCTACACACAAAGACAATACAGCGCTCTTCGAGTTCAGTTTAATAATGCGTACAGGGCGTTGATGGGGCTGCCACGATTCTGTAGTGCATCGGGGATGTTTGCAGGAGCGCGTGTAGACTGTTTTTACACAACAATGCGTAAGCGATGCACTTCCCTGGTGCGCAGGGTTCGGGCCAGCTCCAACAGCGTCCTGAGCATGTTTGCTTCGAGGTTGGATGGTCATTACCTGAATCATTGCTCGATGATTCATATGCTGACTAATAATAATAAATTTAAATAAAATAGAATATAATTTGCAATCTAATATAATTTAATTTAATTTAATGATACTATTTTATTACTATAATTTTGAATAATAATTAATCCCTCAAGCATATGTAAACGAGACACAATGGATATTCTATTGTTATGCGGTCGCATGCGACCGCTTCGGTGTTTATGCGTTAACAATAATTTTAAACTATGTATTACTATGATCTGTGATTGGTCGAAATAAAGAGATTTTAATTTTAATTTTAATAAAATACCGTACAACTTTTCCCACGGGAGACAACTTTGCCCAAACAAGAACATTAACTAAATCTGCCTCTTCTTCAAATTTTTAAAACAAACATAAACTTTGTGATATGTCTAGTGATAACTAGAACATCTGCTAAAAACACTGACTATAATCAAGACTGAAAAATAAGTTCAAGTACATTTTAATAGGATATATTGTGCTGTTTTTGGTTGTATGATTTTTTATGAAGCTCTATATTAGTATGGGGATTTTTATACTTTAAAATTAAATAATACAGCATTCCGTACGTCTCAGTCGAGCAAGTATTTTTCGGTAGCAAATTTATGGGACCGATTTATCATTTAAATATATATATATATATTTTATTAATTCAACCAATCAACGAAACAACACGCATTTTTATTTATTACTTCCTACTCAATCTACAAAATATTTTATTTGTTTAAATAAAATATATATATATTTACAATCACAAAACTAAATGGAAACACATAGCAGGCAAATGTAAAATGCTGGAGGCGGGCAGGCAGTCCTATCGCACGTTTAGGTATCGCGCGGCTGAAGGTATTTATTTCAAGGAGTCAGCCGAGTTACAATACTGTATAGATAACATTACCGTGGTACGGATTCTTTTCCTCATGTGTTTCTGTAGAAAACGTTTTAAAATGCGAAATTTTTCGTGTAAATATAGACACGGCGCTGAGTCACCAGTTCTGTTTCTTTTACTTAGTTTAACCACCGCATGTCCAGATATGTGTTGGAGTAAAGATTTCAAATATAGCGAGGTAAAAATGGAGAATCTATTGAACAAAGACATAACACATGAATGGAAAATAAAAATCCGGGCATGGAAAATATGGCTCGGAGGATATTTTGTAAATGTGGATACTTTATATCAATTGGAACACCTGGGTCCAGCGATAACGTATATTTATATGTCACGATGACGATACGATACGATTTATACATCAATATTTATTCAAAATATATCATAAAACCATTTTATTTATCTAGGTATGAGCTTCTATGTATTATTCAGACATGAATGTATTTTATTTTTCCAATCACACAGAAAATAAACAATTATGAAAGTACAGTAAGGAATCACTGAACTCCTAAGTTAAGGAGTTCCACCATCAGCTAAGCTCGACGCAAAGCTAGACGTAACAAGAAGTCATCGATTGTACCAAGATCCCATTATCAGATCCCGACTTGGCAACAATGGTATCAATAAGAAGGTATAATCTCTAGTTAAGCGAAAATGTTTTCTAATCGGTCATCAAATGACTGAGATATGATCTAACATAGTATATTTAAAAAACACACAGTTGAATTGATAACCTCCTCCTTTTTTGAAGTCGATTGAAAACTTTGAATTCATCATCATCATGATCCCAGTGTCCTATTGCAAGGCAAAGGCCTCCCTGTTCCACTCTCCACGATTTAAGGCAGTCCCTTTTCAACCGGTCTCACTCGTCACGCCATCTTAATCTGGGTCCACCGCGTGACCGTCTTACACTCAGTATTTAACCCATTCAGACCCATTTAATTAAAAACGAATTTGAAAAATATTTCCCTAAAGGAAGAATAAATCAAACTAGGCTAAATGTCAATTTAGAAATTGGGCCACGACAGAGATTTATAAAAGTAGGGCTAAACTATATGATTTGTATAGTCTTCGACACACACACGCACGCGCGCACACACACACACACACACACACGTGCGTTTCGTGATTGTAGCGATAAAATTTTTGTTTTGTTCAGTATTTGTTGTTTAGTTTGTAAATAAGATTTGTATTGATAAGGAACAGTGACTCCTTCTGGCACAGGTGCTATGCACTTAAAAGAACGAGTCCACATCTAGTATTGTTATATGTCTTTGCAACAAATAAAGATTTTTCATTTTTTTTTTTTTTTTTTTTTTTCGAGAAAACTCGAAAGACAAAAACTTTATTGATTACGTCAAAAATAAAGTACGTATATTTTCGTATATCGTATAAACGTATAACGGAGCGTAGTTTGGTGTTCCGGATATGATCAGACAGTTTACCCCTTGTTTGTTGCGCATCTTGTACCCTTCGACTAAAGACACGGCGTAGGACGTTCACCGATGAGATGGACTATCGACCGTGTGAAGATCGCAGGATCAAACTGAATACAGACCGGTGGTGATCGATCGCTGTGGAAAACCGCGGGGGAGGTCTGTGTTAATCAGTGGACGTCCTTTGACTGATGATGATAATTATTCTGCGCTTAATAGAGTTCTAGCGACCAACTAATCGTTTTAACTAAAAATCATGTTTGGGTGCCATTAAGCGAGGACTGAGAGAATGCCCACGTCCATGTTATATTCAATTCAATAACAATTCAATACACAGCTCAATGTTAAGCAAATATTATCCTAAATGAATACCTAATCCACACTACAAACAGTTTTCTCTTACATCAATTAAGGTTGTTTTTAAATTGTTCTCAACATCGTTAAATGTAAACTCTCCTTTCATTTACGTTTTCAATATGGACGCTGTTTTAAGACCTTATTATTAATCAAAAACAATCTTTTTTATAATTTTCTGGAAAAAGGGAGCGAGTATATTTTATATGATCATTTCTTCGAATTGTTTTTAAACACAGTAAAGGTACATTGAATATCGAGTTTCAGGAGGATATTAAATTACAATGCTTTGATAACAAACAACAGGATTCTGCGGAAATTTCATTCACTTTTCACCTTTTTTTAAATTAATTTCATTGGTAATATTTTTGATAAAACAAACTAAGAGTTACCTCGTTTTTTTTTATCGAATTTAGTATGGATTGTTTCTTTTTGTGTAAAAATACATTGAATTTGGACGGCATAGCAAATATGACCCTTATTTATATCCATAAATAGACTATATATTACAGTTGAAACTAGTTCTGTTAGTGACTGTACCCCGCGTTTTCGACTACAAATTAGTCCTTAAAGTTCAGCGAACGGTTTAATTAATCTAGATAAGGCTGTTTGTGAACATGTACTGTCACGAAACACGTGTGTCTGTACACGAAAGTGTCAAATAAATTAATTATTGAAATGTCTTCTACTATTAATTTAAATAAGGTACGTTACAATAAGATAGAGACTATATTTACGCTATATTTTACTTTTGAAAAAACTACTTATCAACTTAACGGCTTCAAATTGGTCTCATCCGCATTTTATTTTTATTTTTTTATTAATGTTGTTAGTATTTGTAACCAGTGGCAGTTAAGTAAAACTATTAAAAATAGTGACATAAAAAAACGCCGTTTAGGTACCTAACGCTGATAACTTTATAACAGTTTATCTTTATTGTAAAAATAAATAACTATTTCAACCGTGCGTGACGACAGCGTTCCAAACTATTGCCGCACGTTGAAATGATAAATTCCGAAAAGTAGTTCAACTAAAGTCCAGCATCATAGCCTCCTTGCCTTAAGGAAATGGTTTCGTTTTTGAATAGGTAGACTACGTTTTTTTTTATGTTCTATGTCTTAGTTTTTTTTTTTCTTTGTTATTAATAAAGATATGTAATTACTAAAGTTATTTCAATTTAATGTTAGATGTGTCGATTTTTACACAATAATAAATTTTAAAGCACGGATACGTTCATATTTTACTAAAATTGCTAAAAAAATAATGACAGACGTCCATCAATCTTACTTTTTTTGGTCACTGCGAGTGCTGTCATCGGTTGGATTGGTTCTCCCACCTCCTACTTCGCATACAGTGAATAGCATCATTTTACGAAAATGTGCATTTAACTTTGTACAATCTGCGTTCAAAGACGAATATACGAATAACTTCTAAACTCATAGCTCATAGTAACAAGTGGGACGAAAAGCTTTATGAAATTTTTATTACACAGTCCCTTCCTAGAAAAAGTGTGTGGCAGTTTCTTTTGAATTTATATTTTGTGGAGTACAATGATAATATATTAAAGAGCCAAACTCCAAATAAAATTTACTATTGTAAGTTTAGATGGAGATTCATTTTTATAATATAACAAAACATTTTGTCTGCAAGTTTAGGTATATTAATATATTCATTAAACAAATGGTAATTTATAAAAACGCATAGTTATGTACTTTGTTATCATAACGAATTATTAAACGGGACCAAATTTGCTAACCACTGGCTGGCCTTGCGGTAAAATATTCGCCCGGCCAGCGACGAGTGCGGGGTTCAATTAGTCCAAGACAAGTTGATTTTAATACGTACCTATCACGTATCCTTCGTCCTCCTCCGTGCCTATCTTTTGCTTGCTTTTCATTTGCTGAATGGAGAAATAAAATTAGGATGCATACATACCATATTTGCGTATTAGCAGTAGACAGACTAACGGACGTAGTAGTAATAGTTAGACTGAGTTTAACATCATTCGTATATGATGACGTATATGATTATAATGTTAAGAGTGAAGTTAATCCTTGATTGTTGATGTCACTTTGTATTTGCCCCCACCAGGGGCCCTATTTCGGAATCACCCACTTGGATAGGCGTGTGATTTTAGTTCAAAAACGAATTAAAAATCAATGGAAATTATGTGAAATATAAACGTTAGTACTTACGAAATTCAGTTATCTTATTTTTATCACTCCCGTGTTATACTTATTTTTATTGGAAAATCCAACATCAATTAATACAAGACGCCATCTTAACGCGAGTCATATAAAAATAAACGTCTAGAATATGGCGAAACCACTTGTCTAGTTAGGACTAAATTCAATACCCGACTAAGGGTTTATTTCACCATCGACAAATAAGCGCTATCCAACGGATAATTCAAATATGGAAAATCTTTTTTTATGATGTAGGGGCCATAACTGTAATGGAAACTCGTTCAGACATTGTGAAATAGACCATTTAGCCAGTATCATAACTCTGTATTAATAACCGATACCTAGGTAACGTAGGAATAGCAATGCAATATCAGAACTTGTTCATTTTATGAGTAGAAAACCGACTGCGTCAAAACCAGAGTAATGTTTTTAATTTTCATCTTGGCTTTATGTAGACAAATCACGCTTATATTTCTACGAAAATGCCTCGCACTTTTCCACTTCACTGTACTGTTTTGTGAACCAAGTTTTGAGAGAGGTAAACAGTTATATCTTGATGCAATGCTATTTTTACTCGAAACAAAAGGAAAATAATAAAGTCAAGAGTATAAGACGCTCATTTTGGGGAAATGAACGTTCTGAACTTTTGGTACAGTGGCCAGCTTTTCGTTACAACTTTTTTTGCAAAATAGCTCTTATCACAACCGAATAAGATACCGCAGTGTTTACCTTGTCGTGTTGTTGTCCGTAAAATAACAGCTGAGATTCAGTTAAATAAATGGTAAACGAAATTGCAAAAAAAATGCATCTCAGCTAAAAAATACAGAAATTAAAATGTTACCTAGTTTATTTAGACAACTAATGACTTCGGTTTGAGGTTGAGCTCTAGCTAGCTAGCACCCACGAGACAACATGGGCGTCACTTTAAACAAAAGACGCAAGATGTAAGCGATTTGGGTTCATAAGGTGGTAAGGCAAGGGTGATCTCAATAGTACTGCCTGATTGTCAAGGTGTATGCTGCGATCTCTGAGGTCCTGGACCTGGTCGCGGTAGGGTATCTCAGATAAAATAATGTTTCCTTATCTCGTTTCTTATAGGTTACCGTTAAAAGTTAGATGCTACAAGTGCAGTGCCCGTTTTTTTTTCCTGTGCCGTTACCATGAGTTTGCTCGCTAGCGACGACGGTTTACTAGTTAGGTCGGAAGACGTTACTTTTTGCATGGACATTTTTAGTTCTGTCAGTGACTACTAGGGGTGCCGTGCAATTTTCCATAGACTTTTTTACGTCGTCGCTAGCGAGTAAAACCGTCGTAAACTCATGGTAACGGTACTGATTTCGCTAATTTTACTTTGGAATCAGAGCTAATGCCGTTGTTCATTGTAATTTACATTTCAAAATAAACTTGAATCCTACCTATTCATAAATAAAGCATATACTTTCTAGCTTTTTTGATTAGATATTCGCTTTTTTAAAGGCATGCATGTCTTAGTTTTAATTTGTTTTTAGTTTTTAAAATATAACACTTTTCCGCGCGATTGTACGCGTTATCAATATTCCACGTAAACTGTAATCGCTGTTATCAGCTAGCGTTGGATTTGGGCAGATAATATGTTGTTCCACGGTAGTATGTGATGTGAAAAGATACAAATGGGTGTATTGCCTAATGAGAACATTGATCTTATACTAGTATATTTGTTTCTGAAGATTAAGTACTACTCATTGATCAAAACACTTAACGGATTTATTTCGCGCACATTTTTAATAATAATAATGGACACCAATCACATACATTGCTCTGATCCCAAAGTAAGTAGCTAATGCACTTGTGTTATGGAAATCAGATACAACGGCGGTATCACAGCACCTAGACCCGAGACAATATAGAAAATTTTGATTTCTACATTGACTCGACCGGGAATCGAACCCGGGACCTCGGAGCGGCGACACCTTAAAACCAGCGTGCTTAGCCACTACACCACGGAGGTCGTCATTTATTTGTAATTAAACGCCTAAGGTTTTGAATGCTTCCCACACGATGGGTTTGGCAAGAGAAACATAAAACTTAACCACGTTACTTGTATGAAAGGTATGAAAATTCAACAAAAATATTTTACCGCTTTGGTGGGGAGATTGTCATACATACCCATGACAAATTACAGACGGACCTGGCGACACAGAAAAGACATCTTTGTTGGACTACGTCACCCTAAAATGAATCCATATTTCTCTCGGTCGCGGTATCCCGTGTGAACGGCTGGACCGATTTCACTAATTCTTTTTTTGTAGTCTTTGTTATTCTCGGAGAAGATTTTTATGTGAAAAAAAAAAAATAGAATAATAAGCAGTACCGGTTTTTTTTCTCTCATTTCAATTACAATCATTTAAATGGCGGGGTCGAGGCGGGCCAAAACAAACAAACAGGGCGAAACAAAGTTTACTGGGTCCCATAGTTTTTCCTATTTATTTTAACCGAATACGGGTAGTTCAAACTAAAGGCTTAAAACGTTTTCCCTGTCGCGGTGAATCTTGATCACGGGAGCATTTAATACTAGTTCGAATAAAGACATAACTTTCATAATGGAGTTATTTTAATTAAAACAAACAGGACGAGGACAGAGTTTTGTGACGGAGTTTGACCACTGATGAGGGTAGCAGAGCTCGGTGCAAGGTAAAAGCGGAAGCGGGAAAAATAAGCTTTAATAACGACTCCTCCAAAACATATTTATCTTTTTCATCAGGTTTATTTCACCTGCAATATCATAAACACCACTGAAAATAATATGTTTAAGGACTAAGGGACATTATACAATAAATGATTATATGAACGATAACAATGTTTGGTCCAGCTTGTAAGGACATTTAAATTGTAATATTTTTAAAAGAGGCATTGACAATAGTGACAGAGTATCTTGCGCAGCTTCTTCTTAGAACTAGCCCACAATTTACCAAAAGACGATTTTTGGACGTTTATAAGTGCTCGCAGTAGCTATATACAAAACAAATCATATTCATAAAGATGAAATAAGAAACCAAAAATTTGCGCACGGGCGGGACTTGAACCAGCAACCTTTTGGCAAACCGGGCCAAATTTTTTGGTTTCTTATTTCATCTTTATGAATATAAAATATGACACTGTGAGTGTTAAAAACATTCTAAAGCAACAAATCATATGGTTTTTTTTTTAATTTTCATTTATTTTATTATTTATAAACGGATTCATTGGAGAGACCTGATCCTGACCTACATAATTCGATATACGAAAGTTTGAGTTCAAACAGTGCTTATATTTTGCATAAAAAATCTTTTTTTTCTTTGAAAGAGAACTTATTGTTTTCGACTTGGGCCACACCACAAAAAGCAGACCCGGTAGTTTTGTCTAATGATTTCACATCAAAACTCTGCTTTAACGGAATGATATTCTTTCCATTATAATAAACTACTGGCTTTAACTGGTTTCATTTTACGATGTAAATAAATATAAAGTATGTAAAATTCTATTACAAAGCTAATGGTTGTGTTAACTTTAAAATAAGTTATGTTTGAGTTAGCCTGTAAATTTCCACTGCAAGGCAATGACTTTAACCTTAAATATGATGTGGTATGAGCCATACTCCACCACACGGGCTCAGGTGAAGAGCTGTAGCGAGGCAAGAAACACACCTTACGGTCAGATTTTATCAAGCCGCCATTATGGCCTCGTTAGGCTTAATGACTAATATCAACCGATATTACCCAGGGCTAATGGCTTAACGTGCCTACCGAAGCATGGAGATGCTTGTAAATACGTCACTTATACGGTTGAAATGGTCACCCATCCAAACCCAACCGAACCGTAAGTTATTTAACTTTGGTATCACTACCGAAGCGCTGCCACCACTGCGATACGAGCACCTCTATATTGAAGTAAAGTTTCAATCATTTCCCTAACAGTTCATTATAGATACAACATTGTGTTACATGATTCGTATGTTCCGTTTTAAAAAACTAATTCCCTGATGGTTAAAGTAAGGATGATGAATGTGTAAGGAAAATCTGTTATTTTTGTTCCAATAAATTATATGTTGCACCTAGACGGAAAAAGAGAGAAATCATGCACGCCTAGTACCGTAACCGTTAGTTATTGAAAAAAAAAACAAGCCCAAAAATTACTTTTCATGATTATCACACGGTAGCAGATTCTCATGCACGCCTAGTACCGTTACCTAGGCGCTAGGCTAGGTATCTTTAGTTTTTGAAAAAAAAAACAACAAAATACTTTTCAGAATTATCACACGGTAGCAGATTCTCATGCACGCCTTATACCGTTACCTAGGTGCTAGGCTAGGTATCTTTAGTTCTTGAAAAAAAAAAACAAGCCAAAAAATTACTTTTCATTATATCATTCTCATGCACGCCTAGTAACGTTACCTAGGCGCTAGGCTAGGTATCTATAGTTCTTGAAAAAAAAACAAGCCAAAAAATTACTTTAGATTCTCCCACCAATACGGGTAAGATGGACAGACTACTTTGTCCAGATTGGACGTAAACGATGCAGACCATTTGTAACCAGTCTCCGGTTACTGTACAAAAACCCTGACGGAGGAAGCCTATGTTTAGAAAAAAAACCGCCTTTGAAAGTGACTAAATGCTGAAAATACCGCATTTGGCCTCTACTTTGGAGAAACAAAATTCATTTGGAGTTGTTGCATGATGTCAAGCTTACCTACACCAACAGTCTATGCTTATCATGAAATTTGTTTCTCAATATCTCAAAAACCACTCGACCGATTTTGATGAAACAACATTGTACCCGAAGTTGAAATATACCTAATCTAACTAACACAAAACTTTGACGTATTGTTTTCGAGAAATCCGTGGACAAACATGCACTTACGAAAATTTGCACACGTGTTTGAATGCCATTATAGGTCAACACACTCAAATATTATCAAATTCTAACAATATCACATACATGGATATTAAATAGATTATCTCCTTTTTAGGTCGGTAAATATGATGAGATAATACGCACCAAACTTTTACTGATTAACATTTCTGGTGCGAACTGTTAAGGAATGGAATTCGCTGACATCTAAAGTTGCCTTCATACAATGATTTGGACTTTTCAAGAAGATAATTATGAAGTAATTAAAAAGGCTGTTACGTCAAACATCATTATTTACCATCTAATGAGATCGTGGCCAAATTCCAGACTATATCCATACAAATAAGATTAACGTGAACAAATTTTGTTGTAGGGGCGGAAAGAGCTTAGGAAGGCTGCCAACTCAAAAGTAAGTACAGCCAACGTGTCAAAAAAATAAGCACATCTAAATTATGAAAGAAGCTTATGGGCCCTAATTACCTCAGTTGCTATTAATATGCAAACGATAGCATTTGCCGGAGGCCCGGCTAAAAGACGTTACATAACCACATTTAGATGATTACCGGACACAGTAAAAAAGTACATCGACAGTAACTCTATCAAGATCAAATACTTGATATTCAAGATATTAACAGAAGGTATATTGAGATTTAAGTGTGTACTAATATGGCATCAAAATTTCTTTTTACAGATTTTGATTTCGAGTGCTAGTTAACTATGCTATAGCATAGTTTACAAATCATTTACTATTTTTACAGAGATTTTAAGTACCTGTTGATCGCTAGAATATAATATTTTGGTATTGTTTTTGATATAGGTTTGGCAAGAATATATTGTCTGCTAAATTCAGATAGTTTTAGCTATAGGTACTTTGGGTGAATTTATGTTGAAAAGCTTATAGGTATCGCACATTGTAGGGCCTGCGTATGTACACTTATATAGAGGTAAAAAGTGTTCTTATAAGATCAAATAAGAAACCAAAACAAATCTGAAGAACTCGAATTTGAACCCATGAACCCTAACAATTCGGGCAAAAGCTCTTACCAACCGAGTTAACGTGCAGATAATTCGCTCGAGCAAAATGTCAAATTACAAACAATGAATAGCGCAAGCGTTACCATTTCCAAGTTTAATTTATTCTGTAATGAATAACTGACGTTGACGCTTCGTCAAATTAAACCTGTATTTTTTTTAAATAAAGCTGTTAGCTATCTTTAAGTTTTTTTTCGTAGTTAGGATCATTGAAGTACACTCTAACAGTTAAAAAGTTAAATTGAAATTAAACTAAATTACTTTAAAATACTTGTACTGTGGTTATTAAAATAATTACCTATCCACATTTAGATGTATATCACGAGATTTATGACGTTATTACCCATTAGGTTCTTAGTAGGGGATTAAATTGTAATTTAATATCAATTAATTGGATATTACGGCTTTTTTATGGTTTTGCGTATGGGAATAGCACGGCACTTATTAAGAGATATTAGGCCATTAATCATCAAAATTGTAATTTTATTTTCACAGACCATGAAATAAGTTTTACAACATGTACAGGTTTATTTCAAAGAATTATGCGATTCATGAATTAAATCCAAATAATTCATAATTGTCTAGGCATATTTAAAATTTCTAGACATGAAAGATTATTCAGAATATCACCAATGAACCAAAATACTAATTAAAACTAGGTGTGCATTTATCTATTGCAACAGAACACGAGTTACTCTATTATTTCAGAATATCATATTAAATGTATCTGGAAGCCCTGACTTCCGATATTTACACTTACAATCCATTCTAAATAAATAAATAAATATTGGACACCAATCACATGCATTGCTCTGATCCCAAAGTAAGTAGCCAATGCACTTGTGTTATGGAAATCAGATACAACGGTGGAACCACAACACCCAGACCCGGGACAATATAGAAAATATCGTTTTCTACATTAACAACACCGGGAATTGAACCCGAAACCTCACGAGATGGCGACGCTTGAAACCAGCGTGCTTGCCACTCGACCACGGAGGTCGTCAATGTGCCACCTTATGTGACCTAAACTCATAAGCAAAGCGTCTTGACTCGTGAGTCCACAACGTATTGACTCCATAAACTTTACTTGGACCAAATTGACAGCTGGAAGTGGGTCAGTGTTAAGCTGCATTCTCATAAAGAAAGCCGTAAATGCATTTTATGACTCTCCAACCTTTATGACCTGTTCTAACCGGTTATATCTGAACCGTATGTGGGTTACACAAGGCGTATTATTCGATGGCACGTGTATCGATTGTTAGGAAGTACAGTGCAAAGTATAATGGGAAGTTATACTTTTAATCATTATCGAGTGTCTTGGGGAAATAGGAAAATGCTCGACCGAATTAAGACAAGCAACAGGTGGGTTTACTTAGGGCGCGATCAGTTGTAGGTTATTTTTTCTTTCTTATTATCAATGGGCAATTATTCAACTCTGGTGATAGTTTAATAAGCTTTTTAGGGCGCTCTCATAGAGATCACATGCGACAATTTTACGGGTAAAAAATAAAACTGGTCAAGTCTCAAAACGTCCACAAAAAGGAACCCCAAAGTAAGTAAGGTTCCCAAATGATAGCATATTTATTTGTAATTAAAAACCGCGTCATCGCGAGGTAACTCAGTATAACGCCATCTCGCGACTATTTGTGGAACTTAACTTTTAAGCCTAAACATTAAACAAAAACATGTACACATTGGATTCAGGTGAGACAGAAAGCTTTAATACTGACTAGTTTAGGCAAGTCAAAGTTCATAATAAAAGTTTTTTTTTCAAAAGTTATCATAAATACCTACTATAAACAAAGCAACAAACAGAAATATCTATGTCCGAAGGCGTCGAAACATTTGTTCTTTATAAAGAATAATTGAATTTTAATGCAAAGCTAATTCTCACGTCCATTTTAATCATAATAACAAAATTTGCGCAAAAATGTTATCTCCAAGAAACAGTTTGAACTTTCTTTCATCTCTTTCCGTGTCTTTGTACAGTTTTTTTTGCATCGTTTCGCATTTGTTTGTATTCTTTAGGGATTTAACTTTTTTTGTATTAAATTTATCTTCGAACTGGGAGTTAAAAAAAATTAAAGCTCTGTACACAGTAGCATACCATGACCGAGTTAGGAACGTATCCGGCAAAAAAAAACTCTTTATATTGAAAACTATGACATCTCGCCCACTAAACCGTTCCATCTCCAAACAACACCGTAAAGTGCCATGCACGGAGCGGATCGGCACCGGCAAAATGCGTTCTCGCTCGCTCTCACTTTATGTAACGTTGAGACAGAAGGCTGTCCATCCATTCTCAGTGGTTTTCATGTCTGACACGTTCCTAGCACGGACATGCCACGATCCGTATATGGTCCGTTAAGGATATCGAAAGATTAAAAATCACGGTAAATTAAAATGATGGAAAAAGAAACATAGTCATAATCATAAAATTATTATCACTTTGGAATAGAACGACAAAAGCGGGATGTCACTAGCAGCAAACTGTGTGATAAAAAGAGATGGGTAGCAGAATTATTTTTGTCAGATGTCAAACAGTTGACCCCCTGCAGAAGCTCGCTGAAAATTACGTGCATTTGATTTTTTATATTTAAAAGTGAAATTGTGTATATTTTGGAGAAATAATGCGTCTGAAACATGGTGACTTGATCGGTGATTGATTGTTATGCAATACAGCGGCATAACCCCAACAAATAATCATTTAACAGGTAGATTAGTCCAAATCGAAGCCTCTTAATATACGACTTATATTTACCAATGCGCTTCAAATTAAAAGTACGCAGTTTGGTTATTCTATTCTATAAACGTTAGTTTACGTAAAAAATAAAGACAGAATAACACAGGGAATGTATATCGACGAATAATTTGTATAATGAAATAACATTTAGTTTTATACTAGAGCTGCATGTTCAATATTTTGTGTCGACTGTTTATCATGCAGTAAACTACTATATTTAACTTAGGAACATTGTTATAAATCACCTGATCGAAAGGAGATCGGCTACAAATATTACTTACTTATGTTAGTTACTGACATCTTAAATCGGTTTCGTTTGACAGCTTTTACTTGTCCTTCTATTCCGATAGGGATATTAATTTTATGGTCATAATATAAGACGATATAGCAAAGAGATTACTTTAAAAGTCGTGTATCTAAAAGAGTGATGAGAATTAATGTGGATGGCTGGAATGGAAGAGTCCGACCGAAAAAGAGACGAGACACGAGTGTGAAAGGAGTGGATGGTTCAGTGATGAGTGATAGAATAGCGTGGAAGAGAAAAACATACTGCGCCGACCCCAGATAAACTGGGAACAGGCCAAGACCACGACGAATGAATTAACAAAATAATATTTTATTCTTTAGAATAATATAATGACTGAGGGGCTCGTAGCGCAGTGGTAATGAATTAATTAAATATTATTTTTATAATTATAATAATGACCAATACGACCATTTTATTAACGTATATCACGAGCATCTCCTTGCTTCTAAATGCACGTTTAGCCGTTAGTCTCGGCTAATATCTATAGATATTAGTATTTAAGCCTAGACAGAGGTCATATAGGCGGCTTGATAAGATAACACCTGGCAGCAAAGTTGGTTGGTTCCCTTACAGATACCCCTCCACCAATCCGAACTGAGCCCGCGTGGTGGAGTATGGCTCAAACTACCTCATAAGTGAGGAAAGGCCTTTGCTTAGCATTGGGATGTTACAGGCTATCTTAACTTTATTTTTAAATATAATATAGTCTTTGTGATTTTTGATGTCAAAAGTTTTAAGGTTGATCGCTGAAAAGTAGGTAATAAAATTACATAAGATCAGAAGAAAGGAGTAAAATAATGCCAAGAAGACCTCCCAATTGAAATAAAACGAATCGAACACGTCTGTGACATGACGTAGCTCATAAATTATTCGTCAATTTGTCAACCCTGCTTTACACCCTCTCATGGAGAGCGATTCGGGCTGGGTACACCCTTCCCCTAAATATAATATAGATTTTGAACCCTAACTCAAACTATTTAGGACTCAGATGAAGTGATTGGGTTGGTGGTAACGACGAAATAGGGTCAGCGTGTTAATAGTGGAGATGTCTAAAGACGTAGGGTTGGCTGTTTGGTAATTAATCAATACGATATTTAATTAAGTTTGTTCTTAAGCCTGCTCTTTTACAAATGGAATTTCCGTTGTGACTTATAGTATCGGCCTGTTTACCATTTAATGTTGTACGAAGGTTTTTTATTTCATTTATTCTTCTCTTGACTATGGACCTAATTT
This sequence comes from Pyrausta purpuralis, assembly GCA_963924145.1. Classification (NCBI taxonomy): domain Eukaryota; kingdom Metazoa; phylum Arthropoda; class Insecta; order Lepidoptera; family Crambidae; genus Pyrausta; species Pyrausta purpuralis. Next base: position 5,982,514 of record OZ001665.1, read on the forward strand.
GGCTTAAACAGAGTCGACGATGAAGCGAGCTCACCCAGAAGAAGCCTGTTCACACTTTGAAAGTCTTCGGGTTATATTTTCTTGGGAACACTGAGACTGGTAAAGTGGACCTAAAACTTAAAGCATTATCTGCCAGTCAAACCTTGGGGTCATGAAAAGAGGTAAGTAAGTTTCAAATAAATTGCTTTAATTCGATTACAAGAAAACTCATTTATCATTTTGGTTTAAGCGTGGTTTCCTATGAATTAAAATTTTCAATTGGATGTAAAAAATAAAGTTATCGAAAACGTGTTTAGTGACAAAATTTTTGACACATCGCGTAGAAAATTTAATTTTTCTGATTTTCTGCTGCATCAAATATCGTTGAAACTTACGTAGCTATATCTCGAGTAAATCTTAAAAAATATATCTTAGTCAAATACACAAAAACACCGATTTTGTCTCAGTGTTTTTAGAGCGCCACTTTCGTTGGTTTTACTGGGAACTATGTCAAGACTTCCATAGCTGGCTACCATGCCGGCGAACGCAGGTTCAAATCCCGCAAGGGGCAAATGGTTATGTGATTAGCACAGACATTTGTAAGTCATAGATGTTTATTTATGTATTTAAGATTTTTTGCGCGACACTCCCGTCTTTATAGTTGTCTGGTTTTGCTCCCAAAAGAGAAAAAAAAAATCTTAAGTAGAAAGTACGTCAATCAGTGCAGTGTCTGGCGCATATTTATATTTATTTCTTTTTATTTATCTATGTGTGTATCTAGCATAACTGATTATTTGCAGAAAACAGGTAATCCATAGTTTACTTTAGAATGTACTGTTATACTTTTACTATTTATGATCTCAATATCTGGGTGACTGACTCGGTATTTTATTAAAAAAAAAAAAAAACAGAAAAAAATAATTTGGACCCATCGGGATTTGAACCCATCCATCCGAGTTTTGAGACCGCGCGTCTTACCCACCTGAGGTATATATAAATTCGCATTCGAATTCGAATAATTTTGTAGTAGTTTGTTTTGCCTGACATCATTTTTTGAAAATGAAACCAAGCTAGGTAGGCTAGTTTTTTTTCTCAGAAACTTCCTAAGATATACAAAATTTCATTATCATCGTTGGAGCCATTTCCGAGATTCGGATACAAGAATTGCTTGTTTAAACTATAGGATGAATGTCTCAGTTTGTTTTATTTTTTGGTACATGTACTATGCTAAAATATTAAACTAATCGAGTGAGAACCTTTAACAACTTTATTTTATTTTTTGGTACATGTATGTACTATGTTAAAATATTAAACAGAGTGACAACCTTTAACACGATGTTGAACTCTGTCGAATCTGAAATAGACAGACCTGACTATTAATGTGCTATTTCCTAATTTAGGTCATATTTACTTAGGCCTGTGGTAATGTTGATATGCAGACCATTGGCGACCGAATTGGAATAATAGAGCAGTCGCACTAAAATGATCGGTATTGCTAAAGATAGTGTTAGAATGTAACACAGCAACTATTCCTGTAGCAATGACTTTACTCTTCAAATAATTATGACATGTAAATTAGGTATTAATAAAATAAAATCTTGTAATAGCTTAAATGAATTTTAGAGTATAAAACTTACACTATTAGCAAGTTACACATACACATTATAAAACTTGTAGCTTATGTCAACCCACGGAAACTTTGATTTTACTGGCTGTATTTATACAGAATGACTTTTAAGAAATACTTTTACTGTAATTAATTAGTTTAATACGAAGCAATGATCAATTATCATGTGTTTAATATTTCCATTTTAATATGTAGAAGATACTATAAATCACGAGTAGTTACTTAGTTTAAAATATTGCCAATGTTTAAAAAGTCACTCTGTATAAAACAATTTTTATTTTAATTGGACACCAATCATATTACATTGCTCTGATCCCAAAGTCAGTGGCAATTATAAATAATAAATAAATATCCTTTGGACATTCCCACACATCGCCATCTAGTCCCAAAGTAAGCTACTCAAAGCTTGTGTTATGAGTGCCAGACGGTTCTCCCTTGTTTTGTCGAAAAACGTTTGATATAATTTCACTTTTACTAATCACTCTTAACATAATGGTTGTTTAACATAATTTTGTTTAACATATTTTTTATAACAGATAATATTTGTTTGATATAACAACGTTTGTGCTAACATTTAAGAGGCATAATAATCATTCGACCTAATAATCATTTCATCTAATTTTTGTTTTATCTAATTTTATTTTGTATAATTACCATTTTACATACTTTTATGAACTCCCCTCTGTTGATGTCATCCCCCTTTATTATTATATAAATTCAGTTATAAAGTTTCGGTTAAATAAAAATTAGATTAAGCACTCATTAGGCCAAGCAAACATTATGTCTTGTGATATTAGGCAAAGTGAAAATTCGATGAAATGAAATTATATTACATGAACAATTATGTCAATCAAAATTATATAAAATAAATATTATAGGATTCGAATAATTATATCAAATGAAATTAGATGTTTTAAATGTTTGTGAAGTGAAATTATATCAAACGTTGTTCGATAAAACAAGGGAGAACCATTATGGTTCTCCCTTGTTTTGTCGAAAAACGTTTGATATAATTTCACTTTTACTAATCACTCTTAACATAATGGTTGTTTAACATAATTTTGTTTAACATATTTTTTATAACAGATAATATTTGTTTGATATAACAACGTTTGTGCTAACATTTAAGAGGCATAATAATCATTCGACCTAATAATCATTTCATCTAATTTTTGTTTTATCTAATTTTATTTTGTATAATTACCATTTTACATACTTTTATGAACTCCCCTCTGTTGATGTCATCCCCCTTTATTATTATATAAATTCAGTTATAAAGTTTCGGTTAAATAAAAATTAGATTAAGCACTCATTAGGCCAAGCAAACATTATGTCTTGTGATATTAGGCAAAGTGAAAATTCGATGAAATGAAATTATATTACATGAACAATTATGTCAATCAAAATTATATAAAATAAATATTATAGGATTCGAATAATTATATCAAATGAAATTAGATGTTTTAAATGTTTGTGAAGTGAAATTATATCAAACGTTGTTCGATAAAACAAGGGAGAACCATTATGGTTCTCCCTTGTTTTGTCGAAAAACGTTTGATATAATTTCACTTTTACTAATCACTCTTAACATAATGGTTGTTTAACATAATTTTGTTTAACATATTTTTTATAACAGATAATATTTGTTTGATATAACAACGTTTGTGCTAACATTTAAGAGGCATAATAATCATTCGACCTAATAATCATTTCATCTAATTTTTGTTTTATCTAATTTTATTTTGTATAATTACCATTTTACATACTTTTATGAACTCCCCTCTGTTGATGTCATCCCCCTTTATTATTATATAAATTCAGTTATAAAGTTTCGGTTAAATAAAAATTAGATTAAGCACTCATTAGGCCAAGCAAACATTATGTCTTGTGATATTAGGCAAAGTGAAAATTCGATGAAATGAAATTATATTACATGAACAATTATGTCAATCAAAATTATATAAAATAAATATTATAGGATTCGAATAATTATATCAAATGAAATTAGATGTTTTAAATGTTTGTGAAGTGAAATTATATCAAACGTTGTTCGATAAAACAAGGGAGAACCATTATGGTTCTCCCTTGTTTTGTCGAAAAACGTTTGATATAATTTCACTTTTACTAATCACTCTTAACATAATGGTTGTTTAACATAATTTTGTTTAACATATTTTTTATAACAGATAATATTTGTTTGATATAACAACGTTTGTGCTAACATTTAAGAGGCATAATAATCATTCGACCTAATAATCATTTCATCTAATTTTTGTTTTATCTAATTTTATTTTGTATAATTACCATTTTACATACTTTTATGAACTCCCCTCTGTTGATGTCATCCCCCTTTATTATTATATAAATTCAGTTATAAAGTTTCGGTTAAATAAAAATTAGATTAAGCACTCATTAGGCCAAGCAAACATTATGTCTTGTGATATTAGGCAAAGTGAAAATTCGATGAAATGAAATTATATTACATGAACAATTATGTCAATCAAAATTATATAAAATAAATATTATAGGATTCGAATAATTATATCAAATGAAATTAGATGTTTTAAATGTTTGTGAAGTGAAATTATATCAAACGTTGTTCGATAAAACAAGGGAGAACCATTATGGTTCTCCCTTGTTTTGTCGAAAAACGTTTGATATAATTTCACTTTTACTAATCACTCTTAACATAATGGTTGTTTAACATAATTTTGTTTAACATATTTTTTATAACAGATAATATTTGTTTGATATAACAACGTTTGTGCTAACATTTAAGAGGCATAATAATCATTCGACCTAATAATCATTTCATCTAATTTTTGTTTTATCTAATTTTATTTTGTATAATTACCATTTTACATACTTTTATGAACTCCCCTCTGTTGATGTCATCCCCCTTTATTATTATATAAATTCAGTTATAAAGTTTCGGTTAAATAAAAATTAGATTAAGCACTCATTAGGCCAAGCAAACATTATGTCTTGTGATATTAGGCAAAGTGAAAATTCGATGAAATGAAATTATATTACATGAACAATTATGTCAATCAAAATTATATAAAATAAATATTATAGGATTCGAATAATTATATCAAATGAAATTAGATGTTTTAAATGTTTGTGAAGTGAAATTATATCAAACGTTGTTCGATAAAACAAGGGAGAACCGCTATAAAACATCACGCTACGGCGGGAGGGGAGGAAACAGACTCAAAACACGCGGACGCATTCACTGGGAACCGCTAAAAAAATGAAAAAAAAATGTAAATAAAAAAGCTGTCGCATTCCATTCATGGTAGCTGCGTAAGTTACGAGGGTCAAACTGAAAGTTCTTAGAACTGGCCACTTATAAACAATATAATAAAAAAAATATTCTAAAATTTGAAAATAGCACTCTTTGCCAATATTACTGAGTATATATTTCATTCATTTGTCATTTGTTTTACGATTTGGCGGCAAATTGAAAATTGTCTGTGTCACGTCAACATGAATTTAACACGAGAAAATTTTCGTGCAATGATTTTTTATGACTTTAGATGTCACATAAGTTAACAAGAAAGTTATGATAGACTACGATTGGCCTTTCACGATGAAGCCCCATCTCGTGCGACTGTTTACAACTGGTTTAATGAGTTTAAACGTGGTCGCACTAATCTCACTGATGATGTACGTGAGGGACGGCCTTCTACGGCGACGACTGAAAATAACATCTGTGTCGTGCGGCGTATGATAGAGACTGACAAAAGAGTGACCTATCAGCAGATTCGGACAAGCTTAGGCATCGGTATGAGTCAAGTGCACAAAATCCTCCACGAACATTTAGCGGTCAGGAAGCTTTGCGCCCGGTGGATACCTCATAATTTGACTAAGGCTCAAAAACTCCATCGTGTGGATTGGTGCCGTAAAATGATTGAAAGATTTAACGGAGGTGACTCAAATGCTGTGTTCGACATACTAACAGGTGACGAAAGCTGGATTTACTGTTATGATCCTGAAACCAAAAGACAATCTGCTCAGTGGGTGTTTCCTTTCGAGGAGTTGCCAACTAAAGTGAAGAGAGATCGAAGTGCGGGAAAAAAAATGGTGGCCTCGTTCTTTGGAAGGATAGGTCATTTCGCAACAATTGTGTTAGAGGATCAAAAAACAGTTTCTGCAGAATGGTACACTACCAATTGTTTGCCACTTGTCTTGGAAAAAGTTCGAGAGAAACGACCTCGCAGTAGGATCCTCCTTCACCACGACAACGCCTCGTCGCACACCGCCAAGCGAACGATCGACTATTTGGCGACATCAAACGTTGAATTACTGGGTCACCCGCCGTATAGCCCCGACCTCGCGCCTTGTGATTTTTATTTATTTCCAAAAATTAAAGAAAAACTTAAAGGAAAGCGGTTTATGAATGCTGAAGAAGCGGTGGCTGCGTATCGCGATGCCATTGAAGAGACCCCTAAGGACGAGTGGGCAAAGTGCTTTTCCCAGTGGTTCCATCGCATGCAGCGGTGTATTGACGTCAATGGACAATATTTTGAAAAGATATAATAAAACTAATAACTGGCTAATGTAATCAGTTTTTGATTTTCTAAGAACTTTCAGTTTGACCCTCGTATCATCAGTTTTAGGTTGTTATTATCGAGTCTTTAGTCCCCAAGTAGCCCAACTATTAAAGTATTATAAATTAGCCTCAAAGTTTCGCACCAAAACGAGTTTTTAATTTTCCTACAAATCTTTTTACACCTAAAAGCGGTCTGATTTCTATTAAGTTTTCGTCCAATTATAATTTAACTAATCAAAATATTAAGGGATCTCAAGAATTTCTTAGAACCGTCATAAATTTTAAAGCAACCAGTTTTTAGTGAAATAATTTTGAAGTTTAAGATATCAATGCTGTCTTTAACAAATGCTTAGAAACTTCATAGATCAAGAGCGAGAGGATATCTTTGAAGGTTTAATTTATTTAAGTGCAGGCAAGTAATTTAAACATCGCTATGAACAACCAGAGGCTAAATACAAATACTTGATTCAAATTCAAAGCGGGTAACTAATCAAAAACATAAGATTATGTCTTTTGAAAATCTCGAATTAAGACAATTCATAGAAAAAGTATTTTATTGCAAAGAATATAACTTATGCAATTAAAATACTGACTCGTGGTCCCAATTCAAGAAACAGACAAACGAAAAATCACGCTGCATTTAATTTGACAGGTACTTTGAGAATAATCCTTTTACATTTGAGAATTATTTATTACAAAAAAGAAAATACATTAAGATTTCTTTTTTGTATATTATATCAATCCTTATTTTGGTTATGTATGTCCATTTAATGCTGTACTGACATAGTTTTTAAGACATGTCAGAGTAACAAAATGGATCAATGAAATCTCTTATTAATAATAAGTATTAATAACGATTTCTTTATTTTGCCTAAATTACAATGACCACTAGGCCTGTCTTACAATGTCCTAGTAAGTTTTGGTTAGTTTTACCTTTAAATTTTTTCATTCGAAATGACGTTGATAATTAATTATTTCTTGGATAGCGGACATTTCTCGATTTTGAGACTGGCCTAGTATTATAAACTTCTTACTAAGAAGGTGAAATGTATGTAGTGTTTCACTACATCATATTAACTAGAACTTGTTAGAAGTTATTTCGATTAGAATAAGACACCAAGGTAGAACATGCACAAAAACACATACAGGTTTCCTTTACCCCAGTCCATAAAAAAATATGACTGCCAGTCTTTTAGCTTTTCAGTGCTACAAAACCATCAAAATGTTTTCTAGACGAATGGAATCGGGTCGTCTCACAGGGTATGCGAAATGAGTTTCGAGAAAGACATCTTGACATAGAAACCTCGTTTCTAACGTGAATATGGTATTATCGAGGGTTCTCCCTTGTTTTGTCGAAAAACGTTTGATATAATTTCACTTTTACTAATCACTCTTAACATAATGGTTGTTTTACATAATTTTGTTTAACATAATTTTTATAACAGATAATATTTGTTTGATATAACAACGTTTGTGCTAACATTTAAGAGGCATAATCATCATTCGACCTAATAATCATTTCATCTAATTTTTGTTTTATCTAATCTTATTTTGTATAATTATCATTTTACATACTTTTCATCACAAGAAAGGAGCGCCACCGAGCACCAGAACCCCCCTCTGTTGGTGTCGTGTAGGTTAGGTTAGGTTAGAACAGTGACCCGACAACGCGCGAAGGCGAGCGAGCGAAGCGAGCGTGCCGCGGCAGCGGCCGCCAAGCGCCAGAATTCCCCTTTGTTGATGTCATCTAGGTTATGTAGGTTAGAACAGTGACAGTTTTTTTATTTTTATTATACAAATGAACACTAGATAAAACAACAAAAAAAACTGTCACTAGTCTAACCTACATAACCTAGATGATATCAACAAAGGGGAATTCTGACGCTCGGCGGCCGCTGCCGCGGCACGCTCGCTTCGCTCGCTCGCCTTCGCGCGTTGTCGGATCACTGTTCTAACCTAACCTAACCTAGATGACATCAACAGAGGGGGGTTCTGGCGCTCGGCGTGCCGCGGTAGCGGCATATATAATTTTTTGTATTATTTAAGTTCAGTTATAAAGTTTCGGTTAAATAAAAATTAGATTAAGCACTCATTAGGCCAAGCAAACATTATGTCATGTGATATTAGGCAAAGTGAAAATTCGATGAAATGAAATTATATTACATGAACAATTATGTCAATCAAAATTAAATAAAATAAATATTATAGGAATCGAATAATTATATCAAATGAAATTAGATATTTTAAATGTTTGTGAAGTGAAATTATATCAAACGTTGTTCGACAAAACAAGGGAGAACCATTATCGAGATATGCTTTCGTATTAACTAGCGCGAGGGACTTTTGAGTCCGATTCGATATTTTCATAATGCACATTGAATACATATCAATGTAAATTTACTCTACGTTAAAAATATCATAAATTATGAACAACAAAACGGCCAAGTGCGAGTCGGTCTTACATACTACGGCTTCCGTGCCAACTTTAACTAAATTAGAGATTACCTTACTTTCACTTAACCAAAATACCACAATATTTTGTTGACAGCAAATATAACTTTGTTTTTTAAAGTTTGAATGTATGTATGTATGGATAATTGTATGTATTCAAGTATGTTTCAGTAGGTTTATTTATTATTATTTATGTAAGTATATTAGTAGTTTAAAATTAATTTGTTGCTTTTATGTGTAATTTTACGCCGCCTTAATCGTTTCTCTTTCATCCAATGGTTGACGGGTAGAGAATGCTTTAAGCATTAAGTCCGCCATTTGTACTTTAGTTTTGTCAGTGCAATAAAGAATTAAAAAAATAAAAAAATAACAAAGCAATGTTTGCGGTTGTTGAAAATGTGATCTATCTCAAAACTACTAGTAAAATCTCATTCAAACCAATTTTCGGTGAAAGTCAAGATCTACAGCATTGATTTTTTCCATAATTTATTCTTGATTAGTTTAAAAGTTGGAATGGGGAGGGGGGATTTTCCACTTTGGAAGCGTCTATTTCTCAAGCATTAGACATTTAGAGAAAATGTTTTGGGAACCTCGATGTTATTTTAAAAGATCTATCCAAAGACACACACGCATAGATTTGTCATTTTTTTTAAGGTTTAGTTTCCCCCTTAAATATCATTATTTTAATTTTTTTGTATGAAAATAGTACAGCGGGTAACACAAAACATCTACTTACTAAGTTTTAACTGTGTATTACTCGTACTAATAGATCCAGAATAAAGTGACTGTGACATACTGACGGACAGACGGACAGACGGACAGACATGATTAAACTATAGGGGTTCCGTTTTCTGCTATTCGGCTACGGAACCCTAAAATAACACACCATTTAAAAGAGTACAAAGTTACAATGAAATTGGTTAAATTCAAATTAGTTTTCTTCAATGCAAATAACATACAACCATACTCACACTTACGAAATTTGCACACGTGTTTGGAAGCTTTATTATATAAAAATACTGAAATTTTAATCAATACTAACGAATTCTATACATTCATGTCGAGTTGATTACCTCCTATTTATGAATTTGGTAAAAATACGCAGCATTTAAAGTTTTTAAACGATTCTCATATTGTAGTCAAGTAACAAGAGATGAGTAGGTACATTTTGTTAATATTACCTCTATTCCACGAAATGAAAATGAGTTCATTTCATAAACGTTATGAAAAAGTTAGAGAAAAGTGTTGTGCGCGTCTTGTTTGTTTTTCTTAATATTAAATAGCTGTCCAAAGAGAAAACAAGATTCACGGTTATAGTTCGGTTAAATTATATTAAGTTTCACTATACTTAATAAATAACAAACAAGAAACAATAAATCTAAGACAAGCAACTAAAAAAAAAAAACTTAAAATCTACCTATTCAAAAACGAAACCATTTTCTTGCGGCAAGGAGGCTACGATGCTGGCTGCGTTGCCGCGTTGGATAGCAATGCTAATCCTCTGAGCAAGAAACCAGCCAGCTTTATTAATTATTTATTATATTTGATTTACTTTGTTGTGGATGCATGTATGACTCTAATGTGTGGGTGGCTTGAACTATATGTTTTAAGCTTTTGGCGTTTCGCTATTTACTTATTATTCTGAGAATGTTTCTCTTGCTAAATTGATTTCTTTTTTATTTGTTTATAACTGTAGTTAATAACGTACTCAACGTTTAGTTTTTTTACAAGCCTTTTTTTAATGATGTTAGTTTCTATACGTCTTATTATTGTATCTTTACAACCATGTGTTGTAATTTATTTCAATGAGCAATTTGTAAAATGAAAATCCTTTATTGGTTGTGGCTGTTCTTAGTCTTAAGAGCTGTGGATTGATGTAAAATAACTAAATATAAATAAATTAAATTAAAATGGTCCACTGAGCCCAAAATTTAATAATACAGACAGGACGTAATTTATTTGCGTATTCCCCCCTCCCTCCCTCCAACGTGATTGTACCTTATTCAGTTGTAAGAAGGGCTAGTTTACAACAAAAAATGGTAACTTTAGTAACACTACATCATATTAGACAAAGAGTTTGACGGTTATACTTCGGTTAAATTTAAATGATCCAATAAGCCCAAAAGGTGATCATACAGGGAGGACGTAATGTTATTTGCTATCCAATTCCCAATGTGTTCCGCTTGACTACACCGTAGTCCATTAATACCAAAACTTAGCACATTACATCCCAACTCTGTATAAAGGCCAGTGTAACTAATGGAACAGTTAGTGGAACGAGTTGATAATTTGTCGTTGGTCCTGTAACCAGGGGCGTAGCTAGCGCCGTATCTGCCGTATAAATTATACGGGGCCCCCGGGGTACGGGGGGCCTCGAAGTGCGTAAACAATAATTAATAGAAAATAAGCAGATAAAAAATCACTTAAGATCTTCGATGGGACGCTAGTGGCATACGAACAATCATAAGCCATCTACATTAACATCAACATCAACGCTTGTGATTTTCTTGTTTGTTCAAATTGTATAGCTATTGAGGTTTTAAGGTCAAACTATATTGGAAGAATAAATTTTCAAAATGGGCGCTTAACTAAATAAGATAAGGAACCTCTCATGTACGTCGTAACGAGCCGCACTGCGACCCGCGAATCTAGCGTAAAAATCTGGATAAATATATTTAAAAAAAAAACATTATTTTTTTTATTTTGTGAGAAATCTTTACCCATGATAAGGGCCCTCCAACAAGTTTCTATACAGGGCTCCACCAAAACACGCTACGCCTTTGCCTGTAACGACCATTAGATTACCTTTGAGACGGAGAAAGGAAAAGGAAAAGTTACTTTTTGTCTGTTTGGATGCATAGGCAAGGTGCGATTTAACCGGGAAATACTTATTAAATTCGAACCAGTAGTATAGTTCCTGAAATATATGCTTTCAATCAAACAAACTGACTCCAGTTTATTGTTAGGTCACCCCCCCCCCACTCCCCTCCGATAAACACTGTGGTATCTTATTCAGTTGTAATAAGGGCTAGTTTTGCATCAAAAATTGGTAACATATATGCTGGTCACTGTACAAACAATATTTATGCCAAATACATAATTTTTTTGAGAAAACTCACAAAATCAATTTTTTATTGCGGAAACTATCGAGTGAGTCGAAAAACTACTAACGCCCAACTCCTCGAGGCTAACTCGCTACTCTAAATTTTTTTAAAACCATGTTGTATAAAAGATACTTTATTTGAAAAACTTTTACATTGTTTGAATTTTTATTGTAGTCATCCCTGAGGGCGCTGAAACAAAAACGCCCTTTATAAAGTCATCGTCATTAACAGCCTAAGGAACTCCACTGCTGAAACGCCCAAATAGGCCGCCTTGGTTTTCAACAGCAATCGGACGCAAGTGGTCTGCAAAAAGTGATTCTGCAATCTTTACAAGGTCATCTGTCCATCTTGTCGGCGGACGTCCTATGTTGCGTCTGCGACCTTTCGATCAAAGCGAAGAGTCTCCAATCTAGAACCTGTCAGACGACTTCCGTGGTGTAGTGGATAAGCACGCTGGTTTCAAGGCGTCGCCGCTCCGAGGTCCCGGTTTCAATTCCCGGACGTGTCAATATAGAAAGCAAAATTATCTATATTGTCTCGGGTCTGGGTGTTGTGGTACTACCGTTATGTCTGATTTACATAACACAAGTGCAATTAGCTACTTACTTTGGGATCAGAGCAATGTATGTGATTGGTGTGAGTGGTATATTATATTGAAAACTGGAATCACGTTTATTCCATTCCGTTACACGAGCGCTCAAAAATATTTAAAAAAATATATCGTAAAAATAGGATCTTTCAAATTTCGTGAACCATCAAATATCTGAAATTAAATTCGTTATGACAAGAACAGGAAAACCTTTATATTGTAAGTGGATCGACGTCGTTTAAATACCGAAGATTTTGGAGACGGAACAGTAAAACTAGGCTGGCAAGAAAAGACTGCACATTTATTATTCTGGCGGTCCCCGCGACTTCATCTGATTTTCAAGAGAAGTATATAATCTACTGCTGGTCAGACATGATCCATCCTTTGCCACAGTATCTCTAACCACCACGTGTGGTACCACAAATTTTGTTGACAGGAAAAATAACGTTGTTTTTCATAATATTTGTATGAATGTCAATGTAATGTTTGCGGTTATTGAAAATGTGCTTTATCTTAAAAACTACTAGTTCGATCTCGTTCAAACTAATTTTTATTTCCACCCCCCCCTATCATATTTTTTAGTTTTTGTGTGAGAATCGTGAAGCGGGCATTAACCTATTAAGTTTTAACTATGTAAAACTAATAGTTTCAGAATAAAGTGACTGTGACTTGACGAAACTATAAGGGTTTCGTTTTTTGCCCTTTGACTACGAAATCCTAAAAATTAAGTTCGTGCTCTGAAAAAGACAAGGAGCGGAAAAGATGTTCAATTGATATACCGTTTTGCCTTAACTGTGGTCTGTGGAGAATACCGTTCAACTCATCAGAGACAAGAGTGCTCCTCGAAAGTTATTGGGCTAATTCCTTCCCAGTCAGTGGACGCGATGCCTAGTGGATGTTTACCTTTATTTGTAGATTGTTGAATTAATTGGCGACCTCCGTGGTGTAGTGGCTAAGCACGATGATTTCAACGCGTTGCCGCTCTGAGGTCCCGGGTCGGATTCCTGGTCAGGTCAATTTAGAAATCAAAATTTTCTTTATTGTCTCGGATCTGGTTGTTGTGGTACCACCGTTGTTCCTGACTTCCATAACACAAGTGCATTTACTACTTACTTTGGGATCAGAGCAATGTATGCGATTGGTTTCCAATTATTTTATTTAATAAATATTAAAAAAAAAGAAAATTATGCTGGGTTTCACAATCTTTAACTACCATAATTATAACTTCAAGCAATAATTGCTTGAAGTTTCTCGGTTCTCTGATGTTTGCTTTAGTTAAAGTTGGGTGGTAACAGGCTTGAACACTAGAAGGATGACATTACTGGGTGTTAGTTTCAAATCCTATTTAAATGATAAACGTTTTTTTATTAATAAACATACTTAGTACCTTTTTTTCGCTCAGAGTTTATTTCTCTTTGTTTCAGGTAATCACCTGTCACCTTCTTCACCGTTCTTCATCATTGTTTGATCAAGGTATGTAATCTATTACACTATTTTACATTGTCTTAGTAGCACCGCACACCTGCGCCACATTGGTGATACGACAATTTTGTCGCCATATTTGAAACGCGCCATTTTTAACGACCTGGACACGACTAGGACACAAAAATTGTAATGCGTTTTATGTTAAAATGTTAGAGCTGTTAATGTAAGAGTGGTTAGAGGTCCTGATTACCTACTATTCCTGCCGTCGTGAGTTCTACTCCCGCAAGGGGCAAATGTTTGTGTATTGAGATCGAATATTCGTACTTAAGTCATGGATGTTTAGTATTTAAGTATTTATGAGAGACGCTCCAGTAATAATTATTTTCTGGTATTTATAATACGAGTGTCTTCTCATCTCATCTACCTCAGCGTCTGAAGACGAAAGTGTTCAACTAGTGTGTGTTAGCAGTGATGACATACGGATCCGAAACATGGTCTAATTATGGGCCTTATAAAGAAACTCAAAATCACACAACGAGCGATGGAGTGGGCTATGCTGGGTGTTTTTCTACGGGATCGAATCAAAAATGAGGAGATACGTAGAAGAACTAAGGTAACGGACATAGCTTTGAGAATCAGTAAGCTCAAGTAGCAATGAGCGCATAGCGCGAAGAACTGATGGCCGCTGGGGCAGGAAAGTTCTAGATTGGATTCTTCGACCAAAAGCGCAGCGTAGGACGTCCACCAACATGATGGACAGACGACCTTGTAAAGATCGCAGGATCAAACGGGATGCGACCGCTAGTGATCGTTTGCTGTGGAAAGCCGTGGGGGAGGCCTATTTTCAGCAGTGGACGTCCTTTGGCTGATAATGATGATGATCATGATGATTCATAATACAAGGAAGAAAATTACTTTCTTCAAAACCACGAAAATTGGTGTGTTGTCTGGCGCATATTTATTTATTAATGCCACCATAATTGTCTTAACACAATTTTGGCGCAGGTGTGCTTACTTTATACTTAGTTATTTATTTATTATCAAACCAAAGCTTTTGGGGCAGATGTTATCTAAATCATAATTTACGTTAGATACTTGCGGTAAGTCCCAGCTTATTAGATTCAAATAGGCATTAGGCTTATGGGCCTATGGGCAGCTTGATAACATCTGACAGCAAGTTTTGTCGCTTGCCTTGCGAAAACCCCTCACCCCGCCAATTTGCACTGAGCCCACGTGATAGAGTAGGTTAAGTATGGCTCATACTACCTCGTACTTGATTTCAGGTCCTTGTCCAGCAGTGGGATGTTCGAATTTGAGTACTTCGAGTCGGATAACTTCTGCTTTTTTTCACCACAGAACACGAAAAAATAGCTTTGAAAATCCGCTCTAACTAGTCGACTATTAAATTAACACAGACACGGAATACACAAATTTAACCCACAAGCTGTAGCCATAAATAATTTTAATTTTATCTTGTTATCTTGCATGTCGAAAATAATTTTAGGTTGTGCGTGCTGAACCGTCTGACTCGGGGGCTACCATGATTGTATCGACATCATAATAATTAAGGATCACAAATCACTCCAATTATAAATCAGATGGGTATACCTTACATGTACTAATTTTATAAAGCTGTAGAGTTTGTTTCATTGTATATTAGTTTGAAAAAAATATATTTTAAAAATATTTTTGTGTTAGTTAACTTTGCTATAGAAAAATGGTTTAGGCTATAAACATCACGCTGCAAACTCAAAACGCGCGGACCATACCGCGAAGATCGCTATATTAAATATACAGAATAATCTACATAAACTTGGTATCTAGGATAAACGGCAAAACCAATTTTGATTGATTTTGAAAAAAAAAGTTTTTTAAACCATATAGAAATAGATCATAAGACAGTTTCAACATCGCAAAACGTTTCATATGGAAATGAAAAGGGTTGTATGGTTGTATAGTAAATTTGATATCAATACTTGTCTCATCCTCTTCAGCGGCAAGCATTTTATTCTGCGGTGCTGTTTTCGTCGTAACGTATACACAAGAGACCAGAAATATTGCACGGTAGCTACTGTTATATATTTTTTTAGTTTTTAATAATCTCTTTTACTAAGATTTCATGGTAGCCCACCAGATAGCGTTTCAGATCGTTTGCGCAGTGTCCACTGTCCCTTAAACTAGGTTAATGGAGTCGCCACCTTCGTCCCTTTGGCAGCTTAGGTATACAAGGTGTATTTGAAATGTTGGTCAGTCGGAAATGAGGTGACTAAATGGGAGTAACTGTTATTTAATTCTGAGTAACTAATACTCAGAACTATTATAACCTCCAAAGTGGATCATACTAGCCTTTTTTGTCAGTTTGAGCACTGAGCGTGGTAGTGTCTCATAGGGTAAAATTGTCTGGGATTATTTCACTATTTTGGTTTATAAAAATAATTATTGTATTTTTATTTTGATTTAATGATTGATTTTTTAAATATATATACGAATATATGTATGTTTAATATAATATATTAATAATTACATAATTTGTCTTAATTTATTATGCACATAATACCCCCTCCTATAAGTTCAATATTTCTTTACCCAAAGGTTGTCTGGAAGAGATCCCTTATAGCGATAAGACCGCCTAAAATGTACATTTTCTCGAAATGAATCTGTTATTAACCTTTCTGGTGTGCAAAAAAGAGTTATCTTATCTTATCATATCTAATTAAAGAATATTTGTTTTTGTTTGTCTTACAAATGGCCGTACACCGACGCATGGCCGGGTACCGGCGCGCGTAGCGATCCTACTTACCTTTTTATTTTTATCATTAGTTTTTATTGTTAACTGAATTTGTTTACTATAGACCTAATGATAGTACGCAAGTCTTGCAACACATTGTGTAAAATTCAAATTTAAGTGTTTAAAATAACATCTAGGGTAGAGGGTACACTTCTGATACAGGTTTTTATATAAACTTAAAATAAGTCGACCCAATCCAAAAAAAATATTACTTGTAAGTTGTATAAAGTTTTTGTATCATTATTTACCACAGGTAAATGAGTTGGCACTACGTTTCTAGTTAAAAAGTGATCAGGTTTTTTAATAATCTTATAGCATTTATAGCTACTAAGATATTATTAATTATTCAAACTTTATTTCACTGTAAGTAGTATAATTAGCGTTCTTATTATCTTCTGGCATTCTTTACCTTTAAAAATATAATAGTAAAATATTGTCATTGTGAGCCCAACATTTATTTAATAATTTATGTGTAGGTATTATTAAATATCAAAATGTTTTGAACAAATGGTTTAACGTTGAAACAAGTAACATACTTTTAAAATAAGTATGAGTACATTGCTTAACAAATTGGCAAACTGTGACAGGTTATAGTAGTCTTTAACATAAAAAAACATAACAGCAAAAGAAGTCAAGGAAACTATCCTGTTGCGAGAAATGCAAAGCAAAATAAATAATACAGTCGACATTGTAGCAATATTCTATTGTAGAACTCAATTAAACTTTTATAATCTGCGTCAATGATGGAAAAATGGAAGCGATGGAAAAGTTCTGTATTTAAAGTTCATTTAACTTCTGGTTTCGTCAGGTATCAGGGCATAACAAAGGATTGACATAAACATACCACTTTATAAAAAACTTTACCAGTGTGTGGCACATGTACTCTTTTTTTCTCTCATACTTGTTACTTCGATAAGAGATGGGTATATTAATTTCTGCTATGGCATCAACAAAAATACGGCTCTATGCAATATTTCTGAGTATGGAAATCAAAGCATTACCACATCAACCTAAAAATAGCCACCATTATAATCAATATTGCAAAAACATTCCACCGTAAAATTAACAAAATTATGAGTTTTCATAAAAAAGGCCCTTTATTTTCCCCGAAAAGGTTTCATTATTAGTACCTTTTACGGAGCTTGTTAACGGAGTGCCCCAAATCTTATTATTAGGGATTCCACTCGAATTTCCGATAATGTGAAGTGGGGCGCCTGAGTATTCGCTCAAAGACAGCTTCGTGTTATATGTGGTGATATATAAAACCCTTTTTTGAATTTATGATTCACTTAGGGCCGTTTTTTTAATGGTCAGATAAAACTTATCAGACTGATAAATTATAAAGCGACAGATTTTTAAAAAATACAGGTGGGTCGTTCTTTTTTTTTACGTCACATATGCTGTCTTCCTCAGAAAATAACATGTAGTTCAAAATGTACTAACTTTTTTATTTTTTTTATTATTAATATAACTTTTACACTATACAAACAGTAAAGTGTTTAGATAATACGGTCTAACTTTACGAATTTCTGACAAAAATCAATGTGACGAAGGAGACAAATCATGTGACGAAGGTGTTTTCATACACATTTTACGTGTCTCCCAGCTCCAATCGCTGCTTTCAAATACCTAGCATGAAAATTCTTGTATGGGATTAAAAAATGTTTGAATGCCGGTTAGTGAGCGAAATAATAAGAATTAAAATAATGTACAATTTATGAAGATATGAACTAAAATGGCAAAAAAGTGCTAATATGAACTTTATGTCTCCGACTGAAGAAAGAATTGAATGATTGCCTCGGTCACACATTTTGTTGGATTTTACTTGCAACTATTGCGTTTGACCTTGGACGGACGGGACGCGTACACACTCCACTCCTCCCTCCACCCGACTACAACCTCCCTACACCTGCATCGGTCGAGTAAGTCGCCCAAAAGTTGTCGGAGTAGGTGCGTGTTTTAATTCGGCGTCTGCTCTGTCACGTAAGTTTATTGTTGCAAATTTCATTTTATTTGTTTAATAATTTGTAAATTGATTGTTATTCTGTTCATCCTAAACTTAGGCAGCTAAGTTTTATGATTCGTTAATAAATAAAAAAGTTAGAATCGTAGTTTCTTAATATTTACACCTCCGTCACACTACACTTCTGTCACGCCAGGCGTGACGGAGTGGTAAATTGTGTGACGGAGTGGTAGCTTATGTATGAAATTTTAATGTTTTAGCGTTTTTTTACCAAAAATTGACGTGTTTTTGTTTTTTTTGAGTGTTACAATTTGTTATATTTTTTGTTATAGATGTAACTAGATACTAATGGCATTGTCAGCAGCTGAGAGGCAGTGACGTTGTCGCTTAAAACGAAAAACAAATCAAAAGAGGAAAGCGTGTTTTGTACGAATTTGAAGAGCCAATCGACGTATTTGAAATGTAGAAGTTTAGTTCTAGTTTTTAATTACAGAAAAACTGAATTAACAAGATTATCTAATAATAATGTACAAGACTGAAAAAAGCTTTTATTATTTTGAAAATGCGTAAAATTTCAATTCAGTTGTAAATTAGTAATTATTGTTTTTTTGTGTTTAAAAACACGTTCCTATTTCTTAAATACTATAAGTAAACATATCTTTCTTGACATTTTTAGTTTATTAATTACCACTCTGTTACAATTGTTACCACTCCGTCACAATGTCTCCCTACAACAAATTATTTAAAGAAGTCTGGCGGGTTAATTGATGTTTTTTTCAAGAAAATAGTTTTAAGATATGCTAGAAAACATTGCAATTTAGGAGTCCATTTGAATTTCAATGCAAAATATGTGCTCAAAAACGCTTATTTTTAAAAGTTAGTTTACTTAATGGTACAAAAATGTGACAGAGTATTAAGAAAGTTAAATAATATACTATCATTTTTTTTTTAAAGAAAAAAAAATGTTACTAAATTAAAGATTTTAATTAGTAGTACAAATAGTACACATTAAAAACTTTATGCGATTCTGCATGCCATAATAAAACTTAAAGTTATATTGTGACATAGGTGTTTGATTTTTACTGTACCATCCCAAAATCTAGGCATTTACAAAATAATAAATAAGAAATCATCGCTGCTCAGCATGTTTGTGAAATCGTCAGTAATTAAATTACAACCCCAGATAATCAAAAACAAAAAAAAACAAAAAAATTTTTTTTTAAAATTAGTTTTTGGAGGGAGCTAAATATGACGTAAAAAAGAAGAACGACCCAGGTACCTATGATTGCTGTCACTAAGTGACGTTGTCAAATTAGCCATATTGTATTTTGTTCGACGAATATTTCTTATCTGACTATTGAAAAATCACCCCTAATGTATTTATGAATTCGCAATTCATAAAACAGAAAAAAGCGCGCGATAATTTGATCTGTCCCTGTGACAGCTGGTGTCAAACCTTGGCTTAGGCTCGTATTTTTGGGTTTTTCTTTGGTTTATAATGTTTTAACACTGACAGTGTCATATTTTATATTAATAAAGATAAAATAAGAAACCAAAAACTATTCTTTATTTAAATGTAAAATAAAAACATTGTGTTCATAATTTGTTAATTTAACAACAGTTAATAGCTCAAGATTCTGTTTAGAACAATACCAGCTTCCCATATTTTAAGCATTGCCAAAAAAGCGTAATCGGATAAACCTACCTGCCAACATTATTTAAATGAGTAAAAGCAAATGACCCCCTTTTAACATGATATACTACAAGTACCTACTCACGTTATCGTGACAAACTAATATTTGGTGACCCATTGCCTGTCAGTATTTCGTCAATTATCATATTTAACGTGCGGTTATGTCCTCGTGACATGATGAAGCTGGCTGTAGAAAGCCTATGAGTAACTTATACAATCACAATAATTTGTATATAAAAAAGACAATAAAAATATACTATGACTACAGTCAGATATGATTCATATTTGTCTTTATTGCGACCTATACTGAGTTTGCAACCGAATATCTGATTAAATTAAGGTTTTTGTTTGGCGTAGGCCTTTATTAGTAATGTATGAACGTAAAAAAGTTAATTCATTTATTTACTTACACTCCCAAAAAACATTGAAATGCATCCTTGAAGTAATTCTGTCGGGATGGTGACTACGACAAATCTCAAAAAATGAATTGATGATTTTTGATATCAAAATCATCCTCCAATATTTAAAGTACGAGAAAAAACTTTAAATAACCACTCTGTTTATTTAAATTTAGGCCTCTCAAGAGGAAAGTCTACGCACCATTTCCAAACGTATAAGCTTCTATAGTACAGTACACCCCGCACGTTAGTTTACACATATTAATTAAAACGCAGCCCTTGTTACAACCGCATAAGATACCGCAGTGTTAACCTTGATATGCTGTTGTCCGTACAATGCGTTCCTCCACATAACCCACTCGTAAAAAAGATGTTGTATTGTTTCAATATCAGCTTAAGTCCGACAAAAACTGTCTTGAATCCCACTTGATTGCCTTATATTTAGCTAACATAAGCCAAGGTTTTTCCCGTAACATTTTCGTTGTATCGGGGAAAAGGTTTTTCTCTAATAATGTGTCACAACGTCATCAGACCCTAAAATTAGACCTAAAATGGATTTAATCAAAGCTACAAAACCTTTTACAAAGGTAGGTACAGATTGTATGCAATATAGCATTTCAACCAGGCGAGATAAGTGCGGATGTTGACAAATGTACGAATATTCTACTGATATTGTCCATTTTATTTTATTCCAAGCAAATAATCATCTAATCTCCGTATTCCAGTACGACAAAAAAGCTTATCATCTGTTTCACAGAACGCTTTCTACTAAAAAAAACTTTCAAAAAGCTAACTTGTTAAAAAGATATCAGGATTTAGCATCTCTCATCAAGTGTTGTTAATGATAAGGTTTTTTCCGCGCTCGCGACGAATTTTCATTGTAATTGAGTGTAATACAGTAGCTCCAATCCTGCTAGTCATAATGACACAACAGTTTTAATAGTATTAAAACGTATTAACTTATTTAAAATTTAAGATTTTTTAAATATGACATGGCTTTGCTATTGACTCTAGGCTGGACCACGCGGCTATGGCTAAAAATAAGTAGACAAATCTTCAAACAAAAGTATTTTGTACTCTGTTCTAATTCTTGACATAAATAACTGTAACATTCGACCGAAGGCGCAGCGTAAGACGTCCACCGATAAGATGGACAGACGACCATGTAAAGTTCGCAGGATCACATTGGAGACAAACTGCTAGCTACTGGTCCCTGTGGAAAGCCGTAGGGGAGGCATTTGTACAGCAGTGGACGTCCTTTGGCTGTTATTGATGATAAACTGGAACAACTTCTGCTTCTTCTTCTTCTCGAGTCAATGGCAAATAAACTTTCTGCGCCCAAAAAGTGGCATGTGTCCAAGCAATATGTGTTACAATTAACATTGTGAAATGCACTGGAATGAAGTAAGCTATAAGTTTTTGTAAGGCAAGCGCCTTTGCGAACGTTCAGAGCTTATCGGCACTTGTTTGTTGCAATTTTTCCACACGAACAAAGGTCTGATGAAAATTTTCCCTTAGAACTGATGCGAGAACCTCAGTTTAATACTTTACTTAACAGGCATGGAATGCTTGGAAATCTTCTCCTTCTTCATTACTACATAGTATAAAAACAAAGTCTGTATGTATGTATGCTTAATCTTCTAAACTACGTAACGGATTTTAATGCGTTTTTTTTTTAATTGATAGAGTGATTGAAGTAGAAATTTTAAATGTATGATACATTCATAATAAAGTAGTTTAACACTGATTATTATAAGTGAAGTCGTAAATAAACGACCCGTCTAGTGCAGTGGTCGAAAAATCGC
The DNA here is from genome assembly GCA_963924145.1 of Pyrausta purpuralis. Lineage (NCBI taxonomy): Eukaryota > Metazoa > Arthropoda > Insecta > Lepidoptera > Crambidae > Pyrausta > Pyrausta purpuralis. The sequence goes on from OZ001665.1 coordinate 6,004,891, forward strand.
CTACTACGCAGCGGGTTGCAGGTTCGATCCCCGCATAATACAAACATTTGTGTGCATGAACATGTCTGTTTGTATTGGTCTGGGTGTTTTCTATGTATATCATGTATGTATTTACAAACAAAAAGAATTTAAGTATTATATCTGTTGTCTGGTACCCAAAACACAAGCTTTGAGTAGCTTTTGGTACTAGATGGCGATGTGTGGGAATTTCCAAAGGATATTTATTTATTTATTTATTAAACACATTTTTTATGCGCTTACTTTGCAAACGCTGGTTGAACCTAAAGAGACGGATCAAACATTGCACACGTTTGAGGCCGGTGTAGTTTGCTAGTATAAACATAAAAACAACTCTTATTTAGCGCGTTATACACCACTTATAACTCGATAACGAGTGGACTCAATTTCATGAATTTTACTTTTTTTATTTGATTTCTACCCCGAATAGCATTAGGAGGAGATATAAAATTTGCCAGTACCGCTCGTCATGTACAAATTGGTAATACGTAGTATTATACAGGTTGACTTTTTATCAGTACCGAAATTTTGAGTAAAGACTCCACTGATGAATATGTACAACTTTTATTAGGGGGCAATAGTGAAATCGAGAAAAAAAAACTGGCCAAGTGCGAGTCGGACTCGCGCACTGAGGGTTCCGTGCCAACTTTAACTGAATTAGGGAATCCACTTACTTCTACTAAGTAAAATACCACAATATTTTGTCGACTGCAAGTATAACTTTGTTTTTCATAGTGTTTGTATGCGGTACAAAGTTATGTTTGCGGTTGTAGAAAATGTGCTATATCTCTAAAACTACTCGTTCGATCTCGTCCGAACCAATTTTCGTTGAAAGTATTTATTAAGATCTACATCATATATTTTTTTCAAAATTTATACTTGCTTGGTTTAGAAATTAGATGGGGGGGACGCCCATTTTACCACTTTGGAAGCGTCTAGCTATGAAACGTTTGACTTTAGAAGAAAATAGTTTTAGAAACCTCTATGTTATTTTAAAAGACCTATCCATAGACACCCCACACGTATAGGTTTGTCAAAAAATTTTTTTTTTGGTTTTAGTTTCATGTATGAGAGCCCCCCCTTAACTGTCATTATTTTTTATTTTTTGTATGAGAATCGGTAAGCGGTTAACAAGATACATCTTCCTACCAAATTTCAATTGTGTAATGCTTATAGTTACAGAATAAAATGGGTGTGACATACGGACGGACAGACAGACAGACAGACAGACAGACAGACAGACAGACAGACAGACAGACAGACAGACAGACAGACTTGACGAAACTATAAGGGTTCCGTTTTTTGCCATTCGGCTACGGAACCCTAAAAACCGCTGTTCCATACATATTGACCGCGCACCAATAGAAACAGAAAATTTCGGTACTGATAAAAAAGTCACCGTGTATTATCTGTGGTAATACTGAGTACAATTCCCTTACGCATGTATCATGTCCTAAATCTGTTCACCCACAAATGTTCCACAATCAAACACGGCGTTGTAAATGTTTATTATAGCAATTTTATTTACGAGGCCCGGCTGAATCTAGATCGTCGGCAAAAAAGTACATTAACCATTAAACGAACGCCGTAAATTTCATGGATGTGTGTTCTGTAGGGGTGTTAAAAGCCCTTATTGAAAATGTTCTAGGTTTTTCTTGATCAATTAAGATAAAAAAGTTATGAGCTTTCTCAGTTATTAAAAGATTAGGCACCTTTTAAGACGCTCTGCATTTTTAATTAGCATGAGATTATTTTTTGTTTTTAAACTAGAAAATGAAAAGCAAACTCTTTAGGAATTTTTTCTGCTATTTGATGATAGTAAACCAGCATTTCTTGCAGTACACTATTTTTGATATAAAGCGTATAAATATCTATATACATTTTTTTGTAAGAGTTCCTACTCGTAACCTTAACCACGTTTTTTGAAATGCTTTCGAAGTGTGTCATTAAGATTAAAAAAAAACAGAAAGCTTGCTTAGATAATATTGGTTGAGCATAGGCTGATTCTACAAATTCAGAAACTTTATGTTTATAGTAAGTTCCTTTTGTTGCAATTTGCTCCGAAACAGTACAACAGCTGCAAGGCCATTCAGACTTCAAGCTAGAACCATCATCCACCATCCATCCATCACCCGGGTTAAAAACTTGTCAAATAGGCTGTTATGTAAATAAATTGAGTTTACTTTAGTCGTTATTCATGCGTTAAAATATTTGTGTAATTGCCCATTAACCATTTGTTTGGCGAAAGTTCATGATGAATATTGTGTTGAGTATGTTAAAAGCTCTTTATTATCTTTAAAATAACCTAATTTTAAGATATCTTCATAAGGGCACGTAAGTCGGGGAAAATGTAACTTATTATGTAACTTTTTTTGAACTTCTCACTTGATGTTTGATGTTGATTTTAAATAAACATCGATTTTACCAACGTCAAATAAGACTTATCCGACTGAATAAGTATAAAGCGAGCGATTTTAAAATGAATTTTACATAAACAATTGCTGAAAAATACGTGACGTTAATTGTTTTGTATTATATTCGAGGAATATTCCTTAGAAGACGTTGGTAAAATCGAAACTAAGTCGGTCGTTTTATACTTATTCAGTCAGATAAATCTTATTTGACGTTATTAAAATCGACCATTAGTCGAATAAATGTATTTTCTGTCTTTATTATGTTACTTTGTAACTAATCTCGCATTTTTCAAAAGTGTATTTTTTCATTATTTTAGTTATTGCTCATATTTAAAAAAAACTACGGGACTGATATTAATAAAACTAACACTGTACCCTAATTAAACAAATAAGAATCATATCGCTATGACTTTTCGAGATATCTTGAGACAAACATACACTTACGAATACGTGTTAGGAAGCCTTAATACTTGTAGATCAACATACTAAAATTTCATCTAGTTCTGATGATATCACATATATACGGGTCGTATTGATAACCTCATTTTTTTAAGTTGGTTAAAAACAATTGCAATCGATTTTAGCTACAGTTGATAAGAGAGACTTAGACCGTACATCTGTACACTTGACATTTTGAGTCCTAGTCATCAAAGTTCGCTGCACTGAATATCATATTTACCTGATACGAACCAAACGGTTTACACCAAAATTTAAAACATCAAAGCAGCGAAATTTACTCCCCGTGTCAGTGTTTCCAAGATTACTACCACATCATCTATAAAAAAATAATATTGGACACCAAATACATACATTGCTCTGATCCCAAAGTAAGTAGCCAATGCACTTGTGTTATGGAAATCAGACACAACGGTGGTACCACAACATTCATACCCGAGACAATAAGAAAATTATGATTTCTACATTGGGAATCGAATCCGGGACCTCTGAGCGGCGACGCCTTTAAATCCAGCGTGCTTAGCCACTACACCACGGAGGTCGTCAGTGTTTATAGTATCTTACCACTATACTAACTTAGAATTATAAATTTCACTTGTGAAAATCAACTGTGTTAGACTAGGAATCGAACCTTGTATCTTACGCTATCCGGGCGCATGTCTGTACCACTCAGCCCCCGACACTTTGACAAGCCTGTTGCACTTTCCAATAGTAAGCGTCAACTCATCAATGAAGCGAGATAACTCTCTCAATATTTCTTGTCTAACACAGTTGCTTCTAGTGCACTTTATAATACCAGAATATTTCATACTTCTTCTAGGTGAGCTCGCTCCATCGACTCTAGAGGACTCTAGAGGCATTTCTGCCACATTTTTTCTCAACTGAGTCAGGAAAAATTTAATTAATATACCATTTTTCAAGGTATAGGCTAGCGGTTCTCAATCTTTTTTGGTGACTCGCTTCGCATAATTCGTTCTTTCACAATACTAGATGGAACCCTACAATAAAATAAGATAAAAATAAAAATAAATTAATTCAGACTTTACATCCCTAATTTGTAGTATGTTCTTAATTAAATTCAATTCTAAAACAATTATTTTATTAAACAATGGTTTAAAAAAATACAATAAAAGTGCCTATCATGTAACTTTAACTGAGTACTTACTTACATAAAAGTAAAATAATAGTTATTGCAAAACACACGAAGGTATCGACGGTGGTTTGTAAAATAATACGCCTCGTCAGAACGGTCCACCAGAGAGAGGTATTTTGATTTTTTGTCTTAATTCTTGCGGAATTCTAACACAAGTACCACGGAGCCCCTAGATTCCGCGCATCACACATTGAGTATCGCTGGTCTAAGCGACATTTGTTTGTCCAGCTTTGACCTTGCCCCTGAACAATTGCTGTCCCTCTGTTGACGGTAGATTATCAGTTGAGCCCGCACACCGCATCACGTTCTGTGACCGCAGTCGGCCTGCACAATGAAAATAAACCTCTTTTTCCAATGATTGCTGTACTTAAATTTGTGCATACGATTATTATTATTAAGGTCAATTCTCGCGGCAATCGAACTTTTTTTTGTGGTAATTCGATTGCGAGTTTAACCGTTTTACTTATAAAATCGAGTAAAACATCTACACGTACATCATGCATACATCGGCCTCCAGTTATGGTTTTGAAATGTCATTGTTACCTACTTCATCTATCACTAGCGAGCCTCTTGAAAACGTTGTTGGCAATTGATGGTGCGTCTACAGCGTATCAACGGCATGTTGCGGCAACCGTCGTAGTCTAATCTGAGATTCTTTATTTATTTAAACGTGGTTTATCAAAATATTTTGTTTTTTTTGTAGCTGTTGGAAACGATAACCGTTGTTGGTTACAACAAAATGTTTTTGATACTTATTGATTGACTGTAAATCACAGGTGTCACGGTTTCATCAAAAAAAGTACACGTTATACTTTTGTAAGGAGCAAAATTGGACATGTGTGGATATTGATATGTTAGGTCTTTGTTTCAATACTTACACATTTACTAGTGAAGCGCATGGCAGCCAACGACCTCTATGTTACACTAGACACGCTGTTTAGAACAAACTTTGTTCTACAGTAAGTTAAGGCCAAATGGAGCATCTGTGTTTAGTCTGTTGCCATAAACTACCATGTCAAAACGTCCCTTACGTCAAAAGACAAAATAAATAAATTACTTAAATATGTGTTATAGCGCCTGTATTTTAACCTCATTTGAAAGGAATGTTTTTGTTTGGTTGTATGTAGTAAATTAAAGTGATTCAAAGATTCGTTGACGTCGTAAAAGTAATTATTTTCGTTTTCTCTCAATTTTCATAGAAACCCAAAGATCAACCAAAAACAGACATGCCAAAACTCTTACAGGTAGAATATGAATTATCAATGTGTACCCTTTAGAATTATAGGGCCAAGTTATATCTATGAAGTATGAGTTTTATTTCAATTGACTTTATCATTAAAGTCCAATTTTCTTAGCAAGTCCAAAATTGTAAACAATATTCTAAAACTTTCATAATTATATCAGTGAATAAATTAATTTACTATCTAATAGAAAATACATCAGTGTTAAATGATTATTGCCTATGTAAAGTTTGAGTTTTGTGTTTTTTTACTTTTAAATGAATATTTTTGTTAAAAAGGTATGTTAAGCAAGATTGTTTACAATATTCGACTAGAAAATAAAAACGGACCTTAAGTAAATAAATAAGTCTGTGCAGGAGTAGTATTGTAAGATAATTGGTACAAATTATGTTGTTGTAATATTGGTAGGCATATTATTACCCTTTTTGTGGAAACATCACATAAACATTATCATTTAAAATAATATACATATGTAATAATACTAGTACATATATCGAATCATAGGCAGAAAACTAAACACCAGCAAGGTGTCATATCTGTTCGATTACTCTTTGCTACCTTTGACAGCTCAGTGTTGTTGTTGTAATGGCTATTGTCATGTTTGGAAGAAATGGGGAAAATAATCAATGTGATATCTTTTTGGGATATGTTTATTTTTTAAGTGATTTGTTTTCTCTATTGGTTGAAAACGTTTTCAAATATCACGATGTTGAAATGTATGTGCCATAGTAGCTTAAGATTGATTGTCTACGAAGAAACACGACAATAAACTACATCAAACAGGAGAAATCAAAAATATTAAATAGCAACACTTCATACTTCTGTCATTTTTAAATTATGTGACACAAAATTCTTTCTGAACAGCGTGTCTAGTAGAATACATATAAGTCTATGATGGCAGCCATAGATGGCTCGATCACTGCGTGGTTACCGAGGCCGCTTTTAGCACAGTTCAATCAGTAGGAGTTAATTACGACGTCTTTTGGTCTGATCACTTTCCACTCTGTATTCATTGCAACTTAAAGTGTGTTAGCCAAACTATCGAGCTGCCGTGCGCCACAGTAAACAAGGTTCTATGGGGGGAAAGGGACCTAAGCCAAATGGAGATGTACACCAAACACTGTAATAATAAGTTACGAGATCTTGGCTTTCCTCATGAGTACAATCAGTGCGGTGACTATATGTGCAATAATAGTAGCATAGCACACTTGGCCGCAATAGACTCGCTTTATAGTGATATTGTTGCGGCTCTGCAGGAGGCCGCTGTGATTAGCTATGGTGATCGTGGGGGAGGGGGCAAACCACTTCGCGGTCGTCCTATTGCTGGGTGGAATAAGTATGTACGTGAAGCTCACAGGGTCGCTAGGCAAAAGTTTCTAACGTGGACATGGTATGGTCGACCTAATAGTGGAACCGCGTACAGTGAAATGCAAGAGTCTAGGAAGCTTTTTAAGAGCAAACTTAGATTTTGTCAGAACAACCAGGACCAAATAAAAATGAATATCTTAGCAACTAAACATAAAAATAAAGATTTTAGGGGGTTCTGGCAACAAACAAAAAAGCTAAGTACAAGGCCTGCTGTCCCTGTCAGTGTCGACGGCGTCAGTGAACCAAAAGAGATAGCGAACCTATTTAGGCATCACTTTCTGGTGGAATCTCCACTTGGTGATGCAAAAGATGGTGATGTAGAGATCATGGTGTCGGGGGTGCCGGACCGTGTCACTGCGAAACAAGTTGCCCTCGTAATAAAAGGCATGTCCCGCGGGAAGTCTCCAGGACACGATGATCTTAGCATAGAACACTTTCGTTATGCGGGACCACATCTCCCTAGGCTCTTGGGACTGCTTTTTACTCTGTGCATTAGGCATTCTTATCTGCCGGGGGAGCTGATGAAGTCGGTGGTGGTACCTATAGTCAAAAACAGAACTGGAGACACGTCCGATAAGTGTAACTACCGCCCGATTTCGTTGGCTACAACGTCAGCTAAGGTTCTTGACGGCTTGCTTGAGCGACAACTTAAAGAACATCTCCATATACATGACGCACAGTTCGGATTTAGACCGGGACTTTCTACAGAATGTGCGATTATGTCTCTCAAGCAAACCGTTAGGTACTACACGGATAGGAATACGCCAGTGTATGCTGCCTTTCTTGATCTCACTAAGGCATTCGACCTGGTTAGATATGATATTCTCTGGCGAAAATTAAAAGCCACTGGCATGCCAGGGGGGCTGATAAATATTTTTAAATATTGGTACGATAATCAATCAAACCGGGTCAAGTGGCTTTCTGAGTTTTCGGATGAGTACCGGTTGAGGTGGGGAGTGAGACAAGGGGGGTTATCGTCTCCTTCACTCTTTAACCTGTACGTGAATCGGTTGATTGTGGAGCTGAGTGACACAGGGGTCGGTTGCTCAATTGACGGTCACTGTATTAACAGTATTAGTTACGCTGATGATATGGTGTTGCTCAGCCCATCAATTGCCGGTCTCAGGAAACTAATAGGTATATGTGAGGATTACGCGGCGTCACACGGTCTCCTGTACAACGTTAAAAAGAGTGAGATCGTAATATTTCAGGTAAGGGGTCGCAAGCTGGGTGATGTGCCAAGTGTGCTTCTTAATGGCGTCGCTCTAGGTAGGGTGAAAGAGTTTAAATACCTCGGCCATGTGGTTACCGAGGACTTAAAAGACGATGGTGACATCGAAAGGGAAAGGAGGGCGATGGCGGTCCGCTGTAATATGTTGGCCCGTAGATTTGCACGATGTAGCATAGGGGTAAAGCTCACTCTCTTTAAAGCCTTTTGCCAAACCTTGTACACGTGCAGTCTGTGGGTCAACTACACGCAGCGGGCCATCAACGCCCTGCGAGTGCAATATAATAATGCATTCAGGGTGCTGGTGGGGCTTCCGCGTCACTGTAGTGCGTCAGCGATGTTTGCTCACGCGCACACGGACGGCTTCCACACCGTGCTGCGGCGCCGAATGGCCTCGCTGATGTTCCGCACGCGCGGGAGTCCCAACAGTATCCTGAGTATCCTGAGCGACAAGCCGGACTGCCCCCTTCTGCGGCACTGGGTACAAACACAAGTGGTTGTGCCCGGTGCCCCAGAACGTGGCAGATATCTTAATTAAAACTGTTTGAAAAAAAAAAAAGTGTACATATATTTTTGATTGAATCTCATTTTGTGTCATATTGTAGGTATTTTAATTAGAATTTGTGTTTAACTTTATTTAATTGATTTGAAATTTATTGTCATGTTTATTTTATTATTATTGAATTGAATTTAATTTAATTTAATTTTTAATATTAATTTAATTTTTAATTTTGGTTTTATGTTAACAGTTTCTTATATGGACCACGTCTGAAATAAAAGTATTTTATTTTTTATTTTATTTTTTTTATTTATTTTTTTATTAAAAAAAGTACACTTAGAATAAAAACCACCTTCATTGAACTGACTTAAAAGCTTAAAATAACGAATTAGTCTTCCAATAAAATAAAAAAAATCATTCTTTGGGAGTCGGTGCATGATAATTGTAGACTGTTGGTGAACAAAAGCTTTGACATCGACATCATGCACTTAATCCAAAAGAATTCGTTTCTCCTAATTAGAAGACAAATGCGTTATTTTAAGCTTTTTAGACAGTTTTGTGAAGGCGGTTTAACTTTTTATTTTTTTATATATTTCATGTTTTTTAGTTATGACACATATTTCAAAAATTACTGGACCGATTTTCATGAAATTCACACTGTATCCTAAGGTGAACTACCTGATTGAATTTAACTCTTTCACGGACAGTGACCGCCTATAGGCGTGATAACAATAAAATTTTTATTGTGTCTGGAGTAAGCCGGTAAAATTTAAACTCTTTTTTGTTATAGTGATAAATGATATCATATTATTGTTATTATAATACTGTGCCAGGGTTTTTATAATAAAAAAAACACACAACCAATATGTTTTGATGATGCAGTTACAATAACAAAATAATCAACTTATATGAGTGATCACAAACTCTCTTTGATATGACTAAGAAATTAATAACCTGTTCACATAATAAAACCACTGTAAAGAATTGAGAAAACGCACACCTTCCACCGGATTTGAATACAAGTTTTCTATAAATTTAATTTTAACATTCGTTTTTTTTTTACATTTAAGCTATCGCCCATGGCAAGATGGACAGACGATCTCGTGAAGATCGCAGGATCAAACTGGATACAGACCGCTAGTGATCGGTCACTGCGGAAAATTGCGGGGAGCACAATGTTCTTCTTATCCCTGTCGCACATTGGTGTACTTGCTCTGTGATATTGCTTTAAAAATGATAATTTAGATTAGAAGGATCGACCCAGAGAAACGATTAAAACAATTTTGTAATTCAAATTCAAAGAATTTAGTGTGAAATGGTCCTATCGTCAGGTCACACAGTATTTCAAATAGCCTATCTCTAAAACCACGTTTTCACGAAATCTATTGTCTTACAAAATTGCGTGACATTGTCAACCACGAACTATTCCCGAAATATTTCGACCCGAAATTGAATGGAATAATCAAATAACATTTTATAACTCAATCTGCAGTGGACAGACGCCTTTAACTTTATCCAATTATGAGCTAGTCGAGTTGTTAATCATCAGAGGGTCAACAAATAGCAGTCCCCATTAGAAACGGTGGCCGGCTGGGCAAACAGCATGAGTACTCAATATAAATGAAGCGTGAATAATAATGTGGGTAAAAGAGAGACTTTCACAAAAATATACTAGTAATTCTAGGGGAAAACAACCATATCGGTTGCTAACTTGAAGGTCTCGCAAAAGTATAGTGATTGCATTGCTCATAGTGGGCAGTCGCTGTCACAGGACATTACTTATTAGTTAGTTTCCACATTTCTCTAGTGTCTTTACTGAAAGATTGGCCAGAATGGCTTGTTAAAAGTTTTTGAAAAATATTTTTAGATAACAACTTTCGGTTTCGCGTGGCTTATCCCGCGTAGGTAAATGTCGGATTATAAAAATATCAATATAAATTCTAATCCATGTGTTTTTCTGATTTATGATGAGCTTTACTATTGTAAAGTTTCAAACGTATTTACTCATAATAGTGATAAGTTAACTACTCTAAGGAGTATACTAACTCATAGGAGATCTACATGAGTCAGTTTGCTATTGGAAGTTTCAAACAAATTTGTTATTGTTCCTTTTGTTACCTAATTATGTTTGATACCTAGTAATGCTGCGCCTAATATGAATGTTTTCGTACTACTCTGAAACATGATATTCATAGCAAACACATTAATCAAAATGTAAAATTAGCCTTACCGTTTAGGCGTAATTGACTTACATAATAAAGAACGACCTCTATATCGCACTGCTATTGTGAGACCGTGTTAACTCAATAACAAGCTTTTTGCAGAAATTCCAAAAAAATGATTTTTCACTCCATGTAATAGATAATACAAATATTAGCACTTTGTTGAATTTGGGAATGAAAATAAGAAATCTCTTTATTAAGGAATTGTTTTTAAGATAACAGGTTCTCAAGTAATTTCAATTTTTTGAGTTGATACAGTATCGTACGAGTTTTTTTTTGTTGACACGTTCTGTGTAAAAACTTTTGAGTTAATACAAGCTTTTGTGTATTTTCTGTTGTTTGTCAATTTTTAGGGCTCCGTAGCCGAATGGCAAAAAAATGGAACGTCAAGTCTATCTGTCATTTAACTGTCTGTCTGTCTGTCTATGCATCCATATGTCACAGTAACTTTATTCTGAATTGAAACTTAGTAGGTACTTAAACTTAGTATCCTGTTAACCACTTTACGATTATCATACAAAAAAAAGATATTAAAAAGGGGGCTCCCGTACATGAAACTAAAACCATTTTTTAAAAATCATGATAAAAATGTTTATCATAATTTAAAATTTGATAATATAAATATATAACACGTACTAAAATATAACAATCACAAATTTACACTTAGAAGAATATTTTTTAGTTCAAACATAAGTACAGAATATTGTCATTTAATTTACATGAAGTGACTCTTTTTCTTATGAAACCATCAGTACTTTTGCAAGAAGACAAGTAAACCTCTAGTCCTAATCAATAGTGCTGTACCATTACTATGCTTTACGGCGATTTCACTCGCTAGTGATGACGTAAAATTTTTTTATGGAAAATTGCACAGCGCCTCTAGCGGTCACTCGCAGAACTAAAATTGTCCATACAGTTTTTTAAAGACGTCGCAGGCGAGTATAACCGCAGTAAACTCATGGTACGGTACAGGTCACAGTTTTTACAGGGTTATTTGTGGGTTTCTATATTTTTTACAATGACTGCTGTAGTTTTGGTCGCAGTTACTTCGTTAACTTGGTTTCCTGGACCTTTTTATCATAGCACGAAGTGCAAGTCACCATAATTACAACCAGCTCACACTATAAAGAAATTAACTAATATTATTTTTACAGTCATGACTCAACATTACAGTTAATATTTTGTACGTGTAAATGTTTTTTTTATCTTTTAAAGTTAAAACAGCTTCATATAAATATTAAAATAAATATTGGTCACCAATCACACACATTGCTCTGATCCCAAAGTAAGTAGCCAATGCACTAGTGTTATAGAAATAAGATACAACGGTGGAACCAAAACACCCAGACCCGAACAATATAGAAAATTATGAATCGAACCCGGGACCTCGAAGCGGCGACGCTCTGAAACTCAGCGTGCTTAGCCACACCACGGAGGTCGACAGATTCATTTGAATAAATTAAGTACCAAGATAGCTTATGTACCGTAATAAAACAAGAAATACTATTGATGTCAGAAAACCGTGAATAACACACAATAGATGCAGTTAGTTAGTGAAATAAAAGAGCCTATTATTTTCACGTTACTAATAATTTGTGAACTCAAAATATTTTTTAATCACATAAAAATACTTTTATTTTGAGTAAAACACAACTAACTGAAATACCACGTTAGATACTATTGAAAACATCAATATAACGTTTCTTTTTTAACCTTAAAAAAACTCGTGAGTAAAAATGAGTCATTAAAGAACCGTATAAGGTCTTAAATAACTTGCTAAATCAACAAAAATGTCGCAAGTCAAAATGAATCATGAAATCGGATTAGAGCTAATCAGCATTAATGTGTTGAGTCGGAATAATAAATCAGGTTTTACTTATCTCTAACCAATCTACCAATAAAGTTTCATTTAAGACGCCGTTTACTCGTGATGTGATATACAGTGACTTTTTTATCAGTACCGAAATTTTGTGTAAAGACTCTACTGATAAATATGAACAACTTTTACTATGGGAGCAATAGTGAAATCGAGAAAAAAAAATCAGCTGTTCCCATACATTTTGACCGCGCGCTAATCGAATTTTTGTATGGAACAGCTGATTTTTTTTTCTCAATATCACTATTGCTCCCACAGTAAAAGTTGTTCATATTCATCAGTGGAGTCTTTACACAAAATTTCGGTACTGATAAAAAAGTAACCCTGTATATACACCATAACCAAAAACGATGCAGAATAGCGCGGGGAGTAAGTATAGCCATTGAGTCATAAATAGTGATTATTAACTCAAAATCTTAGCTGTTTCTTACGCTATTTGAACGACAGTCTTATTGACGGATCGGGAATATTTTTTACGAATTAAAATGGGTTATCAGCCATTTGCTGTCTCAGCGGGCCACAGCCAGAGACAAGAGCTGCGGACGAATGCTCAAGGCTTAAGCCCAGGGCCTGACCAGATCAGCTCTTGCCTTACTAATGGCACGGAAACGCCGTCATGTTTTTTGTAGGTAGGCGGGCTCCAAAGCCTGGAGTCCCACATAACCCCCAACTGCCCCCGTGGTCGGAGGGTATCCATAAGATAATTTTCCTGACGCAAAAAAAGTTGAACATATTACTAGGACAGTAAAAATGCCTACATAAATAGTAGATACGGAACCCTTCGTGCACTAGCCCGACTTGCACATGGCCGGTTTAGTTTTATTATACACAGTTGATAACATACACCGAGAGCCCATAAAAATGGCGGCACCTCATTAAGCGAACACGCTAATTATGGACACGATAACAGACAAACACTTTCTGAAACATTAGCTTTTTAGCCTAAACACAGTAGAACTTTATACAGAAGAACCACAAATACAACCAAAATCTGCATCAGAGGGTAGAATATAAAAGGCACCCAGCGCCTGTTTTACCATCGACAAGCACTATAAATAAATTTTGGACACCAATCACATATAATGCTCTGATCCCAAAGTAAGTAGCCAATGCACTTGTGTTTCGGAAATCAGACACAACGGTGGTACTATAACACCCAGACCCGAGACAATATAGATAATTATGGTTTCTACATTGATTGCCCCGACTGGGAAGCGACCCTCGGAGCGGCGACGCCTTGAATCCCAGCGTGCTTAGCCACAACACCACGGAGATCGTCAAGCACTTATCATCATATCATCTTACAAACATATACTTACCGTCATGTCGTAAGAAGTAGTGTTGTGAAAAGACTGACCTAGTCAAGTAACCTAGTCAACTAATGTGAAGAATTCATACCATCATAAGTTGCAGTTGCGCTAGTGAGTTTATATATGTTTGGCGTGACTAACTTAGTAAATGTATAAATTTCCAGAAGTCTGTTTTGAAAAGATAGACCAAAATGGAATTTAGTGAGTGGCCACGTTTTGACATCTAAAGTTTTGTTTGTTTGCAATCAGAGACTTCAATTTAATCAATTGTTGTTTTTAGTCGATTATAAAATATTCAAATAAAATATGTTTATCAATGTTATGTTTCCTGCAATGACCATCATTAATTATTCTAATATTTTTTTTATGGAAAGTTCCTCCTGAAAACACAATAGGTAAAATCATACAAGAATATTGTTTTTTTTACTTTTACAAAAACTGTTATTTATCCTTATGAGTAATTGAATTGTTACAATACTATACTATGGGTACAACACTTGCAACATTAAAAAATAAAAAAAATGTTTGAAGCTGTCATTCTGGTTAGTACCTTTTCTAAATTACAGTCTTTCCGCTTCTTGTCAACGTGGCTTTGCGAATTTGGAATCATCACAAACTCTGAATCGATCCCTGGTAGTATTTAGATCTTGTAATTAAATACTTGCCTTGTCACAACAGTCAAAAGATGTTTTACTATCAATAAATAAGCAATGACCGATCGAATAATTCAAAAACGCCATAAAATTGAAGTATGAACAGATTACGTCACTGGTTACTTATTAGGACATTATGAAACAACTTGTCCGTGTATTGTTTTTAAATCTGACAAATGCGTCTCATATTTTTATTATCATTTATTAATAGGACCTGCTGATCTTTTATATGTTATGGTATTGAGGTAGATTGAAAGGGAAACAACTGATAAGGACTCAGACTCAAACAGCGCTAAAATATCTGGGACACAAACATATAACGAAATCAGTCTTCATATTACAAGATGAATTTTAATATTATAATATTGACACGCCACATCTTAACATCTAACCCGAAAGTAGTAGTTTTTATTGTACTTATCAAGGTTCCAGTCGCATTATCACCTAAAGAGCCAAAATTGCTTGCAGCTCAAATCGTATTTTCTTTGAAATTACGCCTTTTTTGCCTCATGTATGCAAGCGGTTTTTTATTTGAAAGAACGAAGAAAGAAAGAACCTGTACCAAACATAGATGTTGATCTTATATTTTTTTATGAAGTTGCAATAATAGCAGTATGGTAGCAATAATCTCTTGGTTATTATGAAGATCTTTTGAAAATTGTGACCCATATTAAAAAGTGGTCTAATTTTTAAAGAACTTTTTAGACTAATTAAAGACTTTTTTGCACAAATTTAGTGTACAAAGGTGGACTTAATGCTAAAAGCATTCTCTGCCAGTCAAACCTTTAGGTCATGCAGAAAGATAGCAACGGGTGCAGTGAAAAAAAAAACACACAAATTAAAATAGGTAAATAGTAACAAGAATCTAATAAAAATATTATTAAATTAAATAAATAACTATATCGATAAATAAATAAACTACAAAATATATATAAGTATATACATAAACATAAATAAAGCATAAATCTATACTAATATTATAAAGCTGAAGAGTTTGTTTGTTTGTTTGTTTGTTTGTTTGTTTGTTTGAACGCGCTAATCTCAAAAACTACTGGCCCGATTTGAAAAATTATTTTTACGTTGGATAGTCCATTTATCGAGGAAGGCTTTAGGCTATACAACATAAAGATACGACTCATAAGACCACAGCAGAAATGAAAAATGTTGCGAAAACGGGAGAAAGATATTCCTTTTGAGAGCTTCCGCTGCATACGCTGCGGAAACCGCTTAAGTTACACAAAAATCATGTATGACAGGATTGTTCACCATTAAGAGTTCTATAATAAAGTCCGCGACAGCATATGTCTATCTTTTATGGTTGACTTACTACAACCTTTTTTATTTTAATAAATTTGTAAAAAATAATGCATTATTTTTAGAGGTGTATTATACACACAGGTATTTATTTTTATCAAAATAAATACATTCATCATCACAAGCATTTCATTTAGAACAAAGTTGCCCTTTATATCATTTGATTCCAATAAATATCTTAGGAGCTATCACAGTTTTAACTCCGCACCAAAATAATGTTCGCAGCTTGAGTACAACGTGCGCTTGCGCTAAATATTATAAGGCTGAAGAGTTTGTTTGTTTGAACGCGCTTATCTCAGGAGCTGCTGGACCGATTTGAAAAAATATTTCTGTGTTGGATAGCTTATTTATCGAGAAAGGCTTTAGGATATAAAACATGACGCTGCGACGGGAGGGGAGGGAGCAAACTCAAAACGCGCGGACGAAGTCGCGGGGGACCGCTAGTACATACATATAATAATAATATTATGCAATTATTCACTCTTTCAGAAATGTACGAACTTTATTCTTGAAAGACAACTTTGCATTGGTTCTCTTTATATCCACGGGAAGAGAATTCCACAGTCGTGTTGCCGTCACTGTGAAAGACTTGGAAACGTACGAGGAACGGTGGGCCAGCGTGCCTAGCCGGAGATTGTCAGATGAACGAAGAGACCGATCATGGGTTTGACACAGATATGGAAACATGTTTGTCTTGAAGATAAGAAGGAGAATAGGGGTTATAAAGAATAGCGTGTAGAATGCAAAGAACTCGAGAGTCTCTACGTTGACGGATGGTAAGCCAATTCAGTTGTGCTCTGTAACTGGAGACATGATCGTATTTACGGAGGCCGAAAATGAATCTGATACAACTGTTGAGGAGACGTTCGAGTTTATCGATGAAGGCTTCAGTGAGATTAGTACAGCACGAATCAGCATAGTCAATGATAGGTATTACAAGAGTTTGCATAAGCAGAAGTTTTAAGGTATCTGATTTGAACGCACCATAACATTTAAAATTACGCGGCAAATCTATTAACGTTTTCAATTCGGATACTGGAAAGTCTGATTTTGTATATGGTTATGCAAAAGTGCCGACAGAAAAATAAAATATCTGTCATTTCCGGTGAAATGTCAGTCAAGACGGACAGGCGTAGATGACGTGGTAAGTAAATCCATGATTATTGATGTAATCT
This sequence comes from Pyrausta purpuralis, assembly GCA_963924145.1. NCBI lineage: Eukaryota > Metazoa > Arthropoda > Insecta > Lepidoptera > Crambidae > Pyrausta > Pyrausta purpuralis. Next base: position 6,021,818 of record OZ001665.1, read on the forward strand.
TAGGTTTTTTCGCTTAAAGTATGTTCTCTGCTTGTAGAAAAATATGTAAATATTACAATTTCATAAAGATTTACGCGAAAATAAAGCACCAACCTGTAAAATAACTTCCGTTAAATCCGGTCACCTTTTAAAAGGTAAAAGAGTATTTACATATTCATAGATTTTAAAAGGTATAAGGGAATATACCACTAATCAATTAAATTTGTTTTTGCATTGTATGACTTGGACCGTTTTCTCCTTCATTATGTAAAGTCCATTATTTAGTCTGGTACAGAATATTTATCAGTAACCTATCCTTTTAAGCTAACCTAATGCGAGATCAGCAAATCGAAGAAGCTTAAGAAGTATTAAGTCAGTCAGATATAGAAGAGGATGATCCATTTGGAGATGATGATGTTGCCGATTTAAGATGTTTATAAAGCCTTATTCCTACAATAAACGACTTGATAACTCTGGTACATTCAGTTTTTCATTAATATCTACTCGTATTCTAAAAATATTTAATTTATCTATAAGAATATCTCCATTTGCTATAGTGTTGATTTTAAAAGGCATACGGGTTGCTATAGTGATTTTAGGTCCCGATTTAGAAACTTGTCAATTTATGCTTTTGTTCTTTGTTGGGCGTGGATTTCTTCCGATGGAACTCTTAAAACATGGTGATAAACGAGCCATAAAAAATAAATAGTACCGGAAATAATGATCATTTTGTCCAAAAACTGATATTTTGTTGTTATAGTGCTAGTGTTAAATATGTTTTTGGCCATTTAAATTTTGGAAGTCATGTTTTATTCAAAATATCTATGTCATTGTCTTTTGTAATATAAAATAAACCCAGTATTGTCTACTGTTACTCCAAAACTTAAAAATATGAATTTTGCAAAAAGTGGGTTTTGTATATATTGAAGGCTTCCTTTATTTAGGCATATGGGCTTCAATTTGAAGCCCATATGCCTAAATAAAGGATAACGAATTTGGGGTTATTTAGGGTCACAAACCCTTCCACTGACAAACTTTTACATGCAGAAATAATCCCACGCTCATACGGAGATCATAAAACACTTTTTTTTAATTTTCATCACCCCGGGTTCGCACCATAAGAACCTTTAAAAAGGCATCTGGGCTGTAAGCTAATGTTTTGTAAAAATGGCATGGGCGTTACGAGGTTAAATGGGAGAAAGAATTTTAAGCGGTAGAGACTTCTTAAACAAGTAACAACCTTACGGCTGACCTCTGCCATGTGATCAGTCCATCCCAGCGTAGTGTCAATGATTAAACCCAAGTTCTTAACACTAGAACAGAAAGGAATTGTCATGCCTTCATATGTTATCGGATCAAGATCAACGGAACTAATTGATTCTGGTCGTTATTCCAATCAAAAAAAAAACATATTTTGTGCATTTAACGTCACACGTTGTAGATAGTAGTACAAAGCCCAAGCTACATACAAAGAGCCCTCTATAAATTCATTACTGCCAAAAATATTATATTATAATAATAAATCAAATAAACATTACGTGAGATATTTATTTTTTATTAATGTAGGTATTGTGTTTTTATTCTTGTCATTTGAAAGGTTTAGATCTTAAACGGATAAACGAAATAAATTTTGTTAGGAAGTTCACCGTTATGAAGGCATTAAATATTAATTTGTGATCGGAGAGTGTGGGTTGCAAAAGTGTCGAAATCGAAATTTCGTGGAATACGAAATATTTAAAAATATATTTTGACTTCTGTTACTGTCTTACATTTTGAAACACACACATACACAATATAACATATAAATTACTAACCAAGAAAGAAAACTAAATAACAAAAAAAGCAAAAACAAGAGGAAAATAAAACACTACGATGAATAAAAGTATCCATGCCAGCTAATTAGTGCATGTGTGTGTGTGCGTGTGTGTGTGTGTATAACCATACATGAAACTAACACCGAAAGAAAAATGATATGTCTTTTGAAATGACGGAGGTTCCTCAAACCATTTTCTTTTAAAGTCTAACGTTTGATTAAATAGTCGCTTCCAAAGTAAAATGCCCCCCCCCCCTCTAACTTCCAAACTAAGCAAGTGTAAATTTGAAAATAAATAAATAATGTAGATCTTAACAAATACTTTCAACGAAAATTGGTTTGGACGGTCGTTCAAGTAGTTTTGAGATATGATTACATTTTTAACAACCGCAAACATAACTGCCAAAAAATTATTGTGGTATTTTAGCTAAGTAGAAGTAAGTAGATTCCCTGATTCCGTAAAAGTTGGTACGGAACCCTTAGTGCGCGAGTCTTTCTCACATTTGGCCAGTTTTTTAAGCAACACTGACCGCAGCCATTCACTTGCCGTCATATCTGTGTCTAGCGGTCAATGCCGTTTGGTGTGTGGTTGGCATATACCGTCGAAAAGTCGGTCCGTGTACAAGAGGATTCATTTTTCAGCACTAATGCTACGTAGCGTGCATGGACCAGATTGAACCCTTGATTAGTACACTAGTGTTGTGATAGGTTCACTGTTCCAATTTTATCGACATCGAGTTCAAATCAAATCATTTATTTGTGAAACACAGGTAAATGGATGTTAAGTGTATAAACAATGTGTATAGAGAGTGCGCTGTGATCAGCCTCAGCGGCATACAAATGACCAATCATAAAAGAAGAAATTAATACATGTCAAAATTAACAATAAATAACGGAATCTACAAATAAGTACAAAATGTTACTATACTATACTAATACTACAAACAGTTATTACAGTTTAATCAAAAGCTCACTTCTAATGAATCGTTACGTGTAGCTTTATTATCGTTTCATAATTATGTCAAAGATCCAAGGGAAAATAAGTAACAACGGAGAAATAAGTAAAAGGTATATACATATTTTTCAAATCGGACCATTTGTTCCTGATAAAGCGCTTTCAAAAAACCCTTCGGCTTTACAATATTTATATAGATATATTTTAATGTAAATTCTCAGTGCCCCATGAATGACATGTAGGGAAGAAAATTATGCTAATAGAAAACGTTTAATTATCAAGTCAATAAATTATTAATGTATCTTTTTTAATGAATAATATTTTATTTACAACACCTCCTATTAATTGTGTGAGTTGGTATTTATCAAACCATAAAAAAAGACATAATAATTAGCGATCGACAAAACATGCCTCGATATTTTTGTAACATCATCCACTCATATGTGTCCGGAAGAAATGGCTGTGGTTATTAAAAACCGTGATGCCCCGGAAATAGGTTTTGCTTCTCACTAAACCTTTTCACAGGAACAGAATATGAAAACTCCGCTTCTCGGAACATCATAATAGATCAATCGCCACGAGTGTCCATTATCACGGAAACTCGACTACATTATTAATTTATTGTAGTTTTCTTCTTAAAATGGAAATTCGACCACGTATTACTTTTAAAGTTTATACGAGTAGTTTATAATCGTCATCATTACTATCAGTAACTGCCTTTGTGGCGCAGCGGTTAGAGGGTCGCATTTTAAGGCGACGGTTGCGCCAGTTCCGGGTTCGATTCCTGGATCGGGTCAAAAATATGTACCTGTGTTTTTCTGTTCAGAAATTATCAAGGTAGCTCGGAGTTTGGATATTGGCAGTATTTCACCCCTGTGCCTTGGAAAGCACGTAAAGCCGTTGGTCCTGCGCCTGATCTCTCTCCGGTCCTGTCAGATTGCTGTCCCATCGGGCTATGAGAGTGAAAGGAATAGAGAGTGCACCTGTGTTTGCGCTCACACTTGTGCACTATAATATGTCCCGCGCAATCGGTTGGTCGTTGTGACTGGCCACCATAGTCGAAATTGACTTGGGAACTATTATCACTACTAGCCAAAGGACGTTCACAGCTGAACCTTGGTCTCTCCCATACATAGGATCTCCAATCCAGACCTTTTGTAACCCAACGGCTATCAGTTCTTCGCGCTATGTGCCCTGCCTGTCGGCACTTGAGCTTACCGATTCTCAGGACTATGGCCGTTACCTTAATTATTGTATTTCTGATTCGAGGTCGGAGTTTATCGACAAAAAATATATAGTAATGATATCACACACAACATAGGTGATAAAAAGCTCATATAAAAGAAGATTTAACTATTTTTACAGTACTTTAATGACAAGGTGTCTAAAATATTGAAATTCCTGTAGAAAATGATGACATGAGTTAAGTAAATTTATAAGATTTCATTTCTAAAACCAAGTAGGTACTTTAGCAAGTAGGGGAATATTCAGTGAATGAATCATTTATTAATTCATAAACATGGGGATTATATGACGTCAGATACCGAATTATTTTAAGTGACGATTCACCTAAAATGCATAAGAATAATTTAAAATTACCTCTATTTTACATTTTGCTATTAAAATAATCTTATATCATAATAAGTACGCTTTTTCAGCAAGGAAGCCGTTGAGTGAATTTAAAAAATAATATGGACGACCTCCGTGGTGTAGTTGCTAAGCACGCTGCGTTTCAAGGCGTCGCCGCACCGAGGTTCCAGGTTCCATTCCCGGTCGGGTCAATGTTGAAATCAAAACTTTCGATATTGTCTCGAGTGTGGGTGTTGTGGTACCACCGTTTTGTCCGATTTTCATAACACAAGTGCATTAGCTACTTACTTTAGGATCAGAGCAATGTATGTGATTGGTGTTCAATATTTATTTATTTAAAATGTCCATGTTAGTCCTTTTTTGTATTTAAAGACTGTTTTTTCGTTTGTTTCAGGTATGAACATTTTGGCACTATGGAACTTCTTACATAAATTAAGTAAGAGTACACAAAAGCTTTTTATGTAATAACATTTTTATCCAGTAGCGTTAAGGAGTAAATTATTATATCTCGGCATACTGTACACTGTTGGAGGGAGCCATTTTCTAATTACCCATTTCAGAGTGAGCTTATCATGAACTGGCAAAGACTAGGCAACTAACTGTAGGTAGAATAATTATAAAACCGCGGCCAGCGGGGCAAATTATTTCTCTTTCTGCGAAAAAAATAATTTTGTAATATAAATAGAAGCGGATACATTTTTAGCTACTCATAAATGTCGGCAATGAAATTATTAAATCTTTATTATGTTTCGTTTTTGGTTCATAGGAGTAAATCTGAGAATCTACTTTAACCATGTGGCAAACAAAATGTATTATTAGAGAGCAAATACTAGTTTATTTCCAAAAGTGACAAATCAAGATAAGACATACAAATAATACTTTCAATTTATGTGAAATTGGGATGTAATGCTACTCTCAAATATGGATCAACGTTTAAGCCGTATTCACTGTCTTAAAATGAACAACAAATAAAATATTTTATGCTTTAGAAGGTTCTTAACAGTTACAATGTTATAAACTGATAAGATGAAATAAGAAACCAAAAAATTTAAGTCACTTAGCTTGTAACTTAGCACTGTAGCTGACTATTTACTTTACTTATATTATTTTAATATTTACTCATACTATTTAATTGCACCGTAGCTCGATTGGAAAAAGCGTTATATATCGGTTTCTTGAAAGCGGTTTATTTTTTTTATTTAATGTTTTTTTAGGTATTACCCATATCTCAAAAACTACTGGACCGATTTTAAAGAATCTTACACTGTACTCTAAGTTAAAATATACCTGAAAAATATGACGAAAAATCAACATCTAGCTATGACTTTTTGTTTTTAAGAAATCCGTAGACAAACATACAAACGTACATACACTTACGAAATTTTTCACACATGTTTGGAAGCCTTTATACATTTCGTTCATCCGAGCTGAAATAATGTTTCCCAGGTTGTTTTGTAAAAAGGCAATTGTTTGTGAAAGTAGCATTTCTGTGCAGGATTTGAAAGCATATGACTTGAGTTGGTGTTTTTTACGGATATACAGGGAGTTTCTTTTCCAAAATCAGATGCTAACATCATTAGAACCAAAATATGAGCGATGTCACATTACGAGCCATGATCTCTTACACTTCATGTCGGTTTTTATTTGAAGTAACACTGTTTTTGTGCCGTTAAATAGTGGTTAGGAACGAGAGACTTCTACCGTAACTATTTGTTTGAGTGTATTTTAGAAGAAGTGTATGTTTTTTACATTCAATAAATAATAGGGTTCTGAAAGTATGTATACCTAGTAACTTAAAAAATATAAACCTAAAAAATGTTCTCTTTGTGAGTTTGTCATTGAATTCCAACAAAAACTGTGGATTTGTTTTATTTTGAGTGTTTTGAAATCCCAATGTTTAGAGCCGCAGGATGTATAAATAAGCTTTAACTGTATAAAAAATATCGTTGTACCTGTATTTTTTAACGGAGAAGTTTTCTAGGTTTTTTATTTCAACGATTCAATTCCGAAAGCTCAAAACTGATTGCACAAAAAAGATTTATTTCAGCCTATTGCTGAACGTCCTTAATTTGAATCACCGCTGCCTCGACCCAGTTTCAAAGATGGAAGAATTCATGGCCCCTTTGAGTTTAGAATTCATGCGATTCTTTATCGATGCATCAAGATCGTTATGATCGAGTTCGTGGAGCTATAAACGCTATTTCCTTGTGAATAATTTCGTGGCAATCGATGACTCGGAAGGAGATTTCTTTTTTTAATCATGGACGCCAAAGTACATATCAATATCAAGGCCACTGTAAGCTAAAGCTGAGTCTTTTGTTCGGAGTGATGCCCGTTTTTGTGTCATGTGTGCAAGCGATTTACGTTTGAAAGTGGTAAAACAGCAGAGACCTCGATTGAGCAAGCAACGTAAGTCATGAAACTAAATCTCATCATCATCATCATCATCAGTATCAGCCAAAGCACGTCCACTACTGAACATAGGCCTCCCCCACAGCTTTCCACAGCGACCGATCACTAGCGGTCTGCATCCAGTTTGATCCTGCAATATTTATAAGGTCGTCTGTCCATCTTGCCGGTGGACTTCCTACGTTGCGTTTTTGGTCGAAGGGTCTCCAATCTAGAACTTTCGGCCCCAACGGCCATCAGTTCTACACGCTATGTTCCCTGCCCACTGCCACTTGGGCTACTGATTCTCAAGGCTATGTCCGTTACCTTAGTTCTTCTACGTATCTTCTCATTTCTGATTTCATACCGAAGAGAAACACTCAACATCTTTTTCAATTTCATATTTCTCAACATGAAACTAAATCTAATGTTTCTTATTTTACACTCATTCACAAAACCTAATAGTATAAAGAGAGCTGAACCAACAAGCAGGTGGAATATTGATTTTCGTAAAACTAGCTAGACAAGACTTTTTCATTCAAAACAAGCAATGCTTTTAGTTCACAATTACTTCGATATAAGCTAAGTGCATTAATTTTCTCCTCCCTAGCGTGTTCGGCAATAATATCAGATATAAAAATATCAATTGCACTTGTAAAAAGCAACTTTGGCTGTGACAGACGAGGAATCGAACCCTGAAACGCTATCCGGGCGTATGCTTATGCCGGATAGCGTATAAGACACGGGGTTCGATTCCTCGTCTGTCACAGCCAAAGTTGCTTTTTACAAGTGCAATTTATATAATTAAGTTTGTATAGTGACAAAACACTATAAAAACCAAAATGTTTCTTGTTTTAAGATCTACGAAGTGTTTGCCAAAGCTCCGTGAAAAGTATCTATTTATAAAGACTTGCTTGGAATTCGCTTGGAAGTGGGAGGCACCCTAATTTTTACCTTCACCGCAGATACCATGGATAACATAGGGTCGAATTCCATTCAAACCATCGCAGAGTAAGACGTTGGTCACACCATCGGAAGCGAACCGCTTTTTACAAAAATACCGCACCAGGTTCAAACCATACCAATGTCAGATGGGACTTACCTGACCAGAAAAGTAAAAACGACTGATTTTAGAATGACATTAACGTAAATGATAGCTGATAAATAAGTGACGTTTTCGAATTATGCGTTTGGTTTTATAATCGACGAATATTCCTTGTAAGACTTTGGTAAATTCGCCTCATATAATCCGCCGGGTAGCCACCCGACCAATAAAATTACCTAATTTTTTAAGAAGTTTAACTTATTGAATCCCGTAATAATGACGTTCCTTTTAAATTGGTCGGTTAATGACTAACTTTAATCCTTAGCCTGGTATTCTTTTTGTAAAATAGTGATTAAGTGCCAAGTATTTGATCCATTGCTATAAACTTCATAATTATATAAAATTTCTCTCTAACTTCATTATAGTAGCTTATTAATAGTATTATTCCTATCGAACCATAATTATACCATGGTTGCTCTAACTTCAGTAAATAGTGCCTTTACTGCTATTAAAAAACCTGCATTAACGTTAAGGTAATAGACGAACTAATTAACAATATCAGACGTTATTTTTTACGTTTGATTTTAAAATGAAGTTGCAATCAAATCAAATTCGGGGCATAAAAATTTCGAGCATAAGCGTTAGCGTTTGACACTTATCTAACGCCATTTATTCGGCAGATAGGTCCTGCTGGTTCTCCATTTTCTTCCTTACGAGTACTTACTGTAGGAAGTCAACGATCGTGATGCAAATCTGCTGCATTTATAACGAATTTCTGCATGTAGAAGCTATGGCGCTAATTTCAGGAGTATGCCAGTATTTATAGCGCGGTCGCTTTTACATAGCCTTAATAACTTGGTCGGCTTATATAATTTTCATTTTAATCGTATTTGAATGCTGAAAATAACAGGATTGCTTATTGATGGACTATTTTAATTTGTTTGATGTATATCATTTTAAGTTATTTCATGCTGCTGCGTTTTCGATCACACAAATTGGAACACTTAAGATTCAGGAAAAAATATTTTTATCTACATTATTGCGAAAATCATTATAAGTTATCGTCTCTCTCGTCATCTGGACTTAATCGATTTATTGAAAAAGTTTTGCCTGGGTTACGATTTCAAAATTACTGCTGCCAAATCTGTTTTTCCTGAATAACTCAAAAACTATAATTAAAACCAATTTTGCTATTACGAAACAAATTTTGTCCTCATGATAACATTTAATTTTCTGTTATACTTACATCTTTCTAAAGCACAAAATTTTGCTGGGGTAACGCACGCATCACGCCATGCCTCTTGATCTTGCAATTGAGTTCAGTTCAGTTCCACTTCACTTTGTACGCAAGAAAAGATTTGTTTTGACGTTTTCGATATTGCAAATAAGTTTGTAAACGTTTCACTGACACTGTGGCCGAGGCCTAAGGCACCCATTTACAGAATTAAGCCCATAATGGTAGCGCTAAGAGCCTGTAATTGTCTTTACCCGCGGCTTCCTTCCGTATCTTTCGGGAACTGTCTCATTTCGTGATTTTGTTTGTTATCACCACATTGCAAAGTGTTGGTAGGGTCTATTTTTCCTGTTGTTTATCATGGGTCATTTCCTATTTTTTCACTGTCTAATAAAAAAAATACTATATTTCTTAAAGATCAGATTGCTTCATAAAATATCAGTAACAGTGTAAATGGAAAATTATCAAATAAATATTTTTCTTATTTATATAAATGTATCTGCAGGAACCCCTTTTACAGGTAAAGATCTCTTCCACGTTTATCCAGTCCTCTCTGGATTGTACTATTTGCATCCAATTTTGAGATGCTGTCTTGATTATTTCATCTTCTCACCTCATGCTGGGTCCTTTCTTTTTTCTTTTGCCTTGGTCCCTTCCACTTTCACTGTCCCTTTCACTATCTTCCAATTTATATTCTTATCTTGTAAAGGTATATATCATAAGTACTCAATTATCGTTTTGTATTATATAATAGCATAGAATAACTGAATGTTTCGACCTTCAAAAATCATCGAAGCATTCGTTTGCTTAGTGAATAAGTATTAATATTTGCAGTTAGTACACATTTGAAATTGAGTAAGTTGTCTTAAGACAGGCATTACTAATGTAAGAGTACCTTAATGCAGAACAGGCGTGCCATTTAATTTAATCTGTTCAATTTCTAGGCAGTTCAATTCCCACTCAGTGTAAACGAATATTACCAATTTAATAATATTATATTTATACTACATTATATTTTATTTTTAATTAATATTAATATCTAATATCAATATTATACGAAATTGCAATACGAATTGCTAATTTGCTAGTAAATCAGAGCTTAACCATCAAAATGACTTCAAACTGGCTGTCATCTATATCCTGTTTTACAAATCTCTCATAATATCATAGCAGGAGAACGCAGTATCCTTCTGGGATCCGTATACTAAATACACTGAAATAATTGAAAAAGTTCAACGTAAACTTCTAAGAACTCTACATAAGAGAAGTTACAAAAGCCACCCGAATTACACCAATATACTTAAAATTTATAAGATTCCTATGCGAAAATCTAGGCGAATCCTTTTACAAGCAGTTTCGCTTTTAAAGATTTTCAATGAATGCTTCAATTGCCTCGCTTTAACCAACCAAATTTTTTACATTGAGAACTGTAAATCATTGGGTTTGCCGAATTAATAACGTGTTTTTTTTACTAAAGCTTATGGAACTAATGCTGGCCAAATATCGCCATAACTAAGACTGGTAGACATTTATAAAAAATACGTTGAAAATAAAGACATATTTGCGGTTATGGCACCTAAGTTTAAGGAATTAGCCTACAATAGTTTAAAGGCAGACAAATTTTTGTCTCTCCTCCCAAATGACAGTGCGTCGAACTGTATGATTATGTATTGTTTTATTTTACTCGTATTGTTCCATCTGACAGTAAAAATGTTGTTTTTTATTTCTCTAACAACTTCTGTATGTTTTAACACCTAGCGACTATTTGTAAACTCTGTTACCTAATCTGTGGATGACGTAGGTAGTGGGTTATACATTCAATAATTTATTATATAACAAACCATTTGTAGCATGTAATTTGTAACTGTTTGTTATTCTTTGATAAACAAATAAATAAAAAGCTGCATCGCAATACGTACCCAGTTTAGATAAGAAACTGCTATAGAGTAATGTTAGTTGTACACCATGTTTAGAAACATAGTATTTTCTATGTGACCTCTTGGTCTTGATCCAAAATTTCATTAAATAAAATACAACCACAAAATGATGCTGCTTTTCTTATCGACGTGTGTTTTGTTACCCGCTTGTCCCCCAAGGCTGCCTCACGCATGTGTAGACGCGATACATCAACCTGTCAAACTCTTGCGCAAACAAGCGTGACGGGTGACAATCGGACAATTAGACAGTTTTTTGGTATAAATAATCATGATGCTAAAAGGTAGCACAAATATGGGTGCCACAAAACGTGGAATCTAATATGTGAGGACGATAGTCAAGCAAATTGTTGATATGTGTGCCTGAAAGTTAACTACATTAACCAAAAAATATCAAAAAAATTAAATCACACATCTAGCGATGGAGAGGACTATGCTCAGTGTTTTTCTACAAGATTGAATCAGAAATGAGGAAATACGTAGAAGAACTAAGGTAACGGACATAGCCCTGAGAATCAGTAAGACCAAGTGGCAATCGGCAGGGCATATAGCGCAAAAAACTAATGGCCGTTGAGGGAGAAAAGTTTTAGATTGGGATTCTTTAATAAAAGACGTAACGTACGATGTCAACCAACAAGATGGACAGACGGCCTTGTAAGGGTCGCAGGAACAAACCGGATGCAGGCTGCTTGTGATCGGTCGCTGTGGAAAAGCATGGGGGATGTATATGTTCAGCAGTGGAAAATGATGATGATCATGATGAACAAAAAAAATAAGTTAAGCACTTATGTAAGAACAAGTTTGTAGGGTCGTTACATATCGTGAAAATTGAACTTCAAAAGCATACCTATATTACTACTAAGTACAATTATAGCTCATAAATATTATATAGGAATTTCACTTAATTTAGTTACCTTACAAAATCTACGAGTAAGATGTTTAAGAAAGCATAACTTTTCTTACAACCTTCCTTAAAATATGCAATTAAGTGTAACCATTTCAGGCATTTCCATAAAAGCCTGAAACATTACCTCACATAAATAAAAAATATACAGAAGCATTTTTTGCATAAACCTTTAATAAAGGACCTATCTATTAACAAGGTATTCACGTACAAAAGTATGATTGCTCTTTGTGACTAAATAAATTAACGTCAAATGATGAAATATGGGGCATCTGTCAACATCAACGTGAGTGGTCTCCAAAATTTGTCCGGAAACAAAATTCTCCGAATTTCATAGCGAAAATATGTATAAAATTAATGGTTTTTGAAATCTATTGTACATATGTCACATAGTAAATATAATTTGGTATCCTTTTACTTATTATATATTGTTACTTCTAAGATGAAAAAGCGATATTCATTAAAATCAATATTTTAAGTGATATTTAAAAATAGACATTCACATAAAATATAACACAAACAAGGAATCCTTCCATGATATTAAAATAATATAATAAAAAATATTTTATCAATATAATAAAAAAAAATACCTAATTTTACTACCGAAACCACCTTTGTCTCACCATTGTCCCGAAGCGCTAGTAGGGCCCAATAGATAAGGATTCATGTTCTAGTCCCATACGGGCCATAATTGATTGATATTACACTAATTATTGACGTTCATAAGTGGCATTTTGTGTCATAAATTGAATAAATTATTTTTGACTTTGACTTTTTGACACACCGGCGGAAATTTGTTTACCGTTAGGAAATATTCTATCCTTGTCGTACTCCCCATATGTTTTGCAAGTTTGAGCAGTGAAGATACAGCTTCAACGGTTATTACTTTAGTAAAAAATACGGTGGGCAAAAATAGACCAGGAGATGGCGTCTGACAGAAGCGTTCATTTTGAAATCGACCAGGAGATGGACGATCGACAGTTGAGTGTAAAAGTGGTGAAGATAGGATCTAACTCGTAGGTCTAATTTGCTGTTAGGAAAGAAGAATATCAAATGTAGCTTATGACCAAGTTTTTTTATATTACATCAGTAAGGTAGTAAGAATAGCCCTCTAGGGATATAATTAGGCCTACGATTCTTCATAATATGCTTTTGATTTGATTTAACTGATATGGGACAGCGAATTTACTGCACCCTTTTCTTTGCCCTAAAAGTTAATAGCAATTTAATTTCAAAACGATTAAATAACTCGTTGATCCTTTAGGAGAAGGTCTGTTCTCGACATCGGAAAGAAACGACCGACAGATAAAATTATAATGTCAAAAATTTATGACGGCCGAAATGAACACCATTTAATTAAAATTTTCAGGTTGACTGTACCTGCATAAAGTTTGTTTTGCAGTAGCGAAAATTTAATTTTGTGTTAATAATTAAATCATATTTGAATATCTGTTTATTCATTCGATGTGCGTAATTTATTTGTATTTAACTTGTTTTCGTAAACTGACGATTTTTTGACACATTAAATTAACAGAGATCCTATCTAATGATTACTGTACAAGGTAGACAAATTAAGGTATGATTTATTTCAATAACTCTTTGCTAACATAAGATGTTATCATGTATTATTAATTGTTGATGGGGTGCAAGTTTTTTTATTATTATTATTTTCAATTCATAATTTCAATATTTAGAGTAATCTGAGTACAGTTTTTAGTGTTTTTAGCTATCATCTTAGTTAGTGTAGTATGTTTTTATTTTCCATGCAATCTTATCATCGAAGAGTAATTATATCAATAAGGTACCAAATCGCTACTACTCAGCAATATTAATTTTTGGTATCAAATATCACGTTAAATAGGTAAGTAGGTATGATACACAGAAAGACTGTTAATGTATCACTCAAATTGATATTTTATGTCTGTCTCGCATCGCCCCCTATCATTTCTGCTTAATCCGAAGGTACAAATATTGGTTGTGCAATAGAAAAAATGAAGTGTTTTTGTAACTTACTACTATAGTTACAGTGCACTGGAGTAAAACCTTTATTTTGAATCGAAACATCTCGTGATGTCAACATTGATAGAAAGAAGTGACAAATATAACGGTTGGGCGCTCAAAAATGTTTAAATTTACACAACATCGACAATACGCTAAATGGATATATCTCTAAACATAACGTGTCACAATCACCTGGTTAAAATCGTGGGTGTGATTTTTTAAATCAATTGCCAGACATTTGCCAGACATTTTGACTAAGTATGCGGCCTAAAGATGGTATGGATGGCGGCATGTCGATTGTTATAGGTATATCCTTTTCAGACTTTTATTGAATACTAGCGGTCCACCGTGACGGCGTCCGCCTATTTTGAGTTTCTCCTACCCTTCCGGTCGCAGCGTAAGGTTTTATAGCCTTATAAGCTTAAGCCTTCCTCTATAAATAAGCTAACCAGCACAAAAATATTTTTCAATGGGTTCCGTAGTTTCTGAGATAAGCGTGTTCAAACAAAAAAACTCTTCCGCTTTATAATATTTGTATAGATTTATCTTTAGCAAAAGGTACTTATCAGGAAAAACATATTTTAGTTTGTATGACTCTGTAGTCTTGGCCCTTACAAATTTAATTTTTCCGTTACAATCTTCAATTCCTCTTTTAATTAATATATTATTACTGGGACAAGACATATAAGACAGAGATATAAGAGTATGTATGTATATAATTTGCAGGCCTGACTTTGCAATACGTGACAAGTTTTATCCAAATTGGTTCAGGTCTAGGCGAGAAATTTAAGCAAACTGTCTGTTATGTACTTTGTATTATTATCTAGTCATAAATTGGTTTGTACATCGTTTGAATATTCATACTGCATTTAACGATACTCCATAAATACAAATTCATAATATACCTAACTATGCTAATTCAATCTGCAACGGCATTATGTATTCCTGTCACAATGTCTATTAGTCTATAATTCCAAAAGGAATACATAACTGCCTTCAGTGTCTGTGTACAGTCGCGAGCAATGAAAAGTGGACACTATACAACATGCAACGTTAAATGTACAAAACCTGAAAATGGGTTGATTGGAATAACGAGCAGAATAAATTAAACCACTTTTTATCATGGGTTACATTTTGAAATAAAAAATATCCTTATAAAATGTTGCTCTGTATATTTATTACATAATAAGACAAGCCATCACGTGCCCCAACCTGTCAAAATACGTAAACAAGCAACGGTTAGGTCTTTATGAGCGAGGATATTAATAGTTCTTTCAGCGCGGCGAAGCAGCCCGGTGAATACCTAACGAATCGTCTTTCCAACCGTTAAGTGTCAGTAAAACTAAAAAAACACAAAAAAACTTAAATTATTTTTTAATTTTAGTTTTTCTCCTGAAGTTTTCGATTTTGAAAGAAAATATAATATGGAATTATTGTAAAATTTCTAAACTTTAATTATTTTCCAATTCTGTCAAAATTTAAACATTTCAATAGCATTATTTGAGCGGCCGGGCTTAAGTTATTAGTTATTATCTTTTAATAAGGGTCTAAAACTAAGATTGCAATCAAGAACGAAAAAAAAATGTGTTATTAACAATCTTGTGGCATTGCCACCTATGTTTGGTGACGCTACGGTAGAAAAATACTAAACTAAAGGATCTTGACCAAAACCGTATAGAAACTCGGCCCACTTTGCGTCTGCATGCGTCCTTACAAAATGTTCGAATAAAATATATAAATATTTGAAAGAATACAGACAAAAAATAATTCGGGGTTTACGAGGTATTCAATGGCAGATTAGACATTTTGAGATTATGTTTTGTAATTGCAGAGTTATTGCACCTCACTTACATTCATTTTGATACATTCAGAAGGTAATTGTTATATTTTACTAAAGTGATTCAATATTTACTTACTTAGTTACCCTTAAAAACCAGTAAAATTATAATTCAAACAAGATTTTTGAAATATAAATTACAAAGATGCAAGTCCCGACTTTGGTCAATATCCTTTCAATCTTTTAGCTGAACTAAGGTCAGTCATTTTCTAAGAGGATAACTTTCAATAGTCAAATTGTTAAACGTTGAGTACTTCCGTTCGAATTGATCATCGGCCTAGCTATTTTAACAGCCGCCTAACTGAACTGACTAAGGATTTGACAATTAACTGGCTGATTTAACAGATCGCTGCGACGTATACATTTCAATGCTAGCGACTGTACTACAGGTATATAACATTTCAGTCGTGACATTGTGCCACGATTTTACGCACAATTAAACGCTACTACGTAGGGTTGTTGAAATGGGTGATTAAACCTCCTTACAGACGGTATATTATGTACAACTTTGAACTGTGTACTTCTTATATTGTGAACGTATAATATGATGCATTTAGGGCGTAGACCTATCTTTGTTTTTAATAATATATAATATTATGTTACGAGCGGTTCCCTATTCGTCCGCTCCCTCCCCTCGCGTCACAGCGTGATGTTTTATAGCTTAAAGCCTTCCTCAATAAACAAGCTATCCAACACAAAAATATTTTTCAAATCTGTCAACTAGTTCCTGAGATTAGCGCGTTGAAACAAACAAACTCTTCTACAAACGTTTTATAATATACGTATAGATTGTCAGGATCTTTAATGTTGATAAAGACTGTTTGACATTTTCACTTCAGCTTCGGGAATAACTCTGGACTACCAAATGGTTGTGTGTCAAATTTTATGGTTCAGGTGTCTGACGCCTGACTACTTTAAAAAGAAAATCGTTTGCACATACGGCACAAAAACGTGTCACTTCTTAATTAACGGTGCTAGCATTTTTTTTACTTTTTACTAGTAAAGCGGTTTCTACGACAGTGTTAATGAGACCCATGTAGTGTGTCTTTGTAATTAATTCAAATCATAAGTTCTATTTATGTTAGCAAAATTAGTATGACATTTCATGTTATGCTAGTTTCAAAAGTGACAACCATTGATGGCAAGAATATTCAGAGCTCACCGTAGTGCTAGTTTCGCGAGCAGTAACCATAAATAATGTAGGTGGCGAAGTAGATGGCGCTAAGCGTCACGCGCAATTACATAGGTATCGATAAGAGACCACAAATTTCGCAAGGTCGGAAAGACAGTACGGTAGCTCAATTGGTAGAGCGTTTGGCCCGGTTAGCCAAAAAGTTGTTGGTTCAGGTCCCGCCCGTGCGCAAATTTTTGGTTCCTTATTTCATCTTTATGAACAGCATATCATTTTAAAAAATGTATATATTTATACTAGCCGACCAGACGACATCTTATGTGAACACGATCATATAATTTATTAAGGTATATTCTGCTATCAATCATTCTTTTATACTATCGGTCCCCGATAAATGATAGGCATACTCGCAGGTATGCAGTTGTTTTGTTGATCTTTTGTGTGACTAAACTAATTTATAGTTATTGTGTATTAATATTCATTCATATTTTTATTGCTATATGTGTATGGATGCTCAACGAACTAACACTGAGAACAACTAGAATGTAAACAAAGCTGCAATAATAGGCTATAAAATACTATTTATTAAGCAAATATGTGTGTTTTTTGGTAATAGTTATAGTAATCAATAAAATTAATTAAATAATACAACACACAAATAATTTTTCAAATCGATCCAGTAGTTCCCGAGTTAAGCGCGTTCCAACAAACAAACTCTTCAGCTTTATAATATGAGAAAAATAAAATCTCATTTACCTCAAACTATTACCGTCTGAACTTGACCTAAGCATTTATTATTACCTTTCTTTGGTGAAGTTCTCATAAGTTTCATAACTTTAAGATTACAAAAGTCGTTGCATTTTATTGATACTAATCACATATTTTAAGTCGGGGGAAAAATGCTTTGCGAATATAAAATATTTTTACCTGAAAACATCCAGGCGATCGCTGGATAACATCAAAATGTAATGGTTACTGCGGTAGGGTGACCAAGAAGATGCAAATTCATTTTCATTAAAATACAGTTTATTGATAAAATTACAACTCGATAACAGATTACTCCTCAAATCTGGTGTAGTCTTATTTCAGCATGGCAAAATATATAATAAATTCAATATTCAAAAAAAATTGCAAAATCGGGGTAGTCTACTGTTTTATTCTCAGTCTTTCTTACTTTAGTCTGGGAGAGATTGTTGGCAGCAATAAGACCTCCTATCTTATATCGTCTGCGTTTACTTGTGTATTTCATACAATGTTTTCGAAATAAGTGTATAGAAGCCTGTGAGTTTAATAACGCGTACAGCAAATAAATGAAACTCTACCTGCATCAATATTTACAATGTATTAGCTTCCATATAGGTCCACCGCAAAACTTAGGCATTTCTTACTTCTCTTGGCGCCTTCGTTTCCAGTCCTCTGCCAAATAATGTATTCCGTATCATCTTTATATATTCAACGATCTTTCTTTTAGCTGAAAGTTAACATTTAATTCATTGTAAAAATATGACGACATAAATTAGGAGGAGCAGACGACAAAAGTGACGCCAGGAACGCGTCAGTTTCGCGGATTACCTTTTAATGTTTAAAGCCAAAGTGAACAGGTTATCTTTATCGCGTCTGGTCTAGCCTAGAGATAATAGCAAACCTATTTCATATATAAAATAGGTAGGTATCTGTAGATCTCTATATGTAGTCAGCGTTGGCTGATATTATACAATGTATTAAATGAACACTTGATCAAACTTTCAGATCAGAAATCGCCAAAAAAAACAGCTGTTCCATACATTTTCTCCGAGATGAAATGAGTTTTTGTATGGGACAGCTGTTTTTTTCTCGATGTCGAAGTATGTTCCATATAGTCCCCCTAGCCGATTTAGACTAGGGTGGCCAGTCACAACGACTAACCGACTGCGCGGGACATATTATAGTGCACAAGTGTGTGCGCAAACACAGGTGCACTTTCTATTCCTTTCACTCTCATAGTCGGATGGGACAGCATTCTGACACGACCAGAGAGAGTTCAGGCGTAGGACCAACGGCTTTACATGCTTTCCGAGGCACGAGGAAACACCGCCAACTCCCAAACTCCGGGCTACCTTAAGAATTTCTGAATAGAAAAACTCGGGTATATATTTTTGGCCCGACCCGGGGATCGAACCCGGGACCTCTGGCGCAGCCGTCGCTTTAAAGTGCGACCCTCCTACCGCTGCGCCACCGAGGCAGTCCATAGCAAAAGTTGTTCAAAACCATCATTAGAGCACTCCCTAAAAATTTGATCCGATGAGATGCAGCGTGATATTTCGGTGATCCGCAATGCTGTGATATTTAAAGGTTTCGATTTTCTTTAACATTGTAGTCATTGAAAATCATTTGTTCTATTTAAAACTAAAATCCTGGTCACCCTACTGGTACGTGGGTGGCAGTTAAAGCGACTGTGCCAAGCCACTCGCGATTTGAATCCTGCCGTGCTACCAGGATTAGCTCGCCGTTACGTTCCTTCAAACCGTTAAATATTTTCACTGGTATGTTTTGTGATTGAGTATATGAGCTTTGACTGAATGTAATCTTGTTCTTATTTTTAACCGACTTCAAAAAAGGAGGACGTTATCAATTCGGCTGTATGTTTGTATCTATGTCAAAAGCCATTTTAGGCAAACGATTTCTTTTTGGAGTCGGTGCCACTTTGACCATCAAGCATCAACCATCAGAGCACCGACTTCAAAAAGAAATCGTTTGCCTAAAATGGCTTCCTCTCCTTTCAAAGATCAAGAGTTTATTTCAGACTTTTTAGTGCATTTTAGTTTTAAAGTCGGTTTGTACTTTTTTAAGTTAATTTTTATACTACCAAAGGTACCCCAAAGGCCACTTTTTAAGATCGTCCGTGGTAGTCTGGACCTGATTTTCTTGTCGAACACCAGATAGCGCTTGAAAATCGCAGAGACAAAAATTTTGAGTTTTTTAGAATAGTTCACATTGATACAAGGTATCCAAATATACAAATCCCAGAGGTAGAACATCACTAGGAAAAATCGTCATACCTCGAAAACTGTCATAAATCCCGGAACATACACTCTTCCTCTGGGCTTTGGGTTGACATTATGTTTGGGACATCCTGTACCTAGTTTTTTACAGGGTTTAACAAAATTAACTGCATTCCTTCTCGGTGGTGATTCTGATGCTCAAATTCAACAACTTTTTGTATGGAACCAGCATCGAAATCCTAAAATAATTTTTGACTTCTTTATACAAACTAGCATCAGCTAATCGGCACTCTAGCATGAGAAAGTAAAATATCTTTCGAGGAAACGATGTTGGTCTCATACGAAAAGTTTTTGTATTAGAGCATCAGAATTAGCTCCAAGAAGGAATGCAGTTAATTTTGATTAACCCTATAGGTATAGGTACCGGCAATAAAATCATAAACTCACGAATTTTGACCTAGCGTGTACCTAACGCCATCTGGTGTATGCTAGGTAAATGAGGTCCAGACTTCCACCGCTAGATAAGCTAAATTAAAATTCAGAAACTGAAAAAAAACGTTGTCGTATTAACCTTTGGTTTATCTATTATGTTTTAGGTTAGGATGTCAGGTTATCTCGGGTCTGGGTGTTGTGGTACTACCGTTATGTCTGATTTACATAACACAAGTGCATTAGCTACTTACTTTGGGATCAAAGCAATGTATGTGATTGGTGACCAATATTAATTTAGGTAAATAAACTATATTACTATTACATATGTATGTATTCGTCTACGCAAGTGGACCCATATTTTAATTGACTGCTATCAACACTAGTTAAATAATTTATTGATAATCCTTTACAATTGAAATACTAGCTCATAATCAACAGAACCACAGTCTCACCACAGATTTGATTTAGATTGTGGGTAAAATATCAATTTTTAGGTGTAAATGTTTTCATTGTACATTTGAGAATATCAAGTTGAGTCATGTATGTTAAATTAGATCTGTGAAGTTTGATAGGACTTGATTTAAATAACCCGTAAAAAGGGACAGAAACATGATAGGATTGATCTATTACTCATTTGGATAAAACGTTCTAATAATGTGGATTCTTTTTTCAGCCCAATGCTTAAAAAGGTCCATCCCTAATATAATTTATCGAATTGCGTTTTTTCTAAATATTTTTAGGAGGTTCTGAATTCGTTTTTTATATATGTTACTATATCAGTCATATTTTTTGGACCGATTTGTTTTTTTTTTACCTGAAATTGTACCTTCTACTTGGTCCGATTGTTGCCAAGTCGGGAACACCTCAAATTTTAAAGGCACGTATAGAGTTTTTTATATCTTTGTTTTATAATCTTAATGTTGACATGTGGTTTAATAGTCAACATTGTGTGGAGCTGAACTGATTGTGGATCTCTTTAATGCTAAAGAGTTCAGTGATTATAATGACTGAACGGTATAGTATGATAGGTAATTTGTAGCTTCTTAAAGAAGAGTGAAAAGGTGCGACCCCCCTCCCCCTCCAAAGTTAATTTAAGACTTTTTAGCATTTTGGTTTTGAAGTCTATTTTTGTAAATCTCTTTAAGCAGTTCTGTAGGTTGAGTGTACACTTCAATAAGGTCCTTTTGATATTTGCCCTAACCTTGGCAACTTTGATAAGCTTATAAATTTAATTAAAGTGCTCGGAAGTGAATTTGAGATGTCTGAATGCTGATTCTCGTCTATTTGCCAATATCCCTAGGACTGTTTTAAATAATCTGTAAGAAAATAATAAAAAAATACGCCATGTTTTATGAAGCGTAGTTGATGTTAAATCGATAAATAGTGCATTATGTCAAGCTTTGTGTATGTAATTATCCACTGTTGTTTATACGTAACCATTAGTATAAATGTTGTAGGTATTAATAAAATAATATGTCGTTCTAACCGCATTGGCTTGAGTGAGAATCAATATAACAATATTACTTTAACCTAGTATTGACTGAACTGTATCATTTTATTTATATTAAGACCAGCGGCCGAAGTCTAAAGCAAAATTTTTGATATTTCGCGAAGACAATTTCAATTTTCTGATTTTCGGCTGCTTCAAATATCCTTTTAACGTACGTAGCTATTTATATCTTTAATATATCTTTAAAAATACGTATGTTTTTTACTTCATTCAATATTATTCCCAAACAATAAATACATGAAAGCACCTTTGCTTTCATGTATTTATTGTTTGTATTTATTCATTATTCAATTGTAATTATTCATTGTATTTAAGCTTTGTCTCGGCATTTTAAAGCTTCACCTGGAGGCCGATTCTCGCGGCAATCAAACTTTTATCGTGTGGTAATTTGATTGCGATTTTAACCGTTATACCTAAAAAATAAGTAAAATGTCTACACTTTAAAAACTATCGCACGAACAAAATCTAAATACGTGAAATCGTGACCCTGAGAAATCCAAAACTATTTTTCTTCGACAAAGAAAATTCGATCGGTGAACTTTTTTCGTATACAAATTGCACGAGAATTGTCCCCCTGGTTGTTTCATAGAGCTCAAAGTCTCTATGGTATATCAAAAATAACACAACATTAAGTTGTCATTTTGCAAATAATTTTAAGTACCTATGACATAAAGCTTAAATAAATATTTGGTACGCTACCGGTTAAGGTATGAAATCTCCTGTTTCGACTCTTATTTGTCTGGTCTTTTTAGTTCCCTCTACCAATCAACTTAACGGGCTTTTGAGTATACTTCCGACAGTACCTTTGAAATAAAACAAACCATACTAAACTATACAGTATCTAAAGTTTAGAGCACGCAACTTGTATATTCGTTGTTTGTTCCAAAGCTAGCATTCAGGGCACGTAACTAGGTACTAGTGGATAGTACTATTGTTGTGGTAAAAAGAAGCCAAGTTTATCTATTGTTAATTTATTTAAAAACTTTAGTGCACAAACAATAGTGTACAAAAGGTGGACCTAATGTTAAAAGATTCTCTCCCATATTAGGTCAAGCAGAAAGACTTTAGTAAGTGCAGGAGAACACTCAAAATCAAAAATCAAAATCAAAAATAATTTATTCAATTTAGGACACAAAATGCCACTTATGAACGTCAATAATTAGTGTAATATCAATCAATTTTGGCCCGTATGGGGCAAGAACATGTATCCTTATCTTTTGGGCCCTACGAGCGCTTCGAGACAAAACACAGACAATTTGGCAAGTGCTGAGAAGAAACGCCGGAACAAATTCAGTCACCACTAGCCACTGCCTCAAAAATGATACAAATCAAAATAAAGAGGAAGGTACATCAGTTTGGTGCAGGCTGGACTGTCCATACATTTTCGTCATTAAGATAGTCTTGAATATTATAATACCCCTTCGACATTAGGGTAGTTTTGACTTGTAACTTAAATTTGTGAATAGGTAGTTCGGTGACATTATTACGTATATTGTTGAAAAACTTAACACAATTTAAAACAAGTTTTGG
The DNA here is from genome assembly GCA_963924145.1 of Pyrausta purpuralis. NCBI lineage: Eukaryota > Metazoa > Arthropoda > Insecta > Lepidoptera > Crambidae > Pyrausta > Pyrausta purpuralis. The sequence goes on from OZ001665.1 coordinate 6,045,083, forward strand.
CTTACCTGAATTTTGGAATGACACGTTTGCTTTTATTTCGTGTGTTATACAAATGAATGTCACTTTTTTTCATGAAAAAATCTAAATTTTTACGTACGTACATGATATTATCAAATATGTATTGAGAAGCGACAGTGAGGATGTTAATTTCCTTAAAGAATTCTCTCAGGGATTCGCGGGGACTAAGTTTGTAAATGGCACGAATGGCTCTTTTCTGTAAAATAAAGATGGTATCGATGTCCGCAGCAGAACCCCACAAGACTATTTACTGATGGTGTTGGGTATTATTCTCTTTCATGGTTCTATATGTGCATTAAGAGAAAAAAATTGTTTAGAACAAAGCTCAGTTCAGTTCAGCTTTATATAGGAGACAAGAGAAAGAGTTGACATGGTTACCTTACAAATGTCTTTATCAAAGTTATTTGAAAAGATACACATATATTACCTACAAAAAATAAAAGCATTATAATTTTTTAAATTCCACATTTAATTTTAAGTTAACATGGAATAATCATATTTTACCAAAGTACGCAAAATTAACAAATGCTTAAAATATGTCCCGTAATACGTTTTTATATCTCCTTGGTAGGCTTTTAGGTATTTGTTTACGGTAACAATAACTTTAATGTAACGAAGCCCCATTAGATATTGTTTATTCCTTTAATAACGTGAACTATTTCATTCTTATGTTAGATTTATTATAAAGCTAAGCTTTTACTGTGTACTTTTTTATGAGCAATGTACGAAAAACCCGAGTTTTCATCCTTTATCAAAGAACCCTTTAATTATCTTGCAAATGTATGCTCATATAAAATAACAAAGTGGAAGAAATAGTTATAAAAGCACCTGTAGCGGGAATTTCAACCTCAAATCGTTTAGCATTAGATCGAAAATCCTTTGACAGCTGTAAATGCATAGTGCAAGCAACTGTGCACAGTAGAATAATTGTTGGTTGGGTAATGGATACAGCTCAAAAAGTATTTTGAACCTTAAAATGACTGATGTAGAATTAAAAATCGTATGACTCAATGGAATGATGCAAGGTACTCTAGGAGTTAAAGTTGTTCCTAGTTTTACAAAAGCAGGTACTGAAAAATCATTCTTAATTATTACTTTAAATAGAATAACCGTATTCTGTATTATTGTTTCTTCTGATTTTAAAAAAATACAAAATAAAGCAAAACCTCCAAATTTAAACACGTGCAAAGGAAAACCTTGTATAAATCCGATTGCTCTCATAAAAAAAAGTTGTACATTATTTTTTACTAATTGATTAAAACGCACTCTTTTACGTCAAAATGTTACTAAAAGCGTTGAAAACGTTTAAAACAACATCAAACAAGTCCACTTTTGTCAAAGTTTCCGATAGGTACATTAAATGTGTTCAAAACATCAATGAGTTTTGTTTGTGAACCTTTGATGGCACCCTAACAAGATTCAATTAGTTAAAATTTTAAAGACTGTTGAAATTGAGTATTTGATGACATTACGAATAATTATATGAAAATGTACGTAGCATCCCCTATAAATAAATTTAATGCCGTAATAATAACCTATAATATCTCAGGTGTATTTTAGACTAACATTTCGATTTATTTAACGTAAACACTTACCCCCTTATTTACAATAATTTAAACAGTCTAATAAACCTATTTAAGCTGTTACACTGTTTTGTCACTTTCTGTCAAATGACAAAAAATGTGACAAACAGTGTCATAGTTTTAAAATAAGTTTATTTGACTGTTTGCGTTTTTATGAATGAGGGAGGATCCATTGAATAATCCATGGTGGTTAATTTATTGAATTGTCAAATAAATTAATTTTACACATTTTTTATGTACATATTTACTAGAAAGGTGCCACAGCCCTTGACCTATGTACAGTCACTTGCAGGTAACCTTTTGTATTCGCGAGGTGAAAATCAGAAGCATCTGTTCCGATGGTATTGTCCGCCAGTGTAGTACACTCCTGTGCACCTGCACTCGTCTTTACAATCTCGTTATGAGGAACCAGAATTAATTATATTTTTGAATCACTCACTGGCTTCAATTTGGCGTGAGACATGCTATGATTATTGTACGATTATCGAATGAAAATGTATTAAAATCCACAGAGCATTGTTTTTTTAAAAAAAAAATCAGATTCATCAGATTGAAATTTGGTATAAAAATTCAAGATTTTTTAGTAATATTATTTTCTGCTAATACCATATATATTGTGATTTAAATGTTCTCTCTAATACCCCTGAATTCAGTTCACGAATCACAAGTTGTACTAAACTAATCTGAGCCTAACCAGTTCATAATTTATTCGAACCACAGCTTCTAGCCTGTCCGAAATTTTACCTGAAAAATATAATAAGTAGAAAAGACACATCAGATACCTAGTTCAGAACCACTTGCAACTGTCATAGGACTTGGCAATTTACATTAATTTATTTATAAATTGTTATATAGGTTGTCAATACATACTATGTAAAAAAAGTAATGAGACTGATTTCATATTTTATTATATCAAGGCTTTTTTTTCAAACTTCGGTGAATTCTTTAAATAGTACCTACGTATATCAGTTCCATAGCCAATGTAATATATACAAGTAAAAATATTTTCATTAAATAAATCCAATGGATAATCCACGTTCATATATATTTTTTAATACGTGGAAGTCCTCATAGTTGAGGTAAGACCTTTGCCCAGAAGCGAGAAGTTACAGGCTTACTTAACTTTTTAACTATTAATCCGACCGAATGGTTTAGAATCGGGAGGCTGGTGTCTAATTACAGAGTATAACAAAACTGCGTTCCCTATAGGTATTATTTTAGAGCTCAAATACAAAAAAAAATGTAGGACCACGTTACGATATTTGTGGTAGTGATGAATCCAACAAAACAGTGAAAATCGGACCTTCTGTCTCGTTATGAAGAGTGTAACAAGCACGGAGATCACTTTTTTTTTAACCCTTAATTATTCATTAGTATTATTAACTTCTCTGCGATCAAGTTAAATATCTCAATAAAAAAAATATCCAAAAATAATCATTCAGACATCCATAAATAATAAGATTTTGAGCAAACGGTATACAGCAAAGTGTATCAAGATAAAAATATAACTTTGGACATAATCTAAACATTATCTCACCGTATTGCAATTTATAGCTTCATGCAAGTCGTTTGCTATTAAAAGGTACGTGAGTTCCGTGGTTCATTGGTAACATAACGTTATTAATGGTATTCGTCATTATCATATTTAGATAAGTTTAACAGCGTATTTAGACTGATTCAGATGAACAGTCGCCAGCACATCAGGCTACCCACTTTTGTTGCAAACTAGCCCTTATTACAACTGTATAAGATACCGCAGTGTTTATCTTGACGTGCTGTTGTAAGTATCTTTATTAGACTGCATTTTATTTCTATAGAAAACTCTATCCTAATATATGCGCTGACCAATTAAAAAAATAAAAATTAAGTCTTACAGGGGAATACTTTAATCAGTTATAATTTTTAGTTTTATTGAAAGGGAATTTATGTCTAAAGCAAGTTTTAGATATCGACTAAGTATGTCTAATTTTTGAGCTGCAAGTTTTGTAACAATTTCTTAATTTATCAATGATAAGGCACCGTTCGAACCTACTTGAAGGTATGGTCAACACTGTGGTATCGTAACCAATTGTAATAAGGGCTAGTTTTCAGCAAAAAGATAAACCCTGGTGTACTAATCATCATCATTTTCAGCCAAAGGTCGTCCATTGCTAAACATAGGCCGCCCCCACGATCTTCCACAGCGACCGATCACAAGCGGTCCGCATCCAGCGTGATCCCGCGATTTTCATCTCGTCGGTCCAGCTTTTTGGTGGACTTCCTTCGCTGCGTATTAGGTCAAAGGGTATCCAATCTAGATCTTTTCTACCCCCTCGGCCATCAGTTCTTCGCGCTTTGTGCCCTACCCATTGCCACTTGAGCTTACTGATTGATTTGCTGGCGATCGTAAATGTCATACATTTTAAGCAATTATTAAACGCTCGAAATCCTGCTTATTAATAACATCGTTAACGATTTCAATTTGAATACGTTTGATTGAGATCTTGTCCTGGCGAAACAGCCTGTATATAATCCGTCGTCAAGAAGAAAAATCTTGATTTTCTCACAAAACCTTAACACCACCTATTCTCAAAAGATTGCGTTTACTCTCAATTTAATTCCAATAAAAGAAAAAACACCAGACGCCGTAACGTTAATGAAACGTCATTGGCAACCGACAGAACAAATCCCCGATTTGTTGATGCCTTCGAAATAAATTCGCAACGAAATTCATCGGAGAAGCTCAAACGGTAATGTAGAAGTGTCATTTTAGAAACTAGACGTATTCCACGGCTTTCTTCACGTACTTCAAGTATTTATTACAAGATCTTAGTCTATTTTAATATTATATTAAACTAGCGACCCGCCCCGGCTTCGCACGGGTGCAATGCTGATACTAAATACACTACAGAAAAACTGTGAACGTTGTATATAAAAACATAGCGGCCCGCTCCGGCTCCGTGTACCCTATGTTTCTTTACGATTTCGTACAGGATGGGGTCTTCATCTTTATCCGATAATTCAGCTGAAATAACCCTGTCAATTTGGTTTGGTCTAATTTTGTTCACTAACCACACCAACAGGTGTACATGTGGCAAGCCACGTTTCTGCCATTCTATTGTGTACATATGACAGCGCGGCGGACATCTGTAATATCTTCGAAAATATTCACTTAAATCATACGGTGTAAAGGGCCAATAGATCTATATTAAATGAACAATGTATTCAAGGTATTTAATTGGTTAATGATTAATGCTGTATTGGTTAAAATCGCTTCGAAAATTAGCCATTATTTGTCGTAAAAAGTAAATGACAAAAAAAAGTTATTGTGGGTTATCCATAAGAGATAGACATATACCATCACGGACTTTTCTGTAGACCTTTTCAATGTGTACAATACTTAGTACATTATTTTGATAAAACTCGTAGGGTTCAGCCTGCGTTTGCAATGTAAGCGGAAAAAATGTAATTATTTACGACATGACATTCGAAGACTCAAAAATAACAGTACTTCTGCACTATTTAGTGGATGTTATTATACATATAAACCTTCCTCTTGAATCACTCTATCTATTAAAAAAAACCGCATCAAAATCCGTTGCGTAGTTTTAAAGATTTAAGCATACAAAGGGACATAGGGACAAAGAAAGCGACTTTGTTTTATACTATGTAGTGATCAACGTTGAACCATTGATTATTGTTGTGATCATTTATTATTAATTCTTAAACATTAAAAGGCTGCGTTTTGCCAAACAAACTAAAACACTTTTCGAGCATCGTGAAAAGATTTGACCTGCTCCTATTATCTTTTCCACATTCTTAAATATGAGCGATGGTAGCTTAGCATTTCTCCATGAGATCGGATCAGAAATGAGGCTATACGTAGAAGAACTAAGGTCATGCCCTGAGAATCAATAAGCGCAAGTGGCAATGGGCAGGGCACATAGCGCGATAAAATGACGGATGTTTGGCCAGAAAAGTCCTAGATTAGAGACCTTTTGACTAGAGACGCAGCGTTAGATGTTCACTGTCAAGATAGACAGACGACCGTGTAAAGATCGCAGGATCACACTGGATGCGGACTTCTTGCAGTGGACGTCCTGTGGCCGATAATGATGATGATGATTAGAATTTCGCGTGTCGTTATTGAGAATTGTAATAATAGTTATATCATTCAAGAACGGAAACCAGGAATTTCCGTTCTGCCAAAAATGATCCGAACGGATATCAAATCCGGAACCCTTACCTAGACATAACATTCTCTCGTCACATGAAGATCTTATTGAAATACCAATCCGTCGAAAATATTTCATGCGTAAAACCAAGCCTCATTGCAAAGTATTGTGTTTATCGAATTGAATGCTTGAAAGATCAATTCTTAAAGGCAAATAAATTGCTATTTATCGTGTACATCTGTTGTTAGTTATGTAAAAAAGAATAAGATATTGTGTAATATTTTCTATGGAGACATGGTCGAAAGCTGAAATAAAGCAGATGCTGAGACAGGAGTATTAATAATAGAGTATTAATAATAATAAGACAAGAGCCATTGCTTGAAAACAGCATGTAACAAACTACGACTAGCCACTTGGAACGTGGGAACATTAACGGGAAGAACTACCGAACTGGCGGAAACGCTAAAAAGAAGAAACATTAACATCTGCTGTCTGCAGGAGACAAAGTGGAAGGGCTCCAAAGCAAGAAATATAGGACACGACTATAAACTCTTTTACCACGGAACCACTTGCCAGAGAAATGGAGTGGCCATTGCAGTTGACAAACATCTAAAATCCAGGGTGGTTACCGTGGATAGACGCACAGACCGTATAATGTCCATAAAACTTGCAATGGATGGGCAGCCTCCACTAAACATAATAGCTGCTTATGCCCCGCAGGATGGCTGTCCAGAAAAAGAACATGAGCTATTTTGGGACGAGCTCGATAGTATGATGCAAGTGATCCCGCCTAACGAACAAACCATCATAGGAGCTGACCTTAACGATCACGTAGGCACTACCAACACTGACTACCCGCAACATCATGGCGGTTTTGGATTTGGCTCGACAAATCGCCGTGGGCTGTCCATTTTACAGTTTGCTAGCTCTCATGACATGCCCATTATTAACACTTTTTTCAAGAAAAACCCAGAACACCTCATAACTTACAAATCTGGAAATCATGCTACGCAAATCGATTACTTTCTGGCTAAAAGAGATACTCTTCGACAATTTCGAAATTGCAAAGTTATTCCAGGTGAAGCTCTTACCACCCAGCATAGGTTACTTGTATCTTGTTTCAAACTGAGAAAACCGCAGCGCTTTGTGCATGATCGTACACCTAGAACCAAATGGTGCAAACTCAACACCCCAAAAGGTAAAGAACTTGTCGAGTCCTTAACAGAACACCTACTTCAGGATATCAAAAGCAAAGAAAAATCTGTAAATGACCTATGGAACGACTTCGAAAATACCTGCAAGTTAAAAGCATCTGCTGCACTTGGTGTAGCAAAAGGCGGTTACAAAGATAAGGAGAACACTGATTGGTGTAATGAAAATGTAAAAGATCTTATCTCCCATAAGAGAGCACTTTTCAAAACGTGGCAGAGTACCCGCCTAGACACCGATAAGGAGCTCTACTATGTAGCTAAAAAGATGGCGAAACAAGCAGTTGCTCAAGCTAAAGCCGCCGCAAACCAACACATCTATGACAACCTAGAGAGGGCCGACCATGAATACGAAATTTATAAAATAGCAAAAAGGCGACTTGTCGCCTCCCAAGATTTTAAAAATAATAAATATATAAGGGACGATAAAAATAATCTTTTACTAACGAATGCAGAAATCAATAGCCGATGGCACTCTTACTTTAACACATTACTTAATGAGGAGTTCCCAAGCCAGGATTTCTTGCCTCTACCACCTATAGAAGGGCCTATAAATGTTATTACGCCCACCGAGACCAAATCTGCTATCAATAAAATGAAGAATAATAAGTCCCCCGGCCCGGACGGTGTTCCGGCGCAACTCTGGAAGATGCTTGGTGATGTTGGAGTAGCCTGGCTCAACTACCTCTTTAATGAGGTTATTAAATCACAAAGGATTCCTGACTCCTGGAGGCACAGTTTTTTAACTCCAATCTATAAAAATAAAGGAGACATTCAATCTTGCTCTAACTACAGGGGTATAACACTTACTTCACATACCTTAAAAATATGGGAACAAGTTCTAAAGCTTCAACTTTCCAATATCACCAAAGTAACAGCAAATCAGTTTGGCTTCTCCAAGGGAAAAGGAACCACCGTCGCTATACAAACACTGAGGATATTAACTGAAAAGTATAGAGCGCAGAAGAAGAACCTGTTTATGGTTTTCCTTGACCTGGAAAAGGCTTTCGACAGGGTACCGCGTCGACTCGTCTGGCAAGCGTTGAGGAGTCAAAATGTGCCTGAATTCTATATAAAACTTCTGCAGGACATGTATACCGATGTTTGTACCTCAGTCCGCAGCCCAGCAGGGACTAGTCACCCTATCCCCGTAAAAGTAGGAGTTCAGCAGGGATCAGCTCTCAGCCCTCTTATATTCATCATCGTGCTGGACTATCTTACACGAAGTGTACAAGATGAGTTACCATGGAGTCTCCTGTACGCTGATGACATCGTTCTAGTTGCGGAATCATTAGAAGAACTCCAGCTAACTCTAAACAAATGGCAGCATGTACTGGAAAGCAACGGACTTAAGATCAGTCGAACGAAGTCTGAGTACATGAAATTTATATTTGGCCGACCTTGCGAGTCAACATTATATATAGACCAGGTCCCTTTACCCCAAGTTAGTAAGTTTAAATATTTGGGCTCAATTATCGACGAGACCGCCAACTGTGACGCCGACGTAACAAATAGAATAAATTCCGGCTGGATGAAGTGGCGATCGCTGTCAGGTGTACTCTGCGACCGTAGGATACCTGTCAAAAACAAGGGTAAGGTATACAAATCCTGTGTAAGACCCGCCCTGCTCTATGGTGCAGAGTGCTGGACATCCAAGCGGAGCCATGAATGCAACCTCCATGCCGCCGAGATGAAGATGCTCCGATGGGCTGGTGGTGTGACAAAGCTGGATAGAATCAGAAACGAGCATGTCCGGGGGAGTTTTAAAGTCAGACCTATAGCAGAGAAACTCCTGGAAAGCCAGCTTCGTTGGTACGGCCACGTTATGCGTCGTGAGGAGGATCACCCCGTTATAACATCCCTTAAAATTGACATAGGAAAACAACCCCGAGGACGCCCAAAAGCTACTTGGTGGAGAAACCTTGAAACTCGAGCTAAATTAGTCCCAGCTAGTATAAGTGACAGAGCTGAATCGCGCAAACATATTCAGAGGGCCGACCCCAAATGAAATGGGAAAGGGCACGGAGAAAGAAGCTGAGACAGGAGTATTATTTCTATGGAGACATGGTCGAAAGCTGAAATAGAGCAGATGCTGAGACAGGAATATTATACATCAAAGATCCGGCTTGAGCAGTGGACAAAGCTATACCCACCTGCAGCCTTGCGTCTCCCATCTTCTGAGACACTCCCACCGGGTGGTGATCTTCCCTGGGCTGTCTGGAAGTCTCTCAATAGACTTCGGGCAGGTGTTGGAAGATGCCAAGAAAACCGGATGAGGTGGGGTTTCTCCGGAAATGACAAGTATGATTGTGGCGCGGTGCAGACAATGGCCCATCCTAGCTCATGCACGCTTCAAGGCCTACAGCAGGCAAATGCCAACGCAATCAACGTTGCCCAACACTGGGCAAAAATATTATGATTGTTACCAGTCGACTCGAAGAAGAAGAAGAAGCAGATGCCCCATATAAATCACTCGGCTTCATTAGCCAGATTATATTTTTACCGATTCCAAAGAAGGTTCCAATTACAATCCCATAGTAAATAAGAAATTAATTTATTAATAGTCCCCCTAACAGCCGACTGCGCAGTACATATGTAGTGCACAATTGTGTGCGCAAACACAGGTGCACTCTCTATTCCTTTTACTATCATAGTCCGATGGTACAGCAAACTGACACGACCGGAGAGAGATCAGGCACAGTACCAACAGCTTTTCGTGCTTTCCGGGGCACGGGGGTGAAACACCGCCAAGTTCCAAACTCCGGCTATCCTGAGAAGATGAACCCAGAAGCATATTTTTGGCCCGACGCGGGGATCGAACCAAGGACCTCTGGCGCAGCCGTCGCTTTATAGTACGACTCACTTACCGCTTCGCCACTAAGGCAGTTAGTCAGTCCTAAAGAATAAGTTATAGGTGTTAAATGGTCTCATCCACCTCTCGAAATAGATCCCGTGCTTCCTGAGATAAGCGCGTTTAAACAAACAAACAAACAAACTCTTCAGCTTTATAGTATTAGTATATATAATAAAACCGTAAAATAAAACTAAAATCAATGATTATTCATACACCTCACCTCTAATATGTGACTCGTTCAAACAAACTCAAACTCTTACATACGACGCAATATCGCAATTTAATAAATTAACCGAGATTGCTCGGAGGACTTTTGTCTTCATAATTATACTATGAGTTCGTAATGTTCGCAACTTTGGGATCGTTTCATAACTCTTTACAAGCAGAACGACCTGTTTGTTGGTTTCTTTAGAATAAAATTTCGTTATTATAGTACATTATGATACAAGTGTGCTAAGTTGACCATTATATACAAGGCGCCATTGTGTGTCATAAGTAAGCCGCGTATATTATGGTCACAGGCACATGTATTTCATACGACGTTTTTCAACACACTTGTGAGGAAAAAACAAGACTCCAATTATTTACAAAAATTGTTCTGTTTGTCGAACGTTGCTCTTTTTTTTTGCCGCGATACCGATGCGTGCGCAAGGCTAAGGCGCGAACTAGATTGGCCAACAGCTAAGGTTAAAAACGTAATAATTCGTGTTTAAAACACAAATTACATAAAATTCTAAATAAATTTGAGTAATTTTTAGTTATAAAGCTGGATTTACCATTATTTGAAATATATGTACGTGTGTTAGTTTTCGCATAAATACTGTTCATTGCTGAAATAAAAGTTTTTCACCCTACTTAAGAAATCGCTTATTCTTCATACTTACTACTTGGTACTAGGGTACAAGGTTAATAAACTAAAGGCACTAGTGCAATAATACTAAAAATCACGCGTGTTTAAACGTCGTTTAAACGTCGTTTGGAGCAAGTGTGTTGAAAAAGTATTTTACGTTCCTTTTTTAAACATTTGCCACTTATCCTGCTCTCATGAGAATAACCCACATGACTAAACACGCCGTCAAACGGACGTCAGTCATTTTTCAAATTACGTACGCAACAGTAAATATTTAGACTGTATGAAGAATAGATCACTGAACATTATAGAGACCGCGTTTATTTTATTAACAAAGAAAACCGTATTTAATTTACGATTGAATTGTTCCCCGCCTTGTTAGCAAAAATCACTGGCTCACACAACACAGAAACGGGTATACTTAAAGCAATAAGGAAATATGCAAAGCAATTTCAGCTTTTATAGTGGTTAGGCGGTGTTGGCCTCATGACACCTTTTTTTTGAGGATTTAAACACGAAATTCCTTTTTGTTGGTAAAATACGAATGCTTGTTATTTTTAACTATTCAGTGTGAAGAACAGAAGCACATCAGGTTGTAAGGGATAGTTTTTTTGTCGGAAACTTACCCGTATTACAAGTGCATAAGACACCGCATGTTTACGATGACGAGCTGATTGATTGTTATCCGTATATTAAAGAATTATCTTTCAATCTGCCTCTCATTTGTGACTTAATGTATCGAGCTAGCTAAAGTACTCTGTGTTTTTTATCTTACTGAAGCTATTTGCTAAGTAAACTACAACTTAAAAGTAAACAATTTTTTTGTTTCAAGCTGCAGAAAGATGTTAAGACGAAGTAACTTAAGCAGCTTAAATCACATGCAATGAGACGCAAGCTGCGAAAGCTACTTTGAAATTAGCAGCTTTAAAACATGTTACTTTTTTAAGACTGATTTGTGAAAAAAATGCGGCTTCTATGTTTTAAATTGTCTACGTTTAGTAAGCTTCTGAAATACAAAAAGGGTACTTTATTTCGCAGTATTAAGGCGAGTTTATTTTCTTTTGTAAACCTTTTATATTATTACGCATAGAACACGTGATAGTCGTATGTTAAGATTTTGAAATGGTTGGAAGGTCGTAACTTGCTGTAATATTTTAGGAACATTTTTATAGCGAGTATCTGGGCTTTGAATAAAAATGAAAATGTATGTAATATCACCGCTAAGAATGCTAACGTACAAACGATTTATCACTTTTTTTAGTTCAGTAGTAAATAGTTAAAGAAAAATAATAACCAGCATTAATCACTAAGGTTCGATTTCATCAGGGGGTTAAACCATCATTATTTTGCTCTCTCTTTGATATTGACAGGACATTTTAGAAAACAGGAAGTTAAAATATTAACCCGAAACTGCGCATATGGGTAATAATTTCCTGTAATTCAATAATACAAATATTTGTTCGCAACGCGAGTATGTCGCATAATCAACTTGATAATATCAACTAGAAAGGGTTCGCAAAGAATGAAATCCTTAAGGTAAGCGAGCTTTTTAGGAATGGGACCTCTCAGGGACACTCGTAGTGGACTTACTTAACAACCTTCATATATCAAAAATAGAACAGACAACTAACAATTATAATATACATTTGTTCTGAAACACAACATTTTTATCAACCTCTGTCATTTCACTGGGCAAAGACCTCACTTATCACGATTAGAAAAAGCCGCGTAAAACTGACCAAATCGACACGCCGCGCCGTCTCTTTTTGGGCCTGCCTCTGCGGCGACAGGCTTCTGATGGTATGCATCTAGTGATTATTTGGACCCATCTATCTATCTATCTTTATCATCTCTTAATATAAGTATATGATATAGTAATTACAGTAAACATCATATTTTTATTGTGATAACATAAAATGGACGGGTCTAAACACGAAATACTAAAATGAGTAAATGCTACTCACTGCTCGACGTTTCGGCTGTGTTGTTGCAATAACGTGTTGAGACCCGTCATGTTAAGTTCTTATTGCAATGCAACGCGAAAGCTTTTAAATCTTATGTTTAAATTGTCTAAGGAGGAACAAACGAATGTTCGATTTATTAATAAAAACCTCATTAAACACGTTAAGGCTGATTCACGCTACACAGTGCCGGCGCTGGGCCGGAGCACGGTCAAATACTATTGTATACGTTTTGTATGAAGTGATTTATGCTTGACCGTGCTCCGCCTTGGCTACGGACGGGGCACGGCGTTAGAATAATACAAGATATTTAATAAATAAATAAATTTAAAAAAAACAGAACTCATGATATATAAATGTTATAACAAAATATGTGAACATTAAACAAAAAATACACAATGATAAAATAAAATAAATTGATACCCAAATAATAAAACAAAAATTAAGACATACATTAAACTTGACACTCAAATAGATAAAAACAAAGACATAAATGATAACAAGATACAAACATATAAATAATAAATAACCAACTGTTTATTTATTTCTTTTGCTTAAATTGCTCTGATATAGTCAAAACTTTAAGTAGTCACTGTAATTGTGAGTCCGAAATGTAACTTTTAAGTTTTATTGTTATTATTAGAAGATAATTATTGCATAATTTAATATAGCCCTCAAATAATTTTGCAATACCCAAACTGAAAGGTTACTAACTCATAAGTGGACATGTTTATTGGGACATTATTAGGGCAATATATTTTTTCTTTACATGAAGTTAATACTATACACTTCGTTCGCGAGTCCAAATCGCACTTGGCGTTTTTTTTTTTCTTTAGGCCTTATTGACTGATTTGCATTCAAACGTGTTGTCTTTTCTTTTTGAACTAGTTAAAAAGAGGAACCCATTGCCTATGCCTTAGATAAGCCATACGGCCAAAGAATGTGTAATTCGATCGAGGAAAAAATAGCAAAAACCCTTCTCAGGATTTCGGTATCAAACATTTCATTGCGAGTTGGTATCTGTGCACAAGATAAGTCGGGTTTTGCTCTCCTATAAAGACATAGCCGTTTAATCTGGTTTTGTCCTCTTTTTTAGGATAGTTTCGTTTATTTCTGAGGTCTCATTGGAAGAAAGAAATATTGCTTTGATTATTTTTAAAAGGAAAACAAGGTAACAGTATTTATTTCAAGTGAATGTGAATAATCACGAGTAAAAGTTTTGCGTAATAACTTTCCTTGTAAAGTAAAATCGTATACTAAATCAAAATGTGTCAAAAAATTATCTTTACGTTTAATGCGGTAAAACGCTGATAAACAAAAACGTAAGAAAGTGAAAAGGACGAGAATAATAAATAAGGAAAAGTCAACCGATACCTAAAAAACTAGCGAACAGAGCGATTAACAAGTTTCGTGTGTAGCATCATACCATTAGTATTATTATTATGTGTATGTACTATGTGTATTTTTATTTTTCTATAATTATGTATTAATGTATACGCTATTTATGTAATAAGTAGTATGTATGTTTTTTTTTTATTTTTTTTATTTTATTTATTTAGTTACATCATTCAAAACTTATTCTACTTTACAATGATTCCTACTCTAAAAAACCTCAATTGGGTTTATCTCGCAGTAGGCGAGTTCGGACTTTCATATATTAAAAAATATTTTTTCAAAAGGGTTTTACATTCTTTGGAGTTCGAGGTACAAATATTTTCGAGAACCAATCGAAATTTTAATCGTCAAGCTCATTCTTCTGCCACTTCCTTCGCGCCGCCAGCATTTTCTCTGTATACGTACCTATGGTTGACTGGTAGAGAGTTTTTTTAGCATTAAGTCCGCCATATGCTCCTTTTGTTTGTGCATGAAGTGTTTTAAATAATAAAATGGTACAAAACGCACCGGTGTTGAATAACAATTGAATTTCTTTTGTGCCTCAAGTGTGGTGACTAAGAATAGTTCTTAACCATGGTTGGTGGAAATTGGATCAGCCATTTCGAGGATATTCTATATATTCATATATATATATGCTTTTGCCAGGACTTCAGTTACATAACTTCGCATTTTAGTGTTAGGCTTAGTTTTGGAAGCATTATTCGTTGCATTTTGCTAAATTCATTGCTACTTTCACTTCGGATACACATGCCATATAATCCGCGCCAGTAAACAGCACATAAAGTCTATATCTCACGATTGTTCCCGGCCAGGCTTTTGTGCACGGAGTGCACATGACAGCAACGACTTAAACGCTTTTAAGCGTAAATTCTTAACAAGCTTAAGCGATCTTGTGTGAGCTTTTTTACAGAACTCGAAAGCGTTTTCATTCAGTTTTGTAGACCTTCATAGAGGGTTCTAAATGTAGTTTAAAAGGAAGCCAATATGTATTACTAGCGGTCCCCCGCGACTTCGTCCGCGCGTTTTGAGTTTGCTCCCTCCCCTCCCCTTCGCAGCGTGATGTTTTATATCCTAAAGCCCGTCTCAATAAATAAGCTATCTAACACAGAAATATTTTTTCAAATCGGTTCAGCAGTTCCTGAGATAAGCTTGTTCAAACCAACAAACTCTTCAGCTTTATAATATAACTACCGGTCCCCCGCGACTTCGTCCGCGCGTTTTGAGTTTGCTCCCTCCCCTCCCGTCGCAGCGTCATGTTTTATATCTTAAAGCCTTTCTCGATAAATAAGCTGTCTAACACAGAAATATTTTTTCAAATCGGTCCAGCAGTTCCTGAGATAAGCGCGTTCAAACAAACAAACTCTTCAGCTTTATAATATATTAGCGAAAGCGCACGTTGTACTTAAGCTGCGAACATTATTTTGGTGCGGAGTTATGTTAAAACTGTGATAGCTCCTAAGATATTTATTGAAATCAAATGATATAAAGGGCAACTTTGTTCTAAATGAAATGCTCGTGATGATGAATGTATTTATTTTGATAAGAATAAATACCTGTGTGCATAATACACCTCTTAAAATAATGCATTATTTTTTTACAAATTTATTAACATAAAAAAGGTTGTAGTAAGTCAATCACAAAAGATAGACATATGCTGTCGCGGACTTTATTATAGAACTCTTAATGCTGAACAATCCTGTCATACATGATTTTTGTGTAACTTAAGCGGTTTCCGCAGCGTATGCAACGGAAGCTCTCAAAAAGAATATCTTTCTCCCGTTTTCGCAACATTTTTCATTTCTGCCGTGGTCTTATGAGTCGTATCTTTATGTTACATAGCCTAAAGCCTTCCTCAATAAATGGACTATCCAACTTAAAAAAAAAAAATTCAAATCGGGCCAGTAGTTTTTGAGATTAGCGCGTTCAAACAAACAAACAAACAAACAAACTCTTCAGCTTTATAATATTAGTATACATTAGCGTAAGCGCACGTTGTACTTAAGCTGCGAACATTATTTTGGTGCGGAGTTATGTTAAAACTGTGATAGCTCCTAAGATATTTATTGGAATCAAATGATATAAAGGGCAACTTTGTTCTAAATGAAATGCTAGTGATGATCAATGTATTTATTTTGATAAGAATAAATACCTGTGTGTATAATACACCTCTAAAAATGATGCATTATTTTTTTACAAATTTATTAACATAAAAAAGGTTGTAGTAAGTCAACCATAAAAGATAGACTTATGCTGTCGCGGACTTTATTATAGAACTCTTAATGCTGAACAACCTTGTCATACATGATTTTTGTGTAACTTTAGCGGTTTCCACAGCGTACGCAGCGGAAGCTCTCAAAAGGAATATCTTTCTCCCGTTTTCGCAACATTTTTCATTGCTGCTGTGGTCTTGTGAGTCGTATCTTTATGTTATATAGCTTAAAGCCTTCCTCGATAAATGGACTATCCAACACAAAAATTGTTTTTCAAATCGGGCCAGTAGTTTCTGAGATTAGCGCGTTCAAACAAACAAACTCTTCAGCTTTATAATATTAGTATAGATTTACCTGATTTCTCGTTTTTTTTTAAATGACTGATTTAATATTAAATTGAAGTTCAAAACTCACTGTTTAAAGGATTTGTCAATAGATTAGATAAAAACAATATTCGTTACTATCCTTGTCCCCTTATTACAAAAAAAACTGAGCAAATGTGAGTCTGACTCGCACGGAACCCTTCCGTGCCAACTTTAACTGACTTTGAGATCCACTTACTTCCTCTTAACCAAAATACCACAATGTTTTGTTGACAGCAAATATATTTTTGTTTTTCATAGTATTTCTATGATGAATAAAGTAATGAATGAATGAATTTATTTAAATCAATTAACAACGACTAATTTTGTTAATAAAACTTAGTTTAGTTTCATTTCTTCCTTAAATATCATTTTTTTATATCTTTTGTATGACGATCTTATAGCAGTTAACAGTATACATCAACTTACTATGTTTCAACTGTATAATACTAGTAGGTTCGGAAAAAAGTGGTTGTGTCATACGGACGGACAGACAGACAGACTTGACGAAACTATAAGGGTTCCGTTTTTTGCCATTCGGCTACGGAACCCAAAAAAAAAGTATTCCAGGTTTAAAGAAAGACGTAACTGGGCCAATTATGAAGTATACCTCCATTTGAAGGTCGTCAAAATGACTTTATTTTGGAATTGGTCTATTGAAAAAAAGTGGATTATAACGGAATTGCTATATTTCAGCACTGTTGCAAGTGCCATGGTCACGGCGTAACTGAAGTTGTTGCAGGTAAGCTGTTATTAGCAGACATATCGGTCTACTCTCCTTCGAAGTCTTTTATTACGATCATTTGCGGTACCATCGCTCATAAACTTACTATTTTCTCACACCTGTTCTCGACACACAACACTCACAGTATATCGTAATCACATTAAAATATATTTTAATGTTAATGACCATTTTAGTAGAAATCAATATATCGACGGTTAATACACACATCAACATGGTCTAGAGATAGGAGAGGGGATTATTTTTAAAAGTTATTAAATCATTGTTTACAATATTCGACCATTATAGACAGACTAATTATGTTATCTAAAGCTTGGATATTATGCTGTTCTGCATACCGCTGCAGACGTTTCAGGAGAGTCTTAGGTGGATCCAAAGATTATTAATTTAACGTTTTCTACCATTTTTTATAAAAAAAAAGAAAGTTAACATTGAAATTTTGTCTGAGTTTCTCCTCTTCTTCTAAGTTTTTGTAAAATTTAACTTTATCTCAAAGTTTGTAATCTGATTAAGATAGGCTATTAAGCAAGATATATTCTAGTGTGTAGGTGTATTGACAGAAAGTTTATAGAATTTTAATTATTTAGGTTCTACTGTAATATCCCTAGACCAAGGTGATTTGTGTAGATACCTTGGTGTGGTAATATGTTACATATAAAATTAGTTCGGTAACTTATATGTACTTCATTATATGAATAAAAATACCGACAAAAGATCAACAGATATTTGTTTGTAGGGTAATTTGGTGTGAGAAAAAAAATATTTCTCAAGAATAGCGAAATAAAGTATCGTGAGAAAGTCGACTCGCGCAGAAGGTTCGTTCTGTGTGTGAAATGAATTAATCTATCAAATTGCAAACTAAATTAATGACTCCAAGATAGCTATTGTGGTCCAGACACAATACATAGTTATCACAAATAACAGGGATGTATTGTGCTAGATTCTAAATATGCAATGATTAAAACTGAATCTTAAGCAAATTCCTCTGTCTCTTCTTTATAAATGAAAAGAGACAGACCACAACGATTCAGAGATTTCAAATTAAACAGCTGCCTGTTGTAAGAGACTTTACGTTTGAGTGTCTATTTACTAATTTAAGTGTTGATTTTACCAAAGTCAGATGTGGAATATTAGTCCAATATAATACAAAACGCGTAATTTGTAAACGTCATCACGTATTTGTCGGCAATTATTTATGAAAATGTAATTTTAAAATTGGCAATTTTATACTTCTTCGGGTGGATAAGTTCTATCTGACGATGATAAAATCGACTCTGTATTAGTATAAAACGATTTATATAATTGACATATACATAAATGATTATGTATATGTCAACTATAATTATGTATGACATTTACATAAATGATTGCTGACAAACGTGTCGTTTTCAAATCAGGCGTTTTGTATTATATTTGAAGAATATTCCATATCGGACATTAAGCTACGCAAAAACTTATATATAACTAAGCAAGTTACACCTGTTTAGATTGATGTTTCTAAATCATTGTAGTCAGTCTTTTTCATTTATTTGAAAGAGAAATAGACATTTACTTTGTTTTTATATTGTCGATGCATATTATTTAAAATCAAGCCCATTGTATACTTCATTCACAGTAAGAATAGCGTATAACTAGTAACTTATAACAGAAATCCTAAATAAATATTATTTTCGTAGGGAACTCTCAATTCAAATTCACAAGTACTGTGTCTGTCAGTCTCAAATTAAATCACACCTCCAGGGTTGTTTGTACAGAGCATAGACTATCAATACCAAAATAGTTTTTTTCCGTATCTAGTCACTTTTTAAGGCATCATAGAATCCTTTTTTTAAGATTTCTGCAATGACAGGAACAATAGATTACACATCTTAAAATCATTGATTGACTGATTAAACGTGGACTCGCACTGAAAATTGCATAACAGTGTTAAGGCGTTTCTTAAAAATAAAAGCTGTTTTTTGGGAACAGTTTTTTTAAGTAAGAAAATAAAAACAGAGTAGCGTAAGCTGCCCCAGAGTCGTTTCATGTTTAATTAGATACACCAAGCAGCAAGACTAGCATTTTCCAAAAAAGGATTAAATTATTAATACGTTTTAATTCAAATTTCTTTCCCCGACAATTGCTGCATTTGATCAAAAAAAGCGCTTATAAGCAAAGTGACGCCCGCACACCAAAATTATGGATTGCGCCATAGAAGAGACAATTGGCTCTTTTTTTTTATTTAGTATGGGTTCGCTCTTGACTCCAGTCCAAGCCTAATGCGACTAGGACGAAGTCGAAGATGAAACGAGCTCGCCCAGAAGAAGCCTGTTCACTCGAATTTTGAAAAGATTCGGATTGTAATCCCTTGGAAACACCGACGCGGGCAGCGAGTTCCACTCCTTTGCCGTGCGCATTATAAATGTTGACGAGAAGCGCTTAGTTCGAAACAGCGGCACATCGACAAGGTAAGGATGGTATCCCGCGGTACGCCTAGACGAACGATGGAAAAAGGGGGCTGGAGGGATGAGCTCATGGAGCTCCTTCGCACACTCGCCAAAGTAAAGTCTGTAAAATACAGCTAAGCTGGCAACCTTGCGGCGATGGGCTAAGCTATGGAGCTTATCATTCACCAGTTTGTCGTCACCTATTAATCTTATGGCTCTGCGTTCCACTGAGTCGAGTGCTTCAAGCTGGTACTTGGCGGATCCATCCCAGAGGTGACTGCAATACTTCATGCAGGACCGGACTTGCGCTTTGTAAAGGGTCAAAAGCTGTTCAGGCGTGAAGTATCGCCTCACTCTGTTCAGGATGCCAAGTTTTTTAGCAGCAGTTTGTGCTTTGAGCTCAATGTTGGGGCCAAAATTGAGATCAGCCGACAACTCCATACCCAGCAGCTCTAGATGGTCGGTGACAGCAACAGGCGTACCCCGGAAAGTTGGAGTATGTAGGAAAGGACTCCTCTTTGCCGAAAACAGACATGCTTGAGTCTTTTTGGCGTTGAATTCGACACGATTGTCATCGCCCCAATGCGAGACACGGCCCAGGGTCATATTTGTCCGCTCAACCATGGCTCCCCTCAAACGACGCACTTCATCCCCACTGGTCCCCGCGCTGGACAGGTATCTCTCTGTAACTGTGCTGTCGTCAGCGTATCCAACGATACCTAGCTGAAACAGGTCGTTGATGTGAAGCAGAAAAAGAGTTGCAGAGAGAACTGACCCCTGAGGAACTCCGGCATTAATAGCCCTAAGGTCAGATGAGCAGCCATCTACGACTACTCTGATCGACCGGTCACTCAGGAAGTCTGATATCCAGCTACAGAAATCAGCAGGGATGCCGAAAGCTGGAAGTTTATTGAGCAAACCTGCATGCCAAACCCTGTCAAAGGCCTTCGAGATATCAAGCGAGACAGCCAATGCTTCGCCGTGTTTCTCGATGGCTTCGCTCCAGCAGTGCGTGACATAGGCAAGTAGATCTCCTGTAGACCGTCCCCGGCGAAAACCATATTGACAGTCACTTAGGAGATCATTGTCTTCTAGGTAGGTCAGCAACTTACTGTTTAAGACCCTCTCCATTACTTTACAAAGTAAGGAGGTTATGGCGATCGGTCGGTAGTTGGCAGGGTCAGCTCGGTTACCTTTTTTAGGTACAGGCTATACATTGGCGATCTTCCAAGATTTCGGCACTTGTTTCAGTAGGAGAGAGAGGCGAAACAGGCGTGTTAACACGGGAGACAGTTCAGGTGCACAGTGCCTCAGAACTCTAGCTGGAATGCCATCAGGTCCGCTGGCCTTATGCACGTCCAGATTGCACAACACCCTCCGAACCTCTTTGACGTGAACTGCAATCTCGGGCATCGAGGAGTCGCAACGAGTTATGGTGGGTGGTTCTTTGGAACAGGAGTCCAGCTGGGAATTGCCCGCGAAGATAGAGGCAAATAGATTTGCCTTCTCAATTGCAGTGTAAGCCAACGAGCCATCTGGTTTCAGCATAGGGGGCAAAGATGGACGACAGAAATTTGTTTCCGCTGCCTTAGACAGGGACCAAAACTGTTTGCTACCCGGAGGATGTGATGACAGCTTGGCCCCTATGCGTCCGACATGCTCATATCGGGCCTTACGCAGGGCTCGCTTAGCAATCTTGGCGGCAGAGTTAAAGGCTCTTTTCCTCATGCGTACTATTTTCGCCCCGGCCTTACAATCGCGAACGTTTACCCAGGCTCGGTATGCAGACTGTTTTAGGGCCTCGGCTTGGGCACATTCTTTGTTGTACCAAGGTCGGGTTTTAAGGTTGAGCGAAATGTCGGAGAAAGGAATAAAATACTCCATTCCCTGCCGTATGACGTCTGCCACCGCATCAGCACTGATTGAAGGGTCACCCGACGAGAAGCAAACCTGCCGCCAAGGATAAGACGCAAAGAAGTGCCGCATTTCATCCCAGTCTGCCGACTCGTATCTCCAAACCCTTCTCGTGCCTCTTGGGCTATCATCAGGAGGAGTGCAGAGAGACATGGATTTCACCAGACAGTGGTCAGACGAGCCCAATGGGGCCGAGACTGAAACAGAGTGACTGTCCGGATCAGTAGTCAGCAGAAGGTCCAAGCAATTTGCAGTATGGCCGGTGTTAGGGTCCTATCGATAGCAATAAAAAGCGGACTGTAATTAAATAATAGGTGCTGTAATTCTCGCCCTCGTTATTACAAATTAATTCAAATACGCGACATGGATATGACCGGCGACGGTGGCTTCCTGAAGGCGAGTCCAGAACGTTCGCTGCGCGCGCTCGTTCTTGTGCTCGTGCGATGTCGTCGGTGCTCGGGGCTTTCCGCTGGCGCTCCCCTCTTGCGCCCGCGCTGAGATAAGATGATGTTCGCAACATGCTCCCCGGCTTGAAGTCTGAAGATCAGAAGAGGACTTCAATGATCTGGAAGAGGGCAAAGGTTAATAAAAGACCTTCGGATTGTGCCGCTCTTTGTCCTGAGTTCAGCGACTCGAGAGACACTGTCGATGCCAGGGTAGAGATTGGTGACACGGCCCATAGACCAGAGCAAAGGAGGAAGAGCTCTATCCTTAATGAGTACAAGGGACCCAATCTTAAGATCCTTCGTTGATGATCGCCATTTCACCTTCTGCTGCAAGAGGGAGACATATTCAAGAGAAAAGCGTCTCCAAAAATGTTGCTTTATCAGCTCTATCCTCTTGTAACGCTGAAGCCTGCTGATGTCGGTCTCTTCCGGAATCTGTGGATGAGGCACAAAAGACAGCGGTCGTCCAATAAGAAAATGGGCAGGAGTAAGGGCTGTAAGGTCATAAGGGTCGGAAGACAAAGGTGTTAGAGGACGTGAGTTTAAAATAGCCTCAATCTGAGTGAGACAAGTAGCCATTTCTTCAAAAGTGAAATTAGTGGTTGTTAGCAAACGTCTTAAATGGTGTTTGGTGGATTTAACAGCTGCTTCTGCTAACCCATTAAAATGAGGGCTGTAAGCGGGCACGAACTTGAATTCAATGCCTTCTTGAGCGACATGGTCTTCAAGATCCGACTGAACCAGGACTTTAGCAAGTTCATTATGAGTGCCAACGAAATTGGTTCCGTTGTCGGAAGTTATGCTAACTGGCTTTCCCCTTCGGGCTATAAACCTATTTAAAGCGGCTATGTAAGCTTCGGTAGATAGAGCCGTAACGAGCTCAATGTGACAGGCTTTAACTGAAGTGCAAATGAAAATTGCCAAAAATGACTTGATGAGTCGGCAACCACGTCCTTTACGGTCTGCTATCAGCACTGGGCCTGCGTAATCAACGCAGCAATGAAGAAAAGGGAACTCTAGCTCTGTTCGTGATGTTGGCAACTGGCCCATGATGGGTTGAATGATATCTGCCTTAAACCTGCAACACCGAACACATTTATGAACTGTGGCCTTGGCTAGGTTTCTGCCACCTAGTGGCCAATAAGATTGCCTTATGTTGGCTAAAAGAAGCTGAGGTCCAGCATGTATGAATTTTAAATGATAATAATTAAAGATGATTTGAGTTAAGTGATGTTTTGAACAAAGCAATATAGGATGCTTGACATCATAACTATATGGGGAATTTTCAATTCTTCCACCGACTCTAATAATATTGTTGTCGTCGAGGAAGGGAGAAAAAGATAAGAGACGATTCTTTTTTGGAAGTGCTGTACCTGCTTTAAGAATGGCATATTCAGTAGGAAACATTTCCAACTGCGCCTTTTGAATTATTAAATTTAATGATTTTTTAAGTTCCTGTACAGATAAGTGACCAGTTAGTTTATTATTCTTATGTTTGCAATTATGAATAAATCTCTGTAAATATGCCATTGTTCTTTGTAAATATGTAAAGTTTGATTTATTTTTAATTAACTTAGCAATTGGATCAACATTAGAATCATCAGTTACGGTAGAACACACAATTAATTCAGGTAGATCATGTTTCTCAGTTTTAGTATTAGGATGTTTCGGCCACTCTGACTCCCCTTTAAGCAAAAAACTAGGGCCTGACCACCACAACGATGAAAAGCAGATGGAATCGGCCTTCAGCCCCCGAGAAACATGATCCGCCGGATTGTCTTTGGAAGGTACGTAGCGCCACGAGTAACCAGTAGTACTTTCCTGAATTTCGTTAACACGATTGCGAACAAAACTTTTAAGTTGAAGAGGTGGAGTGTCAAGCCACCCTAACACGATGGTAGAGTCGCACCAAAACGTGCAATTGGAAATATGTATGCTCAACGAAGACAATACCTTGCTACACAATCTTGAAGCCAGCAAAGCTCCACAAAGCTCAAGACGCGGTATTGTTTTTGGCTTTATTGGTGCTACCTTACTCTTTGATGTCAAAAGATGTACTGTCACGAGACCTGACGGACTTACTGAACGAACGTACAAACTGACGCCGTATGCTCGCTCTGATACGTCTAAAAACACATGTATTTCAAAATGATCCAAATGATTATTAAGAACCCAAAGGGGTATTTGTAAGTTATTTAAGAGAGGTAAAGTATTCGAAAATGAATCCCACAACTCTTTAATTTCCGACGAGACGTCATCATCCCATTCATATTTATCAACCCACAGCCTCTGCATGATAAGCTTAGCTTCAACTATGCATGGGCTAACAAGACCTAGGGGGTCGAAGATCTGACTAATTACAGATAAAATATATCTTTTTGTAAGTTTTTTATATTGCTCTATATTTATCGAATATGATAGAGTATCTTTATTGCAATCCCAATGTAAACCAAGAGTTTTAGAAGAAATGTTTTTATTTATGTCTGAAAAATCTAATTTATCTTTTTGATTTAGAGTTGTATCTGAAATTTCTTGTAAAATTGATTGATCATTTGATTTAAGTTTTCGGAGATTAAATTGTGCTGACTTTAAAGTAGAAATTACGCCTTTACAAATATCAATCGTTTTTTCTTTGGTCGAAGATCCTCTTAAATAGTCATCGACATAAAAATCTCGCTCGATTGCTTGTTGCACATCGGCATTAAGAGCAGTGGGTGCCAAACTGACTAAACACTTTGTCGCTAAGTATGGTGCGGATGACGTCCCGTAGGTCAAGGTATTGAGTGTGTATGTTTGTATGGGTTGAGAAGTGTCTGAGCGAAACAGAATTTGTTGAAGAGAGCGTTGTGAGGAATGTAGTTCAATCGCCCTGTACATTTTTTCTATATCGCCCGTTACTACATATTTATGCTGACGAAAGCGAAGCAATATCGAAGTCAAATCTTCTTGTACTGTGGGGCCTATCATCTGGAGATCATTTAACGAAACTCCTGAACTAGAAGTGGCCGAAGCGTCAAAGACAGTACGAAGCTTTGTCGTAAGACTCTCCTCACGAATTACGCCATGATGAGGGAGAAAATAGTTAAGGTTTTGAAGAGGGCTGGGTGAAAGTTCTTTATTTAAGGTCATGTGACCCAAACGTTCGTATTCGTCCATAAAAGCAACATACCTAACCTTAAATTCGGGCTCACGAACGAATTTTCTCTCTAATGATAAGAGACGGCATTTTGCCTTTTGATAAGAGTCACCTAAGACTGAAGGATCTTGCTTCAGCGGCATTTTGACAACAAAACGGCCGTCTTCCTTACGAAAAGCGTTATCTGAAAAATGTTGCTCACAATTACGCTCCTCTAAGGACAGGGAATGCTTGCTAGGAACACTGTCAAGCTCCCAGAAACGAGTTATGTCTGGGTCAGTTTGTTGACCTACGAAATGACAGGCAGGAGAAGATGGTTGAGCTTTAGGCCGCGCAACGTAACCTGAAACGAGCCAACCCAGTTTGGTCTCATATAATTTAGGTTGATTTTTTCCTAAGTCAATGGAATTGCTACATAAGACTGACCAGAATATATCGGCGCCGACCAAGATGTCGATCGCTGACGGTATATTAAAAGTCGGATCAGCAAGATGAATTCCTAATGGAAGAGGAATATTATCGATGTTTATGAATGAAGTCGGCAATGAATTTGTAAGTGCCGGTAAGATATGACAGTCAAGAGTAATTTTAAAACTATCATCGTGAAGTGACATAATAGTAAGACTGCAAGAGTGTGTAGAATAAGAAGTATTATTATTAATACCTGTTACCGGGACGCTAGCACTCCGTGTAGACAAACCCAGCTTACCACACAACGATTTTGTGACGAAGTTCGCCGTGCTACCGTTATCGAGCAGAACTCGAGCCTGGTGCACGTCGCCCTTGCTGTCCACCACCTTCACCATCGCTGTGGAAAGCAAAACATGTGGAGAAGTAGTAACCTGCTTAATACCATTTATAGAATTTGCAAAGTTTTGTGTGGGGACAGAAGGTTCAGGGGTAGGAGTTGATTCATGTAAATGCAAAAGTGTGTTATGCAATTTCTTATAATATTTACAAGGCACAAGGCTGCATTTATTTTCTACATGACCTGGTCTAAGACAATTTAAGCAAACTTTAGCATTTGAGGCTTTCTGAATCCGAGTTTCAATAGGAAGAGATTTAAATAATTCACAATTAAATAAGTAATGAGTTTGTTTGCATAAGGGACATTGTAAGGTTCTTTTATAATTATTATTGTTTATTTTTAAGTCTTTTTTGTCTTTATTATTTTTTTGAAAATTATTATGACTGTTTTTTGTAGTTTGTAAATAAGTATTCTGTATATTTGAGTCTGATTTAGTTGTATAGTTGCTATTATTTTTATTTTCTTGCAAAGATTCCAGTAAATCAGCTCTGTTATTTAAAAATTGAATGAAAATATTTAAATTGGGAAAGTCACTTAATGTGTTTCTATGCTTCTCCCATTGCCGATGGGTAATAGGATCCAGCTTTTCTGCCATCATATAAATAATGAGCGTGTCCCAATGTTGAGTAGGTTGACCTAAAGTGGATAAAGCTCTAAGATTTTTGTTAGTAAGATCAATTAAATGACGAAGTGCGGAACATGATTCATTCTGAATGCAATCAACTTTAAATAATGCATTAATATGGTTGTTTACGAGCAGCCTTTTGTTATCATATCGCTCGCAAACTAACTTCCAAGCTGACTCATAATTATCTGCGCGTACATCTAAGTTATCAAGGACAAGAGAAGCGCCGCCTTTTAAAGACGTGCGAAGGTAATGCAACTTATTAATGTTGTCTATGTCGGTTCGAGAATGAATAAGTGAGATGAAAGTATCCCTGAATTCTAACCAGTGCTGATAGTTACCGTCAAAAACGGGCAATTCAATTTTGGGCAATCTCACACAGTTAGACTTAAAACCACCCGCCTGTTCATCATTGAGACTCGTCGCTGCTCCTCCTCGAAGGTCACGAAGCTGGCGAGGCCGGGCGCCGAGCAGCACACGCGCTTCTGCCACCAGAGTGTGGTAAGTGTCTTCAAACTGTTCGCGTTCCGTGCACTCGTTGTCCGTATCCTCAGTCAACTCCTCGATGCTGCACTGTAACGCGTCAAATTTGGCATATAAGCTTTCGAATTTACTAAGACGGCTTTCCAAGTCTATTAAGTGCAAGCTTCCTGGTTCGTCATTACTTTTAAGCATTTTTAAATAATTAGCAAAGATAGTAAGCTTGCCTTTCATACAACTACGTTTTTTAATAAGTTTTTGATCAGCCATAATTGAAATTGCGATGAAAATAAGCCAAACGAAAGGTTTGTACGCTATTGAAATGCGAACAAAAACGTAATGTTTATTATGCGATGATTTAATGGGCTAGCAGTGACAACAAAGGAACAGCTGATTGAAAGGACGGGCCGATCGAACGGATACCGTTAGCTTTACTGATAAGAAGCGAGTGCAATGAATGAATGCGTAAAACAGGTGATCGTGGGAACTTAATGAATGCAATAAAATTTTGTTTTGATTATTGCGTAACTCTGAAGCGGCAGCAAGATGGTTTTATATTTAGCAAATTAAATAAATAAATTACAATATGAATAAGACTATAAAGTGTGGCGATGAAAAAAGGGTGGAGGTTAAATTTTGAAAAAATAAATTAACACTAAAATTAAGGCTTTTTAAACAGTGGAAAGGAAAAGATGAAGAAAGGAAAATTGGAACGAACTCACGTATCTTAAGGCTTCCACTGAATTTTTGGCTCAAATCACCAATGACGATGATCGTGCAATTTTGATGCCACGGTGCCACGATGACTCGCAAAGTATGGCGGGGTCCAAAGTCCGTCGCGCGCTGTCCTTCAAATGACTTTTTCGGGCGATTGTAGATGCGCGCGTAGTATCTTTGGCCGATGAATATGAAGTCTCCGGCAGGTGTCTAGCGTTGCTGAAGTCCACAATATGAAGAGCTCCGAAAAAAGAAGATGTTTTCACGATTTCGCGTATTTAAAAAATCCGAAATAAGACGGCGAATCCTAAAGGACCATTGTTAGGGTCCTATCGATAGCAATAAAAAGCGGACTGTAATTAAATAATAGGTGCTGTAATTCTCGCCCTCGTTATTACAAATTAATTCAAATACGCGACATGGATATGACCGGCGACGGTGGCTTCCTGAAGGCGAGTCCAGAACGTTCGCTGCGCGCGCTCGTTCTTGTGCTCGTGCGATGTCGTCGGTGCTCGGGGCTTTCCGCTGGCGCTCCCTTCTTGCGCCCGCGCGCTGAGATAAGATGATGTTCGCAACAGCCGGCAATATCTGGTATCCGCGTAGCCTGTTTTACTAGCTGAGTTAGGTCTAGCGATAACGCAAATTTGCGCGCCTCTAAGCCAGCATGGTCAGTTTTCTCGTACGGGAACAACCATTCTTTATAGTGGCCGTTAAAGTCTCCTAAAAAGTTGAGCTTTGCTGTTGGGTAACGCTGCTGAGCGAGATCAGTCATCTCCATCAGGTAATCAAAGAGCCGAGTCGTCTCCCGGTCACCGCTGTGTGATCTATAGATACCGACGTAAATATACTTTGCAGAACCCGAATCCACTAAAATCCAAATAACGGAAAAACCCGATCTTTCGAAGCAACGAAGACGATGGCAACAAATGTCGTCTCGAATGTACACACAGACCCCTGCTTGCTTCAAGAACTTATGCTCAATAGAGTAGCCCGGGTAGTTGAGGTACGCCACGTCCAACGGGGTTGCTATCTTTGTCTCCGTTATGAAAAACAAGTGTGGCTTCTCAGTCTCGAGGTGATGGTGGACCGGATCGAGATTTGAGTGCAATCCTCTTATATTAGTGAGGTGCACTTTAAGTGGGAGGAAGTGCAGCCGTTGTTTAATCCTGTTTCTCATTGTCTTTCGTTTCATAAGTGTGAGTGAAGTGGGTAAAAAGGAAGGTCGTCGAGGTACTGTGCAATGTGCCAAGTGGTGCTCTTTGGCTGAGCTGACCTGTGAGGGACTAGTTTGGAGACTGCGGGGACGCCCGAACCCCCCCGAGTGTGGCCACCGGGTCCTCCCTTCCAGTCGCCAACTGGCACGGTGGAGCACACGCTCTTATAAAAAAGCGCTGGCAATTGCTTTTTTTGAAGCGGAATGGTAAAGTGACGCTATTTGGAAAAATTTTGGAAGTCGATTCTACTAATAATAATTTTGGATAGTTTTATTATAGGCCAAACGACCAAAATCTATTTCAACATGATTTTGTTAAAATACAATAGTAGAATTGGGGCCCTAAATAGTGAAGAAGAGATTGACTCCAAACATAGTTGATTTCGTTAAAAGTGAAAACTCTGCTATCTACGGATTAATTTAATTTTGGTCTGAAGCATAGCATTTTACTTTTGGGGCAAAAAATGGAAGTAGTCTTTCCTTATTTGGTAGAGTTTGGTAGATTTTGCTTGATGACTTCCAGGGTTTTGCGTAGCAATAACTCCGTTGAAGGTTGTAGAAGGAATGTATAGTTCTTATCGGAACTACAATCCTTATTTCTTTTCGTGTAAAAGCTCTTTCAGAGCCATTTACCTGTGTTTTTCTGTGAAAAACAAGTTACAGCTGTGGTAGCCACACTTATATTAGTAATTTACACTGAAAATAATGATATTAACTTGTGAAATAACTGCGTCCGGAAAATTTAAGCGTTAAACAAAATCGATGCCTTTAATTCTTCATGTCAATAATTTGTCTATAAAGCTAAGTGGTCTGCGGAATAAGCAAAGGTCTATCAAAGTTGGTCAATGATCAAACATAACTTTGAGAGTTAGTTCGGTAACTTTATATAGTATTTTATAGATGGTGTCCCGAAAGGAATGGATAAACTTGTAACTGAAAAGCCTCTTTATGGTCTGTCTAATCTAAAATTTTGACCTTTCTAAAAATATTACCGTTTTCAAGACTTTCCAGTTTTAGTGTTTTTTTTTACAAAAATGCCATTTGCAATTAATTTTCCTCATGCCATTATTACAAATTATTTCAGTTTTCAGTTTTTTGAAATAAATTAATCAATTCTTTATTTCTTGCAAGTAATAGGTAAAAAAAAAACATAATAGAAATTTTATTTGTTTTATATACAGCATTAAAGCAGCATTCACATTCACTGAAAATATAGATAATTCTGATTTCTACATTGACCCGACGGGAAACGAACCCGGGACCTCGGAGCGGCGACGCCGTGAAACCAGCGTGCTTAGCCACTTCAGCACGGAGGTCGTCAAAATCTGTCTTAGTATGTAAAGAGTCTTTGATTTGTGTACGTGACACGATTGACACATCCATTCTTACGTTAACCGGGTAGTAATTGCATGCGATAGACATGACTCTGGCTCAGATGATAGCACGCCAACTGTAGGTGCTGGCATGAGTGATAAAGACAGCTTTAAATCAATCATAATTATTGTCTTTCATAGTAGAGTCCAATGAGTTTTAAATTCGAAGGCTGTATCAACGTTTAATTGGTCATTAGTTCGACTTAAATGAAACAATGGTCTGTTTGATTTGCTTTCATTTTTAACCGACTTCAAAAAAGGAGGAGGTTATCAATTCTTGTTGTATGTTTTTTTTTGTATCTATGCTACCTCATATCTCAGTCATTTTTCTACTGATTCGAAATTTTTTTCGCCTACCTAGAGGGTATACCTTCTAGTTAGTCCCATTTTTGTCAATTTGGGATCTGATGATGGGATTGAGGTAAAACCTCCAATTTTCAAGGCATATATAGTGTTTCTTACTAGAATCTTTATTTTGACGTGTTGTTTCTTTTGATAGTTAACATCTTGTGGAGCTAAGCTGATGGTGATACTCCTTAACGCTTATAGGAGTTCAGTAATTATAATGACAGAAATTATGATAGGTAATTTGTAGCTTTTTAAAGAACAAAGTCATAAGGTGTAACCCCCCCCCCTCTATTGCAATCACAAAAAATAAGGCAGAAAATTAACTTTATAAAAAAAAACCGTCTTTAAAATCAAAATGCTCTAAAAAGTCTTAAATAAACTCTTGATCCTTGAAAATAAAAGAACGCAATTCTAGGCAATCAATTTTTTGAGTCGGTGCCATCACTTTGACCTTTAAGCACAACAACTATCAGAACACCGACTTCAAAAATAAATTGTTTGCCAAGAATGGCTTCCTTTTCTTTTCAAGGATCAAGAGTTTATTTAAGACTATTTAGCGCATTTTGGTTTTGAAATCGGTTTTCACATTTTTAACGCTAATTTATAATGTCTTTATCGAATCATAGCTGTTCATCTCAGGAAAATGTTTACTGCTGAGTTGTGATCATTATGGATAAAACACACCCAACGGTTTAGCGCTCTCCTTCAATCAAATGAAGTGACAGCTAATAAATAAATTTAAAAGCCAGGAATGCCGTTGTTTTCTCAATTTCACTCACTTTATACCAATTGTGGGGACCTTTTCGTTTAAAAAAAACCGGCTAAGTGCGAGTCGGATTTACCCACTCAGGGTTTCGTGCCAACTTTAACTGAATTAGGGATCCACTTCCTTCAACTAAGCTAAAATACCACAATATTTTGTTGACAGCAAATACAACTTTGTTTTTCAAAGTGTTTGTATGAAGAAGAAAGTAATGTTTGAGGTTGTTGAAAATGTGCTATATCTCAAAAACCACTAGTTCGATCCCGTCCAAACAAAGTACGATAACGATCCTTTGATCGTTGAAAGGATTTGGTAAGATCTACATTATTATTATTTTCAAAATTTACACTCGCTAAGTTAAGAAGTTAAAGAGGGGGCGCCCATTTTACCACTTTAGAAGCGTATATCTCGCAAACGATAGACTTTTACAGTAAATGGTTTTGGAACCTCGACGTCATTTCAAAATACCCACCCATAGATTTGACTAAAAAAATTTTTTTTTCGGTTTAGTTTTCTGTAAGTATGGGAGCCCCCTTAAATATGATTTTATTTTATTTTTTGTATAAGAATCGTAAGGCGGTTAACAGGATACATCTTCCTACTAAATTATAACTGTGTGAAGCTTATAGTTATAGAATAAAGTGGCTGTGACATACAGACGGACAGACAGACAGACAGACTTGACGAAACTATAAAGGTCCCGTTTTATGCCATTGCGCTACGGAACCCTAAAAAGTTAATTATCCCAGGTAACCTACCGAAGTATCTATTTTATATCTTTTCGTACACTCCTGAGGCTAATCAACCCTTTTTTTCCATTTTATACCGTCTTGCCTAAACTACCTTTATCTCAAACACGTGTGCTCACATGCGATCCCACATCACAAAAATAAATGAACATACATCACGTAACAACCTGTATCTGAAATCACGTGTGTATCGTATTTGGAGCTCAATCAGTTGCCTCGAGTAATCGGAATCTTCGGCACAATTAGCTTAAACCTGCCACGTGAGGTGAAGCGTCCGTTACTTTGTAGCCTTATTAACAACGTGAAGAGATGCCACATAAGGTTGATTTACTTTTCCGTCTATGACAATATAACAGAATTTTCACACTTCACGCTTGCTCTAAAACCTCAAGATCCCTGGAAATATAATAGGTATATATATACGCGAAAATTCACATTCATTCACTAAAAAAGTGATACTCAAATATAATACTAGGAATCAGGATACGCAGGCTATTCCACATTCAAAAGGTTGGTATTTCCTTCATGGAGAAATGTACAAAATTTAACAATAAACTACTAAAATACATTGTAAATTTACCGGTTAACTGGTTCCACGCCACAGCACGCATCGGTGCGTTATAACAATTAAATTTATATGATATATATGTCATTTATTTCAATCATCAAAAGGATCATACAATTACATTCTTTAATAAATTAGTTATAACATAATAAATAATTATATCTCAAGTGTGGCAGCAAATGGGTTAATAAACTAAAAACCGTCTTTAATGAAACCCTACAAACATTGTAAACCTTTTGAGAAGAGGCATTGACAATACTGACTGGGTTTGCTGCGCAGCTTTTTCTCAGCACTAGCCCACAATGGTCACGAAGCTGCGGTAGGGTTTATATTAGGTCGTGTGATTGTGACTTTAATGGGTCTATTTGCATAAATAAATGACTTTACTGTATGACTGTTTTTAGTTAGTGGCATTCGTATAAGTTGCACTTCTAAAATGCGACTGTGTCAAACATGGAATCCACTGTCTTATGCTATCCAGGATCATGCCCATACTACTCAGTCACCGAGTGGAATAGAGAAATAACGCGTAGGCTTCGTCCGAGGTGGGAGGTGCCTACGCTACGTAACGTTGCGAGATTTCGATCCCAACATAAAAAAAAATACAAATATTTAACCAGTAAAGGCAATCTTGTTTAAGGCTTACTGTCAGTTCTTCAACACGTTCTGCCTGTGGACTAGTCATACGCAGCAGGCAGTCAAGTACAACAACGCGTTCAGGGTGCTGATTTGCAGCGCTTTAACGATGTTTGCACAGGCGCAAATCGATTATTTTTACGCCATTATCCGAAAGAGAAGTGCCTCGCTGCTTGATCGTTTTCGGAGCATTACCAACAGCATACTGAGCGCGTTGGCCGAGCGGTGGGATTCCCCGATGATGGACAGGAGAAAGAAGCTGGATGCCAATTCATTGCAAAATTGAACTAAAATGTAATTATACTAACATAGTTAATAAGGGAAATTGTTACTAACACCATATGGATCGCGGTCCGAAATAAATTATTTGATTTGATTTCACATTTTTTTTAATATGAAATAAATAATAAGTGTAATTTTGTTATTATTGTGATTTTGTACTGTTGAAACTTGGTTTACTTGGCAATTGTGTCAGACAAGAAATCGAACCCTGTGTTTAACGTGCATGCCTTGGCCACCGTCACTTTGACAAGTATTTTAATGATTCTACGGTACATTTCAATTATTTTATTTCTTATAACAAGAACCCTGAGCATAACAGTATGTTGAACACTAAAAAGTAAAGTAAAGTAAAGTTAGCCTGTAACGTCGCACTGCTAGGCAAAGGCCTTACCTCAACTATGAGGTAGTTTGAGCCATACTCCACCACGCGGGCTCAGTGCGGATTGGTGGAGAAGTGTCTGTTGAACAAAAAGAATTTAAAAAAAAAAACTATTTAGTTACGTTCTGCAGGAAGTAATGAAAAGTAAAACCTAGGTGTCATTTTTTATTTTAAGGTTCGGTTCTTTCGTCATTGAGCACTTAAATCTAGAAATGAAACTTATACCTTTTTAGATAAACAAACTTTGTACGGAAGTCTCTTAACAATTTCAACAGATATAAAATATGCCAGAAATTAAGTTGGTCCTGTCCTGAGTCAAAATTTTGGGTGTTAAACTGGATGAAGAAAAGTGTTGCACAGTATTTAGGCTTGGTTTTTTTTGTATATATATGCCTTGAAAGTACTGGTTTATCGAGTCGCAAATAAATACTTCAAACAAAAGAACTTTGCAAGCGGAATCAACTCAAAATTAATCCAATTCCGTTGTTTTTCAATTTGATGCACTTTTTTTGAAGATAAATATTAGTTAAGAGGACACTGGTAGTATTTTAGCTCAGAATACTTTTTTTCTTCTTCACCACTTTAGAAAACCTAACCATTTATTATATACACTCTTCGTCGGTCCATTTGGCAAAAGCACCTATGTTCTTGCGAGTCCCTAGTACTTATACCTACATAAAACATATACCTACGTCAAATAAACATGATACGGAGTCTTCTATTAAGCTTCACCGAATTTGGGGAAGGAAAACTAAAATACTGCATAGGCAGGTACCTACTTAAAGCTACGAGGGGTACAGTAGCAATGACCTTCAGTGCCCCGAAAAATATTTACGTTCAAGACTTCCACATCATTTCAAATTCAGTGAGCACGACTGAATCGATCAACTGTCAGTCCGGGGAGTCCCCACTTTATTACCATACATTTTCCCTATTTCCCGCAAATAATTCCACCATCCAACCCCTTATTAAGTTTGCTATCTCCTATTTAAGTAGGTACTTTTGAATACCAAAAACATTGCCAGTTCTATCGGAATAAAAGTGGATGGAGATGATAAATCATGCTTGTTTTGATGACAGTTTTTGTATAAATGTTGTAATTTTTAAATGTATTTTGACGTGATTATAAGATGAAATCTGGTCTTATAAGACTTCA
This sequence comes from Pyrausta purpuralis, assembly GCA_963924145.1. NCBI lineage: Eukaryota > Metazoa > Arthropoda > Insecta > Lepidoptera > Crambidae > Pyrausta > Pyrausta purpuralis. The sequence goes on from OZ001665.1 coordinate 6,080,436, forward strand.
GCCTTTTTAGCACTGCTTAATTTTTGAACCAGCATGCGAGCAGAGTTCAAAATTTTCCTTTATACACTGCGCATTAAAGCAGCGATGCAGTCGCGATGCTAACGCGCGTCCTAACAATCGCAAAATGTCAACCTTTACACACTGCGCTACTTTTAGCATCTATACAGTCGCTATGCTTACGCGCGTTAGCATCGATACAGTCGCGATGCAGAAGCTGGAAACTGTCAAATTATGTACTGAATTTTGGCGACTGCATCGATTTTAACGCGCGTTAGCATCAATGCAGTCGCGCTTCTGCATCAATGCTAACGCGCGACTGCATCGATGCTGAAAGTCGCTGTGAGTTCTAAGTCGTCTTCAGCGATTATATTGATTTATGGCTATAAATGTGTGACTTTAATACTTTCAGGTTTTTACGTTTGCAAACGTGATTTGGCTAAGCAAATTTATTTGATAACTTCTTATTTCACATCGATTAGATACAAACTGAGGTTTGTTAGTCTCGAAGCTTAAATAAATACTTATTGCGTTAACTATTCCGTTTTTTTTTCATTTCAGGTAAGCAACGCGAGACATCCTTGACACACACTAAAAGGTATTGTTGATGATTGTTTACCGTCTTACAGAATTATTTGAAGTCATTTAATAAACCCCTTTATGCAATAAATTGTTTCATTGCGCTGTGTATATTGCAATCCAGATAGGAGGTTAAAGGCGACCTAAAATGCAAGATAACATTTTTACAATATTTTAGGTTCTTTTGAATAATGATGGGACGCTTCGTGCAAAAATTACGATTTCATTCGTATTAATTGCTCTATTACGATAAAATTAAAATATCGTCGGTGGTTTATAGAAAGGGCGAATACGCCATTTTAGTGTTTGAACTATGGAGCAAGTTTTAAGTTTCTATGGCTGTTTTTAATTATTTCCTATCTATTTTTTTATTTTTTTTATGACCACATAAAAGTGTTAGTTTTATAGATATTTTACGTATAAACCAGTTTACAGCAATTAATCTTTGTAAAAAGATAGAACAAAAAGAATGGATGTTCGCCCTTTATACTGACGTTTTAAGGTGAGCTTCTTGGACATTCGTCCGTTCACTAAATGGCTATACACTGATAAAGTGATGAATGATCGATCATGATAGTAAGGTGAGTATTTGGTGTGTGTGTGTGTGTGTGTGCCCGCGTGTATGTGTACACGTGTGTGTGTGTGAATGTGTGCGTGAAAAAAACAAAAAAAGGGCTAAGTAAAGTTTATTATAAAAAAAATGTAACATTAAGGCTTAAAAGGGTTTTTTAGTCTTCGGAGTATGGCAGGTCCTCATAGTACTTATGGTGGTCTGTATTTGGGGAAGAAATTGAACCACATAAAAATAAGATTTTCAGGATTTGGAGATACATTTGCGCCACACAAAGCAACATTTTCTTTCACCGATGCAGATCAAGATGTAGAAGCATTATTTTCAGGATTCACAGGTAAGTTTGGAGCAATTTAAAGATGCATCATTTTCAGGGTTTAGAGGTAGGTTTGTACCACATAAAATTTCGTCGGAAACAGGAGAGCAAGATGGAGAAGCATCATTTTCATGACTTGGTAGTATATTTAGACCACACATAAGAGATTTTTTTCAGTTATAACAGAACAAGCTAGGGATGTCTTATTTTCAGGAGAAGCAGGTAAGTATGGATCACACAAAACAGGACTATTTTCTGGTACTGCAGAGCAGGATAGAGAAGCATCATTTTCAGCAGGATCAGGTAAGTATGGATCACTCAAAACAGAACTATCTTTTGGCACCACAGAGCAAGATGGAGAAGCATGATTTTCAGGGCTTGGCGGTAGGTTTGGATCACATAAAACAAGGCTTTCCTTTGAAACTAAAGAGCAAGACCTAAAAGCATAATGTTCAGGATTCGGAGGTAAGTTTGGAGAACGCAAAGCGGGATTTACTTTGGGAACTGTAAGCGCAAGAAGGCAAGGAGCAGCAGTATTTTTTCTTGGTGAAGTAGCAGTTGTTGAACACGAAATGTGTTTTTCATTCATCGGAGCGTTTAAAGAAGTAGAGAGTTCACTGTTGTTGTTATACGTTTGTGAGCCAATTTCCTCAAAACTATATTTTTCATTACAATAAATAGTAGGCGGACTAATAGTAGATTCCCTTTCGCAGTTTCCCAAGTGTTGATAGTTTATATCTTTCAAAATAGTAGGGCTTAAATCACGAGGTAGGTAAGGATCAGGGCTGTGGTCTTGCAGTGCATAGGGATACAAATTGGATTCATTTTGCGTGGACTCATTTTCAAAAAAGTTCGTTGAGTCAAAAGTGGAACTCAGTGATTTGGACGATTTGGAACCATTACATTTTACTTGTTTTGTCTTAGGTTTTCTTTCTTTTTTGGTTTTTTCTTTTCTAAACATCCGGTGTCTGTGGCTGCACGTTTCAGTTGCCTCATCCATGATCCTCTCCTTCAAGAAAAAATAATTAAATAATAATGTGGAATTAAACACAAACAGACAGACAGACTTGACGAAACTATAAGGTTTCCGTTTTTGCCATTCCGCTACGGAACCCTAAAAACCATCCAAGTGCAATTAATAATACAATCTGGTACTTACTTTTCTTGGTTTTCGAGTTCGTCATCCATTTTTGAGGTTAAAATTGCATTAAAATCGAGAGCAACTAATAAAACTTATAATTTTATCACTTCCAGTATCTTGTCACTACTAAAGTAGTGACTAGTGTGAGTGAAGTCTACTTCACTTAAGTAATAATTTTAAGTTAAAACCACGTTTAAACAATTTAATTAGTAAAGTATAAAACAAAAGCACGGTATCGGAACGGCGAACGTGGACCGTTCGTTTCATTTTGTTGTGCATTAAAGGCAAACGTACATTGTTTGCAGTTTCTCTTCGACAGTATTATTTGTTGGTGTTATAATTTAAGGGCGAATGTGACATATTAGCCTTTTTTTAAAAACATAAAGTGGATATTCGTCGTTACACTTATTGAGTTTCGCACTGTTCCTGTAATCATACAGGTTCGCCGATTATACAAGTCTGAATAAAAAATTTTCTTTGTCATACTAAAATTAAAAAAAGGTTTTACGAAAAATGGAATATTCGCCCTTTCTACAAACCACCGACGATATATAATAAGCTTTAACGTCTAGGTACTTTCCTATCACATTGTATAACGAAATGAAATGAATATTTATTTGCTCAAAACATGGTTTCAATAGATGGTAGGTACAAATGCTTATTACTTATTTATTTTAGTAACTCGTTGAATACCTGAAAGAAATCAGTAGAAAGCACTCCTCACTTAAAAAACTGAAACCTTATATTTCAGCTTACTTGAAATCTAAAACCGCTTTAAAAAGGCAAAATAAGAAACGAAGATTATAAGCCTCGTAGAGATAATTCTAGTTTCCGAGTAAACATAACATATTTCAGTTCTTACTCGGATATCTGCAGGAGGATTTAATTAAAATGCATTGGTTTTGTTTTATTTAGCGCAGAAAATATAAATATAGTATTAATTCGTTTTCGTTTTTTTTCCAAAAAATGTCAAACGATTTAATAAACAACCCCAGTGCATCGCTCCCGAAGTTCATACAGAAAACTTTGTTTTACTAGAAAAAAAAAAACTGAAATAGCTTTATTACGTTTGATGAACATAAATATTGACAGCATGGTAGCTCAATTAGTAAGAGCGTTTGGCCCGGTCTGCCAAAAGGTTGCTGGTTCAAGTCCCGCCTGTGCGCAAATTTTTGGTTTCTTATTTCATCTTTATGAATATAAAATATGACACTGTGAGTATTAAAAACATTCTAAAAGCATAAATATTGAACTTTACTGTGTCTGCTCAAGTCCTAAAAGTTATTTATTCATCGTCTTCGCTAGCCAGCAGATGCATTTTCAAATGCGGTTGAAATTTCAATTGCATTTCCAATTCCGTCATACGCAAGTTTCGGAACCAAAGTTGGCACGTAACACAGTTGTACGTAGACACGTTGTAACACAGTTGTCAATGTACTGTGAATTACTGGTACTGCGGTCTAGATTAAAGTACCTTTTACACTTACCTATACACAGTGGCCGTAGTGCGAGTCGGAGCTAGACTTACTCGATCAAACACATCGAGCGCGCTAGCGTGAATTTATACGGAATTGAAGCAGCGCCGTCTGGTAGCTAACGGGTAAACTAAAACAATCCCGTTTACGCACCCGATGCGTTTGATCGAGTAAGAGCGCATTTACACTTAGGCGATTTAAGCAGCACGGTCGCGCGGCAGTCGCGCTGCTGTCAATTTCATACATAAAATGACAGCAGTAAGCCCTTAAAGAAAAGCGCTGCTGTCGCTCTAATGTGAAGGCGCACTAAGCCTCGCTCCGACTCGCACTACGGCCTCGGAGCGCAGCGCAGAGTGATCGGATGCCCTCCGCTAGAAACTGGGTGCCTGGGCGCACGGTTCTGACGTCACGACCTCATGAAGCTAATAGTAAATGAAGCCGTCATTTTGGTAGCACTATTTTTAATTTCACATTAATCTTTTTTATTCACATTATATGCGCCATGTCTGGCAACACATCAATTGTCGTAGTTTCGAAGTAAGGAATTTTCATCCTGGCGTTACAAATACCAGACTACGATTATGACGGAGGCGTTTCCCATAAATACCTAAATCTATACTAATATTATAAAGCTGAAGAGTTTGTTTGTTTCTTTGTTTGTTTGAACGCGCTAATCTCAGAAACTACTGGCCCGATTTGAAAAAATATTTTTACGTTGGATAGTCCATTTATCGAGGAAGGCTTTAAGCTATATAACATAAAGATACGACTCACAAGACCACAGCAGCAATGTAAAATGTTACGAAAACGGGAGAAAGATATTCCTTTTGAGAGTTTCCGCTGCGTACGCTGCGGAAATCGCTAAAGTTACACAAAAATTATGTATGACAAGATTGTTCAGCATTAAGAGTTCTATAATAAAGTCCGCGACAGCATAAGTCTATCTTTTATGGTTGACTTACTACAACCTTTTTTATGTTAATAAATTTGTAAAAAAATAATGCATCATTTTTAGAGGTGTATTATACACACAGGTAGTTATTTTTATCAAAATAAATACATTCATCATCACGAGCATTTCATTTAGAACAAAGTTGCCCTTTATATCATTTGATTCCAATAAATATCTTAGGAGCTATCACAGTTTTAACATAACTCCGCACCAAAATAATGTTCGCAGCTTAAGTACAACGTGCGCTTGCGCTAATTATATTATAAAGCTGAAGAGTTTGTTGGTTTGAACGCGCTTATCTCAGGAACTGCTGAACCGATTTGAAAAAATATTTCTGTGTTAGATAGCTTATTTATTGAGAAAGGCTTTCGGATATAAAACATCACGCTGCGACGGGAGGGGAGGGAGCAAACTCAAAACGCGCGGACGAAGTCGCGGGGGACCGCTAGTACATAATAAACATCCATGACTTAGGAACGAATGTCCGTGCACATCACACAAACATTTGCCCCTTGCGGGATTCGAATCCGCGACGGCTGCGTAATAGTCAGGAGCACTAACCAATACACCAAACGCGTCGTCAGAACAAATGGTGGACTTAATGCTAACTAAACTTTAACTAAAGTTATCAGCCGGAGAACGTCCACAAAGGTCTTCCCTATGGTTTTCCTCAGCGACCGATTGCGACTGACGGATATTTCAATATCCTTTAGAAAATTGTAAAAGTCCCTCTACGCCTGTAATACACTCACTGTTCGACGCGTTTTGAAAACGCGCTGTTTTGATTTACGCAATGAACAGATCTATTTAGCATCGACGCAGTCGCGCGTTAGCATCGATACATAATTTAGCAATTTCAAGCTTCTGCATCGCGACTGCATCGATGTTAAAAGTTGCAGTGTGTAAGGAGTCTTAGACGCAAGGGCAAGTGCTCGTTAGTGAGTATTGTACTCTATTAACTGGACGAATCATGCAAATGGCTGTAAGTTGCTAACATAGATTATAAATGCATGCACAACTGCACTGTGCCTCTAGAATTCTGTTGTACGGACACCGGCACGTCAAGGTAAACACTGCGGTATCTTATGCAGTTGTAATAAGGGCTAGATTGCAACATAAGTGGGTAACCTCATGTGCTGTCTACTGTATATTATGGTCTAAGCGAAATACGGGCGTTTTGATACATTTGAATTTTAAATACGTATCAATCAAATCAAATGTTACATGTGTTAAAATACACATTGTTTGATTTTGAGAGGCCAAGTTATCACTTATCTCTTATAAAACTGAAAATATGTTATAGCTTTTACAAAATATACAACTGATTTAACCATTTCAGTTATATACAGCCTTTGTAGTTTTTTTTGGATTTTGAAAATCATACGCGTTATAATATTCACCACTGTAAATAAAACGTATCACAAAGTCATCTGGATTCTTTTGAAAACTCTCAAAAAACAGCTGCATCAAGTCATTTTTGTTACGACTCTGCGCGACTTCGTCACTCCAGTTAAACCTTCCTTAATAAATAAGCTATTCAAAACAAAATATTTTTTCAAATCTGTCGAGTAGTTTCTGAGATTAGCGTTTCACACCAAGAAACAAACTCTTCAGCTTTATAATATTAGTATAGATATTTTATTATGTATTATTTTTAAATTACAATCTGTGCAATATGTTTTTTTTTATTCAATACAAAAACTGAGTAGGCTTTTATTGTAATTTTATATCTCAATTTCGTAAAGTAAGGCATAATATAAAGATATATCTACTCTTCCAATGTAATAATGGTAAAATCATGGACCCCATAGTATAATAGAATACTCAAGGCAAAACATTTCATTTGAAACGAAATGACGCTTCGACAGCTTGTTTTTTTCTCAAAAACCATTAGTTAGCGAAGCGTCATTTATTTCCAAGTTGAATTCACTATGCAAAGAATAACCACTTGGTCCACTGTTGCATAAACAGACGGGTAGATGGCGCTAAACATCACGCGTAATGACGTATCCATAGAAGACCACAAATTTCGCAAGGTTGGACCGACAGCACGGTATCTCAATTGATAGAGCGTTTGGCCCGGTTAGCCAAGAAGTTTTTGGTTCGAGTCTCGCCCGTGCTAAAATTTTTGGTTTGTTATTTCATCTTTATGAATATAAAATATGACACTGTAAGTGTTAAAAATATTCCAAACCATTCTATAATAGTTTTTTTATTACAGCTATCACTTTGATAAAATGAACAGTCACTTTTATAATTCTTTGAAAACCTTAGTACCACATGGTACTTTTGGTTTTGACATCAAAATATCAATTTATCCCCCTCTTTAATAAAATTTGAATATAATTTGAATCTGAATATACCCTGAAAAGTATCACAGATGGGTCTTATTTTATCATCAGTATCAATGTTAGGCAGTGTTATTGGTCTTATTCACTAATCTTTATATATAAAAGAAAGTCGTGTTAGTTACACTATTTATAACTCAAGAACGGCTTAACCGATTTGGCTGAAAATTGGTGCGGACGTAGCTTAAAACCAGGAGAAGGACAAAACTTACTTTTGATCCCATTAGACGGGGCCGGGACTGCGGTGGGAAAGGCCCGGGGCGAAACGCTGGAGAGGTAGCTTAGAACTAGGAAAAGGACAAAGGATACTTTTTATCCCGTTCGATGGGACTGGGGCGAAACAATGTTCACTTGGACCGCTTAACTTTTAAAATAACGCGGCTGGGCGGGATGGGGCTGGGGTTAAAACATAGTTCGCTGGGTTCGCTAGTAATTAAATAAATATATAGACGCACAATAATTACGCGAATAAAATGTAAGTGTTCTTCCTACTTATGAAACGAATAATTTCCTTTTATGGCACTGTCGCGCTGTAATTGTTTTTTCAGTGCCTTAAGCTGTAAAAGAACATCCACTTAAAAAAGCTAGTGCCGAGAGAGATTGCCTGTGTAAAAATATAACCTGGCTCAGTAGCTTGTACAGTTAATTTAGCTGAAGATGTTTTTTGCACCGGATTCCCTCTGGCACCGTTTCAAATAATTATGGAGGCTTTTACGCAGAGCAAAGACAGCAGCCTGCCTTTAAAATTCTAGTTTGAGCGAACTCTCTACTTAAATGTTGCAAAAACAAAATTTCGTAAACTCATTGGGTAAATAGTGATATATTTATCCCCGAAGTCGCATAATTTAAGCGAGGAAAGACAAAGACATATGTTAGCATACGTAATAGTTTGGGTAGTCTGTTAAAGTCATCTCCAAACTAATTTGCGTGTGTCTCGTGACAGTCATAAAAGTATTTTTCAACACACTTGCTCAAAATGACGTTTTTATTCCACCTATTTTTGGCTCATAATCCTAGATATTAAACACGCGTGCTTTTTCATTATATTATTGCACTAGTGCTTTTAGTTTATTAACACGACCAATTCACATTTGTACCCTAGTACCAAGTCGTAAGTAAGAAGAAGAAGTGACATAATTTAGTCGGGTTATACAATACTTTTATTTTAGCAACAAACAGTATTTATGCAAAAAATAACAGTATCTACATATTTATTTCAATAAATGGTAAATCCAGATTTATTACTTAAAAAAGCTCAAATCCATTTAACATTTTCTGTGATTTGTGTTTTAAACACGAATTGTTACATTTTTAATCTTTGCTTTTGGCCGATCTAGTTCGCGCCTTAGCATTGCGCGCGCATTGGTATCGCGGCAAGAAAAAAAAACAACGCGCCATTTTTCGTAAAATTATCGGCTGTGACGAAGTTTGGATTAATTATGAAGTTTAATATTAATGAAAATATCTACTTCAAGTGAAGAAAACCTATTAATAACTCCGCCGGACATACGTAACGAGGCGAAAAACGCGTGCGAAAGTCCTTGCAATCAAATTCGAGTGAAATGTATTTTTACTGTTTTAATAATTAAAAACTTAGTAAATGAAGAGTCTTGTTTTTTCGTCGCAAGTGTGTTGAAAAACGTCGTATGAAACACGTGTGCCTGTGACCATTATATACGCGGCTTTCTTATGGCGCACTCGCTTTCGCTCGTGCGCACACAATATCGCCTTGTATATAATGGTCAACTTAGCACACTTGTATCATAATGTACTATTATTTTTGTATATCGGCCCATAAAGGAAAAATAAGTGCCATATGGTTGTCATTCTGCAATAACATCTTTTTAAGGTTCGATAGCCGAATGGCAATAGTTTCGACAAGACTGTCTGTCTATCCGTCCGTATGTCACAACCACTTTATTCTGAAACTATTCGTATTACAGAGTTGAAACTTAGTAGGAAGATGTATCCTGTGAACTGCTTCACGATTCTCATACAAAAATTAAAAACAATGATATTTAAGGGATACTCCCATACATGAAACAAAAACCAAAAAATTTTTTTTTGACAAACCTGGATCCATGGGTAGGTCTTTTAAAATGCCATTGAGGTTTCTAAAACAATTTTCTCTAAAACTAACGTTTGAGAGATAGATGCTCCCAAAGTGGTAAAATTGGCGTCCCCCCTCTCACCCCCATGTAACTTTTAAACTAACCGAGTGTAAATTTTAAAAAATACATAATGTAGATCTTGACAAAGACTTTTAACAAATTGGTTTGAACGAGATCGAATGAGTAGTTTTTGAGATAGAGCACATTTTCAATAACCGCAAACATATGTTTGTTATTTATATAAATACTATATGGTATTGTAGCTAAGTGAAAGTAAGTGGATCTCTAATTCAGTTAAAGTTGGCACAGAACCCTTAGTGTGCGAGTCCGACTCGCACTTGGCCGGTTTGTCCATGTAACTACAAAGTGTCAAAGATATACTTGTATTATAATGTGGAAAACTTTGGAAAGGCCTTATGTACAGACATTCCTTTATATTGATAATGCTGATAATGAAAAAGTCTGAAGTCCGTTCAAAAATAAAGATACTGGCTGTTATTTATGGCTTATCCTGCCTTGAAGGACCAAATTAACTTGTCCGAGTTACAAGTTGCAGCGATTATGTCACTACGAATGTCATGAACGGCTTGCATTTTTCTTTCCTACATTTTTCCCAGAACTTTCTTTATTATAAAACTTGCTTCAAATTTATGGAAACAAATAAGCCAAGTTTAGTTTTGTATACAATTTACATAACTACTTTATCGTTCCAGTAACATAGAAACAACGTAAAGAAGTTTTACCGACACACTTGGTGCAGTGGTTAGTGCTCCTGACTGCAGAACCAGCGGTCGCGGCTTCGAATCTTGTATAGGGCAAATGTTTGTGTGATAAAAAAGCACGATAAATTGTACCTATCGCATGGATGTTATATGCATTTTAGTATTTATGGGGAGACTACCGTCATAATCGTTGTCTGGTACTTCGTAAAAAAAAATGGGTAAATAAAGGCTAATTAAGTGATTTATTTATAAATAGTAAATAAATTTTCCCAACGAACAACGCTTTGAAATTGAACCACCACAATAAATTGTAAGTACTAAACTATCTCTCAGTAGAGAAGTTCGTTGAATGGCAATCACGAAATAATCTGAGAGCAAAGCGATCTCGAACTATTACAACTCCCGATTAACTCCGGTCTATAGGGGCTAATCGGTATTCTGGATACGTGTCAATCTATCTGTTATGTACTGGTTGATTGATAGGGCATGGCTAAAATGCACAATATGAGAGGGCTGTGTGGTAAATACTATTATATTACCGACTTCAAAGTATCGGAAGCAATCAATTCAATGTGTATGTATAGGATATCGTTAGAATTTGATAATACTTGAATATGTTGATCTATTAAGACTTTCAAACACGTCTGAAAAATTTTGTAAGAGTTTCTATATTTGTCCACGGATTTTTCGAAAACGAGGAGTCAGTAACATGATTTAGTTCGATCAAGTATATTTCAACTTAGGGTATAGTGTAAGTTTCATCAAAAATGGTCCAGTAGTTTTTGAGATATGGATAATGACTAAAAATCACAAAAAAAGCGTACAAAAAATGACTGAAAAGCTCAAAATAACGTATTTGCCCGCTGTTTAGGAGTAAACAATTCATTTGGAGTTGGTGCATGATATGCGTAGACTTATTGTAAGCTGTTTAGTCCGTTTTTATTACTCTTTTTTTATTTAGTGTTTTTATTTATTTATTTGCGCCGTTCAAAATTTTTAAGACGTTAATAGTGAAGAGTAGACACAGAAAACGGCTGTTATGGATTAAACAGTAAAGATCAAATGTAAGAAACTGATTGATTTTTTTAATTCTTTTAATTATATTCTGTAGCTTGAACGATTAATTGAAGTATAAGTTTTATTTTAGTAAGTAAGTTTTATTTCATATTTTTTAAATGTTTTTTTGCGTTCTCTCAACGATATCTGTGTCACACGCAGATAATGATTTAAAGTATAGATCCACCAATTACAATGACTATTGTTGGTGCCATTGATTAAGGCTCGATTTCACAAATCAGTCAGATACGGAATATTCGTCGAATATAGGTAATACAAAAGCCTTATTTGAAAACGTCACTTATTTGTTCGCAATCATTTTTGTAATATTGACATTTTATAATCGGTCGTTTTATACATATTCAGTCGGATAATTTAGTTTTATATTTATTTAGTAGAATCTGACGTTGGTAAAATTTATTCAAGTCTTTAATAATAGTTGTCGAATTCATTGATTGACTGAAACAAATCTTGTCATACTATATGTGCCCGCGACTTCGTCCGCGTGGTATAGTAACTTTGGGTAAAAATTTTAATTACCCTTTTTTTACCCCTTAAGGTAATTTTTTTGATAATTTGAATGTCATATTTATTTTTACCTAATCAAGAGTCTGAAAAATAAGTGTCAAGCTTCTAGAGAAAATGACGATACCTCCATACAACTTTACACCCCCCTTTTCAACCCCTTACAACCCTTTCTTCACATTAAAAAATGCCAGTGTCCTTTCGCGGACTCTTGACTATGTGTGTGCCAAGTTTCATTTAAATCGGTTCAGTAGTTTTGGCGTGAAAGCGCGAAAGACAAACAGAGTTACTTTTATATTTATAATAACATTTATAATATAAAGTACATAAGGATTTACCTCCTTTTGGTCATTATTCAAAACAACAGTGTTTATTAGATTTAGATTAACACTAACAGTGTAATATTAATATTCTTAAAAGGTAAAATTAGATAATGTTTTCAGATTTTTACTTTTTAGCGTTCTTTCTTCTAGCGTTTCAAAACAAAGATATCATTTCTCGCGAGAGTGATCTATGAAATGACTAATGTTTAAGAAGAAGACAAGAAACTCCCAGTAGGCTTTACCTACAGAACTATGCCTAAGTAGATGAAACGGGTCACTCAGAGTGTATTTATATCAGGTGTCAAATTTTGGCACCTTGATTAATTATAGGTGAAAAAACTCATTACGGAACAATTAATGAAATAAATGTCAGTTTCGATTCAACATTAATAATTTTAGTATGAAATACAAATACGGCGGTTGAGTTGGAGTCAATAAAATGGAATAGGAAGTGAAACGCTTTACAATACTTTTTAAATTAGTTATTTACCATGCAAAATGCTTGTACAGTATTTATACCATGCCAAATTAATAGGATTGTTTGGTTGACAATACACAATTTGGTTACAAAGTTTTCTGAGACTACAGGGCTTGTTTCACCATCGACAAATAAGCATCAAACCAACGAATAATTCAAATAACAATATTTCGTATGAAGTATTAGACAAATAACGCTAACCACTTGTTAGGACATTGTGTAAACGGCCTTTAGTATGCTGATGTATGACTGACTTGCGTCATCTATTGAGATAAACATCTACTGTTTTACCATTATTGAAAGGCTCGAGGGCAAGAAATATGGCAGACATTCAGTGTGCGATCTAGGTGGATCTACGAGATTGCTCCGAACTTCTTTACGACGGCAATTTGTCAGAAAAGCCATAGGATCAGTCAGGGTCTATGTTTCCGTAAAGCGTATAGTTAAGTTGAAGAATAATTTATTCAAAGGGTCTGAAATGTATATTTTCTGATGCCCTAATAGTACATTATTATACAAGTGTGCTAAGTTGACCATTATATATATACAAGGCGATATTGTGTGCGCACGAGCGAAAGCGAGTGCGCCATAAGAAAGCCGCGTATATTATGGTCACAGGCACACGCGTTTCATATGACGTTTTTCAACACACTTGCCATTAATCCAAACTTCGTCACACCACAGCCACCAACTATTTACGAAAAATGGCGCGTTGTTTTTTTTTCTTGCCGCGAAACTGATGCGCGCGCAAGGTTAAGGCGCGAACTAGATCTGCCAACAGCCAAGATTAAAAATGTAATAACGAATTATTTAAAACACAAATTACAAAAAAAAAATGAATTACCATTTATTGAAATAAATATGTACATACTGTTATTTTTCGCATAAATACTGTTTGTTGTGTAAGTTATAACCCGACTAAATTATATCGCTTCATCTTCTTACTTACTACTTGGTACTAGGGTACAAATGTAAAATGGTCGGGTTAATAACCAAAAGGCACTTGTGCAATAATATACAGAAAAAGCACGCGTGTTTAATATCTATGATTATGTGCCAAAAATCGGTGGAATAAAAACGTCATTTTGAGCAAGTGTGTTGAAAAGTTTATTAAATCATTATTATTGACAATGAAATATCCACGATCAAACTTGTTACGCAGTAAGTGATTTATTATAAGATGACAACAAATTATTTATTTATTTAAACTTTATTGCACTGTAAGTTGTACAATTGGCGGACTTTATGCCTAATGGCATTCTCTACCAGTCATCCACCTGGTTATGCAGAGAGTTTAATTAGTGGAAGAATATTAATAATAAGTGAGAAGAGAAACTAACATAAACATACATACTAATATTACACAAATATAATAGGATACATAAGCAAAAGACTAATAAACATACATAGAATACATATACTTAATAAATACAAAATAATTAATGATAAAGGTGATGATATTGACGACATCCAAAAAACACAAATAAAAGAAAATGGTTGTTAATTCTGAAGGCAGCCAAGGTTATGATAATTATGTCTTACGTTTTCAATAATATTATATTATCATAGTGAGATATAACAGATTTGAGCAAACGAAATAGAAACATTGTATTCTCCTTCTTCTTCTTATCGTGTCGATGGTAAAGTGACCTTAATTTGTTGTGCCCAGTAATGGGCGACGCGGATTGCCTTGTCGTTAGCACACATAAGGTCTTCTAGCAAGCACGAATCAAGGCACGCAGGACAAGACAGTGAATGGGACATGTTTTGTGGAGTGAACCCGCAAACACAGGACAGATCAGTTCAGGACATTGTGTTTATCAATCGCTTATATAGATATAGAAGATTAAAATATGGCCACTCTGACAGTCGTTAATAAAATATGAGAGCACCAATTTTCTTTTAAATATATTATTAGCCGGAGTTTTAAACGTTCCAAGACATTACAATTATATAGAGATTTCATAATATGGGTTAAGCACTTCAAGAGGCAAACCTTAATACCTTAGCTCTTAAAGGCCTCAGTACAATATCGTCACAGTTGGAAAGAACTTACTTACAAATCCTCCTAAGTACTTGGAAAATGTTAGTTTTGTACCGTATGATGCCCACCTTATTCTAAGCAACTTACATTTACAACAGGGATATGATCAGACCCATGGGAATAACGGAACTCACATTACAAACTTAGTCTTATGGGTATTGTGTGATACTTAAGTAACCTGTTACTATTATTACCTAGTTTGCATATTACACTGCTTTCAGAGGGTCTGAAACTAATCTGATTTTATACATACTATCGGAAGGATTAAGTTTGTTTAGTCCTTTGAAAAAAAAAACAAAATTTAATGACTGTTAAACTAAGCCTTTGCTACATTTGCAATAAATAAAGTATAATTCAATTCAATAATTAGTATATTTTTAACTGCCTCGGTGGCGCAGCGAATACTCGTAGAGGGTCGCACTTTAAAGCGTCGGTTGCGCCAGTGAATCCGGGTTCTGTGCAAGTATTCTCAGGGTAGCCCGGAGTTTGGAAGTGACGGTGTTTTACCCCCGTGCCTTGGTTAATTACGTATGCCGTTGACTTATTCACACCCTTCTTCTTTAAAAGTAATAGTTATAATAGTGCCTCTAGCTAGCTAGCTAATTTCGACTACGGTGGCCAGTCTCAATGACGGGCGGACTGCGCGGGACATATTATGTGTATAGTCCATAAGTGTGTGCGCAAACACAGGTGCACTCGCTATTCCTTTCACTATCATAGGCCGATGGGACAGCAATCTGATACAATCGGAGAGAGATCTGGGCCCTATTTTGAAATTATTTACACGTCTCAATATGCCGTGTGTTTTTACAAATGAAAAACCGAATAAAATCCACACAGGAGTGATAAAAAAGCGATAACTCTATTTTGTAAGTACATACTCGTTTTTATATTTGAAGTGATTTTGTTGATTTTTTATTGATTCTTCAACGAAAATAGCTCGGAATATTGATGCGAGTGATTCAAAAATAGGGCTACAGGCACTGGACAAACGGCTTTACGTATTTTCCGAGACAAGAACCCTGAGAAGTTTTGATCAGAAAACCCAAGTACATATTTTGCCCTAACCCGGGGATCAAACCCGCGACCTCTAGCGCCACCGTCGCTTTTAAGTGCGACCTTCTAACCGCTGCGCCACCGAGGTAGTACTTTAAAAGTATTACAGTATTAAACCATGAACCTCCTCAAGTTTCCCATTACACTTCGCTAACTCTTGAGGTCAGCTCAACGAGAATATAATATTCAAGTTGGATCACGTACACAATATATTGAGTAAACAGTAGAAACTGCTTATCTGATAGGTACTTGGTATCTTACTTAAAATGTTGGCTTCAAAAACTTCTTATCTTCTTGTTTTTATTCATTTACATTACTGCCTCGGTAGCGCAGCGGCTAGAGGGTCGCACTTTAAAGCGACGGCTGAGGTCTCGATTTCGATCCCCGGTTCGGGTCAAATATATGTACCCGGGTTTCTCTATTCAAAAATTATCAAGGCCAATTAGCCCGGTGTTCGAAAGTTGACGGTGTTTCTGTATACGTAAGAACGGGCGGACCGATTATCACGATTTTTACTTTGTTGGATTTGTCACCACCGCGAAGAAGGCATAGGGAGGAGACAAAGTTTACCGGGACAGCTAGTAGTCAATAAAATCAAAATAGACGATAACGATTGGTATCAATTAGAAGCAGGACATTGGATCTGTTTCCTTTATTTCTTACTATACTTACTTACTTTTGTAAGTATAGTAGGAAATTAGAAAGAGGACCTACTCCATCTTCAATCTATTGTGGATCTTAATACTATAGTTTCAGCCAAGATTACATGAGCTATCAGAGAAGTTCGGATCTAGAACAATCGCTCATACTCGAGCATATATGATGGAGACTCGGTTTTGGTTAAGACTTCGATGGACCACAAAATGAATTTATGAAGTTTAATGCACTAAGTTTGGTGTAAAATTTATATAAAACTTGAAATAGCAACATTTTATTTAAGACACCAGCTACATGCTTTATAAATGTAACTTTTTGATCCTTTGCAAACTTTTAGAACCGATGCAGTCGCGATGCAGCCTCGATGCAGACGCAAAATGTCAACAGTTACACTCTTGCGGTAGTTTTAGCATCGATACAGTGGAATATTATGTATTTGACATCGAAGCGCAGATATTTGTGTTAAATTTGCTCAATAAAAATGAACGACTGCATCGATACTTACGCGCGAATGCATCGATGCCAAATTAAATCTTTCATAGCTTGAGTCGCGATGCTGCATTTTAGCTAAAAGTCGCAGTGTATGAGGGGTATTTGATCTTAATATTTCGTCAAAAATATTGCTTAAAGTCTTATAGTGGAACGTTACACGTTACGCCGAGACTTTTTTTTTATATTGTTATTTGACGCTGAAAACCATATTAAACTTAAATTTCTATTCCTTGATTAAATATTTTATAGTAAGCAAATTTAACACTACAAATATCTGTACTTCGATATCAAATCCGTAAAATTCCAAACAAAATACTATTTTTTTTGATGCAACGTAGCATAAGTAACTGACATACGAGTAGATTAATTGTGAAATAAAAATAGTCTACGTAGTCTACAGGTAGATTTTTATAACCACAGAATACATGAAAGCCTCTAAAAATAAACAATCGCGATAGTTCTCAAGCAGAAATGAGCCGCAGTAATTTTTCAACTCCCAAACGAATCCGAGGTATTTTCAGTAGGATTTCCGAAAACCAGTCGATGTGTCCCTTGAGAAGGACAAAGGGAATTATCCCACTTTCTCCCCAAATGTGGATACCGATCGAAACGATTGGCAATACGGGACAACTTCATGTAAGCCACGTAAGTGAGGAATCAGCCTTGTAAAGTGAAGAATCATGAGCGTTGGAAAAATGATCAATGTGTTGAAAATGTTGAGGGAGAGTTGTATATTGAACTACTGGTATTACAAGTAACTTTGTCTACATTATAGCAAAGGTTTGCAAAATGAAAAATCTGTAACAGACTTTAAAAACGGAGGAGGTTATCGATTCGACTGTATGTTTTTTTTTGTAGCTGTGTTATCTCATATCACAGTCATTTGTAGACCGATTTGAAAATTCTTTTCGCTAACCTAGAAGTTATACCTTCTAGTTGGTCCCATTGTTTCCAAATCGGGATCTGATGATGGAATCTAGGTGTAATCGAGGAAAACCCTCAAATTTTAATGGCACGTATACTGTTTTTGCTAAAGAATCCTAATGTTGACGTGTTGTTACGTCTGATTGTCAACATTGTGTGGAGCTGAGATGATGGTGGATTTTTTAACGCTTAGGAGTTCAGAGATTATAGCGACAGAACTTATGATAATATGTAATTTGTAGCTTCTTAATGAAAATAATCATAAGTTGCTAAATAGACTTCTGACCCTCTAAAGATAAGAATCCATTTTAGGCGATCAATTTCTTTTAGGAGACGGTACCATCTTTCACCATCTCAAGTATCAACTATCAGAGTACCGACTTCAAAAAGACATTGTTCGCCTAAAATGGATCGTTTCCGTTAAAGGGGTCAAGAGCTTATTTAAGGCTTTTTAGTGCATTTAGGTTATGAAGTCGGTTTTTACTTTTTTAAGTATTTTTATTATACTAGACACGCTGTTACAAACACACGCAATCACAAACACTTTGATAACAGCACGTAAATATGAATCCATATTTTTATTCATCAAATAGCTTTTTACAACTGCAAATTACAACTTTTTATATGTTTTTAACATCTTAATTACCTGATACATTTTTTAATCTTCCAAAAACACATTTAACTTGTTACTTCAAACAAAATCAATACTATAAAATAATCGTAACGTTGAGTTACAAACTAGATTTAGGTTTATTTATTGATTTTATATTTCTTTTGTGTGGAGTACCTAGGTTTAAGTTAAAATAATAATAGTCACTCTTAAATTACTTCAATAGCCAAAATAATTCCTTTATCGTTGTCAATCAATAGGAAAGCAAAAACCGAAAATAAATCGTTCGGCAGAAGTCTATTGTGTAAGGTTTTACGGATTTGCAAGCCACAACAAAGATGCCCTTTGCAAAGAGTGAAGAAAAGAAATTCAGTTTGTAAAAAACCTTAAGGCTCGTACACACTACTTTTTGGTCTTTCCGACTTTTTTGACTGGCTCGTAGGTGTAGTGGTTATTTCGCTGTGGTTAGTCACCCAAGAGGTCCGGGGTTCGAATCACAGGTCATGCCGAAATAAGTTTCTGGTGTTTTTTGTCTTGAAAATCGGATTACCGAAAAGGTCGGTATAATAACGGTAGGAAAATATTACTATTGCAACTTTTAGTTGATGATAAGACTTTACTGGTTAACTACTGATACTAGCGTAACAAACAAATATACAAACATGGTGTGTATGATTGACTGTGTATAATATGTGTGAGGATATAGATTCTCAGACAAATTAACTACATTTACAAAATTTTGTTCACGTGTTTAGAAGTCAAAAAACTTCAATTAACTTTTCTGTATAATAGAGCAACATACTCCAATATATCACAAACATTCCTGTCGAATTGAATTACTCCTTTACAGTCGGTAATAATAAAGTATTTATTTCAGTTTAAAAAGCAGTTTAGTAATATTTCATGTTCCAAATAGCTTAACTCCATTTAATTTCTTATTAATCTTCACTTAAAATATCAGTCAATAGGTTATCACTAGTTTTAATGTGGTTTCACCTTTACAGAAGTCTGCGTATATTTCTTTGTGGCGCTAAAAATAAATTGGTCAGACGATTTTAATTGCTTATAATTTAGGAATATCAACGAATTGAAAGGCACTTTTAAGGTCCAGTTGTGTGATCAATAGTAAATTAAAATAAAACCAAAAATTGCATTCCGGGAGTGCCGGCAGAAGTGAAAACTTGAATATCAACGTTGTGCATTTTTGATTTTTTGGAATAGTTAGGGAATAATTTTGAATGAATGGCTCTTATTATCAATACAAAAGTACTATGATTTTTGTGATAGAATACAATAATAATAATAATAATAATAATAAGCAATACGACAGAGCAATACTCACTGATAGAACAATTCACAATAATAGACCAGATATGACAATTATAGATAAACACAATAAAATAGTACATATTATAGACATTGCAGTCCCAAACACCCACAACCTCCACAAAACCATAACTGAAAAAATACAAAAATACACAGAGCTTAAGGACGAAATACTTCACATCTGGCGAATGGACAAAGTGTTCATTGTGCCATTGGTGCTATCCAGTACAGGAGTCATTCCCAGACATTTAATTACAGCGTTACGCACTCTCGATTTACCTGAATATACATATTTAACAATGCAGAAGGCGGCAATTCTAAATACATGCCGTATCGTCAGGAAATTTTTGCAGGACGATAACACAACCCCATCAATCTTAGGTAATGGGACTCACTTGGCCTAGACCCGTGAGTCTTTTATTCTACCAAGGCAGATAAAAAATCTTTTTTTACCTGGCTTGAGACAAGAAAAACTAACATAATAATAATAATATACTATTTATTTATTGCGCTATCGTACACAAACATTACAATTTATATTATATTAAATTACATTAAAAAGTTTATCTCTCAGAAAAATTAACTTACATCCATAATTTCGCCAACCGTCTTACGGTTTTTCGATCAGCCCACGTGTCCTGACGCGAGTTTCACATTTTTCCTCCATCCCACAAAAGTGCTCAACGCCGCTAAAGAAGTTTTCACTTCAAAAATGGTTAAATATTGGTACCACCGGGAATATTTACGAGTATGCGCGTTTTATGGAAAAAATCCGTATCATTACAATAGCCATTTTATCATTTGGTTACAATACGCATAATCGTAAAAATACAACCGTTCGACATTCAGCCATTACTAGAGTCAACTTTCGATCATGCAACCGGGCCTTTGAAACTGTTTGTAATCATTTTGAGGAATTTGTTTTAATGGGAGTGATTGTTAACTCTTTCAGAATTATAATTGTAAAATACTTTTTTGAGTTTGTCTGTCTGTTATCGTTTGCGAAAAAAAAATACAAGTTTTAGTTAGAGTGATTCATCAGAAATGTTTTTAGTTTGTATTTCATCATCATATAACAGGACCGGGTTATGTGAATATTTCCTTTACTTCAATTCCTGTTGTAAGTTCCTTATATACAATTTCGTTGGTTCGCCAAAGACCTAAAAGCATTAAATATTTTAAATCATAATTTTAATTACTTAAAGTATCTGTTTGAGTAGGACTATAACTAGGTAATAATATTTTACAGAACGATGATCAAAGATGTTTTAATTCTTCTAATAATACCTGTCAGTTGTGCCGTATTTGCTTTTTGTTATATGTTTTTTTTTTTTGAGTTAGTAACTTAGTTCTTTTCGTTTTATATAAGTAGGGAACTAAATTTAACGACGCGTATGGGGTCATGTGGTGAACATTTGTACCTAAGTCATTTATGGGAGACACACGTAACACAAGTAAGAAAATTCCTTACTACGAAAGCACGACAATTGGTGTGTTGTCTGGGGCATGTAAAAAATACTTACTTAAAAGATTTGTACTAATGTATAAATATTACCATATCCATACTAATATCATAAAGCTGAAGAGTGTGTTTGTTTGAACGCACTAATCTCAGGAATTACTGGACCGATTTGTAAAATTATTTTTGTGTTGAATACCTTATTTAACTTACTTAATTTTGGCTAGTAAGTACATCACGATGCGATGGGAGGGGATGGAGCAAACTCAAAACGCGCAGACGAAGCCGCGTGATCCTTTATATAAAAAAAATTTTAGGCATTTAGTTATTATAAAAAACCATAAGTCTAACAATAATTCTCAGAAATATGACAAACCATACATCGATACTAACACAGCAATAAGGACTCAAAAAAACATCTCTGAACAAAAGAAAATAATTCAAAACGTACGAAAATATTATCCAAGTCCTTTTGTAGCAAAAGAAATATCTTTGTTAAGGCAAATGTGTGTTTAATGTTTTTCCTTCGGCCATTTGGTAGCTGATTTCTGGTCAGAGCTGACCAAAATAAAGATTAGGATACAATATACGAGCATCAAAAAATATATAATAGAACAAAACTTTCAAACTTAGTCATTAAAACAAAATATTCACAAGCTTTAAGGTTCTGTGGAGATTTCTGCTACTTTACCACTTTCATATGAAGTTTCAAGCTATATACGACGTAAAGTGCAATAGGCTTTTAAGCTGGTAAGGCGGCAGTGGCCTCGATAACATAAAAAATCACATTTATTTTAAAATCAAAAACGATTACATGTTATTTGTACCGAATCAGCTGTATTATATGTATAATAGTTCAAGAATTCTCCCATTCTAATTAATATAAACAATATATTCGAAGCTGTATTTTCTCTGTTAAAACTTATGCATATATTATAGCATTAAGTACCTTTTGTTTGTTATATCTACATTTGTTTGTGCATGAAGTTTAAAATAAAAAAAACAGAGAATCTCTACCTATAAAATTGCAAATAGTAACAAATCTCTAACACGCTCGTGTAAACATGTCCTTATGAAAATAATGGTCACCTAAAGATCTTTAGATCTTTCCACCAAGAATATATTTTGTAGAACCGTAATCATATTTCCTGAGAAAGTCGCTTATAAGATTAACAAAATACGAAATATTTTCTTATTAGGTTAGCTTTGGACATTACGCTTCTGATATTATTTTTACGCAACGAGGATGGTAGTATCATGGGATGTGTTAAAATATGCACACTTATCAACAATTTATTAGATAAAGTAAATTTATGCTTTTCCGAATCATAAAAAAATCTTAGGATTATGAGACAAAAAACTCATAGAATTGTTTTTGTAGCGTAGTTTTTTTATAAGTAAATTTATAGACCGAAAGCAGTAATTGCAAGATAAATTTATTACGTAACTCAAATATTTTAAGGTTGTCTAAAAAATATGTTTAAGGTTTCCCGAGTTTACTATTTTTTGAAAAATAAAATACACTGCAGCAGACTTCTATGGGTTTTGTAATCGACAACCATTAGAGGGTATTTTGCTCAGAAATTAATTTTAGATATTCCCTTAAAGTTTGTTATTGCATACCTGGAGATACTGTAAAAATATTAGAGATCCTAATCTATCAGAGCTCACTGCTCACTCGATCTTAAAAAAAGATGCTAATGGTGAAAGAGCTACCTCCTAAAGAGTATAATTACCCGACCAATTAGAAAAGTATATCACCCATTACTGAATACTTTCATTATGTCAATATTTTCATATATTTTTTTGTTTAATAGTTTATTACGGTGCTAAGCCTAATAGAATTTTTTAGAAGGAGGCTAGAGTCGAAAAAAGATACAACCAAAAGTCTTAACCCCAGAGGCCCCGACATTACCTCTCAATACATAAAAAGTCGTCGTATATTGATTTTGCGTTTCTCTTCGGTTGCTCAATTTTCTGAGACGACATAAAATGTACTGTAAGACAGAACAATTGCTATTTTTATATAAAACGGCAATGAGTGCGTCGGTTAATTTTATTGGTTCCGCATACGTCTTTTGATAGAATAAAATGTTAGGTGCTCCTGTATTCATTGCATCAAAACCATAATATGCATATTATTAGAGCTACCGTGTATGTTATTGACATTACGCTGTATTTTTTTATGGATTTTCATACAAAAGTCTAATTCATTTGTACCATTGATTAACTAGTTGGATTCATAGTAGTGTCATCAATTTATAATATTTCGACATGATTTCGATATGTTTACCAATATTTAGAGCGTCTTCACACTCAGAGCGCTTTCTCATTAGAGCGACAGCAGCGCGACTTTCTTATGTGAAGGGCTTATTGCTGTCATTTTATGTATGAAATTGACAGCAGCGCGACTGCAGCGCGACCGTCGAGCTGCTAAAAACACCTTAGTGTGAAAGCGTTATCAGGCGTTTTTAACGGCGCGACGGTCGCGCTGCTATCAATTCCATACATAAAATGACAGCAGTAAGCCCTTTACATTAGAGAGTCACGTTGCTGTCGCTCTAATATGAAAGCTCACTAAAAGTTCGTCAATTGATGATTCAGATGGCGATGATTGATATTTTGATTTTGTGTTTATGATTACATCAATTGACTAAACTGCCGTTTCAGATGGCGCCACTTTTGTTAACTTAATAGGGATAGAAAATGATAAGTAATTGTTAAATCAGTAGTGGGAGTCAGTTCAATCTCGGTTGTCAAATCGGACAGTTGTTCTTTATAAATCAGTGCTAAGTGACCGGGTTCGATCCCCGGGTCAGACCCAGAAATACGTACCTGGGTTTTTCCGTTCAGAAATTCTCAGGGTAACCCGGAGTTTGGAAGTTGTCGGTGTTTCACCCCCGAGCCTCGGAAAGCACGTAAAGCCGTTGGTCCTGCGCCTGATCACTCTCCGGTCGTGTCAAATTAGTGTCCCATCGGGCTATGCAAGTGAGAGGAATAGAGAATGCACCTAGGCTGTGTTTGCGCACACCCTTGCGCACTATAATATGTCCCGCGTAGTCGGCAAGTCGTTTTGACTGACCACCGTAGCCAAAATCGGCTAGGGGGACTATTATCACACGTAACTGAATCAACCATTTTATTTTAAACATATTTTATTTCTTGTTCTCTTTTTATAAGCTGTGTCTCTCTATAGTCATCAACATTTAAACTTATCATTTCTTATACGCACTGTTTCACAATATCTTAATGGCTCTGGTTATAGTGCTATCCTGCGATCTTTGCAAGGTCGTCTGTCCATCTTGTCGGTGAAAGTCCTACGCTGCTTCTTTTGTCAAACCGGATGCAGACCGCTTGTGATCGGTCGCTGTGGAAAACCGTGGGGGAGTTATATGTTTCGTAGTGGACGTCCTTTGACTGATAATGATGGCGACAGTGCTATCAGCCAGATTCTATACAAATGGCGTTTATTTAAATTATTTTATTCTTACCTCTTTCCACGGAACCCTGAATCGGAATAAACAAGCCTTAGTTTACTTTAAAGAAGTTGCTTGATTAAATTTTAAATTGAACTTTATTGTTGGAGAGTAGGTAGTTCTAGAAATGTTTACCAAGGAAATAAAAATGAAGACATCTGCTAGATATTAATAAAAGGGGAGGGGATGTTACAAAAAGATGCTGCTCGTGGAGTTTATTATGAGTTTTGCAGTAAGTTTGGTTTGACTGACTGGAGTAACACAAATGTCAACAATTTTTTCCCTTTGAATGAAGTTTTTTACTTAGTGTTCTAAGAAGCATGTTCTTCTTATATAGTAAACATATACATTCATAGCATTCGTCAAACATACGAAATAATAGATAGTTATTGCAGGTTTAAGTGTGATTTTAAAAATCATCAGAATTCATTTTAAACAAAACTTGGAGTGTTTATATTTCAGTTCTTTCCTGGAATTAATAATAAATTGTTACCTTACTTGTATTTTATGAAGAACAAGCGGTCCCCCACGACTTCTTCCGCGTGTTTTGAGTTACGAGTATATCTCTCCCCTCGTCACAGCGTGATTTACTATAGCCTAAAGCCTTCCTCGATAAATAAGCTATCTAACACATTAAATAGTTTTCAAATCGATTGAGTAGTTCTAAAATTAGCCAAATTCAAATCGTTTTAAGTGATAATATTTTAACTGTGTCTTTGTATACATCACAGAAACAGGGCACTACCATTATTTTTTGGAAAATCGGGATTTCATTTTTTTTCTAACAAAGAAAATATCATTTTTGAAAAGAACACGCTGTCAATTTTAAAGGTTATCTACGTCATCGGCTTCGTCTCTTTCATTTCAATGCCCAAACTTTCTTTTTCTCTTATCTTCACCTTAATTATTAAAATTCTCTTAACTAGCGTTTAAAAACCCAAAGTGCTTATTTCAAAAAATGTTTCATATATTGTGCTGAATTGGCCTTTTAAATATTATCACTTAAAACGAGGTAACCTTATAGATGAGAACTCAATAATCGTATTCTATACTCGGTCGACGATTCTTTCAGATTCTTATTATATTTTATCAATGAATACAAAATATCACTGTGAGTGTCAAAAACATTCCAAATCATTAAATAGTGAAAGCGTTTGCGAAAAGCAACGACGGCGCGGTAGCTCGATTGGAAAGAGCGTTGGACCGCTTAGCCTAAGTGTGCAGCTTCGAAACCCGCCTTGCCCGCCCCCGCCTTTGCGCATTTTTTTGTTTCTTATTTAATTTCATAGAAATATAAAACAGTACTATAGGTGTCAAATACATACCAAATCTTTAAGTTTCTGTTATTAATTGTACGCAGAAACGGATGCGTCTTTCTATCTATATTTTTATTATCACAAAGAAAATTCGTCTTATAAAAGTAAGTTAGTACACATATATGAAAAGATAAACCTTTTAGAACTGCGATCCATCAACTCATGTATTAATACATACACTCCAGAGAGTAATTTTTCAACAAAATTTATTCCTTACAGAACTCTATCGGAACAAAAATATAATTTCATACACTTGTGCAGCCATTTTACATAGACCTTCATTTTGATGTCAGACCAGTCAAAATGCGAAAAGGTTCAAGATTCAGATAACGATGGTCATTCTGAAATCAAAATAGACTGTGAACACGAATGGAGTAATTATTCAAATCAAATTTGATATTGATTGTAAATTGGTACCGTATTGTGGCTTAATGTTACACTAATGGGAATTCATGTAAAAATGGGACGTTTAAATTATATTTGGAGAACTAAAAATGGTATTTCAATATCTGTCAGTTGCGCCGATTGACATCAATAAATATTAATTTTGTATTGGTAAGGATTAAATGTATTAACTCTTTTTAATACCTTCAAAACCATACCGTTTAATATATTATGCTTAAGATGTTTTAAATTATATAGTTACGCACGCTTGCTCTCAATGGCTGTACGTCCCGACAGCGCCTTAAATCATTTCTCGTTTTCTGGTAAAAATGCCTTCCTGTGTGTTAAGGAGTACTACCAATTACACAGCAACTTTTAGAGACAATAAAAACGTGTCATTACATTAATAAGTATAGTTTTTTCATTTAAAAGTATTGAAATTTAAAACTTAGCAATGGCTGACATTAGCGAGATGTCACGCGCTTGCGCCATTAAGCGCTCAGTAGCAATCAGTATGTAACAAATGTTATATATTTATCTCTCTCTATAAACGGGCATGCCCCATCATTTGTCTTTATTAGCGCTTAGTGTCATAATACACAACTATACGTTCGTATATAGAGTAATACTTGCGCCACTTTAAAATATTTTAATGATGGTGTATAACATGTCTATCCTTTTGAACGTCGTTGTATATGCATTTTAATGTTTTATAGATTGCTAATAGCTTTTTAAACCCACGTAGTTATTAATATCTGCGTAATACGTTTGTACTTATACAACATACTTGCATAGCAGTCAAGTATATTCGCGATATAACACAGAAAAGACCGAGGCAGTAGACCGCGACTAGAGACCGCGACATCGGTCTCTTCTGCTTGTACTGTAGGCCGAGACTTAAGACCGCGACAGGTGTATCAGCCTTTCACGAACTTCAAGACTTTTTTATCTAGTGTGTCGATGGATTCAGTTTCAAACTAAGTAGTAGAACTGCTATTGGTAGAAGAAGATGACGATGATTTGTTCTTAAATTATTATTACAAATGCAAAACTAAAAAATGATTACTTATAAATGAATTTTATTTAATTTTTGGTTAGTTCAATGAACCTTTTTACAGTCTTTTTTCGTGAAAGTACTCATTTTGAATTTCAAAATACGTGCTTTATCGCACGCGACCGCGACACTTCTAGCTCGAGGCAGCAACCGTCTCGCTGTCTCTGTCGTGCACCTCGGTCGCTTGTCTCGGTCTCGATTGTGAACTGATACTCAAACATTGCATAGCGTCAAGTGATGGTCGCGGTCTCTTACCTCTGCCATGGTGTGAACCGCTAACTTAAGAGTCAAACTCCTTATTCCTTTTTATGTTGTTTGCTATACATTTTCGTTAAAAAGCGTTTTAGCACGTCAGACTTCGACCTATGCTACAACTCGTCATCTTTTCCCCTTTCACAATCATATCTTGTTTCACACAGTCCATCCATCTCAAGACAAGAAAATCGATAAAATTGAGGATGCTATTTAGTTTCAGCATTATTAATAGGGTATTTTCTAATACTTTCAAGCAGATCAGACTGTCTGAGCATCGCACCAGTTAAGCTTAGTTAAGCTCCGAAAGACTCAAAGTTAAGAGCGTCCCTTTAACAATTGCTTTAAACTAATTAGAGACAGTCTGATGCCCCGTCACGCTTCTCTCAAACTGATTTTAATGAATAATTAAAATTTCCAAGAATTTTTTGGACTAAGCTGCTTTAACGTTAACTGTTTTTGCTTTAAAATGTGGACAGCACTTAAAGACGGCAATGGCACTACCTTATTCCATGTTTCGTAGGATCGTTTCGCTTTTAATCGTATATCGGCCTTCATTATACAAGAGGACATAGCAAGATGTTGCCAAATTTTAGGAGGTGAATGTCACCATCAATACACACAGTTATTACTAAGTGGGCCATGGTCGAAAGCTTCAATAATAATTTATATGCCCCTTACTAATCAATCAGTTACGTTAACGTTATATGTATGGTAAGTTCGATATTAAGATTCAAGTGGTGATCACATTGTAAAAGTTGCAGATATTGATGGTCTCAATCACCTCTTAAAATTTGACGACAACATTCTGTTACCCTGTGTGACTTATACCCTTGAAATGTTCCTGGGGTAATACATTACCTGTGGCATTTAATCCAACCATTCAATTGATCATTTTCACAAAACAACACAAAGCCTCTAACTAGGTTAGGTAGGTTAGCACAACACAAATAAATTGTTTAAACTTTAATTAGCAATAACTTCAAAACTATGCTATTTGATTTACTATTTCCTTTGTACGCTATGTTTAATAAGAGCTATAGAAGTATTATTCAAAGTTAATGTATATCCTCAGGAACAGGGTGTATAAAATACTAATAGCTGCATCATTTGTCTCCTCATAAAATATATAACACACACGTTTTAACTGTAATTTCATTCAGCTATGTCTGGCGTAAATTTCTTTTTATTTCGTTATTCTTCGCGTCACACCGTGTAAGTGACATGAAAATCAAACGTCTTATTAGATCGAAACGAAAATCTTATTTATTTGATTTTGGTAGGCAGTTCTTGAAGCGAGTTCGTATTCAAATTATATTGCGAGTCATTCCATTGCTATGCTTCTACTAAGTGTAGTTGGCTACGAAATCGTACCTTTAGATACCGAAAATACAATAAGTAATATATTGTTATTTTGTTTGAAAATTAGTTTCCATTCTGGTTATTTCTTAAGTTGACAATTATTTTTAACCGACTTCAAAAAAGGAGGAGGTAATCAATTCGACTGTATGTTTGTATCTATGTTACCTCATATCTCAGTCGTTTGTCGACCGATTCGAAAAAATTTTTCGCCTACTTAGAGGGTGTACTTTCTAGTTAGTCCCGTTTTCCAAAGGCACGTATAGTGTTTCTTTACTATAATCTTAATGTTGACGTGTTGTTACGTCTGATAGTCAACATCTTGTGGGGCTGAGCTGATGGTGGAAATCCTTAACGCTTAAGAGTTCAGTAATTATAATGAAATAAACTTATAAAAGGTAGTTTGTAACTTCTTAAAGAATAGAGTCATAATGTGCAACTCCCCCCCCCCTTCTCCTATAATCTCTAAAAATGAAGAAATAAAATTAACTTTAAAAAAAGAAAAGGTCTAGGCAAACATTTTTTTTTGGATTCGGTGCCATCACTTTGACAATCAAGCATCAACTATCACAGCACCGACTCCAAAAAAAAAATTGTTTGCCCACCTTTCCTTTCAGTAGTCAAGAGTTTATTTAAGACTTTCTAGTGCGTTTTGGTTTTTAAGTCGGTTTTTACTTTTTTTAAAGTTTTTATTTTTTTTAATTAACATTCTACCATATAGAATCACCTGTTTATAAATTACTATAATTAGCCTTAAAGGGCTTACACATGTCTCCGTATCTTTTGAGTACAACCAGCACTTCGAGTCACAATTAGGTATACTAAGTTATGGATTCTTCAGCCTCCTAAATTAAGAGGTTTAGAAATACACAAATAACATAACATTGTATACATATTATAATACCTACAGCTGTGTTAAGATATGAATTAATTAAGTGTAAAATATCAGTTGGCATTATTGATGTGTTTATACAGTAAGCTTTGGTGCATGAATATTCAAAGGAATTTCAAGCGGGGTACAACCGATAGCGATTTGGTGGCTTGGATGTATTTCATTTTATATGAACGTTCGTTCGAACGGTAAGCTTACTGTCCAGGATTTATTTATTTATCGAACTTCACTAACACAACGGCCAAACTGTCAAGTTTTAAGTAAAAAGCTTAACATATTAGCGAATTTTGTAAATTAATAGATAGACGGACAGACATTAGTTAATGATTGAGAGTTGTTTACCCATCTCGAAGAGTCTATTTTGGGACGTACTGTCTCAAAAATGCAAAAAACGTGACTTTCTCAAAAAGGACGAAGACAACTCCCCAAGTGACTGATGATATTATTTAAGATGCTATCCTGTGTTATTATGATAGTGTGCAACGAAGTATTGTTTTAAAAAAATATTATTATTACTGCTTCTGAATTTGCATTTGCCTACCATAGGCAAGCAAATATTCATTAGAATTTATTGTAACGGGATTGCTACCATGTACCTTATTATTTTTGAGTTTCCGATATTTCGGCACTGTTGCAAGTGCCATGGTCACGGCGTAACTGAAGTTGTTGCGGGTAAGCTGTTATTGGCAGACATATCGGTCTACCCTCCTTCGAAGTCTTTTATTGCGATCACTTGCAGTACCATTGTTCACAAACTCACTATTTTCTCGCACCTGTTCTCGACACACAACACTCACAGTATCCGCACGCGAAACAACATTTTGCCGAATTATATGGTTTTTGCATTTACGAATCACTGGATTCCAGACATTGGACAATTTAAACCCATCCTCACGATTGAAATTTTTGTACTTTGTGATTTCGATCGCTTCCCTAACCAATCTTGGTATGTAATGGCGTTCTGTCGAAATTATCTTAGGGTTATGGAACTCAATCCAGTGATTTGGACCCGATTCTAACAAATGTTCCGCAATTGCTGACTTCTGTTTGTCATTGTTTTTGACCGCTTTTATATGTTCCTTTATTCGGCATGTAATAGTGCGTTTAGTTTGGCCTATGTACGAACTACCACAGCTGCAGTCAACTTTGTAGACTCCAGGTTTTTCTAAAGGAAAACTGTCTTTGGGAGATCGCAGACATTGTGCCACTTTTCTTAGTGGAGTGAAGACAGTATTAATTGAGTATTTATTAAGAACATTGGAGATCTTGTCTGTCACTCCTTTAATATAGGGCAGAAACACTGGTTGCCTATCTACCCTGTCTTTTTGGTGTCTCATTTTGTGTCTTGGTGGTAACTGCCCCTTATATCCATTGCTCCGTAAGACCTCTCGGACGTGCTTCAGCTCCTGATCTAAATGATCTTCATCACACAGATCATAAGCTCTGTCAGTCAGAGAAGTCACCACAGAGTTAAGATGCCTAGGGTGATGATGAGAGGTGGCATTGAGATAGCGGTCAGTGTGAGTGGGCTTTCTATAGACCGAATGACTCAGTGAGCCATCATTCCGCACACCGATTTTGACGTCCAAAAATGCTATACTTCTGTCTTCTTCTGTCTCGCAGGTGAATTTAATCTTGGCGTGTATCCCATTTAAATTAGTGAGATGAGCATCCACATCTTGTCTGTTACCCTTCAATATACAGAATACGTCGTCAACATACCTTATCCATAGTTTAATCTCTGTGGGCGCCGTAGCAAGGGCTTTCTCTTCGAAAAACTCCATCCATATATTTGCCACCACTGGAGCTACCGGGCTGCCCATAGCAACGCCATCTATTTGTAGGTAATACTGACCCTGGTATATGAAAAAAATTGTCGACAGACAATGATATAACAATGTTGAATACTGCATCGGGATGTTATGTTCTTGTAACTTCACCTTTACAACCTCCATACAATCTGCTACTGGTACATTAGTGAAGAGTGATTCTACGTCAAAACTGACCATCAACTCATTCACATCAACCTTGTTTTGGTGCAGAATTTCTATGAAATGACGAGAATCTTTGACAAACGACGACGTTCGTCCCACTAATGGCTGCAGTACTTTGGCTACGTGTTTAGCGAGTTCATACGTCGGTGAGTCTATCTGACTCACTATCGGACGCAAGGGCACATTCTGTTTATGTACTTTTGGCAGACCATAGAGTTTCGGAGGCTGGACATTCCTGGGGCGAAGCAAAAACTTGAGACTATCGTCGTCTATAGCATCAGCGCTTTGTTTGATGAGTGAACGAGTGCTTCGATCTGTTCTTGCCGTTGGATTGAAGTTTACTTTCTGGTAAGTATTATTATCACTAAGTAAACTAAGGATCTTGATGTTATACTCAGTGACGTCCATAACAACTGTTGCATTACCCTTATCAGCTTTAATCACAATAATGCTTTCATTATTTCGTAATGCAGCTAATTCTGAAGGAGTGATATTTGATCTCGGGGGTGCTACATGTCGTAATATGACCGCTATGTCCTGCCTTAATGTATCCGCATCGACAAGAGGTATTTTATTACGAGTGATACTTTCTTCCACTGATCCAATGACTTCTTCATAGGGAATACGTTTAGGTGTAATTGCAAAATTTAAACCCTTCTCCAATATTGTTATGGCTGCATCTGACAACTCGACACTAGACATGTTAACAACCGTTCGAGTTTCGATCGAGTTCCGGTAGTAGGCGGCAGGCTTTTGTTTTTGTAGCAACGACTCGAACTTACGATCATGATTCATACCTTTCAGTTCCCCAATACGTTGTGCTTGTAGGTAAGTTACACGATCACAAATATCGAAGTCGCTTGGTGAAAGCATCTCACTGCACTTTTGGTGTATTTGATATAAATCACACTGAGTTCGGTCCAATTGGTACCTAGAATTTCTTATCGACTTGCGCAATAATTTTACACTCGCATTTCGTAGAATACTCGCGGAACCGTGGATGTCTGGTTTAGGTTTTATCCTAACACACACTGGAATTATGTCCGCATCACGACACTTCACTAGAAATGACAGTGAGTTCTTCAAACATTCACATCTTTTCCGCGCGCGTTCTAGGTCTTTTATTATTTTAGAAGTATCCGGCCCGTACCGGTTAACAATATATTGATTTAAACTTACATGGTCAATAACATTAGAATTTATTGTAACGGGATTGCTACCATGTACCTTATTATTTTTGAGTTTCCGATATTTCGGCACTGTTGCAAGTGCCATGGTCACGGCGTAACTGAAGTTGTTGCGGGTAAGCTGTTATTGGCAGACATATCGGTCTACCCTCCTTCGAAGTCTTTTATTGCGATCACTTGCAGTACCATTGTTCACAAACTCACTATTTTCTCGCACCTGTTCTCGACACACAACACTCACAGTATCCGCACGCGAAACAACATTTTGCCGAATTATATGGTTTTTGCATTTACGAATCACTGGATTCCAGACATTGGACAATTTAAACCCATCCTCACGATTGAAATTTTTGTACTTTGTTTTTTTGGTTTAAATTTTGCAATTACACCTAAACGTATTCCCTATGAAGAAGTCATTGGATCAGTGGAAGAAAGTATCACTCGTAATAAAATACCTCTTGTCGATGCGGATACATTAAGGCAGGACATAGCGGTCATATTACGACATGTAGCACCCCCGAGATCAAATATCACTCCTTCAGAATTAGCTGCATTACGAAATAATGAAAGCATTATTGTGATTAAAGCTGATAAGGGTAATGCAACAGTTGTTATGGACGTCACTGAGTATAACATCAAGATCCTTAGTTTACTTAGTGATAATAATACTTACCAGAAAGTAAACTTCAATCCAACGGCAAGAACAGATCGAAGCACTCGTTCACTCATCAAACAAAGCGCTGATGCTATAGACGACGATAGTCTCAAGTTTTTGCTTCGCCCCAGGAATGTCCAGCCTCCGAAACTCTATGGTCTGCCAAAAGTACATAAACAGAATGTGCCCTTGCGTCCGATAGTGAGTCAGATAGACTCACCGACGTATGAACTCGCTAAACACGTAGCCAAAGTACTGCAGCCATTAGTGGGACGAACGTCGTCGTTTGTCAAAGATTCTCGTCATTTCATAGAAATTCTGCACCAAAACAAGGTTGATGTGAATGAGTTGATGGTCAGTTTTGACGTAGAATCACTCTTCACTAATGTACCAGTAGCAGATTGTATGGAGGTTGTAAAGGTGAAGTTACAAGAACATAACATCCCGATGCAGTATTCAACATTGTTATATCATTGTCTGTCGACAAATTTTTTCATATACCAGGGTCAGTATTACCTACAAATAGATGGCGTTGCTATGGGCAGCCCGGTAGCTCCAGTGGTGGCAAATATATGGATGGAGTTTTTCGAAGAGAAAGCCCTTGCTACGGCGCCCACAGAGATTAAACTATGGATAAGGTATGTTGACGACGTATTCTGTATATTGAAGGGTAACAGACAAGATGTGGATGCTCATCTCACTAATTTAAATGGGATACACGCCAAGATTAAATTCACCTGCGAGACAGAAGAAGACAGAAGTATAGCATTTTTGGACGTCAAAATCGGTGTGCGGAATGATGGCTCACTGAGTCATTCGGTCTATAGAAAGCCCACTCACACTGACCGCTATCTCAATGCCACCTCTCATCATCACCCTAGGCATCTTAACTCTGTGGTGACTTCTCTGACTGACAGAGCTTATGATCTGTGTGATGAAGATCATTTAGATCAGGAGCTGAAGCACGTCCGAGAGGTCTTACGGAGCAATGGATATAAGGGGCAGTTACCACCAAGACACAAAATGAGACACCAAAAAGACAGGGTAGATAGGCAACCAGTGTTTCTGCCCTATATTAAAGGAGTGACAGACAAGATCTCCAATGTTCTTAATAAATACTCAATTAATACTGTCTTCACTCCACTAAGAAAAGTGGCACAATGTCTGCGATCTCCCAAAGACAGTTTTCCTTTAGAAAAACCTGGAGTCTACAAAGTTGACTGCAGCTGTGGTAGTTCGTACATAGGCCAAACTAAACGCACTATTACATGCCGAATAAAGGAACATATAAAAGCGGTCAAAAACAATGACAAACAGAAGTCAGCAATTGCGGAACATTTGTTAGAATCGGGTCCAAATCACTGGATTGAGTTCCATAACCCTAAGATAATTTCGACAGAACGCCATTACATACCAAGATTGGTTAGGGAAGCGATCGAAATCACAAAGTACAAAAATTTCAATCGTGAGGATGGGTTTAAATTGTCCAATGTCTGGAATCCAGTGATTCGTAAATGCAAAAACCATATAATTCGGCAAAATGTTGTTTCGCGTGCGGATACTGTGAGTGTTGTGTGTCGAGAACAGGTGCGAGAAAATAGTGAGTTTGTGAACAATGGTACTGCAAGTGATCGCAATAAAAGACTTCGAAGGAGGGTAGACCGATATGTCTGCCAATAACAGCTTACCCGCAACAACTTCAGTTACGCCGTGACCATGGCACTTGCAACAGTGCCGAAATATCGGAAACTCAAAAATAATAAGGTACATGGTAGCAATCCCGTTACAATAAATTCTAATGTTATTGACCATGTAAGTTTAAATCAAGCAAATATTCATTATTTGAAATAATAATAGTTTTCTCTTTACGATCCGCTTGTTCATTGCCATGCTTACTTAACTTCTCAAATAAGTGACATGTATTGTCTTCTTGGGAATAAAATTCTATAAACTGAAATAAAATCTTTTAAAAATAATTTAGCACCCTTCTCCTCAAGAACCTTTAGTAACCATCAGTTACGCTGACACAGGGACCCAACCCTATTCTATAATCTGTCCTTATCTGGCATACCAGCACGCGAGAGATATTTGGGACACGTTTCAATCCAGGATTTAGGTCTGAGGACTTGGTGTATAGTTACTAACTGTTATTTAAAAAAAAAATTACTTTGTTGTTTGTTTATGATTTTAATTCACAATATTTGTTTTATTTATTGGATTTTTTTCCCACTGTAAATTATAAAATGCCTATCATGCCTTCAGGCATGAAGTTCACAAATTCCTACCAGTCAACCGTTTGAGAATGCAGAGAGTCCAAAATTCAGTGGTACAAAAAAATACATTTAAAAAATGAACATGATGTTATGTCAGTATGTGCCTTTTTATGTATATATGTTATATTTATTGCACAAACAAAATTAAGTTCAAATGGCGGACTTAATGCTTAAAAGCATTCTCTACATGTCAACCATTGCGTGAGGCAGAAACAGTTTTCAGGAGTTAAGTTTTTTGTTAGCTTTCCCTTAATTAGAATTAAGGGAAAGCTAACAATAAAAACTTTAATACTAAGCATGTTATTGACATTTGTTTAACATTCATGAGGTTTGGTAAGGTAAAAATTTGGTTGAATTATTTGTATGGGAAATACGGACCTCTGAAGCTATTCCTAGGTTATAAACGGTGTAAAAGTTTTTTGTAGTCATCATTTTGTACTGGTTATATTACACATTATAAAATATTTACTGTTCTAAGCTATATTATAACTAAAACAAACCGTCTAAGTGCGAGTTGGACTCGCGCACTAAGGGTTCTGTGCCAACTTTAACTGAATTACAGATCCACTTACTTTCACGTATCCAAAATATCACATTACTTTGTTGACGGTAAATATAACTTTGTTTTTCATAGTATTTGTATGAATAACAACGTTATGTTTGCGGTTATTGAAAATGTGCTCTATATCAAAAACTAATAGTTCGATCTCGTTTAAACAAATTTTTGTTGAAAGTCTTTATTAAGGTCTACATCTTTTTTTTTTCTAAATTTGCACTCGCTTAATTTAAAAGTTAGACGGGAGGGGGGAGGGTGAAGGGGCACCCATTCACTACTTTGGAAGCGGCTATCTCTCAAACTTTAGACTTTGAGAGGCTACGGAACCCTTAAAAAAACTAAAAGAACTTTTGTTACAAGTGATTATTACTCCTCACGTTTATAATTTTTTCCTCGAATCATATCATTCTCTGATTAATATCGCAATAAATTATTCGCCGCCCTCAGGTAAGGCTTACTAAATTCCGAATTGAGATTTTATCAAAACGAAATAAAGCGTTTAAGGAAATACGGCGACTTGCGTTTGTGATTATAAAGTGACTATAACTATTTGTTATTTTATAATATACAGGGTGAACGGGCAGTTGACGTTCCAAGCTAAAATTTAGATGCCATACATGAACGTGTATCTAAATAATTCTCATATATGTTCTACGTTTTTTCTTAGTTTAGGGTAGGAGATATATTTTTATTATTATTATTTTATACTGTTTTTTTTTCTTTTTCTGACCAGCACTGGAGTTCGTTTTATGTTAATAATTATTAACAACACTCATAAGTACCTTCGTAAAAACTACGATGTATCCAGGTATTGCGGAACCTATTTTTTTTTATAGGTACACTAAAAATGTCTTATTACCAAGTTCCGACACTCATACTAAACACGCGACTAAATTTAAAGTTAATTCCGCAATACCTAGATAGATATACTTTTATCATGTTTCATCGATTACATTCTATCCCAATCATAAAGATGAAATAAGAAACTAAAAATTTGCGTACGGGCGGGACTCGAACTAGCAATTTTCTGGCCAAACGCACTCTGTTGCATTAACAGATGGGTAGGTGGCGCTAGACGTCACGCATAATGTCGTATCCATAAGAAACCACAATTTTTGCAGGGTCGGACAGACAGCACGGTAGCTTAAATGGTACAGCGTTTGGCCCGGTAAGCCAGGAAGTTGCTGGTTTGAGTCCTGCCCGTGATTAAATTTTTAAGTGATAAAATCATTTTAAACAATTTTCTATCCCACTTTCCGGATAGCAAGTAGTAAACACAGTATTTTTAATACATAATACACAAAATATAAGCACGTATGTTCTACGAGAAAAGGCTTGGAAATGGCGTAATTTGAGCTCACGTTTTAACCCCTTTGTAGGAAAGTGCAAATAACGCAGGGTAACTTGGTTTGGTGTGTAAACTGAACTTTGGTTTTTGATGTAATTCGGATGTTTATTTAAGGAGAATGGCAATTCCATTCCGTGTTTGATTCTGTAAATGGTTTTGTGACTCTTGACATGTTAGCCAGAAATCTTAATAGTTACCTATTATATATACAATGGGACTGGTCCCTAGCATTCTTAATAAAGTAGGTTCTTATTAAGCGTGTTATTTCTGTTTTAAGACCGTACTAGCGAACCGCCTCGGCTTTGTACGGGTGCGATGTTTGATCCATCTCGTAGGGTTCAGACAGCATTTTCAATATCTGCGTAAAATTGTTTGTTTATTTACGACTTCCTTCCCTTAGAAACCTTTAAAGTTATCAGTGTATTATGCACGTTTTATACTATCACGTATTATATATGTAAAATCACACTATCTGTTAAGAAATCCTGTGAATTGGAGTTCATTTCAGACTCAGATTGTTAAATATTTCCTTCGGATGTTGAGAGTCCAATCTCGCAACATTGATGATGTCACGCGGCCTACGCGTTTAGAAAGTACTTGCAAAATTCAACAGGCTTGCCAATGTGATGGTGGCCGAGTGGTATTGGCGTGCTCCCGGATAGTGTTAGGCCTTATATTATTATCTCCTTTGAAATAGAATGACGAACGTCAGTAGCAGAAAACAGAGTGAGAAAAAGACACTTACACACTGCGACTTATAGCAGCGATGCAGTCGCAAAATGTCAACCTTTGCTCACTGCGCTACTTTTAGTATCGATACAGTCGCGATGCAGAAGCTGGATATTGTCAAATTATGTAGGCACTGAATTTTGGCGACTGCATCGATACTAACGCCCTTCTGCATCGATGCTTACGCACGACTGCATCGATGCTAAATTAAATCTGTTATTTGCGTGAGTCGCGATGCTGAAGCGCGTATCCAAAACGCGTGACTGCATCGATGCTAAAAGTCACATTGTGTATTGGGGCCATAGAGATGCGACATGCGATTTAGGAAAACCATTTTTAGCGGCTATCAAACAGTTAAGCGCCTTATGACGGCGCAATGAAAATGACTTATATGTGACTTTATATAATTTAAAGTGAAATGTTTTTTTTTTCTGCAGAAATAATAATTCAGGTGCCTTGATCGATGATTGATTGTTGTTCATCACAGCGAAATAACCCCAACAAATTTTCATTTAACAGGTAATTTCGTACAAATCAAAGGCTCTTAATTTACGATTCATATTTTCCAATGCGCTTCAAATTTGAAGTACACAGTTTGATATTATTTTCGATAAACGTTTTTTTACGTAAAATGTAAATATAGAATAACACAAAATGCATATTGCAAATATTTTGTGTCAAGAAATAATTTTCGTATTAAACTAAGACTGCATGGTTGGTTGGACTGTTTACATACGGTAAACTAATATGTTGAATCTAGGATTGGTATTAATCACCTGTGTCGGAAGTCTCGACAAAGTTCCCTGTAAAACCATCAGGTGGCGCTCGAAAAATGCCGTAACAAAATAAGTGTTTTCGTGTATTTATTGATCGAGAAGAATTTTCGAATAAAGCTTAAAAATTACATTTTTTTAAAGATTTATTAAACATACAAGCTACATAAGTTAAAATGATATTTAATGAATTAGAAAATCATAAAATTGAAATTGTCTACGCGAAATGTCAAAAATGTTGCATCAGACTACCAGCGTTGGACGGAAGGTAATCTCATTTTAAGTTACTTACAGATACTTCCTTAAGTTAGTTACTGTTTACCTTAATTGGATTCGTTTGCCTGCTTTTACTTGACCTTCTCTTCCGATTGGAATATTAATTTTATGCGTAAGACACAGAGATTTCTGGTCTGGCTCAGTTGCTTTTTACCTTCTTTCTCATAAGAAGATGGCTTGTTACTGTGTTTCAATCACTATTTAATTATTTCTTTTCCTCGTATTATATGAGGCAGTAGTTTCTACGATAGGTTCCCTGAGGAGTTTGTAACCAGAGACAAATCTCAAAAATTACTGGGCCGATTGTGACAAAACGTACACTGAACCTCAAGTTTGAACTAAAAACACACATCTCGCTTTAAATGATCGTTTTCGAGAAATCCTGTGACAAAGTTACAAAAATGCAAACATACAAACATACATACAGTTATTAATTATGCACACGTGTTTACTAAGGAAGCCTTAATAGACCAACATACTAAAATTGAATCCAATTCTGACGATATCACAAACGTACAGGTCGAATTGATAACCTTTTTTTTAAAAGTCGGTAGACGTAATACCATCTTCGCTTTCTCTCTCTTTTCTTGGCCTGTAAAAAAGGATGGGTTGAATAGATAGATGGCCACCAATCTTGACTCACTTGCGGCTGAGGTTACATTTAATTAAGTTTTTCCTTGAGAAAGCGCGAAGACTACGCGTGCGTGTAAATGTTACAGAAAATAAATGAAATCCGACATTGAATACAATTCCTAGCAATTGTATATAATTTCTCATAACACTCCGAAATAGGTGATGTAAATTAGATAGTTCCTTGGAAATTTATACATTTTTTAAACAGAAATCGGAAATGTGATATATTTAATTTATTGGAACTTGTTAGTCTCAATGAGAGCCTAAATTAAGACAACTTTTCCAAAATTGTCCAGAAATATGAAGATATCATACTTTGCAAACCGTTAGATCGTTAGATACTTGATTGACTCAATGCGAGCTTGAAAACGCACATAGTGTTCGTTTTCTACATTTCATAATACGATATTCTATAAAATTCCTAGAAACAGTATAAAAATGGCATATCTTCTATATATGCATATTAAATAATCACTGAATCAATATTTTATACATTTCTTAGATAGCTTCGGAATTGCTAACATTTCCTAGGCGTTGTATACAATTCTAAGAATTAATACATTTCCTGTAACATTAACATTCAAAATGGTGAGCGAGGATTTATTCACAATTTTAATTTAGTTGGATTCTGCCAGATAATGTTGTTTTATTTTATTGAAACCTCCGTAAAATGTTATTGTACTATCTAGGTCAACGCCGCCTTACCATCTTAATTGCCAAAACCGCTTGCGCATCACGTTGTCTTTGTTTGAAGTGACGCCCATTTATGTTTTGTGTGCGCAAGCATTTTTCAAAACTGTCTATAAGAAATAAAGACAACATTTTCCTGTCATATTAAATAAGAAACAAGTGTTCCGCTTCTGATAACATATTAAGTAATAAAGGTTCAATTTTTTGACAGCTACGGAACTCTCAAATCACAGTTATGTTAATGTTAGATAGTATAATCGAAATCATTCGTCGCATTAATATTTGGTTTAGGGACGATTTTTCAATGGTCATAAAACTTATCAGACTAATAAATTATAAAGCGATATATTTATAAAAATGCCTGAGTTACGTATGATTGCTGACAATTAGGTGACGTTTTCAAATTAGCCATATTATATTTTGTTCGACGAATATTTCTTGTCTGACTATTGCAAAAACAGCCCTTACATTTTTTAACACCCCCGGCTGCGTCTTTTGCTAACACCCTCTATATATCTTGAGCAAATCTTTTTGCAAAGTATCCACTAAAATTTGTATAACTCACTCTAAATGAGTTCTCTGTCTTAGTAGGCCTTATAATTTGACCTGAAATATTATGTCATTTCTCATAGCCTTCTATCAACCTGAATCATCATAATAAAAGCCTCAATTGAATATGCGTTTGTAAGCGTAGAAAGTAAATAAAAAAATGTATAATACTAAGAAACAAAGAGTTGTGTTTATTTAAAAAAGCATCGTTTTTATTTTATAAGTTCATGTTGTAGATACTTTTTTAAATCATAAATTTAATGTAAGGTATACATTAAAAAAGTACATACTAAGAGATTAATATCTCAATTTGACCTAGTAAAGAAGACACAAGTTGATTATTGTGTTACTTTTTATTACTGACTTCGTTATTATAATTATTATTTGCCCAAATTGAAGATTAAAATATTGACATTACATATTTACATGCCGAGTTTCAGTAAAACATGTTGATACTAACTAAATGTAATAAATTAAATTAACATCTATTGCTACTGTGTTTGTAAAAGCTAAGCAACTGTACACGTGTTTACGTAAATAAATACATCTTTCTTTCATAAATAAACGTTAAATATTAATAATGAAATAATAAGAGTATCTACTTAATTTACAACGTTTAATGTTACAATTAAAAATATGTATATCTTTACAAAATATTTTTCTCGAGTATCCTTTAAAATGAAACCTTATTTTCACATCGCTAAATTGCCTATTTAATAAGAAAACGTTAATTAGTTCAAGTACGAATCGCTAAGCTTATTCTATTTTCTTTTCGTTAGTACGATACGTATTTGTGACCCAATTAACTTATTATTTTAGGTTTCGTATTTAAATTTGTTAATCACTGGGTGCTCTTGAAACAACTAATATATTTTTAAGAGCAAAAAATATACACGTTTAAGTTCTTTTTTGCAAACTTTGGTTTTCGTGCTGCAAAGTAGGTATTTGATGCAGTCTTTTTGGTGGTATATTGCAAGGCAAACATCAAGAAAATACTACATACTGATAATGGGCGGTTAGATGGTACTGACAACAGCACGTCAAAGTAAACACTGCGGTATCTTATGCAGTTGTAATAAGGGCTATTTTGCAACAAAAGTGGGTAGCCTGATGCCACTGTTCGATCGTTAGCGTTACCACCATGAGAGCAAATATCGCTTGCACATTGCGTCGGCTTTCGTTTACAATTACGCTCATTTTACGGATCGTGTGGCAAGCGATTTCCATTTAGAAGTGGTAAGGCAGCAGTGATCTTAACTGTAAATAGATAAAATATTGAAAGCTATAATAATTCGTGTGTGTTAATGACATGGATAGATGGTTGACCTTATCTTATATTCCATCACAACTTTAGTCTACTATAACTAGCTACAATGGTGCAATGCTGATAGTAAATATATTATTAAAATATATATTACTGTGGGTTATCCCTGATATATAGAAATATGCCATCGCAAGCTTTATTGTAGACCTTTTTAAGGTGTACAATCCTATAGTGCATTATTTTGATCTATGTTTTAGAGTTCAGCCAGCGTTTGCAATGTAAGCGCAAAAAAATGTATTTATTTTCGACTTCACTTAGAAACTTTTAAAACTATCAGTGATTCACTACTATATTATGCATGTATTATACTCAAAAACCTTTCTCTTGAATCATTATATGTATAAGAAATACACTCGTCAAAATCTCTTGCGTATAGTTTTAAAGATTAAAGCATACATACCTACATTCAGATAGCGGAAAGCGACTTTAGAAAACATTTACTCAAAATATTTTTAGCGCCAAATAAACCTCCCATAAATACGCAGGTGACTAAAGTTATTTTAACCCAAAACCCACCTTTTCACAATAATTAGAATTTATGTTCTCAACAAACTTTTATGTCTTTGTGCTATTTTAAAACTGTATGTAGCGGACTAGAAATAGAATAGTCGTTATTTACAAAAATAGACAATAGTTTGTAATAGTGATGATAAAGCATCGATGTTTTAGATATCGATAAAATTCGTATTATCTATCTATCAGGTGTTTCCCACGGCAGTCCAGTTCTGTAGGATCACTGCATTTCTGTATCCCGCCTAAAAATGTAGTGTGTTAATACGGCAGTTGCACCAGCAAAAACAGCTACGGTTGTCCGTCAACTGGGTCCTATCAATAGTCTATCTCACTTTCACTTACCGATAAAGCGGTGCGTTGTGTCATGTCATTTCAGAAGTAGTACTGGTCCAGTTCAATGACAAAACTGGATCAGTACAAAACAGGTATCGGTTTTTTGCAAGTCATTGCAAATGGGATATCCGTGCGAATATAAGCATCAAAACGCGTTTGCAACTAAATAGCATCCTGCAGAAAACTGTATGTACTATTTTCTGCAGGATGCTGTTTAGTTGCATGTCATGCAAGTCAAAATGTCTCAGTGCGAAACAGCCCTACCAGTTTAACACACTACTTCAAAGATAAAGATGTTGTTAATAATGAGTTTGTTATTAGCCAGTTAACATTAGATAAAATTAGTACCTTTTATCGATTTTATTAGTAATTTACTTGTTTCTGAAATTTACGCGAGTATTACTCTATTACTCATGGAATAAGACACTGTTTCACGGATTAACTTTTCGCGAATTTATTACATTTTATCCCGACGATTGTCACGGGTTGACTAAGATGTAAATTTTCATTTACAGATTTTTGAAAAAATTAAACTACCATCACCGTACAGTGAGTGGTCTAGCTTGGTTTCTCGCTAGCACTGGATCCCATGCTGGTAGAATTATATTGGAATACACGCCTGCATCTTGTATATACTGAAATGTGAATGTGGCCTTTGCTACATCGGGCAATCCAAACGAAGTAGTAAGTGAACTGGTACTCCTCAGATTTTTATATATTTTGGGTTTAAAAAAATGATTAAATAAAATATACTTACATATCGATATTTTGTAGAGCATCACTGTTCGAGCTTTTCGTAGATAGCACAGTATTTTTGTGGTACTTCCTTTACTCTAATAAATCTCACTTTGGACATGCTTACTCGGACTGTGCTTTTACATTA
Source organism: Pyrausta purpuralis (assembly GCA_963924145.1). Classification (NCBI taxonomy): domain Eukaryota; kingdom Metazoa; phylum Arthropoda; class Insecta; order Lepidoptera; family Crambidae; genus Pyrausta; species Pyrausta purpuralis. The sequence continues at coordinate 6,125,047 of OZ001665.1, forward strand.
TTAATGTAGTTCTTTTACAAAATGCGTTTAGGTATTTTATTCCCTTGTCGTATGTTTATTGTTTAATTAAGCTCATTATTAAATTATAATGAATATGAAGTTTTATGGCTATCTGTTCATATCTAAAGTAATGTCAGAGTAATTGATTAGAAATTGGGAATTCAATCCTACCAATTAAGAGGTCTTGGCTCCCAAAATTAACAATAAATAACAATTCTTGGTATGTATGTTTATGTTACTGCATTTTAAAATGTACTTTTTGGTCCGTCTCAGCACTTTTAAATATTATGATTTAGCTCTCTGCATTTCCAAAGCGGTTCACTGGTAGAGAATGCCATAAAGCATTAAGTACGCCGATTGTACGATTAACAGTGCAAAATGTAAATAAAAAAATAAAACGTATCGTATGAAAAACGTAGCTAGTCATTTTTTCGGAATGTAGAGTTTCATTTTTAAATTTCATCTAATACTCGTAAGTTCACGTTTCCAGGCAATTATAATAAGGGAAATATGCAGAAACAGATCTCATCACACATCAGCTTGAATGTTATGCCACTGCAAACATAAAACTAATTTAGGCCAAATTTATCGCTTCACGCTTCCATAAATTTTGCTGAATTTACTCTGGTCTGTCTGTCTATCATTATGCATTTTGCATCTCATATTATCTATACTAATATTATAAAGCTGAAGAGTTTGTTTGTTTGTTTGTTTGTTTGTTTGTTTGTTTGAACGCGCTAATCTCAAAAACTACTGGCCCGATTTGAAAATTTTTTTTTGCGTTGGATAGTCCATTTATCGAGGAAGGCTTTAGGCTATATAACATAACGATACAACTCATAAGACCACAGCAGAAATGAAAAATGATGCGAAAACGGGAGAAAGATATTCCTTTTGAGAGCTTCCGCTGCATACGCTGCGGAAACCGCTTAAGTTACATAAAAATCATGTATGACAGGATTGTTCAGCATTAAGAGTTCTATAATAAAGTCTGCGACAGCATATGTCTATCTTTTATGGTTGACTTACTACAACCTTTTTTATGTTAATAAATTTGTAAAAAAATAATGCATTATTTTTAGAGGTGTATTATACACACAAGTATTTATTCTTAACAAAATAAATACATTCATCATTACGAGCATTTCATTTAAAACCAAGTTGCCCTTTATATCATTTGATTTCAATAAATATCTTAGGAGCTATCACAGTTTTAACATAACTCCGCACCAAAATAATGTTCGCAGCTTAAGAACAACGTGCGCTTGCGCTAATATATTATAAAGCTGAAGAGTTTGTTTGTTTGAACGCGCTTATCTCAGAAACTGCTGGACCGATTTGAAAAAATATTTCTGTGTTGGATAGCTTATTTATCGAAAAATGCTTTAGGATATAAAACATGACGCTGCGACGGGAGGGGAGGGAGCAAACTCAAAACGCGCGGACGAAGTCGCGGGGGACCGCTAGTATTAAATAAGATGTCTGATAAAGTTAGTTTATAAAAGTAATTCAAACAAATCGCTGCCAAAAAACTGACGGAAACTACTGAAATGATTTTGATAAAACTTGGACTATTTCCCCAGTTAAAATATACCTGACTATACATAAAATAAATTAACGTAATTTAAAAATATTGTTGTTCCAAAAAAATCAAAAATTACAATTTTATTCAATTGTTTTGTTTTTATTCGATAATAAAATATCCAAATAAAAACTTAGTATAGAAATCATGAATTCTACAAAGATCATCATTATTTCTAATAATTAATTTATTGAAAATATTAAAAAGATACATAGGTAAGTGCATACAAGAATATTGATTGCTATGCAAGAGAAGCCTGGTTTTTTTTACTTCTAATAAAAACTGTTTAATGTATTACGTTTATTTCTAACTTTATGTAACGTTATTTATCCTAAGTAGTGAAATCACATTAATGAAAATTCACATCACAAGTTCAATAATTAATGGCGTACTATTGAAATGTTACAACACTATTAGTAGTACGCTTGCAACATTAAAAAATATAAAAATCGATTGAATTTGAAGCTGTCATTCCGGTCTATCTAATTAAAATATTATTATCCTAATTCAATTCCGGTCTATAAAATTAGAGTATAGATCGTCATACTTGCTCAAATTGTATTATCCAATTCCAACAATATCAAAAACATGCACGGTGCGTATTACGCTATTGCTTAGACAGTTATGCAACTCTGCTTTTGAACGGATTAGAAATTCTCATTTATTACAATACGAGTACTAGCGGACCCGACAGACATTGTCCTGTCATAAACATTTGTAATGTGGCAGTTTTCTGTTCCTATGTATTTTATAGTCATGGCTGAAAATTCTCCAGAACATAACCGTCACCCTGGTGATAGTGAGTGCTTGCAATTTTATATGAACTTTACACACTGGCAATAAAGTTCAAATTAACTACGTTTTAGTTAGAAAACAATTGTATGGGAAAAAGAAAAGGGCTGTTTTTTTTTTTTTAATGAAACATCCCGTGATCTTCAAGAAACATTTTAATAAAATAATTGGCCAAATTGGTCTAGGCGTTGTTGAGTTATGCGCTTACCAACACATTTTGCGATTCATTTTTATATTATAGATAATCCTAAGAGTTTGAAATGCAGAATATGTTTTTAACACTAAGCCCGCCTTTGCACTACATGATTTTTGCAATAATGAAGCATTATTATTATTTATACTGATAATATGGGGCATAGGTAGAATGTAATACCCCTTTTTTAAATTAAGCTTATTTGAAAAAACTCTTTATTCGAATTAAAATATCGAATTAAAACAACTACTTGTGGCGACCAAGTAATATGCTTTCTTATTCTTCTCTTGCTCATTTTTCATTTGAATTTTTTTCCATCCCATCACTCTTCATAGTCTATGCTCAAGATTTACTTTACAACATTGTGCGAAAATATTACTCCCCGCGGATGTACGAGCATAATAAAGTTTTTCATTTTATAGACGTAATTCGATTTTACTCGTAGTTAGCAGAACTAGAGCAAACTTTAAAAGAAGGGAAATAAATTATTTTCCATATAAAGTAGTTTAAACTTCTTAAGGCTTGTGCTGGACGACCACTGTAGTGTAGTGGCTAAAAACGATGGGTTTCAAGCCATCGCCGCTTTGTGGTCCCGGGTTCGATTCGCGGTCGGGTCAATGTTGATCATAATTTTCTATATTGTCTCGGGTCTGGTTGTTGTGGTACCACCGTTGTGTCTGATTTCCATGGCACAAGTGCATAAGCTACTTACATGATTGGTTTCCAATATTTATTTAATTTAAAATATTGTAACACACTGGGGAGACTATACCCAGTGTGTTTTTATTTCTACCTACGTAAAAAGAAGCTATGCCAAGCGGATGATGTGTCGCAAATACGACGATCAGATTATGACATTGATTGTGTCGAATTCCGTGAAATTTAAATTTCAAATATGAAACCGTTTGTATGAGATTATACAAAGTGGCGTCAAATCATGGATCACGATATTTATTCGTGGTGTCCGCTAGACGCGAGTAATTAGAAATTACTTATACATATTTTAATACAAAATTTTTATGTTTGATTTTTCTCCAACATAGTCATTCACTAAGCATTTTGGAGTCATAAAATTCATAAAGTTATTTATTTATGCAAAAAGGCCCATTGAGGCACTTTTACACGTACCAATATAAACCCTTCTACAACCAATATTGGGCTAGTGCTGAGAAGAAGAAGCTGCGCAACAAACTCAGTCACTATTGTCAATGCCTCTTTTCAAATGTCAATTGCAAATATATGAATAAATAAATATCCCTTGGACATTCCCACACACTGCCATCTAGTCCCAAAGTAAGCTACTCAAAGCTTGTGTTATGGGTGCCAGACAACGGATATAATACTTAAATACTTTTCGTTTGTAAATACATACATAATGTACATAGAAGACACCCAGACCAATACAATACAATACAATACAATACTGTATCATAATCCGTCACCGAAATATCAAAGACACATCCCAAACTAGATACATTGACGAACATTGATTGATATGTAATCGTTTGTGTGCGTTCAATTAGGACTCCTATTTCAATACAGCCACGTATGTGCACTTTTTAGGGTTCCGTCAAATGGCAAACATGAAACTCTTATAGTTTTTCAGTCATTCCGTTCGTATGCCACAGCCACTTTATTCTGAATCTATTAGCATTACACAGTTGAAACTTGGTAAGTAAATGTATCCTATTAACTGCTTTACGATTCTTATACAAAAAATAATGATAAACAAGTATGTATACATGAAACTGATACTCAAAAAACTTATTTCAGTCAAACCTATGAGTGTGATTGTCTTAAGTTGAAATTTATAAAATTATTTTGCTTTAAATTTCCGCGAAGCGACGCCGGCGCAGGCAACTAACTACACGAACCGTCACCGCGTTTAGTATTAGTTCAGGCAAATGCAGGATGCACCACCCGCCCTCTCTCAATACGCATGCGGCACAGCTGATGCAATTAATAGTATCCAACACCAACGTGCAAAAAACCTCGACGCGTTTCGCCACTACACGTGGCATCCTCAGGAGATGTTGTCGCCTCGGTGGAGCACGGACGACATAACACAATCTTATAAATATCTTTTTTTTTAAATATCGAACACCAATTACATACATTGCTCTGATCTCAAAGTAAGTAGCTAATGCACTTGTGTTATAGAAATCAGGCACAATGATGGTACTACAACACCCAGACCCGAGACAATATAACAAGAAACTAAATTGACCCAACCGGGAATCAAAGCCACAGAGGTCGTCATTTTTTTGTTTGCATGGTTGAGGTGTCTGTCACATATATCTACGTTTGAAATGGCAATCCCTTGAACACACGACACAAAAATAGGTGTAACAAAAGATAATGCGATTTGCAAGCGATTTTGTCTCTGTAGGTGGTTAGGCGGCGTAGTCCTCGATAGTTTTAACTTCATATGTAATAACATTGATCTCAATACGAGTCTAACATTTGGATCATTGTACTCACTTACACAGAATTTGAATCCGATGGTTATTTTTAATACATAAAGTACATATTACACGTCAAATAACAATTGTTATAATGGCTCGTTCATTCAACTACTCACTCTATCAAAGGGAAAACATATCCAATAATATGTTAGACGCGGAAGAGTCGAAACGATGTTTTTATGGCTGTAAAGGTTTTTGCTCACTAGATTGTAGCATCCATGACCGCGAGAGGAACGTGCCAAGTAAAATAATATTCTTTGTATTGAAAACTATGACACCTTTTCCACTAGACCTTTCCGACACCGACCAACACCGACGTGTGCTATAAAAGGAGTGTGTCACTCAGCACCGGCAAAATATGTTTTTGCTCGCTCTCGCTCCATATAATGGCGAGACAAAACGTTGTCAATCCGTTCAGTTGGCAAGTATATCGTAAATCGTGTTGTTGCCTACAAAAAACAACACGATATACGATATACAATTCACAATACGTGGCTAGCTTGGTTAGTCGCTTGCCTTGAAAACACCCCTCCACCAACCCGCACTGAGCCCGCGTGGTGGAGTATGGCTTAAACTACGTCATAGTTGAGGTAAGGCCGTTGCCCAGCTGTGGGATATCATCATCATTATCATCATTATCGGCCAAATGACGTCCACCGCTGAACATAGGCCTCCCCCACGGCTTTCCACAGCGAACGATCACTAGCGGTCTGCATCCAGTTTGATCCTGCTACTTTACAAGATCATCTGTCCATCTTGTCGGTGGACGTCCCACGCTGCGTTTTTGGTTGAAGGGTCTCCAATCTAGAACTTTCCTGCCCCAACGTCCATCAGTTCATCGCTAATGCTGCTGCCCATTGCCACTTAGGCTTACTGATTCTCAAGGCTATGCCCGTTACCTGTGGGACGTTACAGGCTAACTTACCTTTTTACATTTTTACGTTCCTAGCATAGTCATGGTATGGTACGATGCAGTGGGAAACAACCCTAAAGAGTTTTAAACATGCGTAGTTTAATAAACTATCAGTTGCTTGAGAAGGGTTTTCTCTGCCAGAATCACTTGGGTTATTATATCAAGTTTTGTGATAAAGATACGGGGATACCAGGATAAGGAACTTTTAGATTTATTGAACGTAAAAAATGTAGTAAAGCAAACTATGGGGGATATCGGAAGTAATTGAGATAAAAATAAATTGAAAGATTAGGAAAAGATTGTTTGAAAACTGCTTATGCGCAATAGATGCGAGTAGTTATTGGGTTTTGCGTATTGCTCACTGTTTTATACAAAAAATAAAATACTTTATTAAAACATATTTGTTGGTAAACTTATGGCAACGTTACGATCCTTAATGCCTTGCCCTGTAAATAATGGTGAAGCATTTCAGCATAGTTTGAGAAACGGTTAAAAAGATAACTTTAATTAATACTACGACTTCGACTAAATATAGAGAATGTCCCAAAAACTTGTAATAAGCTATGGCTTATATAGTGACGTCTGGGCTATGGCCCAGACGTCACTAGGGCCACCTGGATGATCTATGATCCCACTGTGACCAAAAAAGAGTCTTAAAACAGAAATTTTTAAAAATGTTACAAAGATCATAACTCGAAAGCTATCAAAAATCGCGGAACATTCATGGGGATGATTTAGGGATAGCTACTCCACCTCTGAACTTCGGCTTGATACTATATTTAGTGGCTTTTTGATTACTTTATAATATACATTTATGTAGGTATTGTAAAGTTATTATTTTATATAGTATGGGTTCGCTCTTGACTCCAGCAGACCAAGCCTAGTGCGACTAAGACGGAGTCGAAGATGAAACGAGCTCACCCAGAAGGAGCCTGTTCACTCGAACTTTTAATAGATTCGGATTTTAATTACTAGGAAACATCGAAGTTTTGTTGTTTATAACCTAACATCCTTTGAAACGTTTGCATCAAAAGATCATACAGTTAGCTTACTTCTTAATCTTAATATAGTGTGGTTGAGTCAGCTAGCTACACCCAGTTATAAGTTTACGATGCCATAAAATTATCTAGAAAAGAGTGTAAGCAAACTATTCCAATAGATATTCACGCACAATATTTTCCCAAATATATTCAGGGCAGGAAAACGGATGCATGTCCCAAAGGATACCGGGCTTTTGGCCTTTAGGGATATTACACACTTTAAAGCTAACAATAGCGATGGAAATAGATCTGGGGTCTAGTTGTACTAAGACGAGTAGTTCTTCGTGCCGCCGATTGATGGCGCTGAATTGCATTAAATCGCGGTGTTAAAAAGTGTGTCTCTATTTGATCGCCGTGGTCTAATTTAGCCGGGAGGACATATATGAGAAATGTAAATGCAATCTCGATATGTAATGGCCTCGCGGGTTCTTCGCCCGATTTATCATTAAGACCCAACCAAAGTTTGAAACAAGGTTATGCATTGAAAATAATATTCAGATAGGATGAGGTACCTACTTAAGATTCGGAAACAGACTGTTTTTTTATAAAATCATAAGTAAAATAATGAATATTTGTCTAAAATTAATATTAAAATATGCACGTTTTTATTTATGAGATTGAAATAGATCCACTTACAAAATTACTTTGTACTCGTATGTAAAAAAAGTAACACGTGTTCGAAACTATAAATTTCAAATGTTATAAAATAATATTTAAGAGTTAATATTATATAATGTTTATTGACAAATATTAATGAGTAACTTCTTTTGTTTCAGATATTCCTCATCCTATCACTCTTCGTCGTGCATCGTAAGTACCTACTTATTTTTATTTTTATTGTAATTTTATTTAAAAACTCTTGGTATAATTTAGATCACAGATAAAGTAAACTATATTATACATGAAGGTATAGGGACCTTAAAAACACACCCCCGTATAAGAAACCAAAAATTGCTTACGGGCGGGACTCGAACCCACAACCTGTGGCTAACCGGGCTCAAATTCTATCCATGCGCAATTTTTGGTTTCCTAATTCATCTTATTTTCTATGCATAAAAAGAAATCCCTTATTTCCTTGTTCACGGCAAACGGCTAGACCAATTTTGCTGTTTTTTTTTGTGTTTCTTAAGGTTAGGAGACGGTTTTCTTTCATATGAAAGAAAAAACAATCGGTTGTCTGTAAAGTCGGTTTACTGACAATAGTTGAACGTGGCAACGTTATAAGAAAATACTCCCTCTCACTCAAGTAGAAGATGTCGAACGCTGTCGAATGCGGAAGCCGCTTTGTCGCTCGTTTCGCGTTCTCGCTTGCACTTCAAGCCTTAAATGGAACACCCCAGAGCATAGAAGTACTATCCCCAATCGGAAGGAGAATAATTTTATGCCCCAGAGCGAGGTAACGCCGCATAAGTCATGTTTTCTCGTGCGTGCAGCCGGCTCCATCGAATTATAAGACGTTGTCACGTCAAAAAGAAAATTAAAGTCTGGAATAAAATAATAATTATTAAAATTACGGCGCTGAGGGCGAAATAGAGTTCGCTGGACCCGCTAGTAAGAATATAAAAATATCACTGTGAGTGTTTAAAACGTTATAAACCATTGAAACCCCCTTACTTTGAACCAGGATTAGTTATTATGACATTCATTAATGGAGGTATATTACCTTTTTATTGGTAACTTTGTCTTGCTTCAAACCTGGTGCTTTATTTTTTTGTAATAAGGGGACTACTTTTTAATATTTCCTACCAACATATAATTCTTTAGCAACCTGTAGTTTAGGGAAGCATGTAATATTTTCAAAAGTATAAAATCTTTAATAGATAACATAGCATCTATTATTCAATATTAGTATAGACCACATCATATCACACAACATTAACTCTGTTATGACATCAGCGTCCCATTACATCTCACTCCATAAAAACGTTATGAAATTGACAGTAAACCACGGAGTCCTTAAAGTACAATAGTTTCGTGATGAAGAGCGTCTTAGTGTAACGTTGTATATTTTTATATAAGTTCGCGTGAAACGAAAAGCTGAATGGATGTAGGACTCCAGTCCATATTTTGGCATAGATATGATGACACTGACATTTGTCAAGTGTGACAGCTGCTTTTTTTCCGGTTCCGCACTGTTGGTCGTGCGTCGGAGTGGAACGTGTGTGGAAAATGAAAAATTAGATATTTGAATATGGGGCACGCCCCAAATTATTTTGTAGTTTGATAGTTATTCCTGACGCCGCCAACATGTCAAGTTGGATGAATTAATTTCGAAAATGATTTGATATAAATGACTGGAAAAATGGTCTCAAATAGAATAATTAGCATAAATGTTTAGTAATCAATTCAGAAATTATATGGCGAGACAGCTTTTGCAGGTTTCGCTTTTGATATGTGTCTGTAAGTTGAACAGTCACAAATTGGTGATCATGTTGTAACCTCAGTGACATTACTTAGACCTTACTAAAACCTTACTTAGACCTCATTTGGATTAAATTTTGAAGTCAGAACTTCCTTATGGATTGATTTGCTTCTTGTCTGCTGTTTTGAGGATGGATCGGTATCGGTGAAATTTTGGGGTAATGTTGCAGAATTGTTTGTAGTTTGATGCAACAAAGATTTGAAATAGTAACCTCCGTTGAAATCAAAGGTTGGTTTTCCTTGTATTACTTTGACTTTAGTGAAAAGTGGGATAATTTAGCTATTAATTTAGGCATAATTTAGGAATCCCTTTGAGGATAAATTTTGGAATTTATTTAGGTAATTAAACACTTAAATTGGTGGTTTATCTTTATTTAATTAGAAATTTGTGAACATTAAGATTTGTAATAGTATAGATATTGATAACTAAATTAGAACCTAACCTAGTCTCTACTGTATTCTGAGCTATTAAGTTTTGAATTTGATTTGTTTAAAGGTGTTAAAAGGTAGATGTGTAATAGCAAATTTGAATAAACTTTTGTTGCCAAATGCTATACCCGGATTTCTTTATTTCATTCGAATATTAGTACCTTTTAAACACCCTTTGTCCACACTAGCCGGGAGTGACTGCGACAAATGGCGCCCAACTTTAGAATTAGTTATTAGTACAATTTTGAGCACTTTGTTGTTAGAATTTTTTTGGAATGCTAATTAACCACCATATTATTTAGCTTAGGTTTATTTTGCCTGTGTTACTAACTGGTTAGGAATTATCCCACATGTTTAGTGTTGCATCAAACAATTTGTATTTACTAACCAAATAAAAGTTATTGTTACGGTGTAAACCTTATTTTGTGAAATCCCAAAACCTTTTGTTTGCTTTTACTTAGCATTAATAAATTACTCTAAACCTGTTTAAGTATTGTGATATATTTTGAGTTGTTTTGGTTGTAATATTTTGGACTCACTTTGTAATGTTTTGTATGAAAACTTGTAAAAATATAAACCACCAAAAGAAATAGTAAATAATTTGATTTAACAGTGATATAGGTAACAGTAATTTATACAAGTTTGAGTTGGGAATTAGTTGAATTAATTTTGCATTTTAATTATTGCTTTTGTTATGGGTACATTGATAAATGAGTTATGAAGTAAATGTAGGGTCATTGTGGTTACGTGTCAGCGTTATTGGAGTTGTTCTGAAAACGAATTAAATTATGTTACTTGCATTTGTTTTGTATATAAACCAAGAAATCAGTTACAATTTTCTTGGTGTAATGCATTGTTTTGGTAAATTGACTCTGTTGTTTCCTTTTAGGCGTGCTACTGGTACAGATGTTGCCAAAAATTTTAGAAACCATTTATAGTGATTCATGAGTTACTGAAACCGTGATTGTGGTTAATTGGACACATATTATGGGATCGTGATTCAGGGAGGCACTGGTTTGTTACAACATTCCTTAACATAATTTTACAGGGATACCGCGACGGAGTACGCAGTAACTATGCCTAAGGAAGGAGTATTATATCGGTGAGTTCGGTTGTTTAAAGAAATTTTTTTTGAAGTTTTTAGTGTCCGTGCTAGACATGCCACAATTTTGTTGTTTTGGGGCGCAGAAAGGCGTTCTGGTTTTTGGTTGGTGATGTAGTTTGGAAGTCCAGCTACACTCAGGTGATGCCCAATTTGGCACCAGTTTGTTTGTTTTTTGTTTGGTGTGGGATCACTGAGGTATTTTTCACCATTTTGTTTACGAGTTGGAGGCTATGGATGGTCGTTCACTCGATTCGTGGCATATTGAGGTTATTAAGACATAAGTTTTGATTCGACTAGAGTTTCTTTAGTTGTGTTTAAATTGTTGAAAATTCTAAACACAAAAGTGAAAGGGTTCAGTTTTATTTAGATTGAGAAATAAAACTGTTTAGTTTTTGTATGATGAAGTATGAAAGGCGAGGTTGATAAGATGGTTTGCTTGTGGAAGAATGAAATTAATTTGTTTGTGGGTATGTTTTAGCGGAAACCCTTAAGTTAAGTCGCTTGAAACTTATGATTTTGAATTGTTGTCTAGCATGAGGTCGTTTTGGAATTATTTGAATGTGTTTGTTGCCCTATTTTTGACTTAATTAACTTTATGAGTAAATAAAAAAAAAATATACTTTGATATTGAGAATTTATTATGAGGGCTTTTGGATAATTTTGAACAGAACATTCAATGTAGGTAGTTAATTTGTTTTTTTTATGAGCTTTTGGATTATTTTGAACAGAACAATCTTTAATGGCGTTGACGTTGAGATCTTTAGGTATTTTGAGATGTTTTTAGTTGGAACATTTTTAAACGGCGTTTTTGAGTTTTTTTAAGGTATTTTGGATATTTTGAACAGAAAATCTTAAATAGCTTTGAGTTAAGATTTTTTTGTCGTATTGTCGATATTTTGGAATAGAATATTCTTGAATAGCGTTGATTTTGAGTTTTTTAAGGTCTTTTGAATAATTTTAGCAGAGCACCTTTAAATAACATAGGGTTGGCTTTTTTGAGGTCCTTTGGGACATATTTTTTTTTGGTTTATACTTTTGGATCCTTCAAATAATATCAACTAGTGATATAGTAAATAGAATGTCTTCTTAGGTTAGTTTGAACTTGTTGGATAGTGGAAGGAAATCATTTTGATTTTATTTTGGCATTTGGTAACAGTACATATTTTTACAGTTACGGAAGCTGGGGACAGCTTTCGGTTCACTGTAGTGAACCTCTTTTCTTTGGGAGGGGGGTATTGTAACGTTGTATATTTTTATATAAGTTCGCGTGAAACGAAAAGCTGAATGGATGTAGGACTCCAGTCCATATTTTGGCATAGATATGATGACACTGACATTTGTCAAGTGTGACAGCTGCTTTTTTTCCGGTTCCGCACTGTTGGTCGTGCGTCGGAGTGGAACGTGTGTGGAAAATGAAAAATTAGATATTTGAATATGGGGCACGCCCCAAATTATTTTGTAGTTTGATAGTTATTCCTGACGCCGCCAACATGTCAAGTTGGATGAATTAATTTCGAAAATGATTTGATATAAATGACTGGAAAAATGGTCTCAAATAGAATAATTAGCATAAATGTTTAGTAATCAATTCAGAAATTATATGGCGAGACAGCTTTTGCAGGTTTCGCTTTTGATATGTGTCTGTAAGTTGAACAGTCACAAATTGGTGATCATGTTGTAACCTCAGTGACCTTACTTAGACCTTACTAAAACCTTACTTAGACCTCATTTGGATTAAATTTTGAAGTCAGAACTTCCTTATGGATTGATTTGCTTCTTGTCTGCTGTTTTGAGGATGGATCGGTATCGGTGAAATTTTGGGGTAATGTTGCAGAATTGTTTGTAGTTTGATGCAACAAAGATTTGAAATAGTAACCTCCGTTGAAATCAAAGGTTGGTTTTCCTTGTATTACTTTGACTTTAGTGAAAAGTGGGATAATTTAGCTATTAATTTAGGCATAATTTAGGAATCCCTTTGAGGATAAATTTTGGAATTTATTTAGGTAATTAAACACTTAAATTGGTGGTTTATCTTTATTTAATTAGAAATTTGTGAACATTGAGATTTGTAATAGTATAGATATTGATAACTAAATTAGAACCTAACCTAGTCTCTACTGTATTCTGAGCTATTAAGTTTTGAATTTGATTTGTTTAAAGGTGTTAAAAGGTAGATGTGTAATAGCAAATTTGAATAAACTTTTGTTGCCAAATGCTATACCCGGATTTCTTTATTTCATTCGAATATTAGTACCTTTTACACACCCTTTGTCCACACTAGCCGGGAGTGACTGCGACATTAGAGATAAATTAAAATGATGAACAGTACACTTGACATGAACAACAAGATTATTGACATCTATATATACCTATAAAAATGAATTGCTGTTCGTTAGTCTCACTAAAACTCGAGAACGGCTGAACGGATTTATCTTATCTTAGTCTTGAAATGTTCGTGGCGGTCTTGGGAAGGTTTAAAAGGCGAGCAAAAATCGAAAAACGCGCGGACGAATTCGCGTGGGACCACTAGTGTAATATAAAATAGGCTGAACTGAACAGTAAATCTGTAGGTGTTGCCCTGTTTCAGTGACTTGTAATTATTAGTATTTTAAATTAAATTTTGAGCTTGATATATTAACACCTATGACATCAATTTTCTTTTATTGACACTATTTATAAACTTTAATGATTGATTAAAATTGTCATAAATAAAATTACCTGCAATAATACATTTGACATATTTGCATGCAACATTTGCTAGCTGAAAATGTGAATCAAAACTATTTATAAGACCAAAAATGTGCCCTCTTCAAGTGCAAATAAATATATTGAGTACAATAGAATGATACTATTCTTTTGAGATGGATGCTGTTGTATTAAAGATTGAAATGGGTTATGCACTTTTACATTAGTTAAGATAGCCTGTAATGTTCTACTGCAGAGCAAAGGCCTTACCTCAAGTATGAGCTACTTTAAGCCATAATCCACCACGCGGGCTCAGTGCGAATTGGTGAAGGGGTGGCAGATGTTATCTAGCCGCCCAAAGGCCTCTGACTAGGCTTAACGATGAATATCAACCGATATTAGACGGGACCAACGACTAAACGTGCTTTCCGAAGCACGGAGATGCTCTTGAAATACGTCACTTAGACCCATTACACACTGCTGCTTTTAGCAGCAATGCAGCCGCGATGCTAACGCGCGTTAAAAATGTCAACCTTTACAAATTCCTCTTCTTTAGCACCGTGTATTGATGTCACGTCACGATGCAGAAGCTGGAAATAGAGACATTATTTACTGAATTTTGGCGACTGCATCGATACTAACGCGCGACTGCATCGATGCTAAAAGTTGCAGTGTGTAAGGGGTCTTATATATACACAATAGTCGGAACAGTCAGCCATCCAAACACGACCGCGCCGTAGGTTGCTTAACTTTGGTATTACTACAAAAGAGCTGCTACCACTGCGCTACGAGCACCTCACGTTTTTAAGTATTAATTCGCAATTTATCTACACATATAAGCACACATATAAGCACATTTATCAACCCGTAATGAGATCAGCATCATCCAGGCGTCAAAGGGAACAGCAACGCCTCGGCAAGTGATCAGCACCGGATAGCGAACGCCTCACCCCGGATCGTGTTGCTACAACATATTACAGTTCTTGTGGTAAATGACAACCGGATAGTTTACAACTATCAGGCGACTCACCGTGAGCGCGTTACAACATATTAATTTTATGGTTACAACGTATGCGCCGCTGATCGAGTGTAAGTCTCGAGTTGATCTCGATCCGTGGTAGTGACGTTACAAAGTTGATAGATGTGCGTTGAAGTATGGAGTTTTATACAAATTCAATTCAAATTCAAATCATTTATTTCAAGCATCACTAGGCTCATAATCATAATCATGATTAATTCATACATGATAATAAATTATACAATAAAATAAAATATAGAATAAAATAAAATAAAACGAAAAGGCAGACACATTACTATTAAATAAAACAATATAAATTAAAATTTAAATTTAAAATAATAATACTGAACGCCTTAAGTTAGTACGGTGTTGTTCCCGTAACTGGTATATAGATAGATGTGATGACTTTTGATGTTCTGATTTAGTTTTAACCTATGAAGTTGTAATCTTTCTCCTGTGTAGCTGTAGTAATTTTTAATTTTTATTTAGTTATTCTTCTGAATTAATAAAACATGAATTTTGACAATCTTTGTCCAGAATAGAAAGGTGTATAACAATATACACCTTTCTATTTAAAGAGAAAAAAAATACATTTACGAAAACAGTAACATTTAAAACAGTTTTTCTAAAATCATATCACCTCCATCTGTGTCCTATTCTCTGTCTCAGGACAGTCACCGTCGATCTCTTGGTATTAATCAAACCAAGGACTTTCGGGCATGCCTTGAGAACCAACAATAATCCTGGTTCCCTACTACGATGTTTCTATCTTCGATCTAGCCATCTCTATCGCTCATACCAGTATTACTTTTTGAGTAAACGCGATAGCAAACCTAAAAATGTTGCCTACAAATCTTACATAGTTATGTTTTAGTACGTTACGAACGTTATATCGAGGTTTCTGGCACGTAACCACCATAAGTGCCAAAATCGCTTGCAACTCGCGCCATCATCGTCATCATGGGGTGCCATCTTCTAATTGAAGTTTGGAGGTCAGCATGTAGAAACCGATGCGGTCTTGAGCCGCTCTTTTTAGATGGTCATAAAAACGAAGATTGGTCCAGTCTTTGGTGTCATCCATCTATTTTCTTCGGGGTCGGCCTGGTGATCCCTTGCCAGGAATCTTGCCTTCAAGGATCAACCTTAGGAATTCATATTGGGAACCTCTTTGCATATGTCCAAAGAAGGGAACTTTCCTTCTCATTATAGTTGACATCAGTTCACGTTTACGCTTTGCACATTGCAGTACTTTGGCGTTTAAGGTAAAGCTAGTCCATGGAATTTTAAACTCGCGTCGTCTTTTGATTAATGTGACACCCTTTTTTGTCTAGTGAAAAGTGGTTTGGCGCAAAAGACCACTACGAGTATACGTCCGTACAGTGAGACTCCAGCCGTCTCACTTGCTTACAGTTGATTCTTTTCTGTCTAGTTTTACATTGTAGCTGTGACTGACAAGGTCTGATATAATTGTTAACCCGTCCCGTGATCGCCTTTGTGGAGGGGCGACACGAGTCGTGATACGATTTTTATGATAAACTTGTTTTTGTCAGACTATCGAGCTTTGTACGTTAATATAAGTGTTTATTTCTTTACAAAACCTTACATATGATATATTTTAAGAAAGAAGAAAAACCATGCTATCCTGTAATTTTATCAGTAGTTCGTCTGCTACTTCCTAGAAATCAAAATAAAAATAAATATTTTGTTTATTTTCGTTACCTTATAACCTAAAACTTGCCGCCATTAATCTGCAAAGTATAAAGTAGTTGCGCACTGTTTTTCGGCACAACACAATACACTCACTCTTTGCCTTTCGATTTCACTTATGTTTTTGTCACAAATCACTATAAATCTAATACAAAACATAATTGTTTACGCAAACGAAAAAAAACGGCCGGCCATGGCAAAAATGGCGATCAGGTCGACTAATATTGCTTTTAATTTCTTTTCTGGTGCTGCTACTACAAAATTCTTTTGACGAGCATTTACTAAGCTAGTAGATAAAACTGCAGAGTGAATTAAATTTTCTACCAATGAAAAATTGTCAAGATAAATCCAGAGACACGACCTCAAATGTCATGTTTGTGTTAGGCACACCACGTGTGCGTAGGACGCTACCGGTACATTTTGAGTTACGCACACGTGTGGTGCGCAGGACGTTTGACGGGTTAATAAGGATATTGGCGTACAGGGTAGGACTCAGGGCTTGGTGAGTGAGACATGTCTCGAATGTTAGAGATAGGGACGGTTTGACCTTTCAAGGTATTATGTCAGGAAAGTAGGTCACTTTTTGTTTATAAATTTGTTGGTGCTTGCAGGTTTTTTCGTGATAAACAAATAAGATTGCGATTGCGATAAAAAATATATGTAGATTGTCGTGTGTTACGACTTTGTGTACAAATGCTAACACATTAGACTGCAGTTTTTTGTTGAAAACTAACCCACAATTTCATAAGATACGTACCAAAGTGACACCCTGACGTGCTGTTGACTGAATAGTTGATTAAATAGTTTTTCTTGTATTCCAAATGTACGTACATTATTAGCATTTTGATGACGAGGAAAAGGTTTTAATTTCTGTAAAAAGCAATTTGTCGTTCTAAATCACATTTTCTGCGTGTTCTTTTCAGTTTGTTTTTTTTGTATTGCAGCAATTTATTGCAATCGTGTTTCTAAATAACCCGGGTACAAGACCTCACTTAAGATATGCTACATCTACATATCTAATTCGATATATATTTGTCTGAAAAATACCTTACTAAAAAGAGAAAAATCTGAATTATCTTTAAAACACAAAAAAATCATCAAATTTTTGAGTGTAATATATTTTTAATAACAACACGATTAGCTTTATAAATTCCTATTGGTCCGAAACTTTGGACGCCATGTGCATTTTATGGAAAACACAGCAGCCATGATGATAAAAATAAATTGTACTTAATGTGACCAGATACCTACGTAAAACCACACCATAGGCTTGTAGAGTTAACATTTTTATTTTTAGTTCATAATGAGCAATAGTTATTACTTTAAAGAAAAACTGTGTGCTAAGTACGTTTTCTCCTGATTGAATGAAACGAAATCAAGATATTATGGCACTCGTAATAAATAAATATATCTAATTTAAAGATTGTTAACAAATAATTTAAAAAAAAAATGATAACTGACTTGTTAACTTGGGGACCACCATGTTAAAAGTAGTCACTCAGGTACTTTTTGTTTTGAAGAACTCCAAAACATTGACAATCACTATAAAAATAACCATTTTGACTTTTTACTTAGCCGCTCTGCAGTCCAATGGCACTACACCAGTTTTGTTGCAAACTAGCCCTTATTGCATATAAATAAGATACCGCAGTGTTTACCTTGACGTGCTGTTGTCCATACAAGAAACCGTACCCAACTAACCCCTTGCCGACCGACCTTGGTTTTGATTTATATATCAAATTATTAACATTTGTTAACCCTCAATCGTCGGTTTTTATCGTCAAAGTCATTAATCAAACCAGACTCCATTTAACCCACAAATGTATACAAAACGAGAATAATCACGCACAAACACTGGCCAGAAATAAATCTTACGATACTGGCACAGAAGAAATGAACAGATGTGGTTAACCGAACTTGTTTTTCTTTTTTGTTACCTACTAAAGACAGGTTCCGTGATCGATAGATAACGTAACCAACGAACGTTAAATGGCGATGGTTTGAAGAAAATGTACCTTAACTTATTAGCAGAACGGCTATTTTAATGACCATTGATCAATGTATATTTAAAGCACACACAATTTTGATTATTCAACCAGTGGTAACATTAGATAAGTTAATAATTGAATACAGTGGTAGCATAAGTTTTAAGTTAATAAAGTATTGGATAGATAACGCTAACAATGAAACAAAATAAGCCGTTATAGACATATTGAAAGAAGACATTTTGCTCAAAAAGTTATTACATAGCTGTACTTGAAAAGTTATTACATAAATGAAATACATAGTCTATGATTCCATAAACATTAAGTATGTACCATATTTTGTGGGCCCGTTGCCAACTCCATACCAATTTTTGTAGCTTCAAGATAACATATAACAAAAATGGTCATATACAATGTTGCCATGTAAATGAAATCGATTAACATTCACTAAAGTCAAAGTCAAAGTTAAAAGTTTTATTTGCAAGAATATGAAAGAATGAGTCCAGTGCATTCAGCCTAATAATAGCAAGCAAGTCCAATCTTTCGTTTTCAATCGCCGTTTCAATGCACGTTGGTGCTGAAAAGCGTTGCGGAACTGGTATATATGTATCCGTTCCGACGTAATCCCGTCGCGTCACGGATGATGGATGGCACAATATCGCATGACTACGCGCATCACTGTGCATATTCGTGTAGTTTCAGGTGCGGTGCTTCCACGTGACGTATTATTTGAACATTTGCTACGATTTTCTGTGAAATACCGAAAGCATCTAAATAGTTCAATAATCCAACTACATTAAATCAATTATTTTTTTGTGGGTTCTTCCCATCTATACAAATTTTATAAAGCTGAAGAGTTTGTTTGAACGCGCTAGTCTCAGGAACTATTTGACTAATTTCAAAAAGTATCCTGTGTTGAATAGCTTATTTATAGAGAAAGTATTTAGGCTTCAGTTAATCACGCTGCGACAGGAGGGGAGGTAGCAAACTCAAAACGCGCGGACGAAGTCGCAGGGGACCGCTAGTAGATTATAACCCGAAATTATTCAAAGTCCGAGTGAACAGCCATTTGGACGAACTCATTTCATAATTCGGCGTGTCTTAACCGGGAGGTTGGTCTGGCAAACCTGTTTTTTTTTTTTAAATACTGTTACGCGTATTCATTAGAGCAGCCTCGATTTGAAGCAAACAGAGGACCTATGTAAGGCATGTCGCCTCACCTTGATCTTACTGATTTTTTGGCTCATAGAAGCCTCATTCCACAACAATCGAGCCGTGTAAATATCTCCAGCAATTTCACACACAACACATTATTATCGAGGAGTGTGGGAGAGAAACGCTGACTCTTGCGATCTGTCTTTTAAACTTGCCGCGGCGCGTTTAGTAAGTTAGGCGTGTGTGCGGTAAGTGAATGTGATCACGTAACTTGCTTAGCGATAGCGATGATTTTGCGAGCCCTGTTTGCTATAGCCAGGTAGAGTAACTTTCGAACATTGAACTACTATTACAAGCGTGTGGACTTAACTCCACAAACAAAATTCATGCGTCAAGACTTGATGCCACATCATCATCATTATAAGCCAAAAGACGTCCACTGCTGAACATAGACCTCCTCCATGGCTTTCCACAGCGACCGATCACAAGCGGTCTGCATTCAGTTTGATCCTGCAATCTTAACAAGGTCGTCTGTTCATCTCGTCGGTGGACGTCCTACGCTGCGTCTATGGTCAAAGGGTCTCCAATCTAGAACTTTCCTGCCCCAACGGCCATCAGTTCTTCGCGCTATGTGCCCTGCCCATTGCCACTTGAGCTTACTGATTCTCAAGGCTATGCCCGTTACCTTAGTTCTTCTACGTGTCTCTTCATATGTAATCCCGTAAAGAAAAACCCAGCATATCCCGAGATCCCGTAGAGAAAAACCCAGCATAGCCCTCTCCATCGCTCGTTGTGTGATTTTGAGCTTTTTTATAAGCCCCATAATTAGAGACCATGTTCCGGATCCGTATGTCATCACTGGTAACACACATGGACGCCGTATTGAGTCAACTTATACAAACGATTTAATAATTGCATTCAAATATTAAGGAACACGTCGCAATCTTATCATCGACACATTTTTGGTTGGCATAGCTTCTTTATACGTAGTAATAACAAATCACTGTTGACGATAGTGTCCGAGTGAATCGTTTGTCACTCCAGTGGTTTTAAACTAGTATCAAACAGCAACGCCAAAGCTTCTTGTTTTATGTGACATGACATTTCTATGTCAAAGACCCCTTACACATTGTGACTTATTATTTTTTTTATAATTGCGCAATAAAGTATAAATAAATTAATTTATTTCATCATTAAAAGAATAAATAGGAAACATTAACATCTAAAAACGCGGAGGTTTATCGTAATGCTAATTAGTTAAGTTTAGGTCAGTAAGAAAATAAACAGGCCAATTACAAATAGGATTATGTGAGATGAGGAGATCGGTAATACAGTAAAACATAAATAAATATACTAAAAACAAAAAAAAATATACTGTCTAGTTTAGAAACGAACTGCTACTCAACTATTCTACTAATGCTAATCAAAGCAGTTTATAAATATAAACTGTAAATAGCTCTTGTCAATAGTCTGTACATAAGTTACATGGAAATATAACAGCATATAAATCCAAGATAAAAATGTGCTACAACAAAGACATGATGGATTCATCCCAAAAAACCCATATCAGACAATAATACCCAACATCCTTTCTCACAAATTTTCACTTCGCCACCCAATAAAGATTGTTAGGTACAGTCGCCAGTACATCAGGTTACCCACTTACTATTGCTAACTTTTCTCTTTAGCTTTTCTTGTATATTTCGATATTGGTATAATGAAATTCTTGTGTGGATGACTTGATTTCGATTTGCAGGGCTTCGATACAGCTATAAATAATTCAATGGGAAAGAAACATATTGAATGGATCAAACAAATCCAGGAAAACGTTTGAAATCTCAAACACAATGTTTTTTCTGTCGAATGAAATTCAACAGGAAAGAGTCGTTAGTATTTTACTACTATAGTAATGTCTAGCTGCATTGCTACTAACATATAATCGTGATGACTTACTTGACTTACTTATGGTCTTATGTCCCCTAGATGGGGCAGAGGGCGTCCACAACAGTCCTCCATCGCGTTCGGTTTTGAGCTTTGCGCTTCATTTCACTCCACGTCTTGCCTATTCTTTTCGCCACGTCTGCTACAGTGCGCCGCCAAGTTTGTTTGGGGCGACCACGTTTGCGCCTCCCTTGGGGCTTCCAGTCCAGAGCCAGCCTGGGGATGTGATCCGGGTCCCTTCGGAGAGTGTGTTCAATCCAATTCCACTTGCGACGCTTGATCTACTGGTCGATCGGGATTTCGTGGCAGTGATACTCGTAATGGTGATCTATTTATCCACAAGTAAAAAAACAATCTATAGTAGTACTAAAATACTGATGTCAACAGTTTTTCTGCGACACGCGGACGTGAGGGTAGTGACCAACTACCAATACCACTACCACTATTAGTGAGGGCGTTGCTGGTCCACCCGCCGACCCGAGCAATCGCGTGTGCTCGGACTGGTCAAGTAGTAGACCGCCACAAAATTTGTATCACTTTTTAGGGTTCCGTAGCCGAATGGCAAAAAACGGAACCCTTATAGTTTCGTCAAGTCTGTCTGTCTGTCTGTATGTCTGTCTGTCTGCCTGTCTGTCTGTCTGTCTGTCTGTCTGTCTGTCCGTCCGTATGTCACACCCAATTTATTCTGAAACTATAAGCATCACACTATTGAAATTTGGTAGGGAGATGTATCCTGTTAACCGCTTTACGATTCTCATACAAAAAATAAAAAATAATGATATTTAAGAGGGGGCATTCCCATACATGAAACTAAAACCGGAAAAATTTTTTTTAGTCAAACCTATGCGTGTGGGGTGTCTATGGATAGGTCTTCAAAAATGACATAGAGGTTCCTAAAACCATTTTCTTTTAAAGTCTAACGTTTTTTAGCTAGACGCTTCCAAAGTGGAAAAATGGGCGTCCCCCCCCATCTAACTTCTAAACTAAGCGAGTGTAAATTTTGAAAAAAATATATAATGTAGATCATAACAAATACTTTCAACGAAAATTGGTTCGAACAGGATCGAACGAGAAGTTTTTGAGATATAGCACTGTTTCAACAACCGCAAACATAACTTTGTTCTTCATACAAACACTATGAAAAACAAACTATTTATTAACTATTTGCTGTCAACAAAATATTGTGGTATTTTACTAATTGGAAGTAAGTAGATTGCCTAATTCAATTAACGTTGGCACGGAACCCTCAGTGCGCGAGTCCGACTCGCACTTGGCCGGTTTTTTTTCACAAGTTGACGTCCTATTTTACAGAAGAAACAAAAAGGAAAAGATTATCTTTCAATGAGCAGTTTTCTTGTCATTAGATGTTTATATATTTGAGAGATGGCGCTAGCGCCACTTTAGGAAATATCCTTTTAAACTTTAGATTTATGTATTATGGAAGAGGGTAATTGCTTCTTTCAAACGTAAATAATAAGCAGTAAAACAATAATAATGTGCACCTACCTTTATTAAATGAAGGACTTTATTATGACAAAAAAAACTTAATGTATCTAAAGATCATTAACGCATTTTACAATATGTGTATTTACTACTAAAGCCCTTTTTCTGTCTATGGTTTTCCGCCAATAAAACGTTACACAAAATATTCCTTAAGCTATTCTAACGCTATCTAGTGAGTCCTGTAAGACATGGGAGAAAACTGATCATTTGGTAAAATTAGAAGTCAACCCGAATATAAGATGTCTCTCAGACCGGGATAAATTACTTATGGCTTCAAAAAATATTCTACTTCATAAAGAGAAGTAAGCCTTATTAACAAGTACAATCACGATGTACCTTAGACCCATTCAAAATTCGTGGTCACAATTTTCCAAAGATTAATCCGAGGTCTCGTAGAGAGGTCAGTCCTCTGACACCCTAACTTACAGGTGGAAGTACCTAATCTCTGTCTAACTTGGGTCACTACGAAGGGTACACTGATTAATAGGCCTAGTACGGAACCAATTTGTAAAATTAGGACAGCACTGTACGTACAATATAACGACAGCACGTGCAACTAAACACTAGGTACCTTATTCCCTTGTTACACGGGTTAGTTTGCAGCGAAAATGTATTTTGTGATGTGATAATGACTGTGCCGTGCTACCCAAATGGGTAACATACGACCCGAAGTTAGAAGGCTTTTGATATAAACTGATAAGTAAATCTCGAAATCGAGGCTTTAATATAGACCCAAACTTAATACGTAAGTGATATATTCCAAAGACGTAACGTAAGTGATATATTTAATTGCTTACGTTCAATGACGACAACAACAAAAATAACAGTCAGTATAATTTTTTATCAGTTTTACAATATGTAAAAAAATGTGATAGACAAAATGAGCTCACGAAGGATGATGCCAGATAGGTATCAGGTGAGAAGGATAACCTAAGCTCAAATTTAGTCTAGGTAATCAAACTATTTTTTTCTTGGTAAATTTTAATTGTACATTCGTCTGGCATTTCTTGTTAGTGCACTAGTTCAAAGAACGCAATGTTAATACGCAGTCGGTACGTGCATGCGTTTAAAAATAATTTTACTGCCGATAAAAAGCTAACATTGGTTTTTTATTTATTTGACGGAACAAGGTAATATCATGGCAATGTAAACATGAATTTTATACTTACTTCGGTTTATGTTTACTCACTGAGTACGTTTTAGTTTAAAAATAACAGTTGCAGCTTCGATTCGGTTATTATGGCGTATATTTATTTTACACTAACGGTCCCAGTGACTTCTTTTCGCCTCTTCCACCGACCTTTGCGACTCTTTCCAGCTTCCCATGAGGGCTGTTGTGCTTTTCCTTCATCAGTATCAGCCAAACTTAGGACGTCCACTGCTGAACAAAGGCCTCCTCCAAAGTGACCGGTCTGCATCGTGATCCTGCGATCTGATTTTGATTGACAAAACTAATTTCTTAAGTTTCCTTACAAATTAAATTTAAAAATTACAAGAATTATGTGCAATAGAGTTTTAGTTTATCGCAAACAGACGGACAGATAGTCAAGGTGGCCTTGTTTTTTTTAAATATAAGTTATCGTGATAATACCAATATATTTTAACTTAAATATTTTTTAAATAAATGACCATACTACCATAACTAATTTGTATTGTACGTACCTACTGGCTTGCAGTAATGAAGTTTGATTAAAACAAGTTTATTTTTCGATAAATATTTTAGATAGTGGCCAGTGCCAGTGGAGTAATTTTCTTTTCTTTTTCTTTTTTTTCAATAAATGCATTAAAAATAATCGTAAAGGTATGAGATCTTCAACTTCTGTTGTTGTTTTTTCCTATTTGCTCTTATTTTGCTTCTTTCAAACAATGGCAAATAAAATAAAACGAAAATAAGTGTTTTTGAGTAAATAAATATACTTACTCAGTACCGTATCGGGTGTCCCAGCATAGCTTTTACTGTCCTTGCACGTTTTAATAATCGTAAACATGAATTAGCCGTCCCTTGCTGAGATAAATCTGCAGGACGGTTTTATGTTGTCTCTTAAGAACTGAAGGGCCAAATAAATATTCGTCCTGAGACATTTTTTCCAACAAATGCTCAAGAATCCAAAGGGTGGAAATTTAAAATAAAAATGAACTGGTTCTTTGTCTAGCTAACGTACAACCAGGCCTTAGGTGTCATAAAAAAAGTTTTTAATTCTTACGGTTAAACAGTAAAATTGCTTTTTTATGTAAAAGTTAAAAGATAACTCTTTTAATTAGTGTCATAAAATTATATTGGCGATCTTTTTGGATAAAGAAACTCATTAAAACAGAAGATGAATAAGTGAAAAAAAAGATCAAATCATAAATCCAATGACAATAATTTCTTTTTTAAGTTAGTTTAATCTAAATATTGAATAAGAGTGATTTCAAGTAATCCATTTAATACGTCACGATTATTAGCTGCAGTGGACCGAACGTAGGCCGTTTCCATGGTGTTCCATAAGCACCAAGTTGCAAACGGTTGCAAGTGGTCTGCATCCAGTGCGATCCTGCGATCTTTACAGTCTGTGGAGTCCATCTTGCCAGTGTACGGCCTGTCGTCAAATTCTTCCTATCAACAATCTGGCGTATAATTTCACTGCGTATACTTTAATATTATAAAACTGAAAGGTTTGTTTGAACGCGTTTACTTCAGGACCTACCGGACCGATTTGAAATGTTTTTTTTTGGTGTTATTTGTGTGTTAGATAGCTTTTTACCAAGGTAGGTTTTATGCTATAAAACATCACGCTGGGCTGGAGGGGAAGGAGCAAACTCCTTCTTTACTTCCAGTCGCGCGGGACCGCTAGTAATTCTACAATGTGTATTTTCGATACTTGATTAAGGGCCGATTTTTCAATGGTCAGATAAAAATTATCAGACTGATAAATCATAATGCGACAGATTTAAAAAAATGAAAGTACCTATGATTGCTGACAGTTATGTGACGTTTTCAAATTAGCCATATTGTATTTTGTTTGACGAATATTTCTTATCTGACTATTGAAAAATCAGCCCTAAATGAAATGTGTGGATACTAGACCCAAAATTATCTTCAAAATAAAATTCAAATAAATGGTTGTCAGATCAATACTGAAAAAAAAGCATTTTTTTATATAATTGTTAGGTATGGTTGTATTTTTATCGTATTAGATAAACTCTTTACCTTTCAAATAAGCCTACTTAAAAAAAAGATATTTAAATTTTAAATAAAATATGCCTGACAAAAAATCTTTATTTTTTGTCGATAATTTTGGGTCTAGTATCCGCAAATTTCGTTTGAGCAAGCATCAAAAATACACATTGTATATTTCCCAAAGTGAACTTGCGCTGAATGATTCGCATACCACGACCAAACGAATAATCTCGTGACACGATATCGAAAAGTACTCAGAACGAAATACTCTTTTGTCGGAATATTACGAGCCATCGTGTCGAAGACATTTAACGATGTAAAATGTAAATGTTTAGGCATAATACCGATACCGAAACGCCAGTACATTATGTCCTTTGTACGGTATGTACCTAAGTTTGTATTATAACGTCCTTTGCAAAGGACGTTCAACTTTTGTTAGGGTTGTGTTTAAATTTGTTTCCAAAATTACCCACTGAATAAATTTTAAAAGTCTATTTGTTCTTTATAACCATAAAACTTGGTTTAATGGCACCTTTTAAAAATAATCTGAAGGTTTCAGGACTTATACATATTATTAGTCACAGAGATGGAATTCTGATGGATGGATGAAATTTGACTAGACTAACACAAATAGCAATTCATTTTGAGGGTTCTGTAGCCGAATGGCAAAAAACGGAACCCTTATAGTTTCGTCAAGTCTATCTGTCTGTCTGTCTGTCCGTCCGTCCATATGTCACAGCCATTTTATTCTGTAACTATAAGCATTACACTGTTGAAATTTGGTAGGAAGATGCATCCTGTTAACTTCTTACAGATTCTTATACAAAAAAAAAATATGAGATTTAAGGGGGGGCTCCCATACATGAAACTAAAACAAAAAAAAATGTTTGTCAAACCTTTAGTGTCTATGATAGGTCTTGGTCTAAAATGACATGGAGGTTTTAAAAAAACATTTTCTTTTGAAGTCTAACGTTTCATAGCTAGACGCTTCCAAAGTGGTAAAATGGGCGTCCCCCCATCTAACTTCTAAACCAAGCAAGTGTAAATTTTGAAAAAATATATAATATAGATCGTAACATATACTTTCAAAGAAAATTAGTTCGGACGGGATCGAACGAAAAGTTTTTGAGATATAGCACATTTTCAACAACCGCAAACATAACTTTGTACTTCATCCAAACACTATGAAAACAAAGTTATATTTGCAGTCAACAAAATATTGTGCTATTTTACTAACAGCTGATTTTTCAATAGTCAGATAAGAAATATTCATCGAACAAAATACAGTATGGCTAATTTGAAAACGTCACCTAATTGTCAGCAATCATACTTAACTGTATTTTTTTTAATCTGTCGCTTTATAATATATCAGTCTGATATTTTTTATCTGACCATTGAAAAATCGGCCCTAAGTAGAAGTAAGTGGATTGCCTAATTCAGTTAAAGTTGGCACGGAACCCTCAGTGTGCGAGTCCGACTCACACTTGGCCGTTTTTTTTTATTATGTACATTGAGTAAGATGTTTATCAGACGATATACTAATAATTATAGGAACTTTAAGAAAGACGTTAAAGTATTATGCACATTTTAATTAGAAAGTCGTTGTCATCAAAGTTTTCCCATTAAATTCCTTTCAGTGCTTATATCGGGACCGCCCTGAGTAATACTTTGTTACCTGCCACCCCTGGGCGGGTTATAAATACGTCTAAGGTTTTATTACTCCCTAGTTGTCAGTGGCAAGCAGTCGCGAAGGTTTCACGGCTTTGGAATATTCTTCATGTTTTATATTCTCGATACTTTTTTCAGGATATGAATTTTGCGAGTGGTATCTTTTGTTTGTTTCATGTATATTTAAGGTAGAAAGCAAAGCCATACAGCCAAGTCTTCAACATGTCTTCAAACAAGATTTAAACAGTAGCTACAGCAGTTAAACCGCAAATCTGGACTTCAACACTTTAAATACCACTCGGGCTCGATGCGCGAGAACCATTCCAACGGTTTCATCCACTCGGACCTGATTGTCCGTGTCTTTTAAAATAATAATTACGTGCATGATACGTGACGATGTTGGACGATGACGGAATGGTCTAGTGGGAACAGTGGCATATTAGGAAGGTAATTTTTGCCTTTGATATTTTTTTGCCTTACAAGTTCCTAGAACGCTCATGTTAGGCTACGATGTATTAGTCAGAAACCTAGAAAATCACTTTTTGTCTTTTTCAAATTGGTACTAAAACATCAAACAAATAAAATAAAAATAAAACGGAGCATTAAGCGATCTCTCTGATAATATAACCGCTTTCTTCAACCAGTGTCATTGTCTAAATTTTGCTGCCTTACAAGGTTACTGTATCGGTCTAGTGAAAATGTAATAGCACTGAAACTAGCCCGTTAAATTGTAAGTGATGCAAAGGAGTGTAATTAAAATGTCACTAGTAAAAGAACACTATCACGACTTTAATAATATCACTGCAACATACATACCGGTATGATTGATTGATTGATTGTTTAAAAAGTATCGAGTTCTATAGCCCATAAGTACGCCTCGCTGGTTAGCGTCACTGTTTATAGTACGGTTTGCATGTAACTAATTAGTTGACATTCACATTAGTATAATTATAGTCGATTGCACGGCTAAATATAGAATATTACTAATTCTAGTACAAGATGTTGATAGATTAAGACAAGACAGATAATGTTTAGAATAATTGGTTTCGCTTACCATATGTATTTTACTTGCAGTATTGAATATTAAATTTTGATATAGGTAATATGTACACATATATTATTACTATGATATTATAACTATGATATTATAACTGCGTCGGTGGTGGCGCAGTGATTAGAGGGTACTTTAAAGCGACAGCTGCGCCAGAGGTCCCGGGTCGGGCCAAAAATACGTACGTGCGTTTTTCCGTTCAAAAATTCTCAGGGTAGCCTGGAGTTTGGAAGTTGGCGGTGTTTCAACCTCGTGCCTCTGAAAAAGCACGTAAAGCCGTTGGTCCTGCGCCTGATCTCTCTCCAGTCGTGTCAGATTGCTGTCCCATCGGGCTATGAGAGTGAAAGGAATAAAGAGTGCACCTGTGTTTGTGCACACACTTGTGCACTATAATATGTCTCGCGCAGTCGGTTAGCTTTTGTGACTAGCCGCCGTAGTCGAAATCGGCGAGAATGACTATTATTATAATGACGTCTCGCGTGATGACGTATCCATAAGAGACCACAAATTTCGCAAGGTCGGACAGACAGCACAGTAGCTCAATTGGTAGAGCGTTTGGCCCGATTAGCCAAAATGTTGCTGTTTCAAGTGCCACCCGAGCGCAATTTTTTAGTTTCTTATTTCATCCTTATGAATATTATGATATAGGAAAAAAAAACGCCAGAAACTCAAGCTTACTAACACCAACAGTCGACGCATGCAACGACTTTAAATGAATTTGTTTCGCTTAACTAGATGGAAAATATGTTATTTTATTTTATTGAGTCAGTTTTTGAAGGCGGCTTATTTTTTTATTTTATGATTTATGGCTATTTACCCACAAACCAAAAACTACTGGACCGAATTTGATTAAACTTACACTGTACCCTAATATTGACTACAGGCAGGCTGAGTCAATTTTCCGACGATCTTTCCTTCGATGTGTAGACTGTAGATTCCAAATAAAACTCTTCTTTTTGAGATCGGTGACCGTGAGAGCGCGTACGATCTGGCCCGCTCACGGCCCTTTATTTAACCAAAAATACATGTCTGACTTATCGACTAATACAGATTAGTTACAAACAAGGACGGACACATAACATCATCTGCGTATTCCTTCTTACGTTTTTGTAACCTACCTACATTAATCGTGATAAAATTCCCATTCGCAACAATCCACTCTATGGGTTTCCTACCTACCCTCAGAAAGTGCGATATGGGGGACAGGAAATTCGAAGGCTTTACCGGCCTCGCTCCACCTGAGCGAGACAGCCTACTAGGGTCTCCCTCGCCCCTGTACCAAACTACCTACATATTTCTTAATATTTCCTAGCTAGTTAATTGTTACCCTACCTGCCTACCTAATTTGCAAATGGGAATTCCTAACTAACAGGTTTCTTATTATTGAAATAAAACGAGCCCTAAGCTAATTACAATGCTTACTCGCTATGGCCCTAACAGAAAATTATATTTATTATCATCAAAAATCCTTACAAATAAATATAACTAAACTTATTACTAAACATGATTGGGTGTCCGTAACAGTCTCCCCCCGGTGAAGCGCTGCGAAGTGCGAACCTCTTCTTATTCCACCGGCAGGACAGCCAATCTCGACGCCGGTCGACGAAACACGCCGCCCTTGGTCCGAATCTCGACGTTCCTCACTGCTCCGTCAGGTCCAGGATGTACTTCTGTGACGACGCCTCGTGGCCACACGTTTCTAGGCAGTGTGTGGTCCACCACGACGACTAGATCACCGGGCTTGATAGCAACCTCGGCGATATCTCGGGCTCCTCTTCTCGGCACCAGGTCCGGTAGGTATTCTTTAAGCCAGCGGCGCCAATACTCGTCGGCTAGCGCTTGCGCCGCCCTCCACGTCTTCCTCGACGCTGGTTCGCACGGCCCGATGATGGGTAGGCCGCGCGGTCCCCCTAGTAGGAAGTGGTTCGGGGTGAGCGCCTCCGGGTCGTCAGCGCTGACCGGCACGTGTGTTAGCGGTCGCGCGTTCATGGTGTGCTCGACCTCCGCCAGTAGAGTTTGCAGTACCTCTTCTCTCGGTGCCTTTTCATGTAGAGTGACTCGTAGAGCGTTCTTGACAGAGCGAATGAGACGCTCCCACGCTCCCCCCTGATGCGGTGCCCCTGGTGCTATGTAGCGCCAGTCGATGCGCTGGGTGAGCGCATAGTCTCGTAGAGCTGGCTCCCATTCTTCATTCGCTGCTCGTAGCTCCTTGTCTGCGCCTTTGAAGTTCGTCGCGTTGTCTGAGTACATTTTCTGTGGCCACCCTCGTCGCGCTCCCATACGCCGCAACGCCATGATAGCCGAGTCAGTCGACAGGCTCGCTACCAACTCTATATGCACGGCTCTCGTAGTGAGGCATGTGAATAACGCTCCCCACCGTTTTTCGTGACGACGGCCCACAGTTATGATCATGGGACCAAAGAAATCTAGACCACAGTTAGAGAATGGTCTGGTGAAAGCCTCTACTCGAGCGCGTGGCAAGTCTCCCAGCACAGGTGTCACAGGTCTCGCCTTTCTCATACGACAAAAGGCGCACTTATAGGCCACGGCCCGAACAGTAGGTCGCAATCGCAGTATCCAGTATCTCTGTCGTACATCGTTGACGACGCGTTCGTTGTGCGAGTGATGGGCGCGACGGTGTTCCATATTGCACAACAACCGCGCGTACGGGTGGCTGCCGTCCAATATTACGGGCGTAGTATCGGGGGCAGACACACCCGCTGCCCTCGTCCTTCCTCTCGCCCGCAACACGCCCTCCTCGTCGATGAATGGATCAAGTCTTCGGATGCGACTCCCCGCCTTCACGTTCTGACCTCTTTCTAGGCGCTCTATGTCTTCTCGAAATGAGTCTGCCTGCGCTCGCCTCATCAGCCATCTTTCCGCTCTATCTATGTGTTCTTTGGTCAAAACAGTTGCGCGCTTGCGACATTTATCTATAAATAGAAGCACATACGCCATCGCCCTCACTAAGCGCTCGTAGTTCGAGAAGCGCCCGGCGTCTGGCACGCTCCATTTGTCCTCTGTCGCGACGCTAAATACAGTCTCCTCGCTGCCCTCTGTGCAGCCTGCTTGAGACGGCCATGTATTCTCCGGTTCGTATAAAAACGATGGCCCAGTAAACCATCTGTCTTCATTTGATTTCATCTCTGTGACGACTCTAGTCGCGTCGTCCGCTACGTTGTCTTGCGTCGGCACCCACCGCCACTGATCGGGTCTTGAAAACTCACATATCTCTCTCAAGCGGTGCGCTACGTATGGGGTGTAACGCACTCTATCGTTCCCAATCCAGTGCAGAACGGTCGTAGAGTCTGTCCAATACGTAACTCTATCGGGCTGCCATCTGTGCTCCTCCATTACTGTCGACGCAAGTCTCGTTCCGATAAGACACGCTTGTAACTCCAGACGTGGTATCGTCTGCGTCTTCATCGGGGCTACTCTTGCCTTTGCTGCCGCTAATACCACACGACGTGATCCATCCTCGTACTCTACAAGCCAATAGACTGCTGTCGCGTAAGCAGACTCACTAGCGTCGCAGAACACGTGCAGCTGCTTTCCAGTCACTCCCCCCGTCAAAGTGTAGAGGCGGGGTAGACGCAGACTGCTAAGTGTCTCTACGTTCCGCAGCCAAACGCTGAATTCCTTCGCTATTTTTTCAGGTAGAATCTCGTCCCAGCCGGTTTGTAGGCGCCACACTTCTTGCATAAGAATCTTCGCTCTTATCGTGTAGTAACTGAGCAGTCCCAGCGGATCAAATATTGACATAACCGCGCTCAACGCCTCTCGCTTGGTCGGCGATTGCTCTAGCGTTTTCACCTTACGCGGCACTCTAACTAAGTCAGTGTTAAAACCCAATTCATCTGTACTGGCATTCCACACGAGGCCTAGGGTACGCCCCTGCTGTTCTCCACTTGAGCAGAGCTGTTTCGACGCGTCCGCAGCACGGCATTCTAGTGGCAGCTTACGCATGACTTGCGCTCCATTGGAGTTGAACGCTGCGAGCGCAAATCCCGCCTGCGCGTGTACGTGCGTGACGTCTCTGACGGCGTTGCTTGCTTCTTCTTGTGTATCGAAACAATCTACCCAATCGTCCATGTAGTGGTTCTTCGTGATAGCTTCGTATGCCTTCGGGTACTCTGCTGCATGTTGCTTCGCATTGTGGTCTCTAACACTGTGCGCCAGAAACGGTGAGCTCTTTGCGCCAAAAATCATTGATGTCATCTTATACTTTTTAGGCTGCGCTGCTCTGTCCTCGCCTCTCCATAAAAACATTTGCGCCGGTTGGTCCTCTTGAGCAATCTTAATTTGCAGAAACATCTCCCTGATGTCCGCTGTTACGGCGATAGCTCGCTCTCGAAATCTAAACAGGATTCCAGCCAAGTCCCTCAGCAGATCGGGGCCTTCTAGTAGCGCGTCGTTTAAGCACACTCCGTTGCTTTTGGCCGCGGCGTCAAAAACTAGTCTAATCTTCTGTGGCTTGTTAACATTTACCACGGCAAAGTGTGGTAAATACCAGAGACGCGGGCTCTGTGTGTCGGCTTCTCGGCATTCCTCTGCGTAGCCTTTTCTAAACATACTCTCGATCTGGGCTGTGTACTTTGCTTTGAAGTCTTCAGATGCGTCCATCTTCCTTTCTATTGACGTGAGCCTCCGCCTTGCAGCCTCGTAGCTCGGCGGCATAACTGTGTTAACCTTGCGCCACGGCAATCCAACTTCATATCGCTGATTGACACATCTCACTGTTGACTCAAAGGCTTCTAAGGCGCGCACATCGTCAGGGTTCTCGCGTTCCTTTTTCTGAATGCCCAGCGAATCAATGTCGAAGTATGACTTCACCATGTTGTGTAATTCTTCGTCAGGTTGCGTAGACCGAGCTCTCCCATGGTCGTCGACGAACAACACCGTATCTCTCTCCCTTATGACTCGGGACGGCGCTCGACCATGTATCACCCACCCCAGTCTGGTGAGCGATGCTGCTGGCTCGTGGCGTTTGCCTGTCAACAGCTTCCTGCTTACTATCAGATGCCAATTGTCCGCGCCTATGAGGACACGCGGCTTGGCGTTTACATAACACACGTCACTCTCGTTCAGGTTACGCATGTGTCCATACTCTAAACAGCTCCGACCCACCGTTTGAGTATTCAAGCGGAGATTCTTCATTGTTCTCGCTTTCACCAAATGTTTCTCGTTGTTACTGGCGATCATTTGAAGCTCCACCTCTCTGCTCGTGTGTGGTACGCTCTGTGTATTCACACTGCATATGTGTAAGTCTCGAAGCGGGCCTTCTGCACCGACGTATTCCGCCACGTCCTGATCGATCAACGTAACCGTAGACCCTTCGTCAAGTAGAGCGTGTGTGTTTACTCTACCCCGTGGCCCCTCAATGACGATCGGACATACCTTCAACAACACCTTGGATGCCCCCACAGTATGGCTAACTGAGGCTACCACTTCTTGGTTGTGTTGACTTTCGCTGTTTTCACGCTCTGTGTGTAACAGCCTGTGATGACGTCGGTTACAGCCATTCTCATTACACATCGGTGCTTTACATTTGATTCGCCTGTGCTTATTGTTCAAGCATAGAAAGCATATCTTTTCTTCTTTCAACCAATCCCATCTTTGCTTTACTGTCATGGTTTTAAACTTTGTGCACTTCGACACTTCGTGGTCCCCGCCGCAACATAAACACGTCTTATCTTGTGCCGTCGTAGCTTTTTCCTCGGCTGTGGCGTACACACCAGTGTTTCGCTTCTTTGAGTTAGCCTTCTGCTTAGCTTGCACTTCTTTCTTCGCTGCACTGTTGCTAGGTTGCGACACGTATGCGAATCGAATCGCCTTATTCGCTTCCTCCATCAAAAACTGCGATAATGTCACGATCTCTGGCTCCGAGTAGCTTGCGTACCGCGCTGCGTAGTCGCACCATCTTGTTTTCAAGTGTGGGCTCAGCTTATCGACCACCTCTCGGGTCATCATCGGATTTCTGAGGTAGCTTTTATTATCTATGGAGTCCAGTGTATATGCGATGTTCTGTACCTTAATCGCGAACGAATTCAGTTCACTGGCTGTCGTTCCAACTCGCGGCAGGTTCTTGAGGTCGTCCAGTGCCCGATCAATGATCACTTCTGGCCTTCCATAGCATTGTTCTAGCGTTCGCATGATCTTGTCCGGATCGGTGGCACGGTATAACAACGCCGCTACTGCCTCCTTGGCTTCTCCTTTTAGACAATTCCTCAATCTAGCCAGGTTCTCGGATTTACTGTAGTTGCATGATCGCGTTGAATCTTCCATTGCAGCTTTAAATGGTAACCAGTCGTTCGTGTTTCCATTAAAAATCGGTAACTCAATAGCTTGACGTGGGGCCGGTCGCTTCGACATAATCCTCTCCAATGTGTAAGCAAGTCGTTCCGCCCCGTCCGTATACTCTTGGGGTCTCGCTGTACAATCATTGTTTGACTCGACCTGTCGCTGCACATCTTGTTGAATGTTGTTTACATCTTCATTTAATTCTATGCTCGGCGAATTCAAATGTCGGTTTCTATCCACTTCTATATTACGCGCATCTTTTTCTTTGCGTCGCGTAAACAAATGCCTATTTCTTTCATTCCTCTCTTCACGGAGGGTAGGAACGCTACAAGACATCTCGGTTGTGGGTAGTTGCATGTTTACATCTTGACGCCGGGACTGGGCTTGATCCAACCAGTCATCCACCCTCGCTAGGGTCTCACCGGCGGGTAGGCTCTCACGGTCATCTTCATCTGTTGTATCCATTATCGTAGCGATCTCAAATTCTAATCTCTTCTGAATTAGATTCTTTTCAATAGCCGCCAACTGCTCGGCTGCTCTCAACTCGGCTTGCTTTAAACGAGCGGCGACGCTTGACCTATTTGACGACGGCGGCGGCCTTATCCTAGGCGCGTCGGCGTTAGCGTCGTGACGTCTCTCTGCTGCCGTTTCCATTCGTCCGCCTTCTGCGGGTAGTTCAGTCTGTCGTAACGTACTCGCGGTGGCTTGCACAGACGGTGATGCGGGTGGCTCTTCAAAGTTGCGTAGTCTTGAGTCTTCGGCTTCCATTTTCCCAGCTTGGCTGCGCGTAGTCGGCATCTTCTTACTTGCTGCCCCTACTCCTATCAATCCCAAACAGGTACACTACCAAGGGGAGCCTGTCTGGGGATGGATGGTCGTGCAGGATCGGAAGGGAGGTACCGCCCGGCAGAGAGTGTACGCATCCGTGGGGTGCTCAGTTCTGGCTGGAATGTCCAGAACCCTCCGCAGTGCCTACAGTCCGGCCCCCACGCTTACGCACACCGTACCGGCGCCGGTCGGACTTGTTCACAATCGCTGGCGCGATATGTGGCAGCTCGCCCGAAAACTGCACCGCCTGGGAATCGGCGTTAAACCCGAGACAGACACCGTTTGGCACCGTTAGGTGGTGAATGCCCGAGCCACGGAACACCCGTGTAAATGTGATCGTCTCTCCACAGGAGTATAGGCCGATTCGCGGCTCCTGGTTACACTGTGCTTCGGCGTAGATCCCTCGGCGTATGTGCTAACCAAAGCACAAGTCGATGCCGCGTTGCTGATTTCTTCTTATATCCGGATCGCAACGGACCAGACGATATTGACTACAGGCAGGCTGAGTCAATTTTCCGACGATCTTTCCTTCGATGTGTAGACTGTAGATTCCAAATAAAACTCTTCTTTTTGAGATCGGTGACCGTGAGAGCGCGTACGATCTGGCCCGCTCACGGCCCTTTATTTAACCAAAAATACATGTCTGACTTATCGACTAATACAGATTAGTTACAAACAAGGACGGACACATAACATCATCTGCGTATTCCTTCTTACGTTTTTGTAACCTACCTACATTAATCGTGATAAAATTCCCATTCGCAACAATCCACTCTATGGGTTTCCTACCTACCCTCAGAAAGTGCGATATGGGGGACAGGAAATTCGAAGGCTTTACCGGCCTCGCTCCACCTGAGCGAGACAGCCTACTAGGGTCTCCCTCGCCCCTGTACCAAACTACCTACATATTTCTTAATATTTCCTAGCTAGTTAATTGTTACCCTACCTGCCTACCTAATTTGCAAATGGGAATTCCTAACTAACAGGTTTCTTATTATTGAAATAAAACGAGCCCTAAGCTAATTACAATGCTTACTCGCTATGGCCCTAACAGAAAATTATATTTATTATCATCAAAAATCCTTACAAATAAATATAACTAAACTTATTACTAAACATGATTGGGTGTCCGTAACACCTAAGTTGAAGTACATCCTAATCGAACTAAAAAAGAGTCATCTCGCTATTACTTCTCGTTTTCAAGAAATCGGTGGACAAACATACATACACTTACGAAATTTTGCACACGTGTTTAGAAGCCTTAATAGATCAACATACTCAAATATTATCAATTTCAATACAAATAGTACAAACGTGTATGAATGTGATGCTGTTGGGTTGTGAATGAAGTTAGAAAGGAGTCCCTAAAAAAAGTAGAACAATAGACCGGTAATCGGTAAAAAGTAGACCCAGGGAACAACCCTTTCATTATTCATTATTATCATTTGAAATTGCTTGCTATGATTTTATTACGCCAACGATTAATTTACGATTTGGCAATATTACCTTACACATCCTTACAGGTTTTTCTTCTTTGTTTTTCAATGCCTTGACAATAGGTTATCATAATAATGTAATTAAATTTATTAAATCATGATAATAAAATTTATTAAACAAGCATATACTGCTGGGTATCGGTAAGACCTAAAACCCACATTAAAATTCCGTGTACTAAAGAAAAACCCAGCGTCCCACTTTGTGTCTCTACCTCGTAAAAAACATTGTTTTAATTAAATCTAGCCCTCGAACGGCAAACAGGAAAACCAGTAAAACAGGCAGTTAAAAACAGGCGGGAACATCCAGTCTTAGCGAAATTAAAAAAATAATAAGTGACTATGCCCGGTTTCATTATGTGGCTAGCGGAGAATGCCCCCTGCATTAAGGCAGCTTACGGGTGTAGGGTTCCGTGGTTGAAACTGTAACGTGAACTAAACTTATGTAAATTTGCATACGTGTTTGAAGGCTTGAATAGATCAATGCCCAAGTATTGCCGAATTCCAACTTCTATCTTATTTTATATTTTAATATAAGATAAAACAAGAATAATTGTATTTCTTTCTCTCTTTTTCTTTATTGTATAAAGAAAGTCATGTGAGTTACACCACTTAGAGTAGGATATTGGGTGGACTGATTTATATGATTTTTACTTTTTTGGATTTGTCTGTGTCCCGAATATAACGATAAATATAACACGAGGCCGGGCCGGGGCAAAACACAGTTCGCTGGGACCGCTACAAACAGGTCAAATTGATAACTAATTACTCCTTTTTAAAATAAAAAATATATTTATAAAATTTAAAGTATGGCCAAGCATTTATATTTAAACTTTTTGTACTGAAAATTGTACAATAAATAAAGCATTATTCGTAGTAAACTTTTTACTAATAAAAATCAGCCACTACTAATAAAAATCATATAACATCATATTAATCATAACTGTGTCGACCTAATTGGTAAAATTTTGTAATACCCATACCAAACCTTCGGTCAACATATTTTGTTTGTTATTTTTCCTTGCATATTTTCCCGTGCTATAATTGGGAATTGGCCAAAGTTTAGTAACTAAATTTAATTTCGGAGACCGAGAATGTTTTTATTTTGTATATAGTACAAAAATAAATTTGCTTGTTAGAAAAGTTCAATAAGTACCACCTTGTTTTTTTATAAACTATTTATAAACTAGCGATCCGCCCCGGCTTTGTTCGGGTGCTTTCTCTTGAATCACTCTATCTATTAAAAAATACTAACTAAGTGCGAGTCAAACTCGCGCACTGAGGGTTCCGTGCCAACTTTAATTAAATTAGGGTTTCACTTACTTCCACTTAGCCAAAATACCACAATATTTTGTTTACAGCAAATATGACTTTATCTTTTCATAGTATTTGTATGAAGGACAAAGTTTTCTTCGCGGTATTTGAAAATGTGCTATATCTCAAAAACCACTAGTTCGATCTCATTTAAATCAATTTTCGTTGAAAGTATTTGTAAATCACTACATTGTTTTTTTTTTTCAAAATTGATACTTGCTTCGTTCAAAAGTTAGAGGGGGGGGGACGCTTAATTTACCAATTTAGAAGAGAAAAATGGTTCTAGGAACCTCGATGTCATTTTAATGCATAGGTTAGAGCAAACAAAATTTTTTGTTTATATATCATTTTTGTTTATTCATGTCATTTTATTTTATTATTTGTGTGAGAACCGTAAATCAAGAAACCTACTTACCAAGTTTCATTTATGTATTACAAACAGGTTCAGAACGACGTGGCTGTGACATACGGATGGACAGACAGACAAACAGACTTAACGAAACTATAAGGACTACTATTATGGAACCATAAGGGTTTTTGCCATTCGTCTACGGAACCCTACTATTTACCTAGTGATTAATAATATTTCGGCAATGTTTCAAGTTCCATTATTACATTGTAGGAACTTAATAATTCTCCTATCGAATTTTGGTAATGGCTTCCAACAGAGCTAAGTCAAGAGCAAGAGCCCTATTTTTGAATCACTCGTTTGGAGCGTGTGATTTTCGTTCGAAAACTATTAAAAAAACAGGAAAACATAGAGATTATTCATAAAATTGGGCTATTTTTTTTCAAATCCCTTTCGTGTGGATTCCAACTAATTTTCACTGTTTAATAGGACTTAAATTATTGAATATTACACGCCATCTTGTCGCGAGTGATTCAAAATTAGGGCCCCTGTAGATATAATAGTGCCCATATGCGTGCGCAAAACACGAGTGCACTCTGTATTCTCACTCTCGGTGAGATGGCAATCCGACATGGTGAGAGATCAGGCGCAGGACCAACGGCTTGACGTGCTTTTCGAGGCACAGGGATGTCACTTCCACCGGCTTCCTGACTTCTGTTTCCGAATATTTTTTAAACAGAAAAACCAAGAAACAAATTTCAGCCCACCTAGGTAGTGTAAGTGAACTGACTGCTACACCAACGAGGCAGTGAAGACAACGTACTGAATAAGAATATAAATATAGAAAATGAAATAATTTCCTTCTGACTCTGACTATGTCTTTGAAATTGGAAGTAGTATATGTTTTAATTATCATATAAATGAAATTTCCCTGACATTTGGTCACTCAATACGAAACTCTATTTCAAAAGTTGAGTATTT
Source organism: Pyrausta purpuralis (assembly GCA_963924145.1). Classification (NCBI taxonomy): domain Eukaryota; kingdom Metazoa; phylum Arthropoda; class Insecta; order Lepidoptera; family Crambidae; genus Pyrausta; species Pyrausta purpuralis. The sequence goes on from OZ001665.1 coordinate 6,165,125, forward strand.
GCAAAGGTCTACATAGCGATTTGGTAACAGTATTTGATTAATTACGACCGGTTTCAAACACTCGACTCCAAATAATTTAATATTAATCCGTAACAGCAACACATACGTCCAAAGTTTTGCAACTAATTCCAGCCTAAGGATATTACACAACTTACACAGTTCTACGGATGTTTACACAGTTGGTAATCTTCATATTATTAATAACAATAGCTCTAGGAGTACTTGTGTTTCACAGTGAATTTCTTAAAAAAAAAAAAAAAACATTTGTGCAGTCTACTACCTGCCAAAGTTTTAAACAATACTTTTATTTTCTTAATAAGCTTTATGATTTAAAAAGTAATAAATAAATAAATCTTATATATAGTAGTTCTCCTAGCCGATTTCAACTACGGTGGCCAACCGACTGCGCGGGACATATTGTAGTGCACGCGTGTGTGCGCAAACACAGGTGCACTCTCTATTCCTTTCACTCTCATAGCCCGATAGGATATCAATCTGACACGACCGGAGAGAGTTTAGGCGCAGGACCAACGGCTTTACGTGCTTTTCCGAGGCACGGGGGTGAAACACCGCCAACTTCCAAGAGAACTGAAAAACTCACGTATATATTTTTGGCCCGACTCGGGGATCGAACACGGGACCTCTGGCGCAGCCGTCGCTATAAAGTGCGACCCTTCTACCGCTGCACCACCGAAGCAGTATGAAATCTAATATATAAATAATAATCGAAAATAATGTCAATCAATTCTTCCAGAGAATATGGATCCGTGCGTAAAGCTCGCAACTGCAAAGAAAAAAAGCGTCTGGGGAAATAAAAGTAAAAAACAGCATCAGAATAGTGATTTTATACAGTTTTTTAAACTGTACCTTAAAAATAAACGCGTATACATATTATTCCAAGAAGAAAAGACGTCCTATCGGAACATATGGATCACAATACAAGAAAGTCGATAACGTTTGATTTCATATTTCCAGGAAACGATTTGTACTAGAAGTAAAGGCATTTTCTAGTCCCTGTTATTAGATTTTTCTGCCATGTACTACATTTTTCAAGTAAAAATGGCAATAGGACAAAGCTTGAGAAAAACAAATTCTAGGATTATAATATTGAAAGATAATCTTTATGAGAAAATCGTTGCTTTGAAATATCTATCAATACTTTTAATTGCACATGTAATGAAACAACTGCATCAGACATGAAATCGAACCCCGTATCTTACGCTACCCTGGTGCATGCCTATACCACTATTAGACACTATAAAACAAAATATTTATATTTATCATTACTTAAATATGTATAATACAAAATCATCCGCGTATGTATGATAGGTTATATTATTTGTTGTCCAATATTATGCGCCTATGCCCGGGTTTACATGCTCTTTCTACTAACAGAAAGAGTCATTCATGGATCAGCTTTAAGTATGTACTTATTACATACTTGTTTGTGAAGTTTACGGAAATCACACTCATTGATTAAATCACTCTTTTTTTACTCTTACAATTAATGTTTGATTTTTAAAATCATTTTATATGTATTAATTGTACATTTCCTCGAAACGAATTTGTAATTAACCTATCTTTATCGTTGGTGAGTCTGAAACTCACCATGAGGTACTCAACTCATGGTGAGTTTACTCGATAGCGACTACGATTTTACTCTCGCTAGCGACGACGCAACTTTTTGTATGGAAAATTTTAGGCACAGCCAGTGACCGCTAGAGGCGCTGTGCAATTTTCCATAGATTTTTTTCACGTCGTCGCTAGCGAGTAAAACCGTCGCAAACTCATGGTAACGGTACCGATGTGCAATTAAGAGTTAGCTAATTTTAACTACGAATATATTAATAAATAAGTTAATAGACGCCAGACAACACACCAATTGTCGTGGTTTCTAAGTAAGAAATTTTCGTCCTTACTTCGAAACCTCCTTGTGTTACGAATACCGGACAAACATTGTGACAGGGGCGTCTCCCATAAATACCATAATACATATTAAACATCCATCACTCAGGTTCGAATGCTCGTGCTCATCATACAAACATTTGCACCTTGTGGGATTCGAACCCGCGACGGCCGGCGGAATAGTCAGGAGCTCTAACCAATACACCAAACGCGTCGTCGAATAGGCAATTATGTAAAGTTTCTTAATAATATCATGGTATAAATAATAACAAACTATTTGCTCAGAAACAGTAATACGAGATTCAAGTTCTAAGATATAACTTGTAATTTGTAAATTTAATATTACTCACGTTCATAATGATTTGTCTTAAGAACATTGGAACGTGGGTTAAATCGATATTAATTTATGTAGCAACAAGCAATGTTCGTTACTAGTAAATCGTAGGTATCATTCGAAGTCAAGTTGCAAATACACAAGATTTTCACTGCGTACTAATGTGATGAATGTTCTGTGATTCAAAATAAAAAAAATACTCAATCCTTTGGTGAGTAAAACCCGTATTGTTCATCTCATGTCTTAGTTACTATGACCTCGCTAGGAAAATACATATTTTTACCAGTATTAATACTTTACCAGTATTGAAAGTATTATATTTTGCCCACTTAAAAGTTCCGCCACCGGCCACCACTGTCGCGTGCCATGCAAGGAGCGTGTCAGCACCTGCAACATGCTTTCTCGCTCGCTCTCGCCCTTGCTGCATATAACGGTGAGACAGAATGCTGTCAATCCGTTCAGTGGGCAAGGTAGAGCGCATCATGTTGCTTTTAGTGCCTGACACGTTTCTAGGACAGGCATGATATTATGGTACATGCAGTAAGAAAAAACATGCAAAATACCCTCATATACAACGTGTAATGTTGAATGCGCAAAACCTCAGACATCCCAAATTATTTTTAATTCAATTGACTTAATTCTGAAAGAAAACTATAATCAAAAGAACAATAAAGATTTAATGTCATGTTTATGTTTTTACTGGCACTTCTAATCATTTCTTGCTCTGCGGACGACGCTCTGTCGAGATAGGATTCAGTAGGTATTAATCGGGCTGGTGCGCCGCGCTGACATTATAATTATTACTATCTTAGTTCATAAAGAACTAACCATTGCTTGTCACCTATTTGGCGAATTTGCGCACGTGATTGCTTGTCTTATTGATATTTATTTATGTCCAAAGGATATTTATTAATAAATAGACAGGGCAACATTTTGTTGAGATTTCTTGAAAAATTTGACCCATATTCTTAAGTGGTTTAATTAATTCTGCTCGTTATTCCATTGAAACTATTTCCAGGTTTTGCGCATTTAATGTTACACATTGTATAATTCATTATCAGCCATAGGACGTCCACTGCTGTGCGAAGGCCTTGAGACGAAAGGTTTCCTCAGCGACCGATTGCAAGTAGTCTGCGTCCAATGGGATCCTGGGATCGTCACAAGGTCGTACGTACAATTTATTGGTGGACGTCCTACTCGTTATGTACAACAAGTATTGCTGCTTAGGAATTTAATATCCTTTTTAATTTTGGGCTTCGCCGTAGGTGGGCAATGAATTCCCTATGACCTTATAGAACTAGAGTTAGTTTCACAGAAAATAAAATTAAAACATTAATAAAAGAAGAATGAATACAAAGTTCTAAAATGTCTCTCTTGAATATTTATTTCAGATCTGAGAGCCACTTATGAATGTAAGTCTTGTGTTACAAATATAAGTAAATACATCTGTGCGATACGTAAAAGTGTATTTTAATTATATCATACCAAATAAGTATGAACCCAAGTCTAGCAAAAGTTCTATTAAAAATACTTATCGTGTGACCGGTCGGTCACACGATAAGTATCGTGGTCACGAATACATATTATCGTAAACCTACATACAATCTATCATTTTTGATGCGTAAACTGTCACCACGTGATAGAACCCATATCACAGGTACCTTGAAATATTAATTTGGTTGATATACTAATAAAGACGCTATTACCACAGTTCTAAACCGAATTAAAAAAAAACCGGCCAAGTGCGAGTCGGACTCGCGCTCTGAGGGTTCCGTGCCAACTTTAACTGAATTAAGGAATCCAATAACTTCCATTTAGCTAAAATACCACAATATTTTGTTGACAGCACATTAAACTTTGTTAATCATACTGTTTGTATGAAGAACAAAGTTATGTTTGCGGTTGTTCAAAATGTGCTATATCTCAAAAACTCCTTGTTCGATCCCGTTCAAACCAATTTTAATTGAAAGTATTCGTTAATCATATATAAAAATGTTACATAATATATTTTTTTCTAAATTTATACTTGCTTAATTAGGAGTTAGAGGAGGAGGGACTCCCATTTTACCACTTTGGAAGCGTCTATCTATCAAACGTTAGACTTTAAGGAACCTCTATGTAATTTTAAGAGACCTATCCATAGACACCTCACACGCATAGGCTTGACATAAAAAAGCGGTTTTAGGTACATGTGTGGGAGCCCCCACCAAATATCTTTTTTTTTTAAAGAAATCGTGTAGCGTTTAACATGATAAATTTTCCAACTAAATTTTAACAATAATTATGATGCCTATAGTTACAGAATAAAGTGTCTGTGACATACGGACGAACAGACAGATAGACAGACTTGACGAAACTATAAGGGTTCCGTTTTTTGCCATTCGGCTACGGAACCCTACAAAGGAGGAAGTTTTGATTTCGACTGTACATCTTGTTTTTTGGCGTTGTTACCTCATATTGCAGTAATTTTACGGGCTAATTTGAAATTTCTTTTCGTCTGGTTATACCTCCTAGTTGGTCCTTTTTTGCCAAGTCGAGATTCGATGATGGGATCTCGGTGCAATCGGTCATGCTGATGGTGAAACTTCTCAACGCTTGGGAGTTCACTAAATAAATTGATGAACCTCCCCCCCCCCCTCCCTTCTATAATCACTGAAAATGAACAAATAAAATTTAGTTTCAAAATGTAAAAACCGACTTCTAAACCAAAATGGACTAAAAAGTCTTAAAAAAACTGTTGACCCTTTAAAGGAAAGGATCCATTTTTGGTGAACAATATATTTTTGGAGTCACTGCCACCACTTTGACCACCTTAAACATCAACTATCATAGCACCGACTTCAAAAAAAAATTGTTTACTTAAGGGTCAAGAGTGTTCTTAAGTCTTTATAGTGCATATTGGTTTGAAAGTCGGCTTTTACTTTTTTTAAAGTTAATTTTATTTAGAATGTAATTACAATTGTAATTTTTGTTTCGTACTTTAAATACTTAAGCTGCTTATTGACCGCGACTACAGTTGATGGTTTGTTAATGACAACGTCATGGCTAATTTAAAGTTACACCATTTACATCATTTCTAACATAATATTTGTTCAACCAACATTGTCCACAAAAGCGGCAGTAAACCTCAAACGAGTCAACTAAACGTATCTGTCATTCAACGAACAATAGTTACTCATGGGTGACCTTGTATTTGCTACGAAGAATGCTCTTACTACGACGTAGCATATACATTTGCTCTTGGACGCTACGAGACAATAATTGACTACGGCTTTTCGTAGCAAGAACCTGATTCGTAGTTTTAGAGTACGCAACAAAAATAAATGGCGATTCTTTAATGTCGTCGATATCATATAATAATTTATAAACTAATTAATTCATTCGTATATTGATTATTTTTAATAACCATTTTTTTATTGTAATATGCACGTGAGTGACTTATATGTCAAATAAAAAACTTTTCAATACACTTGCTCATAACGACGTTTTTATTCCACCGATTTTTGGCACATAATCCTGGATATTAAACACGCGTGCTTTTTCGGTTTATTATTGCACTAGTGCCTTTACTTTATTAACCCGACCAATTTAGGTTTGTACCCTAGTACCAAGTCGTAAGTAAGAAAAAGAAGCGATGTAATTTAGTCTGGTTATAACTTTTATTTTAGCAACAAACAGTATTTATGCGAAAAATAACAGTATTCTACATAGGTATTTATTTCAATAAATGGCAAATCCAGATTTTTCATTAATTTTTTTCTGTAATTTGTGTTTTAAACACGAATCATTAGATTTTTAATCTTGGCTATTGGCCCAACGCTATTTCGCGCCTTAGCCTTGGGCGCGCATCGGTATCTCGGCAAGAAAAAAAAAAACAATGCGCCATTTTTCGTAAAAAATGTCAAAAATGTCGGCTGTGACGAAGTTTGGATAGATTGTGAAGTTTAATATTAACGAAAATGTCTACTTCAAGTAAAGAAAATAAAGAAAACCTATTATTAACTCCGCCGGACATACGTAACGAGGCGAAAAACGCGTGCGATAGTCTTTTGCCATCAAAGTCGAGTGAAATGTATTTTTACTCAATGTTTTATTAATAAAAACTTACTAGATAAAAAGTCTTGTTTTTTTCTCGCAAGTGTGTTGAAAAACGTCGTATGATACGCGTGTGCCTGTGACCATTATATACGCGGCTTCCTTATGGCGCACTCGCTTTCGCTCGTGCGCACACAATATCGCCTTGTATATAATGGTCAACTTAGCACACTTGTATCATAATGTACTATTATAAACTAATTAATTCTTTCGTATATTGATTATTTTTAATAACCATTTTTTATTGTAATATGCACGTGAGTGACTGTCAAATAAAAAACTTTATATTCTTCTATTCTCTACTACTATAGAATAAGCACACGAGCGAACACGAGAACAAATTTTTCGTCTACTTGCATTTTTTTAGGTTACAAAAGCAAAGTAGGTACCCCATCTACCAGACGTCTCAGGTGAAACCCGTAAGGTTTTTTTTATATACAAACATTTAACACAACGTGGAAGTATTAACAACAAGATTTTGAAGTTGTGAAATTAACATTATTAATTAACCCTCTAACTAAAAAATAAGATCCATCAATATACCGATATAAGATACATTATTTTACGGATATGTCATAGCAATGACATTGTTTTATTAAAAATAATAGCTTGTCATGCGTTTGCTGTTTCTCTTGTATGTTTAAAAACTCCATATTCTGAGAATCTCTAATCCTTTTACGAAATTCACCTTTGATTTAGCATTTGAATAATTGAAACTATTTGAAATCGTTGTTTCAAATACAATTTTGTTTTTTATTGTTTTCATAACTAACTGTCAGTAACAGAATCACTTGTTTTATACTTTCTATTTATCAAAGTGTTCGTACAATTTTGCTATAGCAAATATTTGTTCAGAAATCATAAAATAGCGAAAGTAATTTCAAGACTCAGTGATTTTTAACAAACGATCTAGCGACCGTTGTTGGGTTGTATAGAAAATATACTATGAAATTCTTGTATAAAATATATCCAATTACTATTACATACCTAATACAATATTAAAAAAACAGGTACCTTTTAATTGCGATATAGTTATAAGTGATTGCTGAAATGAAAAAGTTATTTGTCTAAAATGGTTGACCATAAAATAAAATAAATATATTCTTTGACCGATATTTGATAATGGTGGCACCTCTCTACAGAGAGAGACCAGTACGTATGTGAAAATTTGCATACCATATTATTAGTAGAATACACTGGACTTATATTTTTTTATTTAAGATCAATGTAACTGTATTCTCGCAAATAAAGACTTACTTACTAACGCAGGAGATATTAATGTGCCCATATGTGAGCGCAATACACTAGTGCAGTCTCTGTTCCTTCACTCTAATTATTAGGTGAGACGGCTCTGACATAAGTTATGAGAGATCAGGTTCCGGACCAACGGCTTTACGAGCTTTCCGAGGCACCGGCGTGTGTGTCATCACTTCCAACTTCCTGGGCTGTTTCCAAGTATTTTCAAGACAGAAAATCCCAGAAATTTCAGCCTGTTCTTCGGCATGCGAATCCAGAAGGGGTATGGGGACCAGTGAACTAAACGTTACACCAACGAGGCAGTTCCTACTATATATATCTAGATATCATGAGCATTGACAAGTTGTGTCGTTCTAGCATGGAAATTTGGAATAGAAAACATAATTTTCTCAAATCTTTGTTATTGCTATTTTACGGCCGATTGTACCTACGCCATAAAAGATTAATCCGACTGAATGAGTATAATACGACCATTTTTAAATTGTCACTTACATATTTTTCTGCTAAGAAATAGGTGAAGTTTTCAAATTAGGCGTTTTTTTTATTATATTAGAACGAATATGGGCCTTAACCTTACTACAACTAAAGCTTGCATCTTATTAAGCAACTTCAAAAAAGGAGATTTTCACTCTCATCTGTATGTTTGTATGTAAATATGCTTGTCCGTGATTGTCTTGCGTTTGGCTTAACCGATTTTGAGGTGGTTTTCAGAAAATCATTTGTTACATTTAGGAGAAGTTTCATCATATATTATGCAATCAATAGTTATTTTTAAAGTATATTTTAATCGAGTGTTTTATTCACCCTGTTCCAAAATGTCAAAAATCTACCAATCAGCGCTATCTGCAGCCCACTTTTTCAAACAAACTGACGTTAAATTATTCGTTAAGTTATCTTATTTGCCGATAGTAATGCCTTTAGTGTCAAAAATATTTCAAATTGTTAAGAAGTAGTAACCTATAATCATTTTAATATATTTTCTACATTAACTGTTACCTCACCACTCTACCTCTTAAACTACGATAAAGGTTTCTGCATGCTACACTGAAGCATAGCAGGACCATGTTAAGAACGTTGTTTTGAAAACTATGACACTTTTCCTACTAGACTGTTCCGTCATCGACCAACACCGTCGCGTTTCATGCACGGAGCGTGTCAGCACCAGAAAAATACGCTTTCACTTTGGACCCAGATAATAATAGTCCCCCTAGCCAATTTCGACTACGTTGGCCAGTCGCAACGACTAACCGACTGCGCGTGACATATTATAGTGCACAAGTGTGTGCGCAAACACAGGTGCACGCCCTTTTCCTTTCACTATCATAGCCCGATGTGACAGCAATCTGACACGACCCGAGAGAGTTCAGGCGCAGGACCAAAGACTTTACGTGCTTTTTCGAGGCACGGGAGTGAAACTCCGTAAACTCCCAAACTCCGGGCTACCCTAAGAATTTCTAAACAGAAAAACCCAGGTATATATTTTTGGCCCGACCCGGGGTTCGAACCCAGGACTTCTGGCGCAGCCGTCGCCTAAAGTGCGACCTTCCTACCGCTGCGCTACCGAGGCAGTTAACCCATATAGCAGGACCTATACATATAACAGTATTAGAGCACGATCATGGTATGAGACGATGTAGTGGGCCAAGACCTTTGCTCAAGTACTATAGCGAGTCATTGTAATCATAATGACGCCTATATTTAGTTCAAAGCCAGCCTATTATTATTTACTGAGACTCCTTTGATTAAAGTTAAATTGCCGACTGGTAAGCGGTTCTAATAAGTCTACCTTAATACAAAGGTTCTAGAATTATAAGATGACATTTGTACATTTTACAAAAGTATACAGAGTGTAGTTTTGGTCAGTGACAATCAACTCAGGGATGATAATATTTTTTTAAATTTTGAGCAAGTTTTATACAAGAAAACCTCTTCACAATATTCAAAAAAAATACAAAACGAATAGGAAAACTCACATCCTAGCGCGTAGCTAGCGCTTATCTACAAAACACTACGCCGTAGCTAGTAACCTATGAAGAGGCTACCTGATGTTGGTTGGTTTTGACTCGATCACTGTACCGCATAAAAAAAGTTTATATTTTTTTGGTATCAGTATCGTTTGTACAGCCACCCCTGAGTCACTTGTCGCTGACCAAAACAACACCTTGTATTTCGAAAAAAATGCATTTTTATTTTTCTGTTTGTCTATGTCGTGCGCGAATGCCTGGGCGCTCACAATATTTTACTTTGCGATAAAGCACTCTGCCGATTGAATAATATTTAAGACGGCCAACACACTGCCACATTCGATATAGAAAATGCAGCTTTAGTATATTTTGTTGCAATTTTAATACATATTTAGTAAACCTCTCGAGATCAACTGCTATCGGACCATTAATTTATATCTTAAAAGTGTAATCCTTCAAATCTAACCTTTCAAGTTCCATCAAGCTTTAAAGTTACATAAACAATCAATTCTAAAACAAATCTCAAAATCGGTTTTTCGATCTCTAAAGCTTTCTTTATTTAATCACGATAGAGTGAAACGGTTTGCGAAATTTGAATATAAAAAGTTCTCCGACAAAGTGATGGATTTCCATCATTTATTGAATTTGAAAAATATATCTCGGTCTTTGAGATAAGAATGAGGAATGTCAATTGGTGAAGTGCCTGTAGAATAACTTCACTTTCGGTTTGCACTGTATTCGTAGTCTTGTTAATGTGGAAATATTTAAATAGCGTCTTTTATTACCTATGCCATAGACTATCATTATGTTTAGAAAAAAAATGCACTGTCTCCATAGGTTTTTGCCTCCTCCTATGTTCTGTTCGTCTTTTTCTTTAAACTAGATCTTAAGAAAAAAACAAAATATTGAAAAAATAATCATTATCAATAGAACTAGCGTTAATAATAATAAAAGCGTTTTTTCTACTAACGTTTAATTTACAATAAGTTGTATTACATTTTCATGACCACTACGTAACATTAAAATAATGTATTAATAATATATATACTAAATATTGGACACCAATCCCACACATTGCTCTTGAGCCGGCCGATTCTCGTGGCAATCGAACTTTTTTCGTGTGGTAATTCTATTGAGAGTTTAACCGTTTTACCTTAAAAATCAAGTAAAATATCAAAACTTCAAAAAATCTCGAACAAACAAAATCGAAATACATAAATATCGTGACCATGCGAAATCAAAATCTACTTTTCCTTTTACAGAGAAAATTCACGTGAACTTTTTTCGTATACTACATGCACGAGAATTGCCCTCGATCCCAAAGTAAGTAGCTATTGGACTTGTGTTATGGAAATCAGACACAACTGTGGTACCACAACACCCAGACCCGAAACAGAAAATTTTGATTTCTATATTGACCCGACGGGGAATCGCTACCGGGACCTCAGAGCGGCGACGACTTTAAACCCAGCGTGCTTAGCCACTACACCACGGAGGTCGTAAATGTTTACATTTAGACTTTCATAGTTACTAACATTAAAATAGATACATACGAATTTGCTGCCATGTACGGATGACAGCACGTCAAGGTAAACGCTGCGGTATCTTATTCAGTTGTAATAAGGGCTAGTTTGCATCAAAAGTGGATAACCTGATGTCCTGGCCACTGTAACCTTATTATTAATGAGATTCCGATATTTTGTCACCGTTGCAAACGCCGTGATCGCGGAGTAACTCAAGAGAATTTGCGGTTGATCAGTTCTTGGCAGACGAATGCACTCCTAAAGGATCCTTCGATGTATTTGATTGCTCTCAAGTTCACAAACTTACTATTTTCTGCATCTGTTTCTCGAAACATAACACCTGTAGGGTAAAAGCCGGATAGTTGCCCCACTTTTCGAAAAAGCTCTATTATAAAAAAATATGAACTTATGAAGAATAATGCAACATGTATATGAAAACATAGGTCTTTGGTCTTTCATATTAGCCTATTTAAGTAAACATAATTATTAAGGGTTTTGACTAAATCATGTTTTATTTGACCTCTAAAAAAGGGGATAGTTGCCTATTCTAGCGGATAGTAGCCTAACGTCAAAAATGACTCGGGGGATACTTCCCTCGGGTGGGGATACGTGCCTCACTATGATTTTTTAATTAAAAGAAATGTATATTAATCTAAGTAAATCAGTCTTTATTACCTTTGATTAAGTACAAATCAACATTATAAAATAATAAACATTTTTAAACTACAAAAACAGCCTTTAAACTAGTAATTAATATAATAGTATTTATCTTAATCATAAAACAATATGGCAGTCATCTTTGGCATTAAAATTAATTTATCGACTTAGCGTCATCGACTTTCAATGTCTTTTCAGTGTCTCTTGTATTTTTTTTGTCTTTTTTCCTTTTGATTGGTAGTCCTTCGGTAGCTTTTCCTTTGGATGTTTTTGGACTCATAACATTTTCTTCATTATTACTGTCAGAACTGTAAATTTGTATGTTTTTTTCTTGAAGCTATTTCTTTGCTAACTTCTATAGAATCTGTGTTTTCGATATCGATACATCTTTTGGTCTTCTTAGTTTATTTGTTTGCTCCGTTTTCTTGACAACACTTTTCTTGACAACACTTTTCTTGCTACCAGCTTATTTGATTTTTACTGCCTCAAATATTTTTTTTGCTGTCGTTATTTTAGTAAACGTAATTTTATTTGTCGTCTTTAGTTTTTCTTTTTTCTTATTTTTCTGTACACTATCGTCGTTGGAGTTTTAGAGGATATTACGTATAATCGAGATATTTCGTTTAATCCTTTTTGTTTTGTCTTTTTGTTTGAACACAAGTGATAAACTTCCTTCCGTATAGTTTATGTGGCCATCATGTATCCAGATTTTCGTTTATACTTGCGAGTCATTTTTCTGACCTGGGATGAATGGATTAAACATGTAAGGCCCAAGCAGAAAAGCATTTATTACTAAAAATCACTTCAGTAGTTAAAAATGTTAAGTTGTGTATAATTTATGTTATGTCATATTGTTACCCAGGGGTCAAATCATAAAGATAAATTTAAAAAACTGCAAAGCATGCACAGTTGTCCGCGAAAGTAACTAGGGCAACTATCCTTTCTGATACGGATACTTGCCCTTCTTATTTGTTAAATAAATAAAAACAATTTAACAATAAAACTTAATAAATAGTGTAATTTATACTCTAATGCATGCAAATAAACAAGAAGTTGACTAAAACAATCATCACTCATAAAAATATTCGATAGAAATGACGTACCCAAATAATATCGACGCCCGTCAAAGTTTCGTCGCGGAAGATTTTTGCTCGCACGAACGAAACGCGTGGGCCTACACTAAAGGTTCACATGGCATTCAGGCCTGCAGGAGGGTCACTTACAAATGCAGTAAAGTGCTGACGCCACCAACTTCCCTAACATAGTGTACTTAGAACCGGGGCAACTATCCCACTGAGGCAACTATCCGGCTTTTACCCTAGTATCTGTGCGCGAAACAACACAATGTTTACACTGTTTTCACACACATCCTCCACTCCATCACTTCTGGCTTTATGTCCAATTCCTTTACTCTCACAGCCATTCGACTTTGGAATGGGCTTCCAAAAAGTGTCCAAACATCTACCTCGAAATTTATCTTCAAAAAGGCATTACGAACACTATATAGAGACGAACTCACTGACCCGTCTCATTGACATTAATTTATCTATGTGTACCATATTATGTATATTTAAATGATGTGTATGTTTATATAATAAATTTATTATTTCATTATTTTTATATAATCGTATATAAGTAATAGGCAGTATGTATGTTTATCATCGTATTATAGTTATCTCTATCGCTATTCTCTTCTCTTTTATTGCGTCTATAACTTTACTTGCACCGCCTGTATATATATTTTTCTCTGTCCTGACCTATGGTTGACTGGTAGAGAATGCTTTTGGCATTAAGTCCACAATATGTACCTACAATTTTTTGTTGTGTGCATGAAGTTTTAAATAAAAATAAAAAAAAACATCCAAAATTCCGATGCTCTGGATTCCGGACATTTTGCAATCTAACCCCGTCCTTGCGATTGGGAAAGCATACTTTATTATTTTAATTGCTTTCCGGACCAATCTTGGTATGTAGTGGCATTTTTAGAGGTGATCATGGTACATGGCAGCGATCCCGATTATAACTATGCTAAATACATTAAGGCTTTGACTGCCACGAAACTAGACACAATAGAAAAATATTGTTTGGGTCACCGGTGACCACCATGGCGTAAATGTGTTAAAAAGAGAAAAAAACTTCCAAGTGCGAGTCGGACTCGCGCACTGAGGGAATTAGGGAATCCGATTTCTTCCACTTAGCTAAAACACCACAATATTTTGTTAACAGCAAATATAACTTTATTTTTCACAGAGTTTGTATGAAGAACAAAGTTATGTTTCTTGAAAATGTGCTATGTCTCAAAAACTCCTAGTTCGATCCTGTCCAAACCAATTTCGTTGAACGTATTTGTTTAGATATACATTACATATATTTTTTATTTTTTTTTAAATTTACACTCGCTTAGTTTAACAGTGTGATGGTTATAGTTACAGAATAAAGTGGCTGTGACATACGGACGGACAGACAGACAGACAGACAGACCGGCGTGATGAAACTATAAGGGTTCCGTTTTTTGCCATTCGGCTACCGAACTCTAAAAAACATCGTAATGTTGTTGATGGTTTTAATGTCCATATGTTTTTAAAATGTCCGGTTAATAATGCACGAATCAGACACAATGGGAAAACGCAAAATATACATAAATAATTTAATCATGGAGAAGTATACTATGAAACCTGTCTAGTTTATTTTATTATATTGTATTTTTATAATTTGTATTGTTTATTAAGTTTGTAATTTAACCGCAATTTATTTTATGCATACTTAAATTTATTTTATTTGTCAAGCAACAGTTGTAACTCTGTTTTGTACACCTAATAAATAAATAAAACAATAAATCTTGTTATTCTCATATTTTCTGGAGCAAAGTTTCTTGCAATTAAATTTGTATTTTTCCCATTTAAAAATAATTAAAAAATTAAACCGCCCCCAAAAACAGTTTTAGTTAGTTTTTAAAGGACGGTTTAATTTTTTAAAATTATTTTTTATTTCATGATTTTTAGTTATTTACCCATGTCTCAAAAACTACTGGACTGATTTTGATAAATTTTACAATGTATCCTAAGTTAAAATATACGTGATTGACCTCAAAAATAATCATCTCGCTATGACTTCTCGTTTTTCGAGAAATTCATGGACTAACATACAAACTTGTAAATATACAAACAAACATACATACGAAATTTTGCACACGTTTTTGGAAGCCTTAATATATCATCATATTCTTATCAAATTCCAAAGACATCAGAGACATACAAATTGAATTGATTACCTCCATTTTAAGCCTGAAAAAGCTGCTGAAATTCTGCTACTTTCATCCAGTTCAGAAATGGGAAATGGAGACAGTAAAAACATTGTCGACCAAAAAGCAATCCAAATCTAAATTTCAGTTGTTCGTTGTACCCATATAATCAGCATCAAGAGGCATTTTTCATTTTTCAAACAATTTTATGGCGCTCAATGTTTTTATTGTAAAATATTTCTTTTCCCACAAGCTTTCAATCGGCTTGATTGCATTGGATATTGTTTGTGGAGAAAATAAGTAAAATATAAAAAGAAAATAAGTCTGGCATTATTTGATAGCCTGTTACTGTTAATACTGTTGAAAGCAATTTCTTTCTCGTATAGGTACTCAAGTTTGAGTTTACATACAAACAATTTGTAATGGATAAATATTAATAGCAGCTTGATATTAGAAAATATATAAAACTAGCGGACCCAGCGAACTTTGCTTCGCCCCTAGCACCGCCCCGCCCCGGCCCCGTCTCGCCCAGCCTCGTAGTTTTAAAAAATGTTAAGAAAAACACTATAATTGATCAGTTATCGAGCGGGATGAAAAATGATTAAATTACTAAAATAGCTATAAAAAATAGGGGTGTTGTGATAAAAAGAAAAAAATCTGAGTTGTTTGTATTTTTAATGCCACATCATAAAAAAATTCAAATAAAAAATTTTGTTCAAAAAATTTAAATAAAAAGTTTAAGGATGGACAACCCGGGTTGTCCATGACTAGGTCCAGTTAACATGACCTTTTTTTTAAATTTGAGTTGATCAAAAAGTTTCAATAAATCAATTATTATAAGTAAATAAGAAAGTAACAATTAACAGCATTTTTTGTGCAAATGACTGTTTTTGTTCCAGTCCAATTTGATACTTGGAATCCAAGAAGTTAAAGATGGTACTAAAAAGATTAAGCGCTGTTTCCCACGGCGTTCTCCGTTTTTTGCAGGTACTGTTTTCTGCAGCATGCAGGTTAGTGGTAGTGTACACGCGTTTTAATGTTTACCTTAACGCGGACATCCCGTTGGTAGTGCACAAAAACATATATTACAATGGCAACACTGTTAAAGACAAGAATATACAGCACGCTGCTTCAACGGTCTGTGCAAGAGAAGTAGACAGGACACCGACAATTTTGACAGTTTGAGAACAACCGTACCTGCAAAACACTGCCGTCTGAGAACACCATAGTTTTATCTGTTATCCCGCCTCACCGAACTGGACTTCCGTCAGAAATGGCCTTACATAGCACTTATTCCAATTGGCAAATTAGTCATTTCTTCTAAAAAAAAAACTCTTGAATTTAACTTCAGAATTCAGAAATGCCCATTGTAGTTAAGATCTACCAAATCCAATACATTACAGGAACAACAGTATTAAAGTTTTCTCTGTTTAAGCGACGTCCATAGTTTGTCAATAAATTATAATAGTGAATATTGATAAACAGTTTCCAAAACAGGTACCGTCGAAGCCATTAATATTCACCACAGAGATCGGTAGGATTGAAACTTTGTCCACAGTGTCTTAATAGGTACCATGAATAACTTTTGTGAAATATTTAATTAACAATTTAATGTCCAAGGCTTCGGATAAACTCAGTAGGACGTCCACTGCTGAACAGAGGGCTCCATCGATTACAGTTAGCTGAGTTGTCAGCTTCTAGAGGAGTCACAGATGGCGGATAGTGAACTAGTAAGTATGCTGGTTAAATGCGAATGAATTTGTCGAATGCAGTCCCTGGCCAAACAGTGATTTTGACTAGTTTTAAGTAAATCTTTATTAATACAAAGACTGATTATTGATTCTTTGTTGTAATTATAGGTTTTGACACTTAAAACTCTAATTTTCGATTGTTTATTTTTACTTTTTAGTGTTATTTTATAAATAAGGAATGATCATAATAGTATTTTTAGTTCTAATAATAAAACTACTATGACAAAGCTGTGTCGTATATTTTTTTCCCCAAACACTTTTGTTCACAAATGTGCAAATATTTCAAATAATACAAAACATTTAACTTTTTCTTTCCTCCTCGATTCCTAAACTATAGTGTGGAATGCTAGACGGAACACTACCTTCCTTACTTTTGGAGCTTTTATGAAAACATTCCACCGACATGTGCCTAGCGCTCTGGATGATAGTGTGTCTGAGTATCACATATTGTTAAGCATATAATCAAAAGCGTCACAAGAGGTCGAAATAACATTAACCAAGGTAACATCTACTAGGATAATGAGCTCTGTCAATGGCTAGACGCGCCGGTTTGAATAGGGTGTGAGGTTCGATTCCCACTTAGACGATTGTTTTTAACTCAACTCAATCTTAATTGGAATATTTTGATTTCAACGATCTCCTGGAAATCCTGTAAACTCTAAACATCCCTTGTTTAGAGTCAATGGTCATTGCTGCCATTAACTGTAAAGTAAATGATTGTTTATGACCCTGTAACGAAATACCGTTAACGATCTCCGAGTTAATGATGTCTAAACAATGCGGAATAAATTCAACCAATCAGCTAAGTTTGAAGTTGAACTAAAGTTAGACAAGAGCCTTTGATAATAAAATCAAACAAGACCTAGTCAAAATTTGGTCAGTAGCTTCATTGAAAAAATCAAGCCAACAAAAACAATAATATTTAAAAAAAAACTGTGAAAGCACTCCGGGAGTGCCGGCAGAAGTGAAAACTTGAATATCAACGTTGTGCATTTTTGATTTTTTGGAATAGTTATTATCAATATAAAAGTACTATCATTTTTGTGATAGAATACAATAATAATAATAATAATACAATAATAATAATAATAATAATATAATATTTTTATAGAATACAATATTTATTTATTGCGCTATCGTACACAAACATTACAATTTATATTATATTAAATTACATTAAAAAGTTTATCTCTCAGAAAAATCAACTTACATCCATAATTTCGCCAACCGTCTTACGGTTTTTCGATCAGCCCACGTGTCCTGACGCGAGTTTCACATTTTTCCCCCATCCCACCCACAAAAGTGCTCAACGCCGCTAAAGAAGTTTTCACTTCAAAAAAAGATCTAGCATAGATTTATTTTTTTCAGGAATCATCCAAAAATAAACTTCCTCTAAATTAAATATTTACAATTGAAATATATGTAATTTAATATCTTATGCTGTTAACCGATAGTATAAAAATTAAAGAAAAAAATTCCTTCGGGTGTGGAAAGAGCAATCTTACAACATTGATGGAGCGACGTAGCGTTAAAGAACGCACTTGCAAAGTTCAACAGGTTTGCTAATGTCTTGATGGCTAAGTATGACAGATACGGGGTTCGATTCCTTGTCTGACACAGTTGATTTTTATAAGTGTAACTTATAATATCAGATTTGTATAATGACAAAACACTATAAAATCATGAAATAATGTAATTTAAATTAAAATCCATAAGCGATTTATTCGAGCAACAAACATCTACTCATCTTCACAAACTTGCTTATTTATAATACCTACGAGATTATAAATCAATGCGAACATTCCTCCTGTTGAAAATTCCTTCTCTCTTGTTTATAGAAATACCTCTGACTTATTCCAAATTTGTTTAGGAATTCTTCAAAACGAGCTTCTGTCCATCCATATTTTATGGTTAAGGAGAAATTCAGGTAAATTTCGAATAAGTAAGTTGTCAAGAAATTGTTCTCGTAATTTAGTTTTTGAATACGAGATAGGTCTGTCCATATTTGCATATCAATTAATATTGCTTTTTGTTCAGTAAGCGGTCGCTTAGGTCACAACTTTTGTTTTGAAAGAACGAAATATATTTTATTTATTAAATAACTCATTTGATACTTCAAAAATGTTGGAATTTTCAATTTATTGCATAATTTTCTTGATTTTCCTTTCGTATGATCTTTCCGAAAAATATACAAAACGATTATAAAAATATTAATGGAATTGGCAATTGGTTTCAAAGCAAAGGTGTGTCCAAGAAAAAATAGAATTCATTTTGATTACCTATAGGTATCGATCATCAATCTTGGAACCATCTACAAAAGTAGTTATAGAATAAAAACAAAATAAATAGGTACTGGACACCAATCACATACACTGTAAGTAGCTAATGCACTTGTGTATGAAAATCAGACACAACGGTGTTACCACAACACTCAGACCCGAGACAGTATAGAAAATTTTGATTTGTACATTGACACGACCGGGGATCGAACCCGGGACCGCACCGAGGTCCCAGGTCCCGAGGCCTTGAAACCCAGCGTGCTTAGCCACTACACCACGTAGGCCGTCAAAAAACATGCCGACATAAACTTCTATAGTATTTTTACAGAAGTATTTTTTGCTGCCTTTGTGAGCTTTTCTCTTTTGAAATTAATATCTCAAAAATAATATTTCAAAGTCAAGTTGTTAGTAGTAAAGTTTCTTCCATATAATTTAATATGCTCAAAGAAAAAATCATAAAGACCATTCTTTTAACGTTTCAATGACAAGATAAAAAGCTCCAAGATTTTTTATGGATTCCTCTTGAATGCCTTTGACAAGTCTTAAATCCTTTGGATTTTCAATAAACATCTTTTTATGCAGACTTTGAGAACAAAACTTGCTTGTTATCTACTTTTTAAAAGTTCACAGGACCACATTGATTTTCAATTATCTTTTTACTTAAGGTCATTCTTTCATTGAACTATTATTACAAGTGTATGGAACTGACAACACAAACAAATTTCGTGCTCCATGAATAGACGCAACATATCATCAACGCATACAAATGGTATCAAAGTTCGACATTCCTAGGATAAAGTCACAATCTTGTCGTAAAGTTGCGACACATTTTTTAGGGTTCCTTAGCCGAATGGAAAAAAACGGAACCCTTAACCCTCGTCAAGTCTGTCTGTCTGTCTGTCCGTCCGTATGTCACAGCCACTTTATTCTGTAACTAGCATCACACTGTTGAAATTTTGTAGGAAGCTGTATCCTGTTAACTCTACGACTCATATACAAAACGTAAAATAAAATGATAACTAAGGGGGGGGGGGGGGGTGGTCTCCCACGTATGAAACTAGAACCATAAAAATAGTGTAGATTTTAACAAATAATTTCAACGAAAATTGGATCGATTTAGTAGTTTTTGAGTTAAAGCACAAATTTAACAACTGCAAACATAACTTTGTTCTTATACAAATATTACACTATAAAATACAAAGTTAAATTTTCTGTCAACAAATTATTATGGTATTTTAGCTAAGTGGAAGTAAGTGGGTTCCCTAATTCGGTAAAAATTGGCACGGAACCGTCTGTGCGCGAGTCCGACTCGCACCTGGCCGGTTTTTGCTTTGCATAGCTTCTCTATACGTAGTAATAACAACTCTTTGGGGGAATGCTTCACAAATAAATCGAGTATTAATTTGTCAAAAAAGATCAATAAGAATTATATTTGGATTAGAAAGATTGACATCAACTAGAGCCTACTTTCAAAAAGCTAAAATCATGACAGTAATTTCACTGTTCATTTACAAATCACTTCTGGAAATCCATGAGCAAAAACAGAAATTTCCCATGAAGATGCACGTACATAACTATACGAGGGTCAAACTGAAAGTTCTTAGAACTGGCCACTTATAAACAATATAATAAAAAAAATATTCTAAAATTTGAAAATAGAACTCTTTGCCAATATTACTGAGTATATATTTCATTCATTTGTCATTTGTTTTACGATTTGGCGGCAAATTGAAAATTGTCTGTGTCACGTCAACATGAATTTAACACGAGAAAATTTTCGTGCAATGATTTTTTATGACTTTCGATGTCATTTAAGTCAACAAGAAAGTTATGATAGACTACGATTGGCCTTTCACGATGAAGCCCCATCTCGTGCGACTGTTTACAACTGGTTTAATGAGTTTAAACGTGGTCGCACTAATCTCACTGATGATGTACGTGAGGGACGGCCTTCTACGGCGACGACTGAAAATAACATCTGTGTTGTGCGGCGTATGATAGAGACTGACAAAAGAGTGACCTATCAGCAGATTCGGACAAGCTTAGGCATCGGTATGAGTCAAGTGCACAAAATCCTCCACGAACATTTAGCGGTCAGGAAGCTTTGCGCCCGGTGGATACCTCATAATTTGACTAAAGCTCAAAAACTCCATCGTGTGGATTGGTGCCGTAAAATGATTGAAAGATTTAACGGAGGTGACTCAAATGCTGTGTTCGACATACTAACAGGTGACGAAAGCTGGATTTACTGTTATGATCCTGAAACCAAAAGACAATATGCTCAGTGGGTGTTTCCTTTCGAGGAGTTGCCAACTAAAGTGAAGAGAGATCGAAGTGCGGGAAAAAAATGGTGGCCTCGTTCTTTGGAAGGATAGGTCATTTCGCAACAATTGTGTTAGAGGATCAAAAAACAGTTTCTGCAGAATGGTACACTACCAATTGTTTGCCACTTGTCTTGGAAAAAGTTCGAGAGAAACGACCTCGCAGTAGGATCCTCCTTCACCACGACAACGCCTCGTCGCACACCGCCAAGCGAACGATCGACTATTTGGCGACATCAAACGTTGAATTACTGGGTCACCCGCCGTATAGCCCCGACCTCGCGCCTTGTGATTTTTATTTATTTCCAAAAATTAAAGAAAAACTTAAAGGAAAGCGGTTTATGAATGCTGAAGAAGCGGTGGCTGCGTATCGCGATGCCATTGAAGAGACCCCTAAGGACGAGTGGGCAAAGTGCTTTTCCCAGTGGTTCCATCGTATGCAGCGGTGTATTGACGTCAATGGACAATATTTTGAAAAGATATAATAGAACTAATAACTGGCTAATGTAATCAGTTTTTGATTTTCTAAGAACTTTCAGTTTGACCCTCGTAGTACGCGGAACAGAGAAAGGTTATGTATACCAAAAACAAGACTCGTGAAAGCGCGTAAACAAGGCATTGCTTTAAAAATGTATATGTACAATAAATTACCCATAGAAGTTACAAGACTTCCTCTAAACAAATTTGACCAATTGACAAAGATGTTTTTCTTGAAACATGCATTTTACAGTGTAGACGAATACATGAAATGTTCATTTTCTGACTTGCAAACTGAAACTTAAATTAATCAAATTATAGATACACTTATAATGTAATTTAGTAATATTTAATGTAATCTAATAATATGTATTTTATTTCATTTGGTCAAATAATATTTAATTTAAATTTAATATAATATTGTCCAATTAATTGTAAAATTTTGACTTACCAAAGTTATGAAATGTAATGAAATGGTGAATAAATGAATTGAATTGAATTGAAACTCACTGCTGTCTTTTGAACTTTTATCATTATGACATTGACAAGATAAATTAATGCTAAGTTAATTCTTTATGCGTCAAATTACAATTACAAATAATTAACGGCTGCGAATTACTAACTGGTAGTGTGATGCGAAAAAATATGAACTATAAATGTATAACTATAAATGTATGTTAGTTAGGTAAGATTTCTGTGATTTCATTGATGAAACGGTGGGGAGATAGCTTAGAACAAAAATAAGGACAGAATCAGAATATTTATTGCTCAAAAACACGGTATTTAAAGATGGTACATACTGTACGTAATTTAGTACACTTTGCTATTACAAATAGCATGTAAATTTTATACATTGGCATAATTGAATATAAAAATTAAATTAATTGAGTACAAATAACATTATAAAACATACATATTGAAATCATATTAAACGAATTGGAATAGACATGGGATACTTTTTATCCCGTTCGACAGGGCCGGGGTTGGGCGAGACGGGGCCGGGGCGAAACAATGTTCGCTGTGGCCGCTTAACTTTTATAATTACGGGGCGGGGCTGAGGTGAAACAAAGCACTCTGGTTATTCACTTAAAATCACAAAATTGAAGCCCTATTTTAACCTTATTTTACGGATGAGTCGGCATAAGAATACACTCTAATGGGTAAATGTGGTATCCCTACATTAGGCCATAAATTAAGAAGGACTTTTATTTGTCCTTTTTTAATAAATTAACCTTAACCCTAATCTGTTTAAGATAGACTGAATGCAAAATGAACATAATGCGGTCAGGAAGACCCAAAAATGTTTTGTGGGCATTTAAATACGATTATAAATATGTAAAGTTGTATTTTATTTGCTCCCTGAATATGAAGATGGTTTTTCCAAACAATAGGTTATAAATGCGAATACGAAATGAAGACTAGGAAGTATATTTCTCGTGTTAGCTACTTTAATGTATAGATCCTTAAATTTAGAAGTGTATTTGTATATATATTGTGATACATGTTGTTAGTTAAAATCATCATCACTACATAGTATAAAACAAAGCACTCCTCGCTTTCTGTGGGCAGTGCCTTTGCTTGTGTATAATATTGATGTGGTATGCTTAAATCTTTAAAACTACACAACGGATTATGATGCGGTTTTTGGGGTACCGTAGCCAAATGGCAAAAAATGAAATCCTTATAGTTTCGTCGCGTCTGTTTTTGACTGTCTGTCCGTCCGTATGTCAAAGCCACTTTGGTCTATAACTTTAAGCATCACACTGTTGAAATTTGGCAGGAAGATTTATTCTAATGGTTAAGAATGTTTTAAACATTCATAGTGTCATATTTTATATTCATAAAGATAAAATAAGAAACCAAAAATTTGCGCACGGGAGGGACTCGAACCAGCAACCGGTCCAAAAGTTTTTTGGACCAAAAGTTGTTTCGGCCCGGTTAGCCAGAAGTTGCTTTTCGAGTCCCGACCGTGCGCAAATTTTTGGTTTCTTTTTTCATCTTTATGAAGATGTATTCTGTTCACCGCTTTACGATTCTCATACAAAAAGTAAATAAAGGGATACATGAAACTAAAACCTAGAAAACTTAGGCAAACCTATGCATGTGGGGTGTCCATGAATAGGTCTTTAAAAATGATATAGAGGTTCCTAAACCTATTTTATTTTAAAGTCTAACGTTTCATAGCTAGCCGCTTCTAAAGTGGTAAAATGGGCGTCTAACTTCTAAACTAAGCGAGTGTAAAGAGTGTTGAAAAGATATATAAAGTAGAGTGTAGACTTTAAAAAATACTTTCAATGAAAATGGTTAGGACGAGATCGAACCAGAAGTTTTTGAGATACAGCACATTTTCAACAACCGCAAACATAACTTTGTTCTTCATACAATCACTATAAAAACAAAGTTATATTTGCTGTCAACAAAACATTGTGGTATTTTACTAAGTGAAAGTAAGTGGAGTCCCTAAATCAGTTAGAGTTGACCGGAACCCTCAGCGCGCGAGTCCGATTCGCACTTGGCCGGTCTGGGTTGGGTCGCAAGTTGACAAGTCAAATGAATAATGAGTAAATTCTTCAGGAGTAAAATTATACTTTGACATATGAAAAATTAACCGGTGTGATTGATTAATGGTAGTTTGATGCCAAAAATACGAACTATAAAATATGTATCGTTATTGTATGTTATAGTTAGGTAAAATTTCTATAATTTTAATTATGTAATACGTCTTATTAGTATTTAAACATAGGCAGATACAAAAGATAGGTAAGGTAAAAAATATCAACAATAGCATTAGGATTATCATCGACTATCAACATGAATACACACCAGCTTCTATTAAATGGCAAACCACCCTGCCGGCTTAAAATGGTTCCAAAATTAAATCACAGTGAGACCAGCAGTGATGATATCAGCAAAGCTTTCAGTCTTTCGAATATCGTTGATACGATAAGAGAGCCTAAATGTGGTAAGGCTTCGGGGGTAGACGATATCTCAATTGAGCAAATTAAACACCTTGGCCCAGTTGCAGTGTCATGGTTGCTGCTAATGTTCAACCACTGTCTGGATCATGATTCGATTCCTCGTCTCTGGCGAAAGTCTAAGGTGATCGCCATACTTAAGCCGGGAAAGTCAGCAGATAATCCAAAACACTTTCGGCCAATATCCCTATTGTGCCACTCATTCAAGTTATTCGAAAGACTGCTGCTATCTCGGCTTACCCACTTTATTGACCCAAAACTAATCCCAGAGCAGGCAGGTTTCAGACCGGTGAAATCTTGCAGCAGCCAGACCCTTAAACTTGAGCAACATATAGAGGACGGGCGGGGAGGGTTTGAGCTGGGGATGATAACCGGCGCCGTATTTGTAGATTTATCAGCGGCGTAAGATACAGTCAACCTAAAACGATTACTGTGGAAGGTAGAGAACATGACTGGTTACAGCAAATTTGCCAACGTACTCCGCGAACTTCTACACATTTGCAGGTTTCAAGTTCATCTCCTCTCGGACTAAAGTCGTTGGAGAGTTCAGAAGAATGGCTTGCCACAAGGCAGTGTCCTAGCTCCTCTTCTTTTTAACATATACACTCACGACCAACCCTCTTCTCCCAACACGTCCCGTTTTTTATACGCAGACGACTTGGCTCTCACATCTCAAGCTGTCAGCTTCGAACAGGTAGAAGCCAACTTATCAACCAATCTAGGCTATTTGGGTCATTTTAACGATGCAAATGTATTAAAACCGAATGCAGGTAAAACCAAATCCTGTGTCTTCCACCTTCATAATTCATTCTTTGACGACCCATCTGGTGTAGTGGTCGAGAAATCGCCTACTACGCAGCGGGTGCGGGTTCGATCCCCGCACAATACAAACATTTGTGTGCATGAACATGTCTGTTTGTATTGGTCTGGGTGTTTTCTATGTATATCATGTATGTATTTACAAAAAAAATAGTATTTAAGTATTATATCCGTTGTCTGGCACCCATAACACAAGCTTTAAGTAGCTTACTTTGGGGCTAGATGGCGATGTGTGGGAATGTCCAAAGGATATTATATCAAAGGATATTATAATAGGGAAGCGGGTCGTAAGCTCTACATTCAGTGGCGTGGGGTACTCATTGAGCGCTGCGATAACCCAAAATACCTCGGAGTTTTCTTGGATCACTTGCTAAATTTTAGGAAAAACTGCGAAAACATCAAGAAAGAGCATTCCAGAAAAAGCCTTTTGAGGAAACTAGTTTCTTCTAAATAGGGAGCTGCACCTGATATTGTGCGGACTACCGGATTGGCGCTTTCTTTCTCCGCGGGCGAGTATGCTAGTCCAGTTTGGAGCCGCTCTGCCCATGCAAAGTTGATGGATACAGCATTAAATGAAACACGCAAAATTATTACTGGCTGTCTTAAGCCGACACTTGTTCAAATTCTGTACCCACTGGCTGGTATAGCGCCGCCGACGGTCCGTAGGGCTGTCGCTAGCTTCTCGGAAAGAGCCAAAATAATGAGTGACAGTCGGCACCCACTTTACGGCCACAAGCCTGTGCCTCAAAGACTCAAAAAGTCGTAATAACTTTATAAAGTGTGTGACCCCTCTCACTGGTGATCCTCCGAGGCTAAACGTGTCCTTTGGCGGAATAGCACTTCAATTACCGAGCCCTTTGTCTCCCTCTCTGAACATCCCCCTCCTGGACACCAGCTGCCATGGCTAACCTGGAAGGCTTTAAATAGACTTCGGACTCAGGTCGGCCGCAGCAAGGAAAATTTGTTTAGATGGGGATTCATAAATGATGATAATTTAGAGTGCTAAGTGGTGCTATCCCCCAAAGGATGGAACACCTTATATCGTGTCCTGCCTGCCCTTATAACTGTAAGCGGGAGGATTTAATGAAAGCTACAAACAACGCTATCCTCGTAGCAAAGTTCTGGGCCGAGACCGTTTAGTTTGCTGTCGATTCGAAAAGAAGAACATGAATAGTCTATATTCTTTACCGAGTCAATATAATGTAAAAGAAAGTCGTGTTAGTTACACTATTTTTAACTCAAGAACGGCTAAACTGAAGTGGCTGAAAATTAGTGGGGAGGTAGTTTAGAACCAGGAGAAGGACATAGGATACTTTTTATCTCGTTTGATGGGGCCAGGGCTGGGACGGGACGGGGCCAGGGCAATACGAGACCGCAAAACTTCAAAAATTACGGGGCTGGATGGATTCGGACCGGGGCGGGACGGAGCTGGGTGCGAAACAAAGAGCGCTGGGTTCGCTAGTTATTCACATAAAATTCACAAAATAATTGAACCATTTTAACCCATTTTTACGGATAAGTCGGCATAACAATAAACAATTTTTGAATGGTCAGATAAAACTTATCAGTCTGATAAATTATAAAGCGACAGATTAAAAAAAAACAGTTACTTAAGATTGCTGACAATTAGGTGACGTTTTCAAATTGTATTTTGTTCGAGGAATATTTCTTATCTGACTATTGAAAATCAGCCCTCAGCTATAAATTAAAAAGGTACTTTTATTTGACCTTTTTTAATAAATTATCCTTAACCCTAATCTGTTTAAGACAGATTGAAAGAAAAATTAATATAAAGCGGTCAAGAAGCCCCATAAATGTTTTGTGAGCATTTAAGAACGATAATAATTATGTAAGGTTGTATATTTCTTTGCTCCCTGAATACTATGGTGGTTTTTAAAAACAATAGGTTATAAATGTGAATACGAAACAAAACCTTGAAGTATATTTCTCGTGTTAGCTAGATGTATTTATAGATCTTTTCAATTCCGAATTGTATTTATATATTGAGAAACATGTTGTTAGTTAAAATCATCATCATCACTGCATAGTATAAAAACTTCGCTTCCCGTTGTTTGCATGTATAATTAAATCTTTAAAACTACTTAACGGATTTTGATGCGTTTTTTTAAATAGATAAAGTGATTTAAGAGAAAGGTTTATATATATATATATATATATATATATAAAACATGCATAACATAATACTAAAACACTGATCATTTCTTCACTGAGGTTTCTAAGTGAAGTCGTAAAAAAACTCATTTTTTGCGCTTATATTGTAAACGCTGGCTGCTTTATTAATCACAACGAACAAACCTGCGGGACAGCATATTAGCTCTGATACTCAGTGCCAGTGGCGGCTGGTGGGTTATCGAACTGGTAGTGCACTTTAAGAAAATCGAAGCAAAAACTAAAAACAATTACGGTAATATAAATAAACAATAAACATGGCTGCCGTCGTCGCCTCGCGCCTATTCATCCAAGCCTCGCGCCCATGCCGGCCGGCCAATCCGTCAAACATCGGGTGCTCTCGGCAATCGTCGGTTCGCCCGTGCGGCGCTCGAGAACCCGCTCATTACTCGGTACATTTCTATGAACTATCTTTTGTTTCACGCGTCAGGCGTATTACCTCGTATCTCCTACAAGTTATATTAGCAGTACTCGTGCACTCGCCGAAGCGCACGAGAATTTGTCTTTACAGAAAAATATGTCTTCTTAGTTTAGTAAAGCGCTCAAACTGTTTTACCATAATTGGAGATTATATCTTTTATACGTTTTTGTATGTTTAAAAATAACTATTAAATTGGTAATTAAAATGAAAGATGAATTACTTAATATTTTGTAATTTTTAGATCTTTTGAATTGGTGGTTCAGCGCACGAGCGCAGTTAAGGTACAGCCGCCACTGCACAGTGCCCTACGCTCCCTCTCAATAGCAAGGTGGTCCTTGAGAGATTCTGTGACGGAATGACCCAAGTAATTAAAGCTCTGTACTTGTTTAAATGAAGTGCCATTAAGTTTAATCGACGGCACGTTAACCGTCTTATTTTTAGCCTTAAAAACCAGCAACCCAATTCGATTTTTGAAACATTGTACCTGACACTAACCTTTTCAGATAGTTACCAGTTTTTTAAGAGCACTGATCGATGGTCAAAGTACGAGTAGAACCATGGCTTAGCTAATGTTATTATGAAAGGTGCCATCAATAGAACAGCCGTCTCCCGGGGCCACTGAGCCCAAAGTTCAGCTAATTGCCTTGATTCGTAAACAGTATTTCAAATATATATATATCACCATAATTATGGTTTTAGAGCCGCAATATTGTAATCTGTCGATTTATTATGGACAAGCTCGACAAAGTTTAGCATTAATGCATTTACGTATGCATAAGCATTTATATTTACATATATCTAACACGAAGGATAAACGGGGATTCGCTTCGCTCACCTCTTTTATCCTTCATCTACCCTGACCCATCACTTTGCCCGATGATTCGTCATTTCAGTTAACGTTTTAATGTATGACGTTCGGTATAATTCGCAATGAATCGACAGATTGTCGGAATCTAACGGATTTAAAACCGTAAGATAAAAATCAAGCGGTTTTTACGTCGTCCAAAGAGCAAGAAATGATTAGAAGTGCCAGCAAAAATAAAACACCACTTAAAATCTTTAATTATTTTATAATTAGGTTTTTGTTTAGAATTAGGTCAATTGAATTAAAAGTCATTTGCGATGTCTGAGGTTTAACAATACACATTGCATGTGATCATTGGGTGTATTTGTTTTTCAAGAAGCTTCACCCAAAGAACATCGTATTGAACCAAGTTAAAGGCTTTACTCAGATCCAGAAATAGAGCATAAGCAGGTGTACTTCTGCTAGTGTAGTACTGAACAGCCTGCTTGAGGCATAGAATGTCAGTTTTGTTAGACAGGTCTGGTCGAAAGCCAAACTGCACATGGTAAAGGTTTATATACTTACGCAGATGCTGTTCAAGAAGCCGGCCAGTCACAACGACTAACCGACTGCGCGGGACATATTATAGTGCAAAAGTGTGTGCGCAAACACAGGTGCACTCTCTATTCTTTTTACTCTCATAGCCCGATGGGCCAGCAATCTGACACGACCGGAGAGAGTTCAGGCGCAGGACCAACGGCTTTACGTGCTTTTCCGAGGCACGGGGGTGAAACACCGCCAACTTGCAAACTCCGGGCTACCCTAAGAATTCCTAAACAGAAAAACTCAGGTATATATTTTTGACCCGACCCGGGGATCGAACCCGGGACCTCTGGCGCAACCGTCGCTTTAAAGTGCGACCCACTTACCGCTGCGCCACCGAGGCAGTTTACAATTGTGTACTGAATACTTAAAGGGCCTATATTTGAAATGTTTGCAAACATGTATTTTATCTCCTTGACTAAAACACTTCTTTCCTAATTTGGTGCCATAAAACAACTCCTAACACAAACAATCTTCGTAATGGATTACAAGGAATAGTAAACACATAATTTTGTTATAAAATATTGAGGGCAGTATCGGAAAAAATAGGTCAAGACTGAATTACGTACGCGAAGGAAAACCGAGGTGGTCATTACACGTTAGCTTATAATGCCAGTTTGAAAGAACTAAAGAGCGTTTAGTGGCTGAGGAGATCAAAAACATACACAGATTAGGTACGCCTAGTTAAAAGCTAAAAAGAAACTCAAAGTTACATACTTACACACATGTTTCACAATGTCCTAATAAGTTTATTGTTGACTCAATTTTCGGTCCGCCATTTAACTTTAACAAAAGTTGCCGAAAAGTGAGTCAATAATCCTATATCCATTTGTATGTTTACTAATAACCTCTTTGATTGATGAAATTGACTGACGCCTGTTAGACTGTGTAATGGATGCCGAACGTAGTACAGTGAGAAATGTTTACATTACGACATATTTACATTTTTTTATTGGTTTCTAGTTATGAATATAAATAGAGTGCCTTTTGGTATACAGTATTGGATTTTTATTTTTTCAGCTCAAATGAAGGCTGAGTAGAAAGGCAAGTATTAAAAAAAATGAATTGCTAGTGAAACTCTTTTATGACTTTAAGATAGAAAAAAACAATTCATAAAATTGTAAGATTAACATTCGGTCTGTCTAACAGGAGAACTCCATATTTATATCTATATTTATTTAAAGATTTATTTGTCTCCTGCAAACCAGCAAATGATAATAAAACGTGCAAATCCATTATTCGATATTTTTCGGAAGACTCCATTTGTTATGGAAAGCGAATTCAATCGAAAACAAAATGATAAAAAAGGGATTTCAGCTAGAAAAGCGTTGTATATTCGAAACAACAAATAAGTTTTCCTGATTTCCTTTGAACCATTGATTTGTTATGATAATTTAGGTATTATGTTTTTCAATTTACACTTGAGTGGACTTTGATTTACAAGAACCGTAATAAGTTAAGGTTCCATACATGGATCTAAAAACTTTAACTAAATAAGGGTTCCACTTAGCCAAAACACCACAATATATTGTTGACAACAAAAACAACTTTAGGACAAAGTTATATGTGCGGTTGTTATCGGTGAAAGTATTTGTGAAGCACTACATTGTGCTTTTTTTTCAAAATTATCACTTGCTTTGCTGATAAATTAGAGGAGGGATCCATTCCATCACAAGGGACCAGATATAAGCTAGCGTACCACCCCTATGTTGTTAATATTCCACCTGCTTGCATGGAACTTGCTGCCTACTGAAGTTTTCGCAATGGAATATGACCTAAGCCTCTTAAAGGCAAAAGTGAACAGGTTATACAGCACAAAACTATAATTATTATGGTCAATCTTTAAACTAAAAGTTACATATCTACAATATAACATTACGTTGTAATTCATATGCATCTATAAATTTATTTAATTTACCTTAATAATATTCATCAATACCAGCATCCCAGTTACTATAAGTTGAAATATATATATTTTTTATATATATTTTCAATGTAGCTAGCCAGACATTTGGTAAGTGACTAAACTTGTAAGTGTGGGTGTTAATTTTCATCGCCTACAATTCCAGGGCACGATTATAAAATCCTAATATTTTAATAGTAGATTATTTACTGAGGGAATAAAGTAATGTCTTGGCACGGGCGCCGTCATGAGTCAAGAGCGAAACGAAAGTATTATAATTTTAGAGAGGTACTAGTTTAATCCCCGAGCCGTGTCAAGGCAGGTAATATACTATCCTGAGTATAGCGAGGGATTTAAGCTTGCCGAAGACGATGACAACTATATTCCGTGGTGAATACTCTGCTTTTCGCTTTTCTTTGCGAGGCAATTTATAAGATTATCTACTAAGTTCATACTTATTTTCAAGGATGATGAGGATGGGCGGGCACCATCCTTTTTCCAAGTCTTGGTCAACAAATCAAAAGGACTTTCCGCAAAAATATCTTTAAACAAACCATTTCCTTACCAGAATTAATGACATTCACAAAAAAAACATGTTAGTGTTGTTTGTCGAGTTGACCGTACAAGTGGAATAAAAATTCAAAAACTATTTCATCGCACACGGGACACGACGACGAGCTTCAACAGTCGCCCCGACACCATGACTCTTGTAACCGGGTCGAAACGTCGGGAAGGTAAATTCCAACCTATAAAACAATTAGTGTTGTGTTTGTTATTGAGATTAATTAATAACAAATTTACATATTTTTAAGACAATGACACTTAACTTTGTTAAATTTTCCACAAAAAAGGCAATGAGATATACACATATTATATGGTGTTTTCACCCACTCTTTTCCTTTTTTCTTTTCGAGCTAGGGCGTGGCCATCTTGATTTATGACTTCTTTGGTGTAACCTCGCGCACACTGCCGCGTACATACGAGCTCGTCTTCCAAATTCATATCACATTACACCAAATGGGCCCTGATGGATTTTCATACAATATTTCGGCTCGTGAGCTGAGATGTGTCAATTTAATTCAACATTATGTGCCGTATAATCGAACGTCGCAAGCTAGTCAAGTGTTTTTTTAATCTCTGCACACAAAACTAGTCCTATTTAAAAATGTAATTAATGGCACAAATACCTGAATATAATGGCTCAGCGGGACTGCACTACGAATGAGCAGGGATAACAATGCATTTTTTTTAGTAGGTAAGTAAAAAGAATAACCAGGCCCGCAGTAAGGGATCTTACACACAAAAGTTTGCCAGCGGTAAAAGGCGACACGATTTCCGTTGACATGACGTCGTTGACGTGACGTTGGTACGCTTCATTATGTTTATGGAAAAATTTGAACAGCGACTTGTCAGCGGGTACCGTCGTGTCGTCAGCTCTACCGTTACCATGAGTTTACTCGCTAGCGACGACGGTTTTACTCACTAGCGACGACTTCACTTTTTGTATGGAAAATTTTAGTCCTGTCAGTGACCGCTAGAGGCACTTTGCAATTTTCCATAGACTTTTTTTACGTCGTCGCTAGCGAGTAAAACCGTTGTAAAGTCATGATAAAGGTACTGCAGGAGATAATGTCAGTGGCAAGCCGTCGATGCGACAACATTATATTTAAACCTTTTTTTTCCTGGCACTAAGTTAAACTGGCATTATAATAAAAAAAGGATACATTTTTTACTTTAAACAACACAAACCCTTGATTTACAACAAACAATGCTTTGGGTACATTTTAAATCACTGAGTTTCAACAACACAATCTCTTATTAGGCATCTTTTCAATTTAACTAATGGTTTGTCTGTGACAACCCTTAACATTGAATTATCTTTTGTGGCGATTTCTGAAATAAAATAATAAAAAAGGCTGACGTTTTGTTTTTTTAATAATAGGGCATAGAAATAAGTGTAATATTTACATATTTTTAGATTACTATTTAAAGTTAACATATACGTGTACTTAAAACCTGAGTAAGTATTTTAATACTGTAGGTACGGGTCGGTAGAACAGCAAGAAGTTGGTTCTCAAAATTACGATGTAAATCATGTATCTTAGACAGTGATTCCTCCTACAGGCAGTTAATAAAGTAACATGTTTATCAAGATATAATAAGGATGATGATTGTAGAATAGTTGCTCTCAGTTTGTCCAGGGAAGAACGTTGGACCGTAGCTATAGGTGGCGTGGTACCAGTATAAATATTATATTGTATGTTCAAGCTAATTATTAGAGGTGCTCCGAATAGTGGTTCACCGAATAACCGAATACCGAATACTATTCGGTTCAATCTTTACTGAACCGGATATTCGGCCGAATTATTCGGTTTACTATTAGACTGCATTTCCGTGTAAACAGGTTCAAACATGCACGCCGCCGCCATTTTTTTTAAGTGTGGATATCATGTTATATTTATAAGTTTAAAAGTAAATAGTAAAATGAATATTGAGCTAGGGCTTAAAAATAAATGTTAAATTAAGTTTTAAAATGAATGTTAACTATACTATAGGTCGAGAAATAAATATCTGGACTTAAGATTTAAAATACATGTTGATTTCAAGTTTAATTGCTTTCATTTATTAGCGTTCACGTTCACACGTTAACACGTTATTCGCAAGTTTTATTTAACTTATAAAAAACGTAAATCTTACATAAGAAGCTTGTCTTTCAGTTCTATTCCATGTTATGTAGCCAGGAAAATAGAAATACTTAAACCGAATATATTCGGCACTTAAACCGAATAATTCGGCCGAATACAAATAGTTTAAAAAATGCTGAATACGCCGAATACCAAATACCAAACGAATATTCGGCGCATCTCTACTAATTATTAATTAATGTGGTTTTAAATTCACACTTGCTTATCACTATGTAGTGTGTGTGTATGAGCCTTACCGTGCTATCACGACCAGTTTAAAAAGATAACCTTTTTTAAGATATTCAAAATAATACTGCTCATTACGCAAACATTTTGGTCGGCACAAACATTGTTTCCATAAAAAAAGCTCTCCAAATCCTCGATTCAAACCCTTATCAAAAGCAGCCGTCAGTTTTATTGACGTGAGATCGATCGCATCAGATATCGGCCAAGATTACGAATAATAAATGGCAGCAAATAATCTATTATCTAATCTGAGTTGCCTTACAACTGACAGAGACATAAATTGTAAGTGAAATAGGTATTTCAGAAAAGAATAGAAATACATTATTTTAATGACAAACGAAATAACAGCCGCAATTTATTCTAAAAACCTTTCAATTTTATGCAGATGCTTACCGTATGACCTGGTAGTTATGATTTCTGTTCATAAAAATATTGGACCTTAATATGCTATGTACAGGGGCGTATTACGATCCAACTTTAGCCGTTCAATTTCCAGGCAGTTCAAGTCCGACTCAGTGTAAACGAATATTATCATTATAATAATATAATGTTGTTACTACAATGGTACGAATATTAATACAGGGTGTTGTTTTGTTCAGCCACGAGCGACTCAGGGGTGGCTGTACAAACGATACTGATGCCAAAAAAAAAGATTTATTTTAAATGGAAAAACCCCACAAAATCGTTTTTTTTATCCGGTACAGCGATCGAGTCAAAACTACCAACACCAGGTAGCCTCTTCGTAGCTTACTAGCTACGGCGTAGTATTTCGTAGATAAGCGCTAGCTACGCGCTAGGGTGCGAGTTTTCCAATTCGTTTTGTAATTTTTTTGAATGTTGTGAAGTGATTTTCTTGTATAAAACTTGCTCAGAATTTAAAGAAATCATTTTTTTTTAAGAATAAGCATTCTCATATTATCATCCCTGAGTTGGATGTCACTGACCAAAACAACACCCTGTTTTATGTTGATTTATTGTAATATTATCATGCGAAACGCAATACGAATTGATTATTTGAAAGTTAAGCTGAGCCGCTTACCTACCAAAACTGAATCGCAATACGCGACCTGGTAGGTATAAGACTGTCACTGTAACTGCTCAGCGAGAAAGGTGCACACGAAATGGGTGACAGAACTAAAATTTTCCATACAAAAAGTGACGTCATCGCTAGCTAGAAAAACCGTCGTCACTATCAAGTAAACTAATGGTAACGGTACAGAGGTGGAATTGTGTAAAGCAATCGTATTCAATTGACAGTTCATAACGTACAATATGATCTGTCAAACCCTTTGTTCTTTGCCATTTGACAACCCATAACGTACGTGCACCCCTGGGGTGCGATTGTGCTTTAGCAATCATATTGATTTGACAGTTCAAAACGTACGGTATGGTCTGTCAAATGGCAAAGAACAAAGGGTATGACAGGTCATATCGTACGTTTTGAACTGTCAAATGAATACGATTGCTTTACACAATTCCAGCTCGGTCTATTCTAATGAGAACCGGCTACTTGAATGTCACCCACTATATTAAGACTGCTATCAAAATCTGCCCAGAAATTTGGACTCGATTTAAATACTTTATCATCATCAATAGTTATGAGGGTGCTAAATTATATAATAAACTGCCTAATTTCATTAAAGATATAAAAAGTACCGAAAAATTTAAAGATCGTTTAAAGCAACATATAATTCGTACAGTGCCAATAATAGCCTAGCCTCACAAACAAAACTTAAAATTATCAAGAATATAATATAATAATAACAATTATAAAATATATATATATATAGAAATTGTACGAGTTCAAGAATTATTGTGAAATCTTACAAAATACAATAAAATAATAATTGAATAAAGTAAAGTTTCGAAAATATAAAACAAGGAATCAAACCATTTGTAATCTATACTTAATATTATAAAGCTGAAGAGTTTGTTTGTTTGTTTGTTTGTTTGTTTGAACGCGCTAATCTCAAAAACTACTGGCCCGATTTGAAAAATTATTTTTACGTTGGATAGTCCATTTATCGAGGAAGGCTTTTGGCTATATAACATAAAGATACGACTAATAAGACCACAGCAGCAATGAAAAATGTCGCGAAAACGGGAGAAAGATATTCCTTTTGAGAGCTTCCGCTGCATACGCTGCGGAAACCGCTTAAGTTACACAAAAATCATGTATGACAGGATTGTTCAGCATTAAAAGTTCTATAATAAAGTCCGCGACAGCATATGTCTATCTTTTATGGTTGACTTACTACAACCTTTTTTATGTGAATAAATTGGCAAAAAAATAATGCATTATTTTTAGAGGTGTATTATACACACAGGTATTTATTCTTATCAAAATAAATACATTCATCATCACGAGCATTTCATTTAGAACCAAGTTGCCCTTTATATCATTTGATTTCAATAAATATCTTAGGAGCTATCACAGTTTTAACATAACTCCGCACCAAAATAATGTTCGCAGCTTAAGTACAACGTGCGCTTGCGCTAATATATTATAAAGCTGAAGAGTTTGTTTGTTTGAACGCGCTTATCTCAGGAACTGCTGGACCGATTTGAAAAAAAAATCTGTGTTGGATAGCTTATTTATCGAGAAAGGCTTTAGGATATAAAACATGACGCTGCGACGGGAGGGGAGGGAGCAAACTCAAAACACGCGGACGAAGTCGCGGGGGACCGCTAGTAATATAATAATTCGATTATAGACTGGTGTTTTTAATATTTTACTAGTTAATATTTCATACTTTGAACATAAAACTATTATCTAAAAAAAAAAAAGAACTGCATACAGTTTGTATATCTAATCCAAATAATTGATGTCTTGTTTATTTATTTATTCCTGATTCCTGACCAGAACTCGAGCCACTTCTAGTTTGGTGCGTACGCAGTTGCGATCTGTATCTGTGTCGCTAAACAAAGCGCGTTATCTCACGAGCGCACTTGACTTGAATAGCCGGAGACTGGCCGCTACTTTTAGTTTTAGAAATACCCTACTTTTTTAATTATAATATTGTATTACGCTAAGTTCGCTCGCTGTGTTTCTACCATTACTTTTTGTTAATCTGTAAGTATCTCACTTAAGTGAATTGTATGATTCTTGTGGGAAATAAATAATCTTTAACCTGAATCATCATCACAAATAATCATCTGGTACTCTGGATGGTAGCCGCTCATGCGCGCGCTCTGTGATTCATCGGCATTACGTTACGATAGTAAACAACCGTTATCCGCAAGGCGCTATGCATTACGCGTTTGATTTCGCTCCTATAGTGCATACCCTTCTAAACCGACTAAAGTAAGCATAAAATAGAGGTCAAACTGGACATGACAATACCTGATTGATAGTTATAGTTAGTTAAAAGATAATTATTTAACTATGAGTCTTAGTCCCAGTTTAATGCTCGAAGTTAACGCAATTAATGGTTAATTTATGTTACCAGTGGTAAAATATATGCGAATAATACCTTAACCAAATGTCAGAGTGACTATTTTAATGTCAAAACATAAGTTAAGATAACTGTTCATCACGCAACCGTCCTTAAATTCTATGGTTTAATTTAAAATAAAACACTGGCATCATAAGCGAGCATTTACTTTGTTTTTCTTACCAAAATATGCAAATAAATATATTTTTATTGATGAAATATAAAAGAAAGTCTTCGGTAACAACACTTTCGGTTCCGAAATATCTTCTAATACCAATAAATAAGATAATCTTCTCGTAAATCCTGAAAGTTTTACGATACCAGCGACACTAAAACTTTATACTACAAAATGTAAGATTTAATGGTCTCGAAAGTATCGTAAATATACAATTTTATGATAATTTTCTTCAAAGACTGTAAAATGTAAAGTGAGAAGTGGAAACTGGGGTGGATGCTCAATACATAGCAAGAAGAATAGATAGATCGGAATTTTCTTTTCGTCGGAAATAAAATAAATGTTACATTAATCTTTACAAATTAATTATAATAGTTAAAAAAAAAAAAACTAAAAAACACGCGCTTTAATTTTTCCGTATCCTATTCAACAAATACTTTCATTTTATACTCAAATCATGGTGGTGATTTCAAATAGCCATCGCCATCTTGGATGTCTGCCATGTTGGATTTTTATGTCACGTAATTATTTTTGTCGTATTTCTGACAGCAAACCCTTTCATTTGATATCCATATCATGGGGTGCATTTCAAATAGCCTGTCTGCCATCTTAGGGAGGCCGTTATATTAGATTTGTAATGACGTTTCTTAGCTAGTCATGTATTATCATCAGAAATCAGAGCGTGTCCAAAATTTCATCTTAATCGAAGACCAGAAAGTGGGTCAAATTAGGATTCCAAGATTTTCCTACCGTACATAGTTACAAGTGAAGTTAAATATGCGTGTTAAAAATAATGAAGCACAGTATTATAAGTAGACCGCGGATTTGATACCTCGCCTGTGCGGGGCACAGGGGCACGTGGGAAGGCCAGGGTGCGGGCGGTGTGGATACACCCGCCCGCTCCCCTGTGCGTTTAGCTTAAAACTTATTTACGCAATGTCTCATATTTTTTTTTCGCTGTGTGCGAAGGAGGTATTTAGGGAACCCGAATAAATGACACAGTGACCAAAATATTGACAACATTGGCGGACTCCTGTCACCACTTCTCTAATAATTTATATTTGCGTAGCCGTGCATTTTATTCAATCAATAATATAAATCAACCCTTTGATGACCTTAATTGAAAGGAATAAATGGATAAAACAATATTTCATTGAAAAAACTTTAGTTTAAATACGTTTAACTATTACACTGTTTTGTCTCGTTCTTTCTTGGCGCTGACATTATTTGACAGAAATTGACAAAACAGTGTAAAAGCTAAAATAGATTTATTAGTCTGTTTGAATAATTATGAATAAGGGGGTTAGATTGTATAGCCCTAGCCTTAAAACAGCTATTAACTAATTACAAATGTTGCCAAAGAAATTAAACTCATTTTGTGTTATATATTTATTTCTTGGTGGTCAAAACTGAAAGTCAAAAGCTTTGAGGCACTATTGAAGTAACCGCCGCCTAACCACCTTAAGATCCAAAATAGCATAACCCTCACATCGCCTTTTGTATGAAGTGACGCTCATTTTCGAGTCGTGTGTGCAAGCGGTTTTCGTTGAAATTGGTTAGACGCGAGACCTTATATTCCGGCCTTAAAACAAACCCTATGATATATCCGCTCCCCATGGTCGCTTTGCCAGCGGCATATGTCAATAAACGGCTGTCAGGTACAACGGAATGCCGCTGCAGCATTAGCGGCATGGCCGCCGACACGGCCACCGGCACATGCTGCCAGGCGGTGTGGATAAGTCACCGTTATATTGTAAAAACTGCGAGATTATAATCTAACAATTGTAAAACCGTTGGATTGTAACCTGTCGTTTTATTGTAAACGAGACAACCCGTCTGGTGTAGTGGTCGAGAAATCGCCTACTACGCAGCGGATGCGGGTTCGATCCCCGCACAATACAAACATTTGTGTGCATGAACATGTCTGTTTGTATTGGTCTGGGTGTTTTCTATCATCATGTATGCATTTACAAACAAAAAGTATTTAAGTATTTTATCCGTTGTCTGGCACCTATAACACAAGCTTTGAGTAGCTTACTTTGGGGCTAGATGGCTATGTGTGGGAATGTCCAAAGGATATATATTTAAACGAGCTCGACAAGATTTAGCTTTTATGCTTATTTGATACTTACGTGTCAACCTAACACGAAGAATAAACCGAGATTAGGTTCGCTCACCCCGTTTATTCTTCACCTACCCTGACCCACCACTTTTCCCAGTGTTTCGTCTTTCGTATGAAGTTCGGTACAGTTCACATTACATTGACAGATTACAATCTAATGGATTAAAAACATTCAGATTTTGATCACGCGGCTTTTACTATATTACGGTGACAGATACACCATAACAGTACCGTTACCATGACTTTTCAACGGTTTTACTCGTTCGCAACTACGTAAAAAAAGTCTATGGAAAATAGCACAGCGCCCCTAGCGGTCACTGACAGAACTAAAATTTTCCACACAAATAAATGCGACGTCGCTAGCGAGTAAAAACGTCGTCGCTATCGAGTTAACTCATGGTAACGGTACAGAAGAATACCGGTCAATATAGATAAAAGGTGTTCGATCAACTCAATGTCACGCGATGGCTTGCATTGAGGTCGGATTTGCAAGTATATTGGACTGCACGGGCGATGACGTTTGACTGACAGAGCAATCTGCGCTCTATGATGTTTGTAATAGAGTTAAAATAAACTTTATGGAAAAGCGTTGAAAGAATAAAGATGAGCAATACATATTCTTCACGAATAGACACGACGAATTAAACACAATTTTACCATAGTTCGCTGTGCTTCTAGGCATTTTGTGACGCTGTAATTTAAAAGTTAAATCATTCTATACAGTGGTCTTTTCATGATGATATTTGTTTATTTATGTATTTAAATCTTACTGATTTACATTTTACATGCAATCGTGCCTTAAGAGGATCGTGTGTGCGCGAGCTTCCATAAAAAAGACAAAACAATTCCACCCCTTAAACGTTGTCCGATTTTGCTACTTTTTTTTGAGATATTTTGAAAACTATGCTCGTACGTCCTTTTTTATTATTGTTTCAGTAATATAAGAACCTAAACATTCACTTTTTTGACTAAAACAACTCTTCAGAATTTTGTATTTTTTTTACAATCAAACCTTAATTTACCAAAAAACTACAAGCTTAGTTAACGATTTTTGAAAACGAATGAGGGTAGGAAAACGTTTTCGCCCGCAAGCATACTCGTATTTCGACCGTTGGCGTTCAAAATGTAGGCAATTCCGCGCTGCGTGCCGCGTGCACACAATAGTCTTAAAATACGGTTAACGAATATTGTTTTGTCTGTCTACGGATAAAATAACTTGGCGCAATGGATTTTATTTAGGGTCGTCAACTCTCTAAAGGTTTTATTCTTAACCTATCAACACCTACCACCGTCAGGTTGCTATTATTCCAAAATATCGTGAGGAATAATCTTAAGCACAAGGACACGATTTAATCCTATTATACCTCTACTAATCCCATTAATTAGTTCGTAGTCTAGACGTATGCTGCGATAATACATTAACTTAAGATCGGCAAATATTTCTTTTTAGAGAGTAAAGCAACCTTAGGTATTTAATGCTTTAAGATCCTAAATCGATAAAGAAAATAAGGATCTGTAAAGATCTATTAAGAATATTTATGTATTTAATTCCATAGAAAAAACATAATTATCATCATCACTATTTTTTGGCGTTACCAATAAGAATCAAGACAGAACGTTATTAAGTGTACCTGCTTGCTAAAATTCCTGTAAATATCATATTATGGAAATATGAATTACTTTGTATCTGTTTTCTTGAAAAAAATTTTTGTAAGTTTTCCAATAAATTAAGTTATTTTCTTTTACAGATAACACCATCACCAATCTTCATTGGGTTTAAGAGATAAGAGGTAAGTTTTAGTCAACTATATTAAAGTCTGAAACTAAAAGCTTAATAAAAAGGGACGATAGCCAGACCACCCTAAAGTCGAATACGCTTCTGTTTACGAAAATATTTGAATTTATTTACTACTCAACGCGATAACAATTCTGTTTACATGTAAGCCATCACTGAGATGGGTATAAGTGTATTATTCCTATTCACCTACCAATGATAAATAATACAACGCAGTGTAGGC
Source organism: Pyrausta purpuralis (assembly GCA_963924145.1). Classification (NCBI taxonomy): domain Eukaryota; kingdom Metazoa; phylum Arthropoda; class Insecta; order Lepidoptera; family Crambidae; genus Pyrausta; species Pyrausta purpuralis. Next base: position 6,207,303 of record OZ001665.1, read on the forward strand.
TGTGTTAATACAAGCAACACATTTCAATATCCAACTAAGATTACGTTCTAATGTAATGTTGGAGCTATCAAACTAGCACAATATCTTGAACTGACGCCATTATAGTTCGCAAATCATGTTTATAGCTCAAACAAAACAGTACACTTTTACAAAAACGAAATATTTTTAATCAAATAACTCTGGTATCGATTTAAACTAAAATCATTTGTTAAAGAAATCTGGTCTAACTCTATCATAGAGTTATAAAGATAAAAAGGTTATTTTTTAGTAACAAGAATTCATCTCTGTTTTTTATAAACATTCAGAGAGCAGACTGCTTAGACTATTGTGAGGAAAATAACCACCAGATTCTTGTGTCAAAGTCGATTTAATCAACGTCAGATAAAGAATATTCGTTGTAAGGAACAATACAATACGCATAATTTGAAAATGTTGTCTATTTGTTAGCAATCATTTATATAAATTTCGTTTTAAAATCGGTCGTTTTATACTTATTCAGTCGGTAAAGTTTTTTCTGACGTCTACATTTAGCCAATTAAATTGGCGAGAAAAAACTCATATTACACGGAATCTATTAATTTTCGTACGTCTGACTCCTATGTCTAGCCTAGTTTTTTCCTTGGCAATGGATCTAGCAGATTCACTAGATTATCCGTAGTAAAACCGCCAATAACAAAATATTGTCTTTTATTTTTTGTCTGTGGTTTAGTTTAGCCGATCCAGATTTATGTGCCAACATTTACACGATGGTTCAAGCTCCAAAACTCGCTTGTAACTACTATGTGACTGTAACTTTGTATTATATTAAATTTTGTGACTTGTTCTCTGAATAGAAACCCAACTCCTCCAGGGTACTCAAGGTGTAGATTCTTGGAATAAACAAAGCGATCAAAATAACACTGTGAGTTGGGCATGTGTTATATCAGATTTTAACGATATCGAATCGAAACTATATATCGATATTTGAAAATATATAGTAAATATATATAAATATATAGTTTCATTATCAGATAATGAAACTATATATTTCTGAAATAATATATCGGTGTACTGATGTGTATTTCGTAACAGTGAATCGATAAACGATATGATCTGAAACAGTACACTGTATCATAACATGATATCATCATTTCCCAAATCTGAATATTGGTGTATCGAAGCTGTTATAACAGCCTTTTTTATTTATTCTATAAATAGAATAGCTAAAAAAAATTAGAGCTATAAGTTCAAGGGACTATGTCAGTGAAAGTTACGTAAAATCACAAATCAAAAATGCTTCGTAATCTTGACAAAATAAGGTTCATTGAAATAAGCATACATTCACAAGAAAATATTCAAACAACTATTATCACAATCTTCTTAAGGTTTAGAATCTTACGAAAACCCACCCAACGGAGTGTTTCCGTTTCACTTGCACACATTCTCTCTCATTCGCATCTGTTGGTCGTAGCGCAAGTACGCCTGCTAGCCAGTATCGCAACGGGACATGGTTTGATATCCTTTATCGTTTAATCATCGATATCGAGCGTGAATCGTGATTCAAGGCGTATCGTATCACATTAATGCAGTTATATAGTATTTAGAAAATATATTTTTTTCGGTTGTATGCGAACTAATATCAACTATTTTGTCCTAATATACGTTTCAATATCTGTATACAATTTGAATCAGTCATGCCTACTATGAGTGTTACAATCATTTCAAACCATTAAAACCGACCAAAAAAGGCAGACAGACAATATGAGGCCATAATCTCACCTTCAAGTTAGTGAAGATGCCCTCTCCATCGCTCGCTGTATTATTTTAAGATTCCTTGTAAAGCCCATAGTTATATATCATTTAAACTTGTAACAGCCTATTTACTCGCTGCTTGAAAGATTCCAAATTATAGTGACTAAGGAACACTTCTGCCGGCAGCGGATTCCATTCCTTAGCCGTGCGCAAAAGAAATTGAAGATCGAAATTCATTGGTGCGTCGACAAAGTAGAACAGAATTACTCTCAGAATATTATTATTATTACACTTACAATCCAACATCGAAATTAATTAATGTAAAATATAATTGCTACATTTCCATCTTTTCATTAAATTTTCATTATCAACGCCGTCAGTTACGCGTTAATTATTAACATTTATTAACATTGCTGAAATATTTTGGTTACAGGTTAAGCTTCATTTGTCTTTTAACGTTATTATCGCTAATGTTATTGCAGCACAAAAAATTGTGGCATATCTCGTTTGTACCATTTATTGTGAGATGTAACGTATTGTAAAATTTGTTTGGTTACAATTTAGCTCATAAATTAAGGCTCGACTTTACCAACATCAGATAAGAAATATTCGTCGAGTATAATACAAAACGCTTGATTTGAAAGCGTTACCTTTTTGTCAGCAATATTTTTGAAATCGATCATTCATAAAATCAACACCTAATCATTATTAATTTTAAAAAGTGTTTTTTAAACCCAACACGTTAAAAATTAAGTTCTTAATCGAAAAAAGAAATAAATAAAGTTTCTAAGATCCCCGGACTAAAATGTATTATAATATTTATAACAAAACCAAGTAATTCCGTCGCGGCTGCCATTATCTGCCATACAATCAATATTTTTTTTCAAGTATTATATATTATATCCATATTTATTCCAGTAATATATATTATTCTCATTTATATTAAAAATGGCACACGGAGAGATAATAGAGGCAGCCCCGACGGAAATACTTGGTTTTATAATAATTTATCAAAAGGTAGATAAATATTTAAGTACACTTACGCATTTTAGTCAGAGGATTTTAGAAATTTCATTTTTATTTTTTTAGTCTCTTAGCGCAGCAAGCACTGCAGAAAACTGCATGCCAATCGATTAAGCCGTTCTGGAGATACATGGAAACATTCAAGTCAATTTATGAAATAAAGAAATGGCAACTGCAGGGCCCCATCGCGGATTAATAGTATAATACCTATATAAGATATGTATAATACATAGAAAACTGCTTGTCAACCTGTCAAACCGTTCTGGAGATACATGGGAACATTAGTTTGCGCACACAAACACACATTTCCTCTCACCTCAAACGCATAGGTACACGTTTTCCCTCCCCGTCGCGGGTAAAAGGGAGTATGAAATACATCCAGTCAGTGCACCGCTGCAAACCATCTTTTTGAGTAACGCTTTTTGAAAGTACTATCACTAGTGGTAAATAAGACTATTTATCATTGCATTGAACGCATTAGGAGCCCTAATGAAAAAAGAGTTCGGCCTATATTTCGTGGCACTGTGTGGGATGGAAAGAGGTCAGTATTATGTGTGAGTGATATTGTGATAGTAGAATTACTAAACTAAATGAACTAGACGTGAGAAGTTATGAGATCCGTACACGATACATGTGCAATGTGTGTTCTTATGACTAAAAAATAAACACTTGTATAAACTTTCGGCAGTCTAGAATTATGATTTTAAAATAGCTGTCTGTAACTACAACGAAAATAAACAAACATTATTTCGAAAATCACCCCATACATCAATCTATCAAACAATAGATACTCAATTCTAAGACATGTCTGCTTGCGATATTCGAAAACATTAATTTGGCGCGTAACTCATGTGAGCGGAGCCTTGTAACTGCAGTAACTAACCAATATTACCCGTACGCTTAACTCTCTATCACTGAACTACTGAACTAATCAGCCGTATTGAACAATAGTGATCGAGTGAGTGAACGAACTAGATTGCTGAAGTACTTTAATTGAAGCATTCATTCAGGAACTACCTAACTCTAGACATAATCATGTCGCTTCTCTTTATGTAGTAATATCGACTTACTGATTCTAGAACATAAGAAATGAAGTCAGTTATATTAAACTTAACCTTTATAAGAATTTACTTGACCTTTTTCTCTAAAAATCTGCACAAAACCTGCCTAAATACCTTTGAAGAAAAGCGATTAAATTTAATCCGTTTCTCGTTCCCGCCATGATGAGCCATTTTGGCGCCAAAACGAATGCCGTCGGCAATTTCCCGCGCTAAGTGTATAATTCGAGGCAAATTGGATAGAATGTTCTAGGCCTTTGGTTCTCAATCTTTACTCGGGCATACTCGTTAAAAAGAATTCATAGTAACATTGTTTCAACCTATACGAAAGCTTGTATGTTCTTCTTAAGGCCTGCACGATTTATCTAAATTAAAAACAAAGTAGTAACTTAAACAAATAATGATAAAAAAATAAGACATGCAACATGAAAAAATAACTTCAAATCTACCTATTCAAAAACGAAACCATTTCCTTGCGACAAGGAGGCTATGATGCTGGCTGCGTTGCCGCGTTGGAAAGATATGCTAATCCTTTGAGCTAGGAACCAGCCAGCTTTATTAATGGCTGTTACAGTATTTAATTTTGCCGCAATTTTCCAAAAAAGTATTCGAAATTGACTAACCATGAATTAAATCGTAGTCTCAGTTTACTATGTAAGGAAAAAATAACATAATAAAACATAGGTAGTACAAAAACATTATACTTTATTTTTCGCATTTACAAGCTCACATTAATTTTTCGAAATTAATTTATTACTAAAAATGAATCTCAATTAAATGGTCTTAGTCCGATGAAAAATTGCCGTTTAAATCGTATATTTTATCAGAAAGAGTAAAAAAGTGGTCGTGGCTGGAATAATTTAAATGATTAATAGATTCAGTTCATTGTAGGGGAAATAATTTGAACCCTAAAATGCAGACAAGGTATCAAATAGATGACACTTTTAAACTTGTGTGTGCTTTTACTTTAAAATATAACTTTCATTATCTTTTTATTCGTAAAATATAGCGTAATAAATTATAATTAAAAGAATTTAAAGTTAAATTAAGTTAAGTAAATTAAATTTATTATATTTGGATAATAATAGTAAATTTATTATATTTGGATTATATTTAAAATATAACTTAAAATAATTACATTTTTTTAAGTATTTGAAGTTATTTTATAGACATAAAATATAGTTTAGCCGCCCAACGTATGTTATGTTACAATTTGTGTCAAAACTGAAAACAGCAAGTGTCTGACTAAACTATTAGTTGGTTTGTTTTATACGTTTACTAGGAATAATACTCCTTTCAAATTTAGTTAGTTTCAATCAAAGAGAAAAAATATTTGACTTGAAAGACTTACATTACCTCAGAGAGCATTGAGTTAACAATACATTTCGACCCAATATACCTGTTATTACTTATATTCAAGTAGTACTTGGAATATAAATTTACGATAAGTAAGTAAATATGCGGTGTGAGGTGAATGATTTTTTATTAGAAAACTGAATAGTAATAGGTTACACCATTTTCTTGTCACCTTAAATTTTTTGTTAACATACTGATGTACTTTGAAGCTGCCCATAAAGTAGGTATTAGGTATAATTAGTTGATGATAATTATATTTTATAATTACACCTGACACCGACGTCCCTAAATAGTGACACGTATGCAAGAATAATAATAACTTAAATACGAGTAAGTCAACATGTTGTTGTTTGGTCAGTGACATCCAACTCAGGGTTATATAAAAAAAACCTCTCACAACATTCTGAAAAATATCAAAACGAATGAGGAAAATTGCATCCTCGCGCGTAGCTTGCGCGTTTCTACGAAAAACTACGCCGTAGCTAGTAAGCTACCAAGGGGCGACCTAGCGTTGGTAGTTTCGACTCGCTTACTAGTATCGTAATAATAAATTGATTAAGTGGTGTTTACAATCACCCCTGAGTCATGTGTCGCTGACCAAAACAACACTCTCTATAAAGAGATATGTAGGTACAATATTTGAAGAGTATTTTGCAGTGTCTATCTACCTAGGTTGTCTTTTGTCTGTGCCGAACCTAACCACTATTTATTTAGGACTCCAACAGAGAATTCACAATACATCAAATGTGGTGTTGAACCGACAGACAGATAGACGTTTATATAGATTCTAAATTCAAGAGCACACCGCAGAAGACAATGAAACCTATTAATGTATTTATCTTAGGTGGACCTTGACAAGTTTGATAATGCTATATAACTAATTATTTATTAATTATCAGATACACGTTATATTATCTTTTGCTGCATTGTTACTAAAAGCGCGTGCAATCGTAGCCATATTATACTTGGTAGTAGCAATATGCAGGGCACGTAGCGCAAAGATCTTTTGACCGTTGGGGCAGAAAAGTTCTAGATTGGAGACCCTTTGACAAAAGACGCAGCGCAGGACGTCCACCGACAAGATTGGCAGACGACTTTGTAAAGGTCGCAAGATCACACTGGATACAAAGCGCTTGTGATCTAAGTTGCTGTAAAAATGATGATGGCGTCTAACCATTCGTTCATCAAATCCGATGTTTTCTATTCAACCATGTTTTCAACGCTAGTTAATTTTTAGTTATTTGTAGTCCTTTTAGTGTTAATATTAGGATTGAAACTTTAAAAAGGTTTCAATAAAACTGTACCTATAATTCGGAAATACGGACAATGTTTACAGAAAATCCAGAAAAAAACCTATTCCTTCAGTACTTAATTCAAGCTTTTATCTATGATTAACTTGAAGTTTAGAACCATTGCAGAGAATTGCCTTCTAAATTGTTGAAACTTAAATCTGCATGGAGTCCGGTTAAATCCCGTGAAATCCGGTACCAAGCAGACTTAACCGGTACCATCCAGATTTATGCGGGCATTGTACAGTCGCCAGCACATCAGGTTACCCACTTTTGTTGAAAACTAGCTCTTATCACAACTGTATAAGATACTGCAGTGTTTACCATGACGTGCTGTTGTCCGTACAGTTAGTGACGTAAATAGTCGTGGGTGCTAGAAAAGAAATTAATTTAAATTTTGCTAACCCAGATAAAATTTTTCTGATATTTTGATATGTATTGTATACTGTGGCGACTAGAATGACGGTTCAAAATATTTATGTATTTTAGGCTACATTTTTATGAAATACAGGCATTTAATATGCTTATATACAGTCATACATACAAGAATAAATTTAAAGATCAGTTTTATAAATGAAAGTAGAGAAAACCGATGTTATACCTACGACAGGTTATTAGATGTCACAGCAAAATCTCGTCTCATTTAATCTTTGCAAAACAGACTGAATTATTATCGGTATAATCAATCAAATCTCAGTGCTTCGTCGCCCTGACACTGGTGATGCGCTTGAAAAAAGGGAGACAAAATATGATTTTTGACACTAACCTAATTTATCCTGCTCTAATCTAAATTTAAGCGACATTGTTATGCAAAGGAAGCAAACATTTCGATTTCCATCGTCACTTTTTACAGATTGTACTAGGCATAATATCTATGTTTTAAAACGATTTCAAGAATATGAGGTTACCAATTAGACATGTACGTGATTTCGTTAGCTTTGGATAGTTATTTGAGTAGACTGATCTATTAAAGTGAATTATGTAACAAGTGTATCGGTGTATGTTTGTTTATGAATTTATCGGAAAAGAGAATTCATAGTGGGAAGATTCTATTATACTATCTGTTCTAAATAATATTATAAAGATGAAGAATAGGTTTGTTAGTTTGAACGCGCTAATCTCAGGAACTACTGGACCTATTTCAAAAATATTTTTGTGTTGACAAATTATTTATCAAGAAAGACTTTAGACTATAATTAGTTTGAGGACCTCCGTGGTCGAGTGGCTAGCACGCTGGTTTCAAGCGTCGCCATCTCGTGAGGTTCCGGGTTCGATTCCCGGTCGGGTCAATGTAGAAAACGATATTTTCTAAATTGTCTCGGGTCCGGGTGTTGTGGTACCACCGTTGTTTCCGATTTCCATAACACAAGTGCTTTAGCTACTTAGCTTGGGATCGGAGCAATGTATGTGATTTTGTCAAATATTTATTTATTATTTATTTATTTATAATACATCACGCTGCAACGGAAGAGGAGGGAGCAAACTCAAAACGCGCGAACAAAGTGACGGGAGATCGCTATAAGGATTATATTTCAACTTAAAGTTAACTAAGACTTTCATCAAAATCGGTCCAGTAGTTTCTGCGATAATGAGTAGGTAACCACTAAAAATCATTTTCATTTATTAAAGTAAAAGCGTGAGTATTAAAGCTTTATTATTTCTGACTGTACCAGCCCACTACGAATTGTTGAGCACATGGTCGGTTCTAAAAGGCGTATTTAACCTTCCAACTTATACCAACCCTTTTGAAATTTACGAGTTTCAAGTCAATGCTTGCTGCCGTAGACTTCTAAAATTATATTTTTAGCGTTTCTTAATAAGGCCTGTTTCACAATAAACTGTACTTCAGACGAAATGACGATCGATATTTTAATTATTTGTTGGTTAGAGCTCATATACCGATTATGAAACAAGTCCTTAGTCTTGGGGTGATTATAAAACTCCAATAAATAGATAAGCTTCCGTCTCCGCTGTCCGTCTATCTGTCTGTTTGTTAGCAAGCAGATATAAGCTAATGACAATAAAAGTAAAACGCATTATTAATGGGATACCCAATATTTGCTTTTAGATCTTCGTGTATAACAATCCTATGGTAAACTATAAATTAAGTAGACAAGAAATAAATTATAAAGATAGATATCTTATGAAGTATAAAATCCTTTATAACAAACTCGCCAAGATATTTTTTTCACTAATCAACAAAATCACAAACAAAAACTTCGTAATCATTAGTAAAATCCGTTACTTTTAACGGAAAACTTAACTAAATAAGCGTTAACGAACGTCTGGACACAGTCTACGAAATAAATTTCACAAAAGGAGATTATAAATTCCATTCTGCCATGTTAATTAGTTCCAAAATGATTATGGCGCGTAATTACCTAACAAACCCGTTTAAAGACTATTCAAAGGGATTAGTAGGAATTTGAAAGGTTACGGTATAAATAAGGTAAAAGAACCCATGGATTAAATAAATACCTTAGGCCCATTAACGCAGTTAAAAGTCGAGGTTAATATGTCACGGGTCTATCTGTGTTAAATCTATACTAATATTATAAAGCTGAAGAGTTTGTTTGTTTGTTTGTTTGTTTGTTTGTTTGTTTGTTTGTTTGTTTGTTTGTTTGTTTGTTTGTTTGAACGCGCTAATCTCAGAAACTACTGGCCCGATTTGATAAATCTTTTTTACATTGAATAGTCTATTTATCGAGGAAGGCTTTAGGCTATATAATATAAAGATACGACTCATAAGACCACAGCAGCAATGAAAAATGTTGCGAAAACGGGAGAAAGATATTCCTTTTGAGAGCTTCCGCTGCGTACGCTGCGGAAACCGCTTAAGTTACACCAAAATCATGTATGACAGGATTGTTCAGCATTAAGAGTTCTATAATAAAATCCACGACCGCATATGTCTATCTTTTATGGTTGACTTACTACAACCTTTTTTATGTTAATAAATTTGTAAAAAAAATAATGCATTATTTTTAGAGGTGTATTATAGTAGGTATTTATTCTTATCAAAACAAATACATTTATCATCAGGAGCATTTCATTGAAAACAAATTTGCTCTTTATATCATATGATTTCAATAAATATCTTAGGAGCTATCACAGTTTTAACATTATATATTATAAAGCTGAAGAGTTTGTTTGTTTGAACGCGCTTATCTCAGGAACTGCTGGACCAATTTGAAAAAATATTTTTGTGTTGAAAGAGAAAGGCTTTACGATATAAAACATCACACTGCGACGGGAGGGGAGGGAGCAAACTCAAAACGCGCGGACGAAGTCGCGGGGGACCGCTAGTAAGATGTAAAGTTAGTGAAATCAGGCGTTACTTTGCGCAAATCCATTATTAAGTTGAATTTTATAAAAATGTTTTGTTTTATTTTCCGCTCAGCGACGCCGGCGCAGGCAACTGACAACACGGACCGTCACCGCGTTGAGTATTAGTTCAGGCAAATGCGGGATGCACCACCTGCCCTCCCTCAATACGCATGCGGCACAGCTGATGCAATTATTAGTACTCAAAACCAACGTCTGCGCCGGCTTCGCTTAGCGAAAATTTAATTCAACGTTGTAAAGTTAGTAAAAAGTAAAGTTGGCCTGTAATTGTCTTCAAGGCTTCAGGTGTGAGCCATACTCCATCACGCGGGCGGCTCTAGTGCGGATTGGTGGAGGGATGTTGCAAGGTAAGCGACCAATCTTGCTGTCAGATGTTACCAAGCCACCCAAATACTATAAACGACTGATAATTATAAATTAAACATTGTAAGTTATGTGCAAAATTAAAATCAGCTTACAAAAAAAAACATATAATATGAACTGTTTCAAACATGTATAATCAGACATTTTCTATCCTCAGTAGCATCATTATTTACCATCAGTTTACTCTGAGAAATGGCTGATTTTTAATATAAAAAAAAAACATGTTATGATTTTTTTACTTTTTTAAAAAACACGTAATTCAAAATTGCTTTTTAACTTTCATTCCCGGTATTTTCGCGTGCATTTCCTCTTTTTTATAACTTTTTCCGCAATCCACATAGTTTTGGGCAAACTCCTTACTACCTAACTTCCTTAATAAGAACCTTCATTTATGAGTTTATCTGCTGGTTATTGTTAGCAACAAGTTATTATCACAGCAAACAATAACTTTGTTAATTAACTCCTTTGATCAAGTTACGTACAATAAACGGAATATTAGAGTAACCGATTGCGAAGGAGTGACGGATAAAAGATTGAACTAATCATGTTAAGATATAAAATATGTTTAATTTTTGTCTGCAATATTTCTTTACAACAGTTCCACTTGGAACTTCTCACTTGCAAGTGATTATGTGTTTGCGCCGTTTGGCGTTGAAACCTTTAGGGCCGTGGGGATCCTCTGTTAAATTGCTGTTTAGAAAAATAGCGCCAAAATCAAATTCTGTAACAGCTAATAATAAAGCGGGCTGGTTCCTAGCTCAAATAATAATCATAGTATCCAACGCGGCAACCCAGCCAACATCATAGCCTCCTTGCCACAAGGAAATGGTTTCGTGTTTGAATAGGGAGATTTTAATATATATATGTTTTATGTTGCATGTCTTACCTACTTTTATTTTTTCTTGCTTGTTATTAATAAAGTAAACATAAACGTAACGTAAATACCCTGAATTAATAATCAAGTAAAAAAAGAAAAATAATAACACAGGTTTTATTTCTTTCGATCGCAATTTTATTACAAGCAAAGATTTTTATTCGAAAGTTTTAGTGTAATATTCAATAGAACATTCTCGAAGCTAATAAATCTCAATTTCTCTCCCAAATAATGAAATAAAGTTTTTACTAGTGAATGAATTCTCATAGTTTAGCCTCCCGGCTTAATATTCTTTGGTTGGATGTAACTTTTTTAATAAAGCTCTTGTTAACTCTTGATATGTCACAGAAGTGGGGGTTTCAGTTAAGGGGGAGGCACATTGTTGTACATACGTCTTAAATAAAAGTTACTTTAGTAGCATCTTAAGGTGACTTTTCAAAGTGTTGCCAAATTTTAGGAGGTGAATGAGACCATACATCCTTTGCTATAGGGTTGCAATCCCTAATATATTTTTTCAATTTCGATACACCTTTCAACTATTCCTCAACGACTTAATTCTACTTATATTATAAATGCAGATATTTTTTGAGATCCGACATTACCGTGGGTAAAGCCGCAGGGAGCCGCTAGTCGTCCACTGCTGAACATAGGCCTCCCCTACGGTTTTCCACTGCACGACCGATCACAAGCGATTTTTGTTCTGTGTGATCTTGTGTTCTTTACAAGGATCTGACCATCTTGTCGGTGGACGTCCTACGCTGCGCCTTTGGTCGACGGGCCTCCAATGTAGAACTTTTCTGCCCCAGCGGTATTATATAGTTAGTAAAGTAACGTCTTACTGCTGGGCAAAGGCCTTACCTCAACTATGAAGTAGTTTGAGACATACTCCACCACGCAGGCTTAGTAAAGGATTGGTAAAGAAGGTAGTTGTTTTGCATGGCAAGCGACGAACCTTGCTGTCAGATGTTATCAAGCCACTTAGAAGGCTTGATAACACTGACAGCTCGGCTGAACGACTAATATCCACCGATATTAGCCTGACCACTGGCTTGACTAATCTGGTTATGTTTACCTATATTTGACTGTGCATTTAGCAAATACTATAATTGTTATCTTTATTATCCAAGATTTAATGTAACAGTTGTTGGTAATCTTAATGCTTCAACACCCGAGCGGTTGCAGGCAACCGCATAACAATAGAATTTGCATTGTGTCTCGTTCACATACGCTTGAGCCCAGATAACATAATACTACTAGGCTTGAGGGAAATTAAATTAAATAAATAAATAACATTCCTTCCGAAGCACGGAGATGCTCGTGATATACGTAAGTTCAAGTGTCGGAATGGTCACCCATCCAAACACGACCGCGCCGTAGGTTCTAACTTCGGAATCACTACCAAAGCGCTGCTACCACTGCGCTACAAACACCCCCACCACCATTATGTTATTATCAGTTGCAAAACGTGTACTTGCAACTTTTTTAATAAAATGTCTGAACGGGCTTTTGTTGGAATATAGCCCAGTGAATCGAACGAATACCTAGATATTTTGTGATAATTCGGGTGGTTAGAAGATACATAAAAGATAGAAAAATAATAATTGTGGGATATGGACGTGAAACGGATCGCAAGGGTGTAATGTTCGTGAAACGGAACGCATGAAAGTGACAGGCGTAGAACGGAATGCAGCGAGAACGGAGATGAACGTTCGAAATGTGAGTGTTTGAAGAACGTGGTTATTATGCTGTTTTAAGAGTACTGGATAGGTTTTTGTTAAATTTTATTTTCATTTATTTGGGAAATCATCGGAGATACAATATAAAATTACATAATATTCTTAATGGCTTACAGGTACGGCTAATTATAGATTTTTATAAGTGTTCATACAATATTATGTTTAAGTTAGAAAACCAAAAATCTTTATTCATTTGCACCAAAAACAAAGTAAAGGAATAAAGATATAATAAGATAAATATTTACATAATATCAATGAGATATCGCTTTAACTGTCCTTATATCGCTTATTATGTGTGTGTGTTCTATTCTTTTTAATTTAAGGCTATCCTGTATTTTATCATTGGTTGTATCAATTTAGAAATAAAGGATTTCAATACCAATAAGACGAGCTCCCTCGTCCCAGTTTTATTTCTACATAAGTGTTATAAAAAAGTTGGTACATAATTGAGTCCTAAGGATAACCACTTTTTCATTTTATATCCTTCAAAGTTATCGTGACCTTTAAAACAGATACTATATTATATGGAGCCTCGGGTAAAAGCAACGGACATTATTCTAGGCATGTTGTAGCTTACTCAAAGATGGGCTATGAAATATGCATCGCCACCTTTGTAAAGCTTGTGATCTACTGCAAGATATAATAGCATCAGTTTTTTTTTTAAATATTGGACAACAATCACATACATAGCTCTGATCTCAAAGTACGTAGCCGATGCACTTGGGTTATGGAAATCAGACACATCGGTGGCACTAATGGATTAGTAAGGCGATGAAGTCCTATGTACGTTAGGGCCAACGCCAACACCCAACTTTTATTGCAGCTTCTTCCTCGCTAGCAGTGGATGACAAGCCGTATCGCTAACTCCGGCTAAGTGGTATGTGTCAACATTGTTGGAAATTTTCATGAGTTATCAACGTAATGGAGTACCAAGTTGCTTGTTCGGAGGCCGTAAATAAAAATAATAAGGTACGCCTTATCTTGCCTTAAGGGAAGGCTTCAGCCTTTTGTTTTGTACCAACCTTCGCCAAGTGGCAATGGGAAGGTCAAATAAAAAAAAATCTTTTTGGGAAATTAAATGTGAAGATTTTTGCGTGACTGAAAGTTCAGTATTTTGATTTACTAAGGACTTGTTTCACAATCTATACTAATATAATAAAGCTGAAGTGTTTGTTTGATTGTTTGTTTGTTTGAACGCGCTAATCTCAGGAAACCTTCAGTTGTGGTCCGGTGGGCGGTGGTAAGGACCAAATTGAAGAAAAAAAATGTGTTGGGTAGGTTATTTATTAAGGAAGGCTTTAGGCTTTAAAACAACATGCTGCTCCAGCTGTAATCAAACTAAAAATTCCACATATTTGGCCAATGCAAAATGATGTTCCACGTTTGAATTTCTAGTTGGTTAGTACCTATTTGTCGATAGGCAAATAGGCCTTAATGTTATATTTATTTAATCTATTTTGTTTACAGTTAATTAAAAAAATGAATCTTCCCACATTTTACTGGAATACCTTACTAGAATTGGTCATGTTAATTCATTATTCATTAATTCGGTAAGAAGGCGCAATTCTCTTACGACGAGTCCATACATACGAGGGTCAAACTGAAAGTTCTTAGAACTGGCCACTTATAAACAATATAATAAAAAAAATATTCTAAAATTTGAAAATAGAACTCTTTGCCAATATTACTGAGTATATATTTCATTCATTTGTCATTTGTTTTACGATTTGGCGGCAAATTGAAAATTGTCTGTGTCACGTCAACATGAATTTAACACGAGAAAATTTTCGTGCAATGATTTTTTATGACTTTCGATGTCATTTAAGTCAACAAGAAAGTTATGATAGACTACGATTGGCCTTTCACGATGAAGCCCCATCTCGTGCGACTGTTTACAACTGGTTTAATGAGTTTAAACGTGGTCGCACTAATCTCACTGATGATGTACGTGAGGGACGGCCTTCTACGGCGACGACTGAAAATAACATCTGTGTTGTGCGGCGTATGATAGAGACTGACAAAAGAGTGACCTATCAGCAGATTTGGACAAGCTTAGGCATCGGTATGAGTCAAGTGCACAAAATCCTCCACGAACATTTAGCGGTCAGGAAGCTTTGCGCCCGGTGGATACCTCATAATTTGACTAAGGCTCAAAAACTCCATCGTGTGGATTGGTGCCGTAAAATGATTGAAAGATTTAACGGAGGTGACTCAAATGCTGTGTTCGACATACCAACAGGTGACGAAAGCTGGATTTACTGTTATGATCCTGAAACCAAAAGACAATCTGCTCAGTGGGTGTTTCCTTTCGAGGAGTTGCCAACTAAAGTGAAGAGAGATCGAAGTGCGGGAAAAAAATGGTGGCCTCGTTCTTTGGAAGGATAGGTCATTTCGCAACAATTGTGTTAGAGGATCAAAAAACAGTTTCTGCAGAATGGTACACTACCAATTGTTTGCCACTTGTCTTGGAAGAAGTTCGAGAGAAACGACCTCGCAGTAGGATCCTCCTTCACCACGACAACGCCTCGTCGCACACCGCCAAGCGAACGATCGACTATTTGGCGACATCAAACGTTGAATTACTGGGTCACCCGCCGTATAGCCCCGACCTCACGCCTTGTGATTTTTATTTATTTCCAAAAATTAAAGAAAAACTTAAAGGAAAGCGGTTTATGAATGCTGAAGAAGCGGTGGCTGCGTATCGCGATGCCATTGAAGAGACCCCTAAGGACGAGTGGGCAAAGTGCATTTCCCAGTGGTTCCATCGCATGCAGCGGTGTATTGACGTCAATGGACAATATTTTGAAAAGATATAATAAAACTAATAACTGGCTAATGTAATCAGTTTTTGATTTTCTAAGAACTTTCAGTTTGACCCTCGTACATACATACACTTTCATGAATTTGAATCGCAAATTCAGGTTTTGGGGAAACATGTACCGCACTTAAAGACACTGGTTTTATTACAATGTGACGTATTATTGTATTTTCTGAATCAGTAAAAATCTGCTCTTTAATATGCAAAAGGCAGATACATATTTCATACGAGTAAATGGTATTCATAGTACGTGTACTAGCAATGTCTTCCAAAGTTAAAAAAGCTTCTTGAAATATTATTGAGTTTTAAATTTACATTAATATTGATAAGTATTTTGTGGATTACGTTTTACGAGAAGCAAGACTACTTTATTTCATGAGTATAAACTCAGCAACTAAGTAAATCCAGCAATAAGACAAAAAATTAAATAGCTTAAGGGTTTTTGCCCAGTTCACCGTACCATGCCATGAACGCGACAGGCGAAAATAATATACTTTCTACTTGTTTCTGAAGTTTACGCGAATATTATTCATCAAAATAAAACAACTTTTTTTAAGGATTAACTTTCCGCGAGTTTATTAATTTTATCCCGATGTTTCGAAAACTTTACAGCGTTTGTGGTCACGGTTAGACTAAAGTGTTATTTGTCATTTACAGAGTTTTTGAATAAATTACACTACCGTCACTCAATAATATTAATTAACGTTCCTATCCACGCAGAAAGAGCTAACCGTGTATTGTGATCTTGCAGTGAGTAATGTTGTTTTATTTCAATATATTTTCTGTTGAAAATTTAATACAGTTTTTGCAGTAAAAAAAACAGCAAAAATAGTACATAGTTTTTCCAGTGTAAGACATTTTTTATAGCTGGCATAAGGATATGTTGGAATATTTTTAATTCAAAAGTAGCTTAACCCTTATAACTTTTTTTATATATCATTCAAATTATATCTGTGTAACTTGCCTTAGTTACAACACTTCAATCTCGTCAACATAATCGTTGTAATAAATAATAGTGAAAACTGTATTGCTTAAGAACAATGCATTACTATTAAGCCAAATGTGTCATTTATAGCTATTTTGGTATGCAAATAAAGGTAATAGGTATATATATATATATATATATATATATATATATATAGTTTGGAAAAAAATTTAAATTTACATTTCGATAATAATTCTTGGGCTCAGGCTTCGCTTCCTATTCGTTTTGGTGGTATCGGAATTCACCAAATTTCTAGTATAGCCCTCCCCGCTTTTCTCTCCTCTTTGCATAGCACTTCCGTTTTAGCCGGAAAAATCTTTGAACATCCTCGCCAACTTTCTGAGGTGAGAGAGGCGGAGGAGTTTTGGCAAGGCCTCTGTCCTAGAGAAGACATCCCAAAGGAACGTCACCAGCAAAAACTTTGGGATGTCCCTCTTGCGAGAGAGATCTTCAATTATTTACTTCAAAATTCCGTCAGTGACAGTGGTCGCGCAAGGCTCTTGGCAGTTTCCTGCAAAGATTCTGGTCATTGGCTTCATGCTTTACCGTCGAAAAATTTGGGCACTCTTTTCGATAGTGAGTCTTTCCGGGTGTGTGTGGGTCTCCGCCTTGGTACCCCTATATGTGAAATTTTTACGTGTCCATGTGGCAAGGAGGTTGATAAATTTGGTCTCCACTGCCTTTGTTGCCAGCAAAGCGCTGGGCGTTTTGCCCGTCACGCTACCCTTAATGACGCCATCAGAAGAGCTCTTGCGACCATTAATGTTCCTTCCACGTTGAAACCACGTGGTTTGGTCCGTGATGATGGCAAGAGACCCGATGGCCTAACGCTTATTCCCTGGGAACGGGGTCGGGCCTTAGTTTGGGATGCAACTTGTGTCGATACTTTGGCCCCTTCCCATCTCAGAGAATCAGCCCTTAAAGCTGGAGCAGCAGCGGAGTTGGCTGAAAACGCCAAGCGTCCCAAGTACGTTTCACTTGCAAGTGATTATGTGTTTGCGCCGTTTGGCGTTGAAACATTTGGACCGTGGGGACCCTCTGCTAAATTACTGTTTAGAAAAATTGCGCCAAAATTAAATTCTTTAACAGCCAATAATAAAGCTGGCTGGTTCCTAGCCCAAAGGATCAGCATAGCTATCCAACGCGGCAACGCAGCCAGCATCATAGCCTCCTTGCCGCAAGGAAATGGTTTCGTGTTTGAATAGGTATTAATATTAAGTTATTTTTTTATGTTGCATATCTTAGTTTAATTTTTTCTTGTTTGTTATTAATAAAAACAAAAGATTTATATATATAACACCTTGCCCACTAGATAGACAGTTCCGTCAAATTCAAAATTAAAAAAAAACGCACGATCTAATTTTCACACCTATTGTTTAGCAAATGGTGACTGATCAATCAATTTACCAATCAAAACACGTGGGGCTCCCATCACAAACTCAACTCATGACGTACCTAGATTTATTATAATATCACTATGGCGACCCAGTGTAATCACAAAATCACTGAACAGAACCCGTGAAATTATATTAACCAGTCGTCATTGACAATAATCAGTGTAATTATAATTTCACTAGTGAAAATATTACATCACGTATTTGAAAAGAAATCTGCGACACATCAAAACGATCAAAACACGTAGGTACAGTCTATTAGAGAAATGCTAGGCGAATATGATAAATAATCTTGACATACCTTTTAAAAAAAACTCACTCCTTGCAGGGAGTTTATAGCAGCCTCCTAGGTAATTTATAGCAGTAAACTGAGATATTTTAAAATCAAACAGTAAATTATTTTTATCCACTGATATTATTTTGGACTAGCAAAGAAAATCTGGCCAAGTGCGAGGCGGACTCGCGCACTGAGGGTTCCGTGCCAACTTTAACTGAATTAGAGAATCCACTTACTTCCACTTAGTAAAATACCACTACATTTTGTTGACAGCAAATATAACTTTGTTTTTCATAGTGTTTGTATGAAGAACAAAGTTATGTTTGCGGTTGTTGAAAATATGCTATATCTCAAAAACTACTTGTTTGATCTCCGACCTTTAATATCATCCTTTTTTTTTAACAGAATATTTATCTTCCTACCAAACAGCGTGATGCTTATAGTTACAGAATAAAGTGGCTGTGACATACGAACAGACAGACAGACAGACTTGACGAAACTATAAGGTTTTTTGCCACTCGGCTACGGAACCCTAAAGGACTCTATTTGACAAAATCCCAGCGTCATATCTATCAAAACTTTTAAGTAGGTATTAGTCGTCTAGACTAGTTTATAGTCGAAAATATACTGCATGGCATATAAATCGTGGGATTTGAATAAAACCGAAAGCAATGCGAATAAAGAGAGTCAATTTCAATAAGGTTTGCATACGGCAGAAATATAAATTTATTAAAATAGTTGAAAATAAATGAGACAAAGTCTTTAAAAGAACCAAACACATATTTATAAACGTAAGGCTTCTTAAAAATACAATACTAAAAAATGCAAAAGTATTTGGAGCACTATTTTTAAATCACTCTTGTTATTATGTTCTTTGATCAATAATATTAATGTTCAATATTCGGATGACCTTCCGTTGAAAACTAGAGCCCTATTTTTAATTCTCGTCCGATTGTTCAATTATAATTAATGTTATTCCACACGGGAATTATTAAAAAAAGGGAACTGAATTTAGTGAGTACTAACGTCTGTATTTCGCGTGATTTCCATTGATTTTTAATTCGATTTCGAATGGAAATCACACGCCATATTCATGCAAGTGATTTTAAAATGGGGCCCAGCAGTGATTAAAAAGGGTAACTCAATTTGGTTATTTCTTGCTTGTGTTCATATTATTCTCGTTGACTTTTAAATTATTGCGAATGAAAATAACTCTGAATATTGACGGTAGTGATTCCAAAATAGAGCTCCAAACAAATTCACCAAGCTAGGTTAAAGGTTGATATTTTTTTATCGTTTATTATAAATTTAAACATAACTGTAGGCAGTTATATTAAATTCCCATAATGCAAATCAATATACTGCTAATCCATTAATTATTTGATTATACCGCGAACCACTGAAGGTTTCCGAACTATTTCGGTTGGCTATACGTTCGTTAAGAGTTGTCTCCATTTTGCGGTGTATATTTTGGTGGAGCTGAAAGATTACTCATATTAATATGTATTTTCGCTGGTATTACCATACCTAAGGGTTCTTACACACGAACGGCAATTTGCTGTCGCCGGCTGTGCGCGTGCGCCATTTTAATTATCAACTGCAGGTAGACCAGGAGCAGGGATACGAAATGAGCACCGATATTGATTCTTAATTGCTAATTAGTGCTATACAACAAAATAAATAATCTGGACTCCAATTTAGAACGTAATCATAACAAAATATTGAAAAATAGAATATGGCTTCGGTGTGTTCAGAAGTAAGTTGCAATTTTGATAATAGAAATTTAAAAAATGCAATGGTGGTTTAACATGTTTTAACTATGCCATATTACGTTTATTATTTTAATCTATTAATATTCTGATAAACTACAACAAAATACATTCTCAACTGGCAGCTCATTGACGACGGCAGAGGCGACTGCAATCGCCGTTACCTGTCAGGTACTAAATGTCAGTAAGCCTACACTGACGTGCGACAGCTTTCTGACGGCGTCGACCTTTTTTTTTTAATTCGAAATGGGTTGCTCTTGACTCTAGCCTACACCTAATTGGGATAAGACAGAGTCGACGATGGAGCGACCTCACCCAGAAGCAGCCTGATCACTCTGTTTTTGAAAGTTTTCGGGTTACATTCCCTTGAGAACACTAATTCAGGCAAAGAGTTCCACTTTTTGGCTGTGCGCATTATAAAAGTGGAATATCTACACGGTATGGGTGGCCCGCTGTGCGTCTAGACGTGCGGTAGTAAAAAGGGGATAGAAGAATGAGCTCATGGAGTTCCTGTGCACACTCCCCAAAATAGAGCCTGTAAAAGACCGATAGACAGGCAACTTAGCGTCGATGAGCCAGGCTATGGAGTTTGGCGCATTATCACCAATCGTTATCGTTTTGTACAAAATACAGTTGAAAATAGATTTAGCTGACAGTAAGCCGTCGACACGGCAACACTGACGTGTTGACAGCTTGCTGGCTGATTAATCGTTATTATACAGGAGCCAGTTGAAATATATTTAGTTAAAAATGGTTAAACCATTAATATATTAAACTATGACAAAGTTAAAAAACATGTTTTATTAAGATGATTTAATAGCAATAATTAGCAATTCAGAATCAGTGTCGGAGCTTATTTTCGTCCTCGCTCCTGGACTACCTGCACTTGACTATCAAAATAGCGCACGTGGCCAGCCGGCTGCAGTCGCTGACGTATCGCCAGTACGTTGCCGGTATGTCGACAGCTAGCCGCCGCCTGCTAACGTTGACTGCAACTATACACGTCGACAGCAATTTGCTGGTCGTGTGTAAGAACCCTTATTCGCATCTGAATAACATTTATTTTATTTATTTGACAACATCACATACAGTGCTCCGATCCCAAGCTAAGTAGCTAAAGCACTTGTGTTTTGGAAATCGGAATCAACGGTGATACCACAACACCCAGACCCGAGACAGTAAAGAAAAGATCGTTTTCTACATTGAACCTCACGAGATGGCGACGCTTGAAACCAGCGTGCTAGCCACTCGACCAACGGAGGTCGAGTCAACATTTATCTAAGCAAGAAACTTGTTTTATTGTGTGCGCTATACACACGTGTGTGCTCACTGTCCATTATCATCCAAAGAAAAGATTCAGACATGACCGAGGAAAATCGTGCACGCCGAAAAAAAAATTAAACGCTTCGGGTTTCCAGCCCGAGACCTCTTGGTGGCCAGCAATTTACTACTTAATCGAGAAGGCAAAAGTAGGCGCAACATTCAATACTATCTTACGCTCCGTTGTCCGAAAGGCAGGTTGTCCGTTGACTTGACGTCATCAAGCCGTCCTCACGACGTCGATACGTAGCTAAAGGTTTTGAACACCGTTTGTCGACGGACATCCATTGACTTCCCAGCAGTCTGCTTTGCACCAGCAGCAAGCCGTTAATGCACCATTGACTGCCCTCAGTTACACTCATCAAATACTGCTCGTGTGAAAGAATTATAGTCATACATAAAACAAAACTCAACCTGTTTAAAATAATTTCAGCGCCATGCCTCTTCTTTCATTCTTCATGCTTTTCCTTACCTGAAGGTTGTCTGGAAAAAAATGCTACAAGCAATAAGACCGCCTAAATTGTACTTATAGCAAATCTAAAAGATACTATCCTGTGTAATTATGTTTATGGTGTGCAATAAAGTGTTTTTATTATTATTAAAACTATTCAAATTCCATTCCTTTACCCGCAATCTTAATTCAATTTGTTCAGCAAAACCTAGATAAATCTATTAGGTCATAAATTCAATATCCACCGATGTCTGCGTCACAAAGACAGGAACGTGCCGAACGTGGCTGAGAAACTAATAGGGCTGTCACAAAAATAGGAAATAGTTTCAACTGCTTTATCACTGTGGCTTGGATCGCGCCAAATATCGGAGTTACAGTTTTAACTTACATGCCCTTTTGTAACCACTTATAAAATATGGTTTTTACCCGACTACGGCGAAGCAAAAAGGAGGGTTATAATTTTTACCTGTATATATGTATCTATGAATGTGGGTATAGATGTTCATCTGTTCCCTCATAACTACTAAACTCTTTATCATAATTGGACAAATGAGGCCTACTGCAGCAAAACAGATTTATTATACGAGTAATAATAAAATCAAATGAAAGTGGCATACGACCACGGCTATCCTTATAGACTATTTTCTTGTTTCGAACTTTTTAGAGCGTGTTTTAAGAAGTCGGGTTTTAGTTGTATAAACTTTCTTTTTATTGAGATAATAAATATCCCATCGTCTATAATAGTGCAGTTTATTAATATATATTAAAGTCACTTCTTTGATATCGGAACATTATTAGAATTTGTAGTTTTTGTTATAAGTAATTAGAAAATCAAGCGATGACAGAATTCACTACTATAACATCTATATATATAAAAATAAATCCCTATTTCCCTTAGTCACGGCATCACGCCTGAACGGCTGGACCGATTTCGCTAATTCTTTTTTTGTTCTGTTCGTTATCAATAAAAACAATTGAAACCTCAATCTCAAAAATCTCAAACAATTGAAATCTGAAGGAAGTAAAGTAGACGCGTTTTAATTACAATTATATCAATTCATTCATCCTTTGTAATTGATAATGTCTAAAATTGTGTTTGTTCATCCCAATATTTGTTGGTAGTACTCACAATAATTTGCAATCAATAAACAAACAACAATAATCTACGACTTTAAACAAACTTGCAACTGCAGAAGTAACTCATGCATAAAATTGGACACTTCAGTTAAAATATTTCAAAAGGTCTTAAACGAAACTCACAGTGTGTTAAAATAGAAATGCTGAGTGTTTACGAGGTAAATCCTTGAAAGGTAAGAAAATCCAGACCTCTTTTGCAACTCGAAACTCGTAGAGCAATGATTCAAGCTGAAGTGACTGCATACAAAATAATGTAAAACAGCTTTTAAGATACATGGGTTTTATTTTATTGCATGCCGTTTTCAAAGCCAGACTTCTCCTTTTGACTACTATGCAAGGGTTCGCGAGGTCTAATCCCACAAGAAGCAAATGTTTGTGTGATAAGAATTTTTGCTTAGTTATTATAGAGGCGGCTTTTTGAAATATAAATCACGGGATTTATGGTGTTTGATGGTTTCAGAAAATTCGGAAATGCGAAACTCGTCTGTAACATGGTGAGGAAACGACATCCTTAGCATGTAGATTTTTTTTAAAAGAATGGTGTCCGGGATGATATGTTATAAATATTTTTGGTACTTCAAGTTAACTTTTAGCTCTCCATCAATCTATAAGTTTGTTGACTCTAAGTCAAGCAGTAGAAAGTACACTCAGTAGTAAATCCGATCTGGTTCCATAATAAAAACACTAGATGTATCGATTCAAAAAAATCCGGTATATTTTTGATATTAAAATGCATTTTTTATGAGTATGAATATTTGAACCCAAGTCATGGGTGATACAAATATGTATTTGATTAATGGTATACGCTCCCTTCTTATTCGTTGTTTCATACTTTGTAACACAAGGAAGAAAGTGCCTAACTTCAAAACCAGACCATTGGTGTGTTGTCTGGCGCATATTAATACATAATTATTTATTTACACTTCGGTAAATTATAGTTTGGTCATTTACATGCATGAATAAAACGAATACCAAAAGGAATTTGATCGTGGGTCCATTAACTAAATGATTAAAAAATCTCAAACTCTCTTTACAAACTTTATGCATCACTGCTGCTTGGCTGATTGGTAGAAGATAACTTATTAAGGCAACTAGGTCCACTATTGTACAACATATAATGTAAATAAATTAGTATTATTTAAAACAACCCCATATTATTACGTGAGCAAACGCTCTGGGTATACTCGTAAGTTCCAAACACAAAACAGAGTCATTACGATTTGTACCTAGGCACTTGAGTTCAAGTTATAAATAATGATTGAAGACATATTTACCTAAAATTTAGGTGTTGGCTATAATGGAATGCACTTTTGAATAATCCTGGGATTTCTTAGCCGACAAATAAATCTATTACAACTATGTTTGTACTGTCACTGTTATTTCTTACAATCAATACGAGTATACTCATAACATGAACTTGAAGAACATACATATTTTAATAATATGTAATCCTGGCGTTCTGTTTTTTAAAATAAATAAATATCACATGCTAAAAACGTCGTTTTTTCACCATGTTACAGACTAGTTTCACATTCCCGAATTTCATAGTATCCTGGAATTTATATATATTATTTTAATTTAAGAAGTCGCCTCTGCCCTAGCCAAAAGTGTAAATATGCATCTGGTTATCCGATCACTGGTTATTAAATATAAAATGT
Organism: Pyrausta purpuralis; assembly: GCA_963924145.1. Lineage (NCBI taxonomy): Eukaryota > Metazoa > Arthropoda > Insecta > Lepidoptera > Crambidae > Pyrausta > Pyrausta purpuralis. The sequence continues at coordinate 6,231,887 of OZ001665.1, forward strand.
ATAATATTATTACAAAATATAGGATAAACTAACTCCGCTATTGCGTCGCGATTCGGACGACCTAGCGTGATCATCAAGGTTCCCTGTCAAAAACTAGAAGAAAAAATATATCTGAGGTAGCTGAAGTGAAGTTATAGACAATTTGTTTCTAAAGTTAAAAGCAGATTTATCGTCAAAGTGCTGAAAGCCCGAACAAGTTGCCACCAAGAACTTTATTTTAAAGCAGTTTGGAGCAGAAAGTCTTAACTTACAACTCTATTTCAAACGGCTATTACATAACTCTGTCACTATGATATTACTATTGCAAAACATATTAATAATCACGTGCAAGCGAGACGTATTTACTTGCGACGCTTGGCATTGATTGATTAGTGCTTATTTTTGTCGATGGTAAAACAGATCCTTGATTTCGTACGTAAAGAGAGTGCGTATATGGCGCTTACTTCGGATTGTAAATAAACGCCATCGCATTGCAAGAATTTTGCAAGTTACTTATTTAACACCCTTACCGATTTACACCAAAGGAATCTAGGTGTGACGGTAGATGTTAACTACATCTTTCTTATGTAATTCACAAAAGTGTTGAACTAAATATCTTGCTTGTAATAGTAGATTGTTCCATAAGGGGAGAAAGCGAGCCAATGCAGTCAAAATGTTTCTTGATGTATGATGAATGATTCGAGGATAAAATTTCACCCGAGTTAACGTACTATTTTTTATATTAACTGTGAAGAAAAAATTGAGTGATTTAGCTGTAGGCGTGATAATGAGGTATTACGTAGTTTGGCGAGATACGAAACCTCAAGTTTTTGCACAGCATACATCGTTCAGTCGTTCGTTATACATACAAAACACGATGAGAAAGACTAGTAACGGCACGATAGAAAAATGAGTACATGAAACGCGGACGATATCAAATAATTAATTCCTTGTTAAAAAATATCGATCGATATTTTCTCTCAGACTATAATAATAGTGGAAGAACCAAATAGGGGATAGACTTTCTATGGGAAGAACGCAACCTTTTAACCTTGTCTCGAAAAACTACCACAGGTTATGTCACATTGCAGATTTTATTTTGTCTCATGAGATAGCGCTTTGAGTGACATCTTAATGTGGGAGTGCCGCCTGCTTACTAGATCTGTGCTTATTACTGCAAAAATTCTGATAAAAATGTAAAAAGGAAATTAAAAAGTGATATTGTAAAATAAAATGAAAAAACAACTAAGCACGAAAATATGGAAAGCTCCTTTTTTTTTTAATAATATGATATGACTCAATTATCTTTGCTCCATGTCTGATCGTAGCAATTAAAACTAAAGTAATTAAGTTTTAAAAGCTATTTCAAAGTTCAATTTTCTGAACAGCAGAGATGAAAAATGTTTTATTAATAAATATGTAATGAATTTTTGCCAGACAACACACCAATTATTTGGTTTCGAAGTAAGGCATTTAATTTTACTAAACTCAGTACTTCTTCACAATAGTGCCGTAACAAAACTCGCGCTCAGTTTTCACAGGCCATTGTACAAATATCTTATTCTGCCCACGTCACGAAGCGATCTCTAAGTTGGAGAATACTCAGTATTATTCTGCTTGTAGTTTTCAACTCCTCACAATGGAGTCAGTGAGAGCGCTTTTACTGTTGAAATGCTAATATTTTCTGTGTGGGCAACAGGCGTTATGTTTGGAAGTTTGGAACGTGTTTTGTAGTTGGTTTTATTATTTCAGTTTGGTATAAGCATGAACAAATATAAGCATGAACAAATATCGGTTGAGAGATAACATCATAATCATCATTATTTTTGGTCAAAAGACGTCCACTGCTGAACATACGCCTTCCCCACGGCTTATCAAATCGACCGATCACAAGCGATCAGTAATACACAAGGTCGTCTGTCCTTCTTGAGGGTGGACGTCCTACGCGGTCGAAAGATCTCCAATCTCGAACTTTTCTGCCCTGACGGCCATCAGGAGCTTCATTTTGTAATCACTCGCTTGGATAAGGTGTGTGATTTTCGTTCGAAAGCGAACTATAAATCAGCGAAAATTTTAATTGCTTGTTTTTAGTTTATACAACGGGTTACGTTAAATGCGCAATACCTGGAAATAGATTGATTAGAAAAACGAGCAGAACCATAGAAACACTTTTTAATTTAGGTTACATATTTCAAAAAATCTTAATTATAAGGTTGCCCTGTCCATTAATTAATAAGACAAGCCATCACGTGCGCAAATCCGCCGAAACATGATCAAAACAATGATTTGTTCTTTATGAACGTAGATACTAATTATATGTATTTGTTGTCACAGTCACTCCCGGCTAGTGTGGACAAAGGGTGTTTAAAAGGTACTAACATTCGAATGAAATAAAGAAATCCGGGTATAGCATTTTGCAACAAAAGTTTATTCAAATTTGCTACTACACATCTACCTTTTAACACCTTCAAGAAAATCAAATACAAAACTTAATAGCTCAGAATTCAGTAGAGACTAGGTTTGGTTCTAGTTTAGTTATCTATATCTATACTATTACAAATCTTTATGTTCACAAATTTCTAATTAAATAAAGATAAACCACCAATATAGGTTTTTAATTTCCTAATTGATTCCAAAATTTATCCTCAAAGGGATTCCTGAGTTATGCTTAAATTAATTGCTAAATTATCCCACTTTCACTAAAGTTAAAGTAAATACAAGGAAAACCAACCTTGGATTTCAACGGAGGTTACTATTTCAAATCTTTGTTGCATCAAACTACAGACAACTCTGCAACATTACCCAAAAATTTCACCAATACCGGTCCATCCTCAAAAACAGCAGACAAGAAGCAAATCGATCCATCAGGAAAATCTGACTTCAAAAATAATCCAAATGAGGTCTAAGTAAGGTCTTAGTAAGGTCACTGAGGTTACAACATGATCACCAAATTATGACTGTTCAACTTACAGACACATATCAAAAGCGAAACCTGCAACAGCTGGCTCGCCATATAAATTTTGAATTGATTACTAAACATTTATGCTAATAATTCTATTTGAGACCATTTTCCAGTCATTTATATCAAATCATTTTCGAAATTAATTCATCCAAATTGACATGTTGGCGGCGTCAGGAATAAACTACAAAATAAATGGGACGTGCCCCGTTAACATTTTTTTTTACTTTTTTACATATTAACAAACGTTCCACTCCGACGCACGACCAACAGTGGCGGAACCGGAAAAACGGCAGCTGTCACACTTGACAAATGTCAGTGTCAGCATCCATCATATCTATGCCAAAATATGGACTGGAGTCCTACATCCATTTAGCCTTTCGTTTTACCCGAACTTAGACAAAAATATACAACGTTACATTATGTCAGAGTACGCAGCGGCTCGGTGGATACCTACAAAAATATCAGAAGTGCCAGTAAAACTAAAACACCACATAAAACCTATTTTATTTTAATTTGTTTAGTCTTTCAGAATAAGGTTAATTGAATAAAAATAATTTAAGGTGTCTGAGGGTTTCGTATTGAAATTACACGTTATGTTAACATTCACAAAATTAAGTTACATTTTACCATCACTCCTGTGTGGAATGAATCTATTATTCATTTGAAAATCGGATATTAATCAATGAAAATCACACGCCATTCCGAAGCGAGTGATTTAAAAATAGGGCCCTAGTTCTCGTTTCGTGATATACTCAGAGGTGAAAACGTGAAAACTAACTAATTTTTATCAAAATTGACTTCAGTAGGGGTATTGATTCACGCGCAGCCATGAAATAACGTGATCTAGAGCTTAAAATATCAATTTGTTTTTCTGTTTCTACGTTGTCAAAGAAACTGACAACAACCGAGATTAATAATTTGATTCAGAGATATATTTTTTTTATATGTTGAGACATTTGACCACTATCGCACCTTGTGGTATAAAATATGATGATGTGATCGAGGATGGATCGTTCATGTCATCATGTTTTATAAGCTGCCCTAATATTTCTGCATTCATATTCATTTGATTAGTTGAAATTGCCCTTCGGCATTAAGTTCGCCAACTGTAGCACCTTGCAGTGCAAAAAAGTTTTAATAAATAAATATTTTTTTATTACTGTATTCACTGAAAACATTTCTATCGAAAGTAATGACGATTTTCAATACGAACAATTTTAAACAAGCTATAGGAGCAATACTATAATAATATAAGTTAACGACGTACTGGTAAAAATAAGTTTTTTTTTGCTAACAAAGAACATAATTGCTGATAAAATAGAACAGCAAATGTGAGTAGGATTATATTTTGTTCCAATTAAAATTGTTTCAAACCAACCACGTAAAAGGTTGTCACAAATAATTGAACCATTGATTGCTTCCACCGTCTATTTCACTATAACTTTAACTCATGAAATTCCATAGTTACCTTCTGGTTGAAATGAGTTAGATTGTGGGCCCACCGCCTGTCTTTTTCTTTATCTTTTATATTTTAGACACCATATCTTTATAAGTGCTGATCCAAAGCTGTCATCGTCTCTGTGTAAAGTAACACTTTTATTGTGTGTCGTATGTGCAAGCGCTTTTACTTTAAAAGTGGAAAGGCGCGAAATAATTGCGTGTGATAATAATTGATTAATGACCAATTTTCCAGTGATAATAATATAACTCCACACGGGACCGGGAGTGATTTAAAAATGATAACTGAATTTTGTCAATACTAAACGTATATATATTAGCGAGATTTTCATTAATTTTTAATTAGTTTTTGAATTACAATCATACGCCATACACAAGCGAGTGTTTCAAAAATAGGCCGCCTGATGGTATAGAACACTTATTACCTATGCTCACAAATCGATATGACACCTATGAATAAAATATAGATCCATGAATTTCTTTGAAGATGAAGTAGCAAAAAATGATATAAAATATTCCATTACATGTGTAAATGAGATGGATACGTGTTTCATTTTATTTGCGATTTATCCATAAACAATTTCTTAGAATAGATTTCGAATGAATCTCGTTAAGAATCACTAAAGTGGTGTAATATCCACAAACACACGCCCACATGAGCATAAGCTTACCACTAAAATAGAGTTCTTAAGTAGGTAGTGCTGACCATTAATTTTGTAGATGTATCGATTGTTTTAAATCTATGAACGAACGTTTTTGCTAATATTCTTGAAAAAGTCAACAACCTGATTATGATTGCATATAAAAATTTCATTATTTGTTTTAATTAAATAAATGCATATCATAATGTTCATTAGCTCCTTGCTGATAAATACTATTTTTTTCATCTATATCATATTAGTAGGTTTGTTTATGTTACTGCATTTCAAAATATATTTTTAGTCCCACTTAGTACTTTTAAAAATTCTGCCACTAATTACTCGGTTGTCTGGTAGATAATGCATGAAATAATGAGGCATAGACAAGATAAGACAAGAATAAGACATGAAGTCCGTCAATTGTACAACTTACAGTGCAATAAGTTTTAAATAAAATATATATTTATAATCAAGTCTCATTTTTAAATATTTATTATATCGGCAAATAACGAACTATCTTATAACAATACTTAATACTTTTAATAAGTCCATATTAGTATACGTTACTTACTACCTGGTTATCGTAAGATTAGACCTATCACTGTCACTGCAAGTGAGAAAAGTGCGCAAAAATTTTCTGTATTGACACAAAATGTACGAAAGCCGTCCCCCATGCACACAGCTATTAAAACCTTGTGTAAATTAATAAGAATTATAAATTAAACTTGGTCTTAAATATTATATTTAACCTTACATTTATTTTTGGTGACCAAAGAAAACACCCAATGGTCACACTAACTTCTTAACACTTTCTCATAAACATGTCGATAAAATTATATCGACGCGTCTCATCACTACGTCTTAATGGTTTAGGAAAGTTTAAATAGCGATAAATCATCGATATCCTCTTTTACATTGTTTATACATCACTTTCGTCACCACCGATCTAATCTAACGTTCGTAGAATTGCCTTGAGTAAACACACATTACAATTGGAGCGAAAATAGCGTGTTATTTATTTTTGATTGGTCTTATTTCTTAGATAAAAGTGTACCTAGTAGCATTAGGAATTCAGACAGACCTATGGTCTTTTAAATTCATAAAAAACAGTAATTTATGATTCAGGTCACGGAAAATCACATTTAGCTTCAGAAAATGACCTCTGATGTCTAAAAGATACTTTTTCGCAATTTAAGAATAGTGTTGTTCCTTAGTAATTAACCAATTTAATTTGAATTCAATCGTTGCATTTGAGGTAGAATAATTAAATATGTAGCTTCATAGTTTTAATTTGTGTTGTGCAAAAGTTTGTTAGCGTGAAATAAAACAGGCTAAACAACGAAGAAATATATCCCTCAATCTTTCTTCGTTTAGCCTGCTTTAGCCTTAGCCTGTTTCATGTTGCAAATCCATATAAAATGTTATTCCAATTAGGTTACTTATTCACGATAAGTCGTGAATCTTTTTGATTTGTTAAAGATTTTGAGCTCTCTTAATTGGAATTACATTATTTTTTATTGATTTCTTGCAGGAATTTGTAAAATAACGCGACAAGACAAGAAGCCTATTGGAGCGAAACGTTTTGTGGGAGTTATACGTCCTTTGCCTAGTTTATGTCATCATCAAATTACCTTCTTTTGAATACTAGCTATTTCTCCCGGTGATTCTTGTAAGTATGTAAAAAAATGCCTCCTATTTTAATTCGGTATAAATAAGCATGATTTAGATTAATAACACGTATAACGATTATGTAGATTCAATTTTGAGATATATGGAATCGTTCTATGGGGGGATCAACTGATTGGCACAAACTGTTTTTGATCCAGAAGCGTTGCATAAAAGCCATATTTGGGCTTGATTATCGAGAATCTTGCCGGCCATTCTTTGAAAAGCATCATATTCTGCCACTACCTTGTTTATACATTCTCGAGGCTTGTGTCTTTGTGACAAGTTATAAACACCTTTTTCAAACAAAAAGCGATGCAAGTGATAGGGTGGTTAGATCACAATATGAATATAAATTTCTCAAGCCAAGTACAAAGTTGGCTTTCGTTCCAAAAATTGTAATTACATGTGCATTGACATTTATAATAAACTGCCAAACTCTTTTAAATATGAGAATATTAAAACAGAAGCATTTAAGCAATTGGTTGTGAAATGGCTATTAAGGAATTGCTTTTACAGTGTTAAAGACTTTTTTGACTTTAAATTTTGATATACTTTTAAATATTATTAAAAATACCTACTAATACTTATTGTCATTTTTTTTAAATTTTAATATATCTTCTGAAATTAATACATGCTTTTCTAATATTCTTTTGACTGAAATTGATTAAAATTGTAATTGTTATGTAAAATGTGTATACACCTGAAAAGGTAGAATCAAGTGAAACTTGTACCCTTGTACCTCTGTAACCTTGTTTGCATGCACAATAAATAAATATCATATTCAATATTTTCAAAAATTTATCATGTAGCAACAAAAAGGTAGTTTTTACCCAGGCACAGGGATTATGGTTTGCCACATTTATTTTTAGGGTAAAGAAAGGAAAAATCATACAGGGTATTATTTAAAATCTAAATCCATATGCAACACTAAATTTCAGCAGTTCTCTGCAGCCTACTTCAGGGGTTAATTTTTCACTATTTTTTGCACTTGTTCGTTATAAGTTGTCTTAATAAATTTACATACCTTACGTTATTCCACAGCAGATTTAATAGTACTGTCTTAGGTACCTACTTTACCGAAAGATACCAATTCCGATACCTCAACGCAGCAAATTTATTTGGAAGTCCCAAAACTTCACCTTCTCTGATGTCCGAAGTTTGAAACAAAACTCATCGAAACATCCATCAGTTTTTAACACAACCTTTTGTTACTCCGATGGCAAAGTTGAGGTCAAAGTTATAACATAAATTAATACCAAAGAACTTCTTTATCAATACAGATTATGAAGTTTCACTCGATTTCGACTTGTTTTTAACTCAAACATTTGCAGATATACTTCGTTAAATTTTATCTCAGTGTTGTTTATTTTAATGAAACGCTAAATGTAACTCTAAAAATCTAATAAGGTATATAAAAAACGAACATGACTTAATCACACAACGACAATAACACACATTTTCACAACCATACCTACAGTTCTGTAAGATAATTGTATCAACAATAAAAATATTACAAAAATATACACTCCATATAAACTCGAATGATATCCACAAAAAACCGTACTGAAAACGCATAAATAATTCCGCCATATTTTTCCGTGAAACAAGGAAACAGAACTGGCAACATTGCAATATTCATAAAATCTAACGCTCCGCAGATACATCCCGATACGGTTCTGCTGGCAACACTAAATTTTTATGATCGCCGAGGCTGGCCGCATTTTACGGGGCATACTGTGTACTTTTATTTGTGTTTTGTGCAATTAGATGCTAGAGCATGTTAATGTGTGATTTTGTAAAAAAAACTATAAATTTTAGTCTTAAGTACGCCCGCTGTGGTTAGTGATACCTAAAACATATTTCCATATGTTTCCATGCCGACAACACTTGACAATTAATTATTTTTGTATGTTATCTCGTACGTTATCTTTGTACCTACCTGATGTTTCCAAATTTACGAAGAAACCTTAACAATATGGATATTAATTCATACAGAAAAGTATGGCTATTGGCTGTTTTCACTATCACTAATATTTTAACGATGTAAATGGTGCTCTTTCACAGGTGCTTCATAGGGTTACCGTTGCAAATTTACTTTACAATATAATAGGGAATCCTCTGTGTTTAAAGGGTTAACACGAAATATAAATAAATGAATAAAATTTACAATGCCCTATGTCAGACAAGCCCCAGAACAGATCATGGTTACAGATGAGCCACTAGCTAGATACTAGTTCTATACAAATCTCAAAGTTTTTAGAAATTTCCTTAGATAATAAGCTTTAATGGGGTGCACATATAGATACCTTGTCAGTGAAACTAAGTTTGGCTGCCTATGCAGTAAAAGCCTTTTTACTCACTAAAGAGACTCATAATAGTCCATTTTTTCATTCAGTAAGTAATCACTACGTTCATTTTATTTATGATAATTGATGAGACATTTTTTGATACGAAAATGTAACAAAATGTTGATTTTATTGCCAAAATAAGACTCATTAGTCGTCAAGCTTAATGATCAGCACCGGCCTACGTAGATACATGATATGGACCATTTCCAAATATAAAAAGAAACATTTTGACCCTCCCTCCGTACATTATCGTCATTAAAGGTGACTGATTTGTAAGGAACATCTGAGATTTTATATACACCGTGAAATTTTAGTGCTTGTTTTTCCGCAGTAAAATTATTTTATCTCAGTAGTACAATAGATTTGTGAAGTTTTTTTTTTATTGAAATCATAACATGGTAGTTTGACGACCATTTTTAACGGGCTTGGGACCGTCGTAAATACATTTGTATAACCTTAATTTATACGAACATAAAAAAACAATATTATTTTCTTAATCATAACTCATAAAATTATCGTTACTTGGGTTGTAAAGTATTTATTTCGAGTTGACGATTATTGAATTTTTGATTTGAGATAAAATATTTTTTATTTTCAAAAAGGAACTCGCATTATTCGATAGTACGAATACTACTAAAGGTAAATCGTCTTGCTACGGGAAAACATTAACTAAAATGTCATGGTGTATAATATAGCTTTTGACTCTTTAGAAAAAGTTCTAGGTACTGATAGTTTTATTCATCTGATAATAATTTCAACACTGCAAATTCATCAGTGTACTCTTAACATTACATAACTACTTATTTAAGTTCCACCTTCAAAAACAACTGGCCATGTGCGAGTCGGACTCGCGCACTGAGGGTTCCGTGCCAACTTTAACTGAATTAGGGAATCCACTTACTTCTACTTAGTAAAATACCACAATATTTTGTCGACTGCAAACATAACTTTGTTTTTCATAGTGTTTGTACGAGGAACAAAGTTATGTTTGCGGTTGTAGAAAATGTGCTATGTCTCTAAAACTACTGGTTCGATCCCGTCCGAACCAATTTTCGTTGAAAGTATTTATTAAGATCTACATAACATATTTTTTTCAAAATTTACACTTGCTTAGTTTAGAAGTTAGATGGGGGGGGGGACGCCCATTTTACCACTTTGGAAGCGTCTAGCTATGAAACGTTAGACTTAAAAAGAAAATAGTTTTAGGAACCTCTTTGTCATTTTAAAAGACCTATCCATAGATACCCCACGCACGCATGGGTTTGACTAAAAAAAATTTTTTTGGTTTTAGTTTCATGTATGGGAGCCCCCCCTTGAATGTCATTATTTTTTATTTTTTGTATGCGAATCGGTAAGCGGTTAACAGGATGCATCTTCCTACCTTTCAACAGTGTAATGCTTATAGTTACAGAATAAAATGGCTGTGACATACGGACGGACAGACAGACAGACAGACAGACAGACAGACAGACAGACAGACAGACAGACTTGACGAAACTATAAGGGTTCCGTTTTTTGCCATTCGGCTACGGAACCCTAAAAACATATTCGTCGAAAGAAATCGATACAAAAACTTATATATTTTAATTATTTTACTAAAGTTCTAGAGAAATAACAAATACGGAATAATTAAGTAACGAATATTTTAGAGTTACAGGATATTGACAAATCTTTACACATTCTTAGCCATCTCCTTTATAGGTCAGTTTAATAGTTCTCATATGATCGCTTTTATTATTTTAAGCTACCCTAAAGTCATGCACAATATTAAAATAAGTTTTTAAAATCCCTTCATCATCTCGCTGGAGTAACATAATAATTTAACTAGTTACCCAAAAAATAAATACGGTAGCGCTTCAGCCCACTACGTTATAAAAAGTTAAAAAAAAACACCTTTTGGCGGCGTCCCAACTAGCTACGACTTTCATGATGTTTGGTGTCGGACGGAACGCTCCAAATTTTTAATCCCGTCGCGAGCTTTATTTGAAACTGGCAACACCTCTTGTTTTTTTTTTATTAGGTCTTTTCAAAGAGGACATAATCACTGCACTGGCTGGCATACAGAAAAAAGAGCAAGTTTTTTATTCGTGAGTTTGTTGTTCTGACTTTCGTAACTGGTCGCTGTGGATAACAGTTGGGGAGGCCTATGTTAACTAGTGGAAGTCCTTTGCCAGTTTATGATGATGACGATGAATAACTTCATAGTATAAAACAAAGTCGCTTCTCGCTGTCTGTATGTATGCTTAAATCTTTAAAACTACGCAACGGATTTTGATGCGGTTTTTTTAAATTGATAGATTGATTTACGAGGAAGGTTTACATAAGATTATAAATAGTAGTGTTTATTACTATTCATTTTTACTCTACTATTATTTTCTTTACCCATAGAAGCATTTAAAATATAAAAATAGAGGTTTACAAAAAAATTAAAGCAACGCTTGTTTTATCTTAAAATTTTACGTATGAATTTAAAAATTGGCTCATATTAGGACAGCGCATAGTAGGGTGAAAATTATTGTTAATAAACTCTACTACCCGCCTTAAAGACTAACATTTTTTTCACAATAGTACTTACCTAGTAGGTCAGAAAAATGTCAGGAAACATTAATTTAGATTGATAGAGTATTTTTTTATCTAAAAATAGCTAACTAGCCATACAGCATCGCTGCATAAAACCATTTATAGACTAGACAATAAGGTTTTATGTCTGAAGAAATGGTTTTCCAACTGAGCTCATAGAAAACGAGCAATCGTTAATTTCGAACGAGACAAATTGATATTAATAAAATATACGACGCATACTGTGGGGAGCGTCAGCAAATAATAGTTTACTGTAAAAAATATATAACAAATGACTGTTATCTTGTAATGTAGCTGACGTATGGCGGCGTTAATTTAATATATTAGGTTATCCTTTTTAATTGTTATTACACCTTTCAGTGGTATTTAGTTTAAAAAAAATGGAAAAGTGTTTCTTAGGCTCCCTGTGTTGTTTTTCAATTGATAAAAAATTAAAAAAGCTAGCGATTTACACATAAAACACCACAAAAAAGCAACAAAACACACCTAAACTTTTACAAAAACATCCAGTCAACCCCACTGCCTCATAGAGGGACAATCAACACGGCCAGCTACACGCACAGGATGCTATTGGAAAATTTACGGAGACGGCTCAGTATCGAGGCTGCTGTCTTCCGATTGATAGTATGAAAGCCATCAGTATGGGGTTCGGCGAACACACCCGACGCACTGCAGTGCCGTGGCAGCCCCAATAACACCCGGAATGCGTGTTCTTTTGGCACACGCATGGCGTTTCTTTTCAGTCTACAATCAGCACAAACCATCTCAGTAACAATGCCATCAGGGTCTGGGTGTTGTGGTACCACCGTTGTGTCTGATTTCCATAACAAGTACATTAGCTACTTACTTTTGGATCACAGCAATGTATGTGATTGGTGTTTAAAAAAACAACCTTTTACCAAAACAGCAAACTTCTTAAAGTAGTGGTGCTCTTAAAGAAATTATTCAAAATATGAACCGCGTAGAAAAAGTAACATTAACCGTAACTTATTTAAAAAAAATGATCTAGCAAGGGTTTACATCGATCCTATAGGTACATTATGTTTTTAAGAATTTGGTTAACATTTTGTAACAATTATTATCTGGAATTTTATATAAAGACAACGTCAATGCATGCAACATTCGTCCACATTTTATTATCTTGTCTATAACAATTCTGTAGCTTTCTAGAATCACCAGGAACTACCCGATTACAATTTTAAAATCGTTTACGCGTTGATTCAATTTTCTGTACAAAGTTCATAATAACTTATGAAATCCGATGTTTACCGTATTATTGAGCAGTTGTGTTGGAAAAGACATGATTTAAACAATATACATTATCTTTTTTTTAAAGCATAGTCATTTGAAAAACTGCAACATTAGTTGGTGTTTTGTCTTGTGGATTTCACTTATCATTCTTAACTTCCATTTTGAACAGAAGTAAAAAAAAACTCAAACCATTTTTAACCGACTTCAATAAAGCTGGGGGATATAAATTCTAGTGTACGTTTTTTTTGTATCTATGTTCGTATCGTATCTCAGTAATTTTTCAACGTTTTTTTTTTAATGTTTTCTGCTTTAGAACCGTTGACTTTTTTTTCAAGGCTATTATTTTTCGGTCTAACCTACTTCCTTTGCTGTCGCTCCACGCGTCCGCCGCGTGAACGCAGCGTGACGCCAGCAAATTGTATTGAAGCCTAACTATCGCTATCAATGTTCACTAAACTAACACGAGCCGTTTATTAGTTTCTGTACGTAACTAGATTATGTCAACTCGGAGATTATAGTTTGTACATGACGTTTTTGTAAACGGTACTTGCGTATGTTTGGGTAGAACACCTTAGTTTTAGTGGAAGGTAACTCTAACTCACCTTAAGAAAATAATTAAATAATATTGATATGCTTTCCATGACAGAGCTACCTTACTATAACTTAATATCTATGTTACAGAAAATGTATGATATCCGTCATTGTATACAAATCCTCGGAATTGTATATAATTCCTACAATCACTAGAAAAGGTGTGATGTAGGTATACTATATGAGACATTTCCTAGGATATGTACATCAACATCATTATTCTCTTGCCCTGTTCCTAGTTTATCTGGTGTCGGCGTATTTTTTTTCTCTTCCACACTATTCTATCGTCTGTCATTAAATCATCCACATGATCCAAAGCAAAATTAAAAAAAAAAAAAAAACGTCGTTAATGATGAAATTCGTAATCGAAAAAACAATCAATTATAATTCTCGAATCCTCCAACTAAAATGCTAGATCACTGTTTTGAACTTAGTTTTTAAATCGGATTATAAATAAAAACTTCTTAGTTTCAAAATTTTACAAATATGGACCTTTAATAGTTGTTTGCTATTTAACCATTACTTAATAAAAAAGTGAGGTTATGTTCTAAAGACACAAATAGCATCGTCAGTTATAAAGCTACAGTTAATTGAAATTATAATAGAAGACCGAAAAAGCAGTTAATATACTTAGGTAGACGTACTTCTGCAAATGTCCCTTATACACCGATCTACAAAAAACAATGTTTTTTTCCATATACTCGTATTTTGTATCCAAAGCTACCCCATTATTTTCCTTCTCGAAGATTTTGTCCACATAAAATAAATCTGAAACCCTTTGTGAGGAAGCATTTAGGTATTTTCGCTATACAAATCATTTCTATAACGTCAAGGCCCGTGTTATTTATGCTCGAGGCTTTTAGATTATTAATATTTTATCTGCTTTGAGTAGATTTTAACTGACTTCAAAACGGAGGTTATCAATTGGAAGATTTTTTTGTATGTAAAGGACTGATTTAAAAATAAAAACATTTATTTATTTTGTGGTGTTACCATTTTGATGAGCTGAGCTGTTAGTAGAACTCCTTAACGTTCAGAGTTCTGTGTCGTTGTGTCTGATTTCCATAACACAAGTGCAATAAGCTACTTACTTTGGGATCAGAGCAATGCATGTGATTGGTGTCCAATATTTATATTATGATTTCAGATTTTATGTAATGTACTTTGTAGATCATTAAGGAACGAGTCTAAAGATGCAATACCATATTTCGTTTAGACTAACATTTCCCTTATCCGGATAAATACTTTTTTAGAGTTGCATTTAACCAAGAACCTTACAAGACCTTGTCATGTCTTTATCATCTATTTCTATAGAACCTCATTTCCATGTGTTTAAACTGTCATCAAATACTGAATGCGTCTTCTCTTTTATCCGAAGGCTTTTTTCGTGCGGCTTTCGGGCAGGTAACGACTTTAAAATTGATGACAGAGAAATTTGTTCCTACGCTGATGTGAGAAAGGGGAAATTTGTTTCGTGTAGATTGAAAGTGCGCTTTTGTTGAAGCGTTGAAACTTATTTTCTTAAAAGTTCTCACTTCGTTCGGTGTATTTTGTTACTTTAGCCTGATTAAAGTTAGGCTCCCGTGCACAATTTACGGTAACCATAACCGAAGTCCGTTTTCCGTTGTATGTCTAATATTGTGCGCAATATTTCTACAACTTTTGAAATAAATTTAAACCCTTGACCATTAAAAGAAATGGAATCAATTTTAGGAAAACAATTTATTTTTGTATTCGGTGCTCTGATAGTTGATGCTCGATGGTCAAAGTGATGGCACCGACTCCAAAATAAATAATTGCTTGCCTAAAATGGATTCCTTTCCTTTTAATGATCAACAGTTTATTTTAGACTTTTTAGTGCATTTTGGTTTTCAATATTTTTTACTTCATTATAAGTGATTACAGGAGGGGAGAGGGGGTGCTGCACCTTATGACTTTGAAATTTAAGGGTTTTCTTCTCTCACACCAAGATTCCATCATCAGATTCCAAATGAGCTACAATGAAACCAACTAGATTTCAGGAAGGCGAATTTTTTTTTTAATCGGACGGCAAATGACTGAGAAATGATAAATCATATAAACAAATACTAATAGATACAACAAACATACAGTTGAATTGGTAACCTCCTTTCTTTAAGTAGGTTAAAAAATTACCTCAAAGTGTTTAACGATGATTTACCTAAGTAAGTAATGAGGTTTGTGTTTACTTTATATGACCACGTGTGGGGTACTTGAACGTAGTTTCCATCTTCATGTTCTTCTCCAAAAAAATAATAAAACAAAATATCACAAAGTGAGAGAGGTAGTTTATTCTGGCATGTAGCTCGCTGTTACACAAATCACAACTGTACAAATACTATGTTTGAAGTATATGAACATTTACTTAGGATAAACTAACTATTTATTTGGGATAAACAATGTTCTAATTAAACATGTAAATCCATTAATTATTATTCGTGCTGAATTTAGTAGTTAGCCTATTAGATTATTATTTCAATTGTAACAATATTTAAATACAACCTGGTAGAGAGGTTATATTTATTTTAAATATTGTAACTATCAGAGTCAACTTCCTTTTGGAGCCAAAATGGACATTTGTTATACGGCACACATAAAAATCTAATAAGTGTCTTAAATTTAATTATAAATAACAATTAATTAAAAATTTTATAACAATTAAATCATCCAAAGATTAATCCAATTAATTCTAATATCATAGCCGAACTTTATTCAACATGGTTGACACTTCCGGCATTTCCATAACAAACGTTTATCATATGTCAAATCTAGATAGGTGTATAAATTATGATGTATTGAGAGAGAATGTGTAATCAGTGTTGCCACCTTAGCCCTTTTGGGGCTAGATCTAGCTCTTTTTACTATAAGCCAACCCGTTGTTGAATGATTCAGCCCGGAAAGGGCTATCTAGCCCTTTTCATTTCATTGAAAATATAACACGAAACTCTTAAATTATTTATCATCTAACATAAGTTTCTTGATTTATTGATCCACAATTAGCAATTGCTTTTGCCTATCTCCAAATGTTGTAGAATAATACTATAGATTTCAATGAGCCATATATGTTTCAGTCTGCCATTTGTTAATGCTTTTTATTGATTACCAACATGGTAAATAATTGTTTTTTTTTATTATTCTATTGTTTTGGTAAGCGAACTAAAAACGCTCGGACAAAGTCGCGGGGAACTACTAGAATATTAATAAAATTTTTGCGTCCGAACAGAAGCGAACTCCAGAATGTGGTTGCGAAAAAAATATAATCACAGCTAATTTAGCAAAGGAAGAGTGACAAAAAAAGTTCAGAGTCTGTTAATATTTCTTTCTTGGCTCTTCGTAATTAATTACACGGATAATTAATCCTGTTTTTATAAGCCTAATAGTTTGTTATTAATTGTGCCTTTATTTGGTTTTAGGAGAATTCTTTTTACAGATTTATTGGACATTCATCTTTTGTTGCGACAGTGGAGATCAACAGAAAGTTTATTTAAGTTGATTTTCAGTAAAAGAACATTTTGTGGTGTATCCACAACGCCCGGCGGCAGTGCCGGTGGTATACGTCAATTTACTGTCAGATCCTTTTCTATGGTTCCGGAGTCCAACAAGGAACCATTATTGTTTCGCTATGTCCATCTGTCTGTCTGCAGTTCAGCGCAGAGGACCTGGGGCCGTATTGCATCCAACTTTAGCCGTTCAGTTTCCAAGCAGCTCAATTCCGACTCAGTGTAAACGAATATTATCAATAAAATAAAATAAAAAATAAATATTGGACACCAATCACATACATTGCTCTGATCCCAAAGTAAGTAGCCAATGCACTTGACAATATAGAAAAGATCGTTTTCTACATTGATCCGACCGGGAATCGAACCCGGAACCTCACGAGATGGCGACGCTTGAAACCAGCGTGCTAGCCACTCGACCACGGAGGTCGTCAATAATAATGTAATAATACTAAAATGCTACGAATATTAATATTCATGTTGTGTAATTATAATAATATTTTAAATATCAAGCGAAATCGCAATACGAATTGCTAATTTTCGACAATAAAGCTGAGCCGCTAGCCGATCAAAACTGCATCAAAATACGCGCCCTGAGGTGTTTGAAAACTGTTATTTGGCATGGCAATTTTGAAAACAATATTTTTTAGGTTTTTTTTTTGGGATATTGCCTCTTTTAGCTGTAAATAAATCACAATTGTGAGTCATTGCCATCAAAATGTATAACAGGTTTTGTCTCATAATTTGTGTACGATGTGTGTAGACTGTGACTGTGTGAAATCATGCACGGACTCCAAAAGAATTGGTGTCTCCTAAATGGAAGACAAATGCGTAATTTTAAGCTTTTTAGTAATATTTGAATGTAATTTTATTTTTTCAATATTTTTTATTTCATGAGATTTCGTTATGGAGACCGGGTCAAAACCGTATAGCTAAGACTAAATGCCTGTAAAAATGAAACAAAAACCATTACAAGTTTGTTATTATACTTCTTTATTTATGGTTTTCATTGGCTTTACAAATCAACAAAAGAATAACAATTAACTTCAACAGAAATAATTATTTTGAAACAAAAGAAAAACCTCTTATTATTCCGATTTTGCCCCGGGGACTGGACAAAACCGTATATATGTATACGATATTGACCCACGAGCTAACGTAGAGCTACACAACCAAAACACTGAAAATTATCCAACTCATTTGTATCCCAGCCAGTGCAGCCCTCGTGTGCGCATCCTTTGCAAGTGTACCCAGCCTTCGTCTGTTCGAATTGAGCCATATTCTTCTTTACAATATAAACAAAGATTTTCATTCTGATCTGTCCTCGTTGTTGATTGTTTCGATTGCTTATCTGTCTGCTTTAAGTTGAGGGTAGGTTTAATTTTCTTTTTCGAAATATTAATGAGCTCATTTTTGTATGGAGAAGAAGTAATAACTGCAGTTTTTCCTTTACGGTGATTGGTCTGTCTCTTCTTTTCATTACTAATCTTAGGAACTGGCATAATATCAGCTGGAGTGACAACTGACTTAGGTTTTTGGGTAGATTTTGGTGAAACACAGGTTTGAAACGCCCTAACGCCCTTTGCTTGTAGAAATATCTATATCACCGGATGACCTGAATTTATTAACACGGTCCTGCAAAGTAGATTTTGGGATACCGTACGTAATCAATGCTTTCAAATATCCCATGCCTCCTTCAATAACACTCCTCACCGTTTTTTTCATTATTTCTGCATCCCAGCTTTGTCTACTAGTTGTCCTTTTATAATTCCGCGGCATATTCAAATAATCTGTAACAAATTACATCGTTTATTTATTGACATGGTTTTGGGTCAAAACCGTATTTTGTACGATTTTACCCCAAACGGTTTTGACCCTACGCTCACATTGAAAACATTCACCAAATACTACACACACATATACGATACTTGCCGGTAAACAATTGCAATAATTAGGTTAATACACACAATTCTACGTTAAATAAATCACACTTACTTGTTCAACATATTCATTTCACTACTTGAACTTATATTTTCTTGAAACTTAGATCAAAACACCCAAAAACAAATAAATAACTATAATACGTTTACGTTCGTGCCTGCAGCAACAAGTTTCTGTTGACAGATTGATATTATTGGTTGCTTTCTGACGTAATTAATTCGCGGGAAAATTTGAAATAATAACGGCAAAATCTGTACTGTACAATTTTACCCTGGTATACGATTTTGTACAGGTCTCACCTACTTATATTTTCAAAACGACTGGACCGATTTTGGTGAAATTTACACTGTACCCTAAGTTAAACTATTGAACCTGATGAAACAGACAATCAAAGAATAATGTATATATGACTTCTCGTTTCCGAGAAATCCTGAGACGAACATACAAATATACAAACACAAAATTTCGCACACATGTTAGGAAGCCTTAATTGATCAACATACATTTTTTTCCCAATTCTGATATCCGATATCACATAAATACAGGTCAAATCGATTACCTCCTTTTTTTGAAGTCGGTAAAAACACGGATCACACACTCCAAACGCAAAACCCAAATCACTGACTAAACAATCTGAAAATCATTAACACGTTTACCGCACCTTACTCAAAACGTCTTTCAAAATTGACACAGTTCAGACCCTCATGATTGATGAGCCGTCACCGAGCTTTACCTTGGCGTTAATTATTCTCTTTGCAGCCTAAAAAGGGTTCAAACTAATGGTGGAATGTAATGTGTTAAATGGAGTAGTATACTTCTATTTGCAGATCCTTTAGGAGTATTGAGATGATTAAGGAATTTAAGAGCCGGTTTAATTCTGCCCAATGGACCGGGGATAAGATTTGTGTCTTTATTATCAATGAAAAGATACTATATATGTAGTTCAGTTATTTATTTATATTATAGAATCTGCATACACTTAGTAAATGTATATCGATGAAAGATGTAATACTGTTGAATTGCTAACCTTCAAACACTGAAATGGAACAGGAACTAATATGACTGTGGCTACTCTCACAGAAACAAGACATTAGGACTCCACAAGAAAAAATGCCTAAGTATCAATGGTCAAATTCTTTTGAGTGATAATATTTAAACAGTGTCTTTGTACACTTTAAAAATAGTCCTATTCAACGATACCCATTACTATGGGTTAGGCAAGAGAAAAAAAAAACATCCACACGTAACTTTTTACATTGATTAAAATACATATTCGTGCCAAATAAAATTTAAAATTCTAGTACTTCAGGTATCTGAGCTGTGATCTGGGTCTGAACCGATAGACGGACATGGCAAAACTATAATACGGGTTCTTTGATAGACTAAGGAACCCTAAAAACGCTGTTATCATTCATCCGTTTTTTTAACTTACTGCACTAGTTTTAGACTTCACCAGACTATTTCCGACGTAATCACATAAGGATATGCCTCTAAGGCGAGGAAATATAATTATTGGTAGCTAACAGGTTAACGTAGTTTGAGTGCATAAAGACTATGAACGTAGCATAAACCTGGTCGTATACTTCCTACTTTAACCTATCAAATGACCTAGCCTGAGCTATTTACCTTTTCTAAGAGCTATTTTTTATTTTGCAGGTATATCATTGAATTGAATTGAATGAAGATCGCAACCGGAGTCTCCCAAATGCTTAACTTTACTGTATTATCAATTAAACGAGTACAGTAAAGCACTTATTCTGTTTTCTTAATGGTCAAGGTTTTAATATCAAAATGGTACATATGGTGCCGTGAAATTGACATTCCCGTTTCTCCGTGTGTTCAGCATTTCACAGATAGCCGACATCTATTTCGACCTCTTTTACCCATTTATAATCTTTTACAGATATTTATTTACAGATAACTTATAATTATTTATTTAGTTTTTATTAAATATACGTATTCTATGTACGTTTAATAATCTCTTGCTTATATATTTATTTTATCTTTGTAATATTAGAATGTATGTTTATGTTACTGTATATTAAAATATATATTTTTTGTTCCTCTTAATACTTTAAATTTTCGCCACTGATTAAACTCTCTGCATTTCCCAAGCGGTTGACTGGTAGAGAAAGCCATAAGGCATTTAGTCGGCCAATAGTACAATTAACAGTGCAATAAAGTTTAAACAGAAATATATGTATTTATGAGCTTAATGAGTCGTCGAATTAGGGGCGTATCTCACCGAGACAAAATTCATTGTTATCTACTTGTGATTGGATATGTGACTGGCTCTCGATGAGGTACGACTCTATAGTTAATAAAATTAGTGTAGCCTCATTATCATCATTATCAGCCAAGAGACGTCCACTTCTTAACATAAGCCTCCTCCACTGTTTTCCATAACGACCGATCATAAACTGTCTGCGTATAGTTGATCCTACGATCTTAACAAGGTCTTCGGTCTATCTTGTCGGTGAACGTTCTACTCTGTCTATCTTTGGTCAAAGCGTCTCCAATCTAGAACTTTTCTGCCCTAACGGCCATCAATTCTTCGCGCTATGTGCCCTGCCCACTGTCACTTGAGCTTACTAATTTGCTTACTTATAATTATAATGTCGTAAAATATACCCGGTAACTGTACCAATGTAAAACCGTAGGTGGAATTGTGTAAAGTAATCGTATTCATTGGACAGTTCAAAACGTACGGTACCTATGATATGTCAAACTTTTGTTCTTTGCCGTTTGACAGATCATACCGTACGTTTTGAACTGTCAAATGAATACGATTACTTAACAAAATTCAACCTCGTGTTTAAGACAAATAAATAATTCATTAATTTATTCATTTTGACGCCCTCGTGGTGTAGTGGCTAACGCTGGGTTTCAAGGCGTCTCCGCTCCGAGGACCAAGGTTTGATTCCCGGTCAAGTCAATGAAATCAAAATTTTCCATATTGCTTCGGGTCTGGGTGTTGTTATATCGACGTTGTGTCGGATTTGCATAACACAAGTGCATTAACTACTTACTTTGAGCTCAGAGCAATGTTTGTTATAGCCATTAAGAAATCCTATTTCTTTGTGACGTCATTTGTCACTGTTCCCAACTCATCGGTATTCGGCAAGTTCGATCTTGCTATAACTCGATTACATCTTAATGAATGGAGTTACAAACGATACTCTTCTATTTGGACTCGAGTCGCGTTCTGAGTTGTAAAGTATCGGCAGGGTTATTACGTAACTTGGGATGGCCAGATTAAAGTCAATTTTGTTTGCTAGTCGAATATTGTTAGTAATTTTGACATACCTTCTTAACGAAATAATTCATTTTAAAGAATATATACAAGATATTCGCAACGTACATCGGTAATCCGTCGTATAACACTGATATCCTTTAAAATCAAGTAGTTAATTAATTTAATTAACTGATATAATTTTAAAAGTTATAAAAAGATTTTTTACAAAATTCGACTATAAAAACAGACTGTAAGCGTTGAGTTGCTATCAATCCATTTAAATATAATTGTATCAATCAAGACAATCTGCTCTGAAAATAGTCATGCGCAAAGTAATTTAAAACGATATTGAACTCCTTAAATAATAAAATATATGGGATAGGCATTCACATTAAATGAAGCTAGGTACTTATTTTAGGAGCTGGCTCTAAGCTAGTCATCACCCGCTCTCCTCACATACCCTGGGTTACGGCTTAATACGACACCGGAATTCGGTACATAAAATCTATACTAATATTATAAAACTAAACAGTTTGTTTGCTTGTTTAAATCTTAGGAACTTCTGGGCCGATAAGAAATTATTCTTTTGTTGGATAGCTTATTTACTGAGGAAGGTTTCATGCTATAACATCATGCTGCGACGCGAGGGGAGATAGCAAAGTCAAAACGCACAGACGAAGTTGCGGGGAACCGCTAGTTATGTTATTAAAAACGTCGATAAAAATAATGACAATAGTTACCTTTCCTGAATCTGACTAATACTACGTGCTTTCGAAGCTTTTAAATTATTTATATGTAATTGAAAGCGATCGCGATAGGTACGTAATTACTCCCCGGAACATTTCAATTCGCCATTGATTAGATTGGTGACATATAATAGGTATTTGTCGATTTCGGTGTACAGTCAACGACGAAAATGCTATTACTTGTAACAACTTTACTAACTCTGCCTCCAGTTTATTTTTTAAAGCACGTGCATTTCAATCAAATACCATCTACTACTGCCTTCGGATGTTTCAGGGGCTGTTATCATCTATACATCATGCATATAACATATAACATCTATACATTTTTTTTAAAGCTGAAGAATTTGTTTGTTTGAACGCGTTAATCTCAGAAACTTCTGGACCGATATGAAAAACTATATTTGTGTTAAATAGCTTATTCATCGAGTAAGGCTTAACGCTATGAAATATCACGCTACGACGGGAGGGGACTACCAGCTTTTTGTATGTTACCCTATGGGTAACCTATAATTAGCTAGTAGCGCTAGTAACATACAATTACATATTAAATTAAACTTTCGTTGCACTTACTAAACATTAAATAGAACTATAATAAATGGAATGGGAGCTTTGCTGTTAAACATGAATTTAGTAATTATCACAAGGAAACTAATGTGATAAAAAAAACTTTTTGAAATGTGTAAACTAACTTCAAAACGACCCTTAACCCTTTAAAGAAAAGGAATCCATTGTTGGCAAATAATTTCTTTTTCGAGTCGGTGCTCTGATAGTCAATGATTGAGATGGTCATAGTGATGGCTTTTCAAAAGTAATTTTATTTCTTCATTTTTAGTGATTATAGGAGGGGGGGGGGGCGGGGGGGTTGCACCTTATGACTCTATTCTAAGAAGCTTCAAATTGCCTTCCATAAGTTCTGTCATTATAATAACTGAACACCTAAGCGTTAGGGAGTTCCACCATCAGATCAGCTCTACGCAATGTTGACTATCAGACGTAACAACACGTCAACATTAGATTCTAGTAAAAAATACTAAACGTGCTTTTAAAATTTCCGGGTTTCCCTCGATAACACCAAGATCCCATCATCAGATCCCGACTTAAGTAGACGTTAGTCGAATTGATAACCTCCTACTTTTGACGTCAGTTAAAAACAGCACTCTAAAGACAATACACTAGTATTTTACCAAAAGTTAGCCTGTCACATCCCACTGCTGGGCAAAGGACAGGCTAGTTTGAGCCATACTCTACCACGCGGCCTCAGTCAGTAGGTATTTGCAAGACAAGCGACTAACCTTGCTGGCAAATGTTACCAAGCTGCCCTTAAGGCCTCTGACTAGGCTTAACGACTAATATCAACCAATATTTAGCCAGGATAACGGCTTAACGTGCCTTCAGAAGCACGAAGATGCTCGTAATATACGTTACTTATATGGTCGGAATGGTGGGTGACCAAACACGACCGCACTGTAAGTTGCTCAACTTTAGTATCAATCAACCAAAGGACTGCTACCTCTGCGCTACGAGCACCTCATATTTCAGCTACTGAACTTAAACAGAGAGTTTGTTTTACAAACGACTAGAAATTACAATATAAGGTAAATGACAAAATTTTAATGCTTGAATTATTCTATTCACCGTGACATTCGAACAGTAACATTGCAAAGATAACATGAAAGGGATCGTTGATTTCCTATTGTCAATTTAATTCAGGCACCTTATCGTCAGTTCAGTTCAGGCGATCAATTCAATTGTGTAGTTCAGTGCTTTATGACACTGCTCTTTGATTGGATGATTCCTAGGTAAACTGTCTTTGATATAATTGAATGGGCTTGTTAAATCGTCTCTAGAACGAGGAGTTTTTGGGTCCTCTTGGTGTAACAAAACCCCGTTTTGGTTGTTTTTTTTTATTTATTTTCCTACATATATCCATCCATATAGATAATCCTAGTACATAGATAAATAATAGGAAACAACAACGTACTAACATTATCCAAAATATAGACTCGGCGTTCAATAAAAAAATTCAATTCGTATAAATTGTCAATTAAATATAAATAATACACTTTAACATTTAATAAACATAACTAACCAATAAAACAATAATAATTTTTTTTGCATAATATGACTTTATTTACCAAGAAAAAAATATACGAATACATGCATCTAAATTACATTTTCATCACAAGTTCATTGTTTGTTGTTGTTTCATCACAACACATCAAAAGTTGATATCGTATATTTCACTTATTCTTATTGTATTGCAAAAATTAATAGAGAATTGCTTTTCGCATTTGTATAAAATAAAAAATATATAACACAACATCACATACATTTCTCCGATCCCAAGCTAAGTAGCTAAAGCACTTGTGTTACGCAAATCGGAAACAACGGTGGTACCACAACACCCAGACCCGAGACAATATAGAAAAGATCGTTTTCTACATTGACCCGACCGGGAATCGAACCCGGAACCTCACGAGATGGCGAAGCTGGAAACCAGCGTGCTAGCTACTCGACCAAGGAGGTCGTCAATTGATAAATATTTAAAATCGCTTTTTGACTAATCATACATTTCTGTTTTTACACGGAACCTCTCTGCATCAACTGAGTTTCAAACGTTTTTCGTTTGGGAAAATACGAAGAGCGTATTTTCCCATTCACTTCGCTTTATTCAGCTCTTTTGTTATATTTCTAAGAATTGCCTCCCTAAAGACATTTCTAGAAATACTGCTAAATGTGGCGATTTTTTTAAGAAAAATCTGCTTTAAGAAGGAAACAAAGCTCTTCATTCATATGCAAGTTATGGGACATTACGTTCACGTTTAGGGCTACTGATTTCAATTTTATACTTTCCTTTATTTGTACTAAAACTGTCAATTTCTTATTGTAGCTTTAGGGCTGATTTTTCAATAGTCAGATAAGAAGTATTCGTTGAACATAATACAATATGCCTAATTTGAAAACGTCACCTAATTGTCAGCAATCATACGTAACTGTATTTTTTTAATCTCTCGCTTTATAATTTATCAGTCTGATAAGTTTTATCTGACTATTGAAAAATCGGCCCTTAGTACGAACTATCGTAGGAATGGAACACGTACGTATTATTTACTTTATATTTTTAACTTTTTCCTTGCATTAGAGCGTTTAAAAAAAATAATACCATTTACTCATTTTTGCATGTCGTGATTCGACTCGTCATGCCTAATCTATACTAATATTATAAAGCTGAAGAGTTTGTTTGTTTGTTTGTTTGAACGCGCTAATCTCAAAAACTACTGGTCCGATTTGAAAAAATATTTTTACGTTAGATAGTCCATTTATCGAGGAAGGCTTTAGGCTATATAACATAAAGATACGACTCATAAGACCACAGCAGAAATGAAAAATGTTGCGAAAACGGGAGAAAGATATTCCTTTTGAGAGCTTCCGCTGCATACGCTGCAGAAACCGCTTAAGTTACACAAAAATCATGTATGACAGGATTGTTCAACATTAAGAGTTCTATAATAAAGTCCGCGACAGCATATGTCTATCTTTTATGGTTGACTTACTACAACCTTTTTTATGTTAATAAATTTGTAAAAAAATAATGCATTATTTTTAGAGGTGTATTATACACACAGGTATTTATTCTTATCAAAATAAATACATTCATCATCACGAGCATTTCATTTAGAACCAAGTTGCCCTGTATATCATTTGATTTCAATAAATATCTTAGGAGCTATCACAGTTTTAACATAACTCCGCACCAAAATAATGTTCGCAACTTAAGTACAACGTGCGCTTGCGCTTATCTATACTAATATTATAAAGCTGAAGAGTTTGTTTGTTTGAACGCGCTTATCTCAGGAACTGCTGGACCGATTTAAAAAAATATTTCTGTGTTGGATAGCTTATTTATCGAGAAAGGCTTTAGGATATAAAACATGACGCTGCGACGGGAGGGGAGGGAGCAAACTCAAAACGCGCGGACGAAGTCGCGGGGGACCGCTAGTTTACATATAAGTCTCGTCGAGCAATTGTGTTCTTATAATTTCTACCATTTAAGAATTAGTCTAGGCAAAAACGACATAATTATCATTAAATCTACTTACCTACAGTATAGTGACTTTTATCATTACAAATCTAGTGGTCACGAATACAATACACGTGGCAGAGTGAGTTTCTTTATATTTGGTTTCATGGTAAATACGTAGGTGCTATATTTCCAATCCCTCTTCATCCAATTCAAGTATTCAGTAATGGGTCCAAATTGCCTAAAACATACTAAACGGTTTATATCCCTAATTAGTATAGGCATTTCCCTAACGCCTAGGAATGGCAATTGAGAAGCGATTCCACTAAATTATTATGTCGTTAACCGTTTTAATGGCTGATTCTGGCCATTTTGAACGAAGAGATCGGTTTTTGTGTGAAGAAGTAGCTACATTTTGTTTTGAGAAAAGAGTACTAATGCAAATAATCAATAGAAATTTGACACTGACTTTACCGTTTGGCCAATATTTGAAGCAAAAACTTGAAACAATAATTCTGCAGAAGATACGCTGCTACTTTGATCATAATGTTTTAAAATTCTTAAACTCTTTTCTTAACTCGAGTTTATTTTATGAAATGGATTCGTTCTTCTCTCTAGACTTAATCAGACTCGGCAAAGACAGAAACATTCATATTAAATACATACAAAATGAACATCAAATTCACTAACTTGCTGTCGTAAATGTAAATTTAATGACATGGTCACAGCTAATAAGTAAGTTATTGTACTAAGTGTAGAGAAGCTATTCCAAGCAAAATACAACGATCAGAATATTATTTCTTATTATTAATTTAATCTTTATTGCACTGTAAGTTGTATAATTGTCGGAGTTAATGCCTTGTACCATTCTCTACCAGTCAACCGCTTGGGGAATGCAGAAAGTACATATGACGTAGAGCAGAATATTACGTATTCCTTGAAACTTGAATTTCTAATATGTTCCATACGCAAGTTATAGTAGTTCAATGCAGACGCAACTACTATGAATGAATATTGAAGACCTATTACTAAGGCTCGATTTATTTTGTGTTTTTTTTTTATTAAATTGAAGCCATTTAGAATTTATTGCTTTTTCATCATTTATTTTGCATTTTAAAAACTTAAAATAAAGTATGATTTTAATAGATATTGACAAAACCACTGAGGTTTGTCTGCTATGTCTCATCAATCTTACGACTCTAAAAAAATATTAAATACATTAAAAAGCTAACAAAAATTCACAATATTATTTAAATAGCTAAATGTAGCTTAATTAATAAGTATTAAGTGACTCTCATTAATCTCTCAGTAGACTTCTCATTAATGACATAAATATTGCAGGTGCATCCTGTTATATTAAGTTAAAATATAAAAGGTTCGTATTGATATTATTTTTTGGTAAGTTTTGTTTTTAATCGGGGAGTATCTCGTTAATGAAACGCGGTACCGGATAACGCGTAGTTCTTTCTCCATACATGTTGTTTTCTCCTGACGTGCATAAGCTTTCACTAGCCATGGACCGGGTATATACAGGAAGAATTATCTTTTTAATTAGTTCATCATTAAAAATTTATTCCTTCAGCAGGCTATAGTCCATTGAATGAGTCCCTCCACGGGGGGTCTAGTGTGCGTGAGTTAGTAACGTAAGATGTTTCTTCGGAAACATGTCAAGAGACCCTAGGTAATAAACATACTAAAACCCCGGGACACTAGGAGGAGCCCCGGAGTGGGGGGAGGGGGGGTAAGGGTCCATTCTTTCATTTTTCGCTTAAATCTCAAAAACGGTACATGTTAGAGAAAAACTTTCAAGGAAAAGTTAAAAGGCCATAAAATTATCTACAAGTTGTACCTAAATCATTTTTTTCTATTCGCAGCCGTTTTCGAGCTACATCCCATGAAAGGTGAAAAATTCGAACTCCTAAACTCTCCTAAAGGCTTCCATGGAGGAATGTGTTTTTTTACTAATTATAGAGCTAATTAAGAGCAATCTATCAGTACCAGTCACAAGTTGCACTTTTGAGCTTTTTGGAAGAAAAAAAATAAAAAAGTCAAGTTGCGTAACTACCCTAATATGATATTTTGACAATCAATTCCTCCTAAAGGCTTCCATGGAGGTATGTGTTTATTTTACCAATGATAGACTTAATTAAGAGCAATCTATCAGTACCGGTCACAAGTTGCACTTTTGAGCTTTTTGGAAAAAAATATATAAAAAGTTCAAGTATCGTAACTACCCTAATAAAATTCAATTCCCCGTAAACGCCTCCGTGGTGGAATCTGGTATTTTTATCAATGATAGACCTAATTATGAGCAATCTATCTGTACTGGTCACAAGTTGCACTTTTGAGTTTTTTGGAAGAAAAAAATAAAAAGATCAAGTTCAGTAACTCAAACTACTCTAATATAATATTTTGACAATCGATTCCTCTTAAAGGCTTCCATGGGGAATGTGTTTATTTTACCAATTAAAGACCTAATTAAGAGCAATCTATCAGTACCGGTCACAAGTTGCACATTTGAGTTTTTTGGAAGAAAGAAATATTTTTTGATCTATTGATGTGATAAACAGGGGTATGTAGTATGGGGAAATTGTTTGAGCCAAAATCATTTTTTACTGCGTGTAACTCAGAAACGGCTGCGAATAGAAAAAAATGATTTAGGTACAACTTGTAGATAATTTTATGGCCTTTCAACTTTTCCTTGAAAGTTTTTTTCTAACATGTACCGTTTTTGAGATTTAAGTGAAAAATGAAAAAATGGACCCTTTCCCCCCCTCCCCCCACTCCGGGGCTCCTCCTGGTGTCCCGGGGTTTTAGTATGTTTATTACCTAGGGACTCTTGACATGTTTCCGAAGAAACATCTTACGTTACTAACTCACGCACTCTAGAACTTTTTATTCAATGGACTACTATACATACTAACGAATCGGGGCCATGGCAGTGTTTAAAAAGATCAATTGGTTTATCACGAAACTGTTCTGTTTACAAGTGACAACCTCAGCTTTAAAATCTAGTAAAATTAGATTTCGTACATTGAGATTTAAAGATGAGTTATACTCATCTCAATAAGAATTGAAAAGTTAGTTCAGACGTCTGCACCATGAGTTAACGACATTCTTACTCGCTAGCGACGACGTAAACAAAGTATATGGAAAACGATGGCTCTAGCGGTCACTGACAGAACTAAAATTTTCCATTAAAAAACCGACCAAGTGCGAGTCGGACTCGCGCACTGAGGGTTCCGTGCCAACTTTAACTAAATTAGGGAATCCACTTACTTCTACTAAGTAAAATACCACAATATTTTGTCGACTGCAAATATAACTTTGTTTTTCATAGTGTTTGTATGAAGTACAAAGTTATGTTTGCGGTTGTAGAAAATGTGCTATATCTCAAAAACTACCCGTTCGATCCCGTCCAAACCAGTTTTTGTTGAAAGTATTTCTTAAGATCTACATTACATATTTTTTTCAAAATTTACACTTGCTTGGTTTAGAAGTTAGATGGGGGGGACGCCTATTTTACCACTTTGGAAGCGTCTAGCTATAAAACGTTAAACTTTAAAAGAAAATGGTTTTAGGAACCTCAATGTCGTTTTAAAAGACCTATCCATAGACGCACGCATAGATTAAACTGTTTTTTTTTTGTTTTTAGTTTCATGTATGGGAGCCCCCCCTTAAATGTCATTATTTTTTTATTTTTTGTATGAGAATCGTAAAGCGGTTAACATGATACATCTTCCTACCAAATTTCAACAGTGTAATGCTTATAGTTACAGAATAAAATGGCTGTGACATACGGACGGACAGACCGACAGACAGACAGACAGACAGACAGACAGACAGACAGACTTGACGAAACTATAAGGGTTCCGTTTTTTGCCATTTGGCTACGGAACCCTAAAAAAGCGTTGTCGCCAGCGAGTAAAACTGTCGTCGCTATCGAGTAAACTAATGGTAACGGTACTGATTTACTCAAATGTAAAAAAAAATAAAGATTATTTATTTGGTGATGATTGAGTATTATAATTAAAATAACACAAAAATGTTTTATAAATAAACACAATTTAACAAATTCAACTTCTTTCACGGCTGTCGTTAATATCTTTATAGATATCATCAATATCTTCACTTTTCTTATCTGTAAGTTACTTTTTATTAAATAAATGTATGTTCATAAATGCCTTGCTTATATATTTTTTATTATCTATGTAATATAAGTATGTATGTTTATGTTTCTGCATTAAAAATATACTTTTTTTCCCTCTCAACAGGTACTTTTAAATATTCCGCTATTGATTGATTAAACTCTCTGCATTCTCCAAGCGGTTGACTGGTATATAATACCATAAGGCATTAAGTCCGCGAATTGTACAGCTTACAGTACAATAAAGTTTAAATGAATAAAAACACAGGGCGATAAGCTTGATTGTACGATAAGTGATAAAAATATTATAATATAAACCGCTCAGCTTTTTTTAAAACGTACTGAATCTCCTAAAAAATATTATAATTATGTGAGATATCTGTATGTTCTCAGACTAAACTAGACTGACGACATGTTTCACTATGTCATAATTAGCAACCAGAGTACGGAAGTCTCTACATAGTTTACCTGAAAAACAACTAGGTGGCGCTTAAAAAACGCTGAGACAAAAAAAAAATGTTTTTGATTGAGAAGATTTTTCAAATTAGGCTTAAGAAATATTTTTTAACAATTTATTAAAGGTATGGATTGCTACGCAAATTAGAAGGATATCAAACGCAGCAGAAAATTAGAAATTTTAAATTATCGAAGCGAAATGTCAAAAATTTGTCATTTTCTATGCTTGAAACCTCGGCCGCAGTAAAGATATATGTCCATTACTTCATACGAAATAATGCTCCATATTTGAATTATTCGTAAGTAACTGTTTTTTGTCGATGGTAGAACAAGCCCTTAATATCTTAAATAAAAGACTTAAGCCGCCAAAAAGATATTCAATGAAAAATCACAAAAGAGATTTTACTAAAATTACAAGCCGACCCGGAGAAAAACAGAAATATCTTATAATAAATCCATTAACCTTTTATAAAGTATTTTCTCGTCCAAGATAAAAGATTAAGAGTTGCCTTTGAAATTCTAATGAATGTCCATCGATTTCAGGGTTGCTCCATCGCGTTTATATTAAAACTACTAATCTGAATTCGACCAAATAAATTTTGAGAATAAATGTTAACCTTAGAATAAATCGCTAGCTATCCAAAAGTATAAAAATTTTCCATTCTAGAATATCGTAGTAACTTCTACTCATCGTGTTGGGTGAAATACACTGACGCTTGGCATGTGATTTATGTCATTATGTCAAAATGTTTTGTCTATTTCAAAACTTTTGACAGCTCAATACATTGTTTAGCAAAATTATCCTTTATATAGTTAGGCGCGTATTGGGCTACGTTTGGTCGAATCCAACCTAAGTAATTGCAATTAAAGAAAGGTAAAAAAAGTTAAGTAAGCTTGTAATCATCCCACTGCTTGGCAAAGGCCATATGAGGTGGAATGAGCCACCCTCCGCCACGTGGGCTCGGGTGTTTGCAAGGCAAGCGACCAACCTTGCCGTCAAATTTTATAACAATAGGTATCAAAGATATACTCATCATTATCATCATCAGCCAAAGGTCGCCCACTGCCATGCCTTTTTAAATTATTTATTAGATATCACTACATTTGATTGAAAGAGACTGATAAGATAATCGTTGGGTGTGTTTTATCTATGATGATCACGACACATCAGAGGTGCAATTGTGTAAGGCAAGTATTCATTTGACAGTTCAAAACGTACGGTATGATTTGTCAAACGGCAAAGAACAAAGCGTTTGACTGATCAAACCGTACGTTATGAACTTTCAAATGAATACGATTGCTTTACACAATTCCACCTCAGTTCATGAGATGAATAGATAAAAAGACTGTGATTAGATAAAAAGACATCATAAAAAATAATTAAACATTACATGATCTCACGCTTAAACAGTCTTCGCACATCATGCACCGACTCCAAATGAATTTGTGTCCTACGTAGCTCGCAAATACTTTATTGAAAAGCTTTTTAGTGAGTCTTAGGAAGGCAGTTTATTTTTTAAATATTTTTTAAATTGTATTATTTTAGGTTATTTACCCAAATCTCAAAAACTACTGGACCGATTTTGATAAAATTTACACTTTGATTGAACTAAAAAAAACATCTCGCTATGACTTCTCGTTTTTGAGAAATTTGTGGACACACATTCAATATACAAACATACACACATTTTTTTAAAAATTGCGCAGATCAACATACTCAAATATTTTATAACTACAAAGATATCACATAGATACACATTGAATTGTTAACCTTCTTTGTTTTAAAATCAGTAAAAATGAAGGCAAATGAAACAGTTACGTTCAAGTCGAACTAATGACCAATTAAACGTTCATACAGCGAACTTGAAACTCATTGGACTCTACTATGGAAGACAATAATTATGTTTTATTTAACAAAAAAAAAAACTATCTATAGTTTAGTACCTCTAGGTAATTCACTTGAAGACAAGCTCATGTTGACCATTTAGTTCCTTTTTTAACTAAAACCATTTTTGATTTTTAGTTCGCAAAAACTTCATCCCTGATAAAAATTTGCTTCATCGCAAAGTTATTATAAAGTCACTTTGCTTTTGGAACTCTATCGGTGACTTTAATTAAGAATTTTAATTATCACCTGGAGTGGAATAGCAGTGACAACAATTTAAGACCTCAACGGTTTAACCGCAGTGATGCTTACTTCGATACTTAACTAGGTTTCGATATCGACTATAGTATTATTATACATTCGCTTCCTCTGCCACAGTAAAACGTGGGACTCCGACACCGTATACTTATCTCTGTTTTACACTCACGGGTCTTATCGGGAGCGTAGTATTGCACTGCACACTACACAGTTATTAATAAGCATATAGTAGTTAATCCAGAATTTTAAAATGAATACTAGCGGACCCAGCGAACTTTGTCCTCGTCTTGCCCAGCCTCGTCCCGCCCAGCCACGTAATTTAAAGAAAATGTTAAGGGTGGACAACCCTTATCACTAAAGGGTATGAAAAATAGATGTTGGCCGATTCTCAGACCAACTCAATATACTCACAAAATTTCATGAGAATCGGTCAAGCCGTTTCAGAGGAGTACGGGAACGAACATTGTGACACGAGAGTTTTATATATTTGAAAGGAAAAACATTTAAACGACCAAAAAATACATGCAAAAACTAGACTACAGTAGTCGAAAAGTCTTAGCAAAAGTCGTGGCAGCAGAAAAAATATGTACCGACCATTCCGTTAAATATTTTTTTTAAACCACTGCGAAATAGGTGTGCACTTTATTAACTTTGAACGAATTTGAGTATAGGTAACATCAAAAAATATATAATATTTCATTTACGAACATACAACACAAATACTTGTCAAACAAACGAATAATATATTATATTATGAAAAAAGTTAATGAACATGAGTAAAAATCTTTTTTTTTCTTTTCGCCCCTCGGGGCGTACGTAGATGTAGGTACTCGTACCTACCTCTAAAACGTTTATTGACATCACTACTTTCGCCCCTTAGGGCTCACTTTGACAAAACCCGTTGCAATTCACCCTTTGAAATTCTGAAAAATTCAGTGCAACCCAATTTCTTATCATATTGTTGTAATTAAAAGAACTGTACTGTACTGAAAAGGTTAAATTAATACCTCAAAAGGATGGAACCTTTTCATATAATTATAAAAAATCCCAATGTATCGGATGGAAAACTTAAATAAGCTGAGGTAGTGTTTTATTTTTTTTTCCACCATCGCAGATTATTATATAAATATTAAGGTAAAGTAATGACACTGAGTTTCAAGGTGTCGCTACTCTGAGGTCCTGGGTTCAACTCCCGGTCAGGTCAATAAAGAAATCAGTGGTACCACCGTCGTGTCTGATTTCCATAACACAAGTGCATTGGCTACTTACTTTGGGATCAGAGCAATGTATGTGATTTGTGTCCAATATTTATTAATTTAATTCAGCTTTACGCACCAAACATTTCCGATTAACTTTTTTGTTGAGTACGGCTAAGAAATTTAATTTGTTGCATGTATCCTCAACACTATGATTATAACTTTTTCATGTAAAAACTAAATAGGCTAACTAATTAGACATGATACATTCTCGCCCGCATTTATAGAGGTCCGAATAGTATCCATATTTTTCATTACATAAGCAACCTGCTTATAAACGCCGAGCGGTACCCCACGACTGCATTCGCGCGTTTTATTTATTTATTTTATTTTTCGAGATCAGGCAACAAAGGTCCCTTTTGTTAGAAAAATAATCTTACAAGCTATATTAGTAACAGAAAAATCAGTACACAACAGCGGGATACCACACATAGCCGCGGCGGGTCAATCGGTATTTCTTTTGACCAACACCCTGGCAAGGTGGTGAGTTATAGGGGAGTCATATCTTCCCGCAATGGTCCTAAGAATGGAGTTGGAGCTGGCCCGTATCCTGCAGAGCAACGATGCTGCTTTTTTACGCATGATAGCGTAGAACTCGTCAGTGCGTGCCTCAGCAAACATCCCCGAGGCACTGCAAAATCGGGGCAGCCCCAACAGCATTCTGAAGCCATTATTATACTGGACACGCAGAGCATTTACGGTCTTTTGCGTAAAGCTAGCCCACAGGCTGCAGGTGTAAAATACTTGGCAATACGATTTGAAAAGAGTGATCTTCACTAATCGACCACACCGTGCAAACCTGCGCACCAGCATGTTACATCTGACCGCCAACGCTCTACGTTCCCTCTCAATAACTTCATGGTCTTTTAGGTCGTCAGTTACTAAGTGTCCTAGATATTTAAATTTCGTAACACGTTTGAGCTCAACACCGTTTAACTTGAGAGTTGGAACAGACTCCGGACACTTTTTATCGACGGCCTGAAAGACCGGAGCTCACTTTTCTTAACATTGTATGTTAAGCCATGCATGTGCTTTAGCATACTCCTCACACAGCTTAAGACTTAAATTATGACCGCTCACTGGAGTAGGGACTCGCGCCAACTACCTCAAAATTGTCTACCAGTTGTTTGAGGTATCTCAAGGTTCCTGAGGCACCCCTGGGCGTAACTGCACCTACTAGTACGGATTGCCGCTTGGACGACGGAGCGCATGCGATAAGCGATCCTTCGTCGTCCTGCGTATGGCTTGTGGGAACTCGCGGAGGTTTTAGTAGGTATACTTGACGAGTGTTCTGTCATTCTTCAAGAGTCTCACTTCACCTATTGCCGTCATCAAGGTAGTAGGTATGCGTAACGCATTTAAGTTTGACGAAGAAGAAAAAGAAGACGCATTTAAGGCAAGATTCCTGGCAAGAGATCACTAGGCCTACTCAGAAGAAAATGGATGGATGACATCAAAGACCGGACCAAACTCCGTTTTTATGACCAGCTAAAAAGAGCGGTTCAAGACCGCATCGGTTTCTACATGCTGACCTCCAAACTTCAATTTGATGATGGCACCCCATGATGATGTACTGCATTTCCTCCGCGAAAAAAAAGGATCACACTGGATGCCGATCGCTCACTACCGGTCGCTGTGGAAAACCGCAGGGGAGAACTATGTTTAGCATTGGATGGACATCCTTTGGCTGATAATGATGATTACACAATCCTATGTTATATCTCAGAATTCAACCTCGCCAGTATAAGTAAATATTATGTACTTGGACTATTGAGTGACATTTCAGTGCTAAAGCAAACGGCTAAATAGGATTTTATGTGTAGAAATAGAGCAGTAGAAATAGATAGCCAAGGGAAGCAACTTAAATTATCGATATAACCTTTTATTTATTCAAATACCAATATTTTCACACGGCTTATTGCTCGTTTTCTGACAATCCTAAAAAGGCTTTTCCCAATGGAAATCAGAGAAATCACGGCACTCGCATTATGTGTCCTTTTGAAGGGCTTTTACGTAACACTATCATGTTGCTATTTTTAGAGCTGTCATCCACCCCCTTAATCCAAAGATCGTTGTATCAGGCTTAGCACCTTACTAAGGTATAACCGAACAATTTTAAAAAATGTCTAAATTGCCACATCAAATTGTGGAGGTATACTTTCTAATTGATCGGATAACCGTTGAGCCTTGATTTAAAACAGATGTTTGTTTTAGGAGGGCATTGGTTTTGAAAGCTGTAAAGAATTAAAAGTTATTGCTAGAGTTATATTACGTATCCTGCGATAGGAAAAATGACTCAATAGGTAATTGTTATAATCAATTCGGGGGTATTACCTATCGATTAGTCTAAAACAATATGTATGCAATTAAATTAACGAAATTTGAGAGAGCAAAGTTATCGAGTACACTAGATGTTATTCTTCGTAGTTCATATATCGTTTGGTAGAAATATAGTAGTACTGTCATTGGGTACATTTGGTCAAAACGTAATAAATACAAAGAGACATTTACAATTCATGTTTGCCACAGATTACCACTCTTAGGCCCGTTTTGTCGAACGTCAGAAAAGGAATATCCGTCGAATATAATACAAAACGTCTCACTTGAGAATGTAACCTAGTTGTCAACAATCATGTAAATGTCATTTTGAAATCGGTTATTTAACCCTAATTCAGATGTAATCGTAATGCTATCGCTTTCGAAATACTGAAAAAGCATCACCCTTCCGATTACGGGGCGGATACGGATACAGGGCAGCCCGAGATGAAAAACAATTTATGGAACTACACGAGGAGGTGAATAAGGTAGGTTTTAAGTTTATTTTTACCCCCTTAAAAAAGGAGGTACTCAATTCGACCTGCATGTATGTAATGACGTCCTAATTGGATGAAATGATTCACATACAAAAAAAATGTGGCTCATTTGCAAAATATCATGAGTATATGTTTGTACGCATGTTTGACTCAGGATTTCTCACAAACGAGAAATCATAGCGACATGATTCTTGAAGTTTTTTGTTTAAGTTTCATCGAAATCGGTCCAGTATTTTTTGAGAGATGAGTTAATAACTAATAATCATGATTAAAAAACTAAAATTAAGCTTTACTGCGCATTCGTCTTCGTCTGTTGGATTCGGTGCATGATGTGTGTAGACTGTTGGCTGGCGTTGGTAGGCTTGCTCTGACTCTAAAAGAATTTGTTTTTCCTAAATAGAAGATAAATGCGTTATTTTTTAGTTACTTTTTATGGCTGTTTTATTTATGTTGCATAGCCTTAGAGCGCTTTTACACTTGTTGCGCTGCTACAGTCGCGCGGCAATCGCACTGCTGACAATTTATATTAATAATTTCGTCTAGGGGTACGGTAGAGTCGATCGAAACCTTATATGAATAACAAAACATAATTAAAAAAGTAAAAACCGACTTCAAAACCAAAATGCACTAAAAAGTCTTAAATAAACCCTTCACCATTGAAAGGAAAGGAATCCGTTTACGGCAAACAATTTCTTTTTGGAGTCGGTGCTGTGGTAGTTGATGCTTGATGGTCAAAGTGATGGCACCGACTCCAAAAAGAAATTGTTTGCCGTAAACGGATTCCTTTCCTTTCAATGGTGAAGGGTTTATTTAAGACTTTTTAGTGCATTTTGGTTTTGAAGTCGGTTTTTACTTTTTTAAAAAGTTTATTTTATTTCTTAGTTTTTAGTGATTACATAAGAGGGGGGGGGGGAGTTGCACCTTATGATTCTATTTTTTTAAGAAGCTACAAATTACCAATGATAAGTTCCGTCATTATAATTACTGAACTCCTAAGCGTTAAGGAGTTCCAACATCAGCTCAGCCCCACAAAATGTTGACTATCAGACGTAACAACACGTCAACATTAAGATTCTAGTAAAGAAACACTACCACTACAGATCCCAAAATGGAAAAAATGGGACCAACTAGAAGGTATACCCTCTAAGTAAGCGAAAAAATTTTTCGATTCGGTCGACAAACGACTGAGATATGCGGTAACAAACATACAAAAAAAAAAACATACAGTCGAATTGATAACCTCCTCCTTTTTTGAAGTCGGTTAAAAAATATATTGATTTCGAGTCGACAACATAAATCCGCAAAATTCGGATTATGGAGAATATCGTTAAATTTTAATAGCACTGACTAACAAACCGCAGTCGCCATTGACAAGGCGCATAGGGCATAGATATGACAGATACTATGTAGATTGGAAAGCTCTTGGAGCGTTTAGGACCCTTATAAAGTTCGGTGAAGCAAACTGTGGTGTCGCTAGTTCATACATAAAATGAAAGCAGTAAGTGCGCCTTCACATTAGAGCGTCAGCAGAGCAGCAGCAGCAGCGGATACCCATACATAAAAAACAGCGTTGCTGCTGCCGCGCGACTGCCGCGCGCCGCT
Source organism: Pyrausta purpuralis (assembly GCA_963924145.1). Taxonomy (NCBI): domain Eukaryota; kingdom Metazoa; phylum Arthropoda; class Insecta; order Lepidoptera; family Crambidae; genus Pyrausta; species Pyrausta purpuralis. Next base: position 6,271,240 of record OZ001665.1, read on the forward strand.
GTCATTTATGTATAAAATTATTAGCAGCGTGGCGTGGTGGCGCTGTTCTCGCTCGAATGTGGAGGCACACTTAGATAAAACACTTTCTTGTTTGTTATTGAAAATTGATTTTGGAATGTGAAAACGGTGCACCCATAACAATATCTCTGCACGATCTAAAGGTTCGACTGAGAGAGAAGTAAGTCTACCTTTTGAACACTTTTATTTGTGCAATAAAGTTGTTAAATACATAGTAAAGATACAAATGCATTTTCTGTTCCTTTATTCTCATAGTATATTGAGTCGGTAGGCCGACATGACCGGTGAGAGATTAGGTGCAAGATTTATTATTTTATACTTTGATGCACAACCAAAATTTGTACAAAAGGTGGACTTAACGCCATATGGCGTTCCCTTCAAATCATGCCTTTGGGCTAAGCAGAAATGATTGTGGAAGGTGCTACAAAGAAATACAATCCATACTTAGATTTTATTAAGATTTTATATAGTAAAATAAAGACCAAGTAAATACAATTAATACTTACATAATATTACACACATAGCACAAGATATAAAATAAATTCATTTACGAATATATATACTATATATTATTATTACGACAAACGTTGTAGATAGATGGCTTAAAATTCTTTCCGATGCATGGAAAATAAGGCTAAACTGTAAAACTCGCGGTTAAATATCTGCCAAATTATGTACGCTACACGTTAAACGGAAACTTTTCTCTTAAATCATCAGTTTACACGTAATGCTTTTTTACACCGATCTATTTCCAGTTTAATGTCATTCGGTACCGACTACGGAACCACATATCTTTTTATTCGGCTATAAAACTGTTTTTTGGCTTTTTGCCCGTCGTTGGATATGCAGTCAATGTGAATATGTACTGGACATTGCTAAACTTTGACGGTAGTTTTCTAATCAGACTAATAGTTAATCTGTTGTGCTCGTAGTGCAGTGGTAGCAGCGCTTTGGTAGTGATACCAAAGTCAAGCAAGCTACGGCGCGGTCGTGTTTGGATGGGTGACACTTCCGACCATATAAGTGACGTAGGTATATCACGAGCATTTCCGTGCCTCGAAAGGCATCGGTTGATACTCGTATTGGTCGTTACGCCTAGTCAGAGGTCTTACTGGCAGCTTGATAACATCTGACAGCAGGGTTAGTCGGTTGTCTAGCAAACACCCCTCCACCAATCCGCACAGAGCCCGCGTGGTGGAGTATAGTATAAACTACCTCATCATAATTGCCCTTACCTCATAGTTGAGGCCTTTGTCCAGCATTGGGACGTTACGGAATAACTTTAATTTAATGGATATTCTACCTAGTTGATATTTCTGCATGTGAATGGGTTTGGCAAAATGAGCAAAGATAAGACTTAACACTTTACACATCATCATCTATAGTCCGGTCAAATTAGACATCCAAGGTTACAAAAATTCCCACCTAGCTGAAAATTGGTAGGATTGTTTAAAACACCATCATAAATAAAATGTAGAAAGTCCCCATCGATCCGATACCTGGAAAAAAAGTTACTTGAGCTCAAAGGTCACAAAAGCGGGTTTTTCGTGATTTTCAGCAAAACGGTAAGTTTTATCATAAAATTTGTCACAACAAAAAATGTAGAGCAGATAAATATCTCCAAAAAATGTCTTTATACTTTTCTTCCTAAGAGCCACCGTTTTCGACATATAACGATCTAAAAAGATGAAAGAGTTGTAATTGTCATAATATGCACACGTTTCCGCCACGCCATCTTTGAGGTAGTGTACTTAGCGCGTTTACTGATTTTATTTTGATTTCATTTTATTTTATTTTGATTTTTGCGTTTTACTGACCGATAGAATAATATTTTTTCATACTTGTTTCTGAAGTTTACGCGAAAATTACTCATTGAAATAAAACAACTTTTTAACGGATGAACTTTTCGCGAGTTTATTAATTTTATCCCGACGTTTTGAACACTTTACAGCGTTCGTGGTACCACAGGTAGACTAAGATGTTATTTGTCATTTACAGAGTTTTGAAAAATATACACTAACGTCACTCATATTATTAATTAACGTTCCTATCCACGCAGAAAGAGCTAACTGTGTCTTGTGATCTTGCAGTGAGTGGTCTAGCTTGGGTCCTAGTTAGAACTGGATCCCATACAGGTGGAATTTTCCAACCATCTTCTCTGTTAAAATTTGGATGTTTTCTTATTTCTATAGCTTCGCGTAGCATACGTGGAATGAACCGACGTTCTTTTGATAGTACTTTAGGTTGGTCAAAACGTACGTTTTTCGTTTTGATACATATGTTTTGACCAACATACGTTTTGACCAACCTAAAGTACTATCAAAAGAACTTCGGTTCATTCCACGTCCATTCCACATTCCAAGAACTTCTCGAGTGAAATGGGTCACTTACTCCCCTTGTATAACAATCTACTATTACTTGTATTACAGCTTCAGCGATGTATATACGTGGTGTACTTATACATATTATGACGATTACAACTCTTTCAACTTTTTGGATCGTTATATGTCAAAAACGGTGGCTCTTAGGAAGAAAAGTATAAAGACATTTTTTGTAGATATTTATCTGCTCTACAATTTTTGTATTGGCTAATCTATACTAATATTATAAAGCTGAAGAGTTTGTTTGTTTGAACGCGCTAATCTCAAAAACTACTGGCCCGATTTGAAAAATTATTTTTACGTTGGATAGTCCATTTACCGAGGAAGACTTAAGGCTATATAACATAAAGATACGACTCATAAGACCACAGCAGAAATGAAAAATGTTGCGAAAACGGGAGAAAATATTCCTTTTGAGAGCTTCCGCTGCATACGCTGCGGAAACCGCTTAAGTTACCCGAAAATCATGTATGACAGGATTGTTCAGCATTAAGAGTTCTATAATAAAGTTCGTGACAGCATATGTCTATCTTTTATGGTTGACTTACTACAACCTTTTTATGTTCATAAATTTGTAAAAAAATAATGCATTATTTTTAGAGGTGTATTATACACACAGGTATTTATTCTTATCAAAATAAATACATTCATCATCACGAGCATTTCATTTAGAACCAATTTCCCCTTTATATCATTTGATTTCAATAAATATCTTAGGAGCTATCACAGTTTTAACATAACTCCGCACCAAAATAATGTTCGCAGCTTAAGTACAACGTGCGCTTGCGCTAATATATTATAAAGCTGAGAGAGTTTGTTTGTTTGAACGCGCTTATCTCAGGAACTGCTGGACCGATTTGAAAAAATATTTCTGTGTTGGATAGCTTATTTATCGAGAAAGGCTTTAGGATATAAAACATGACGCTGCGACGGGAGAGGAGAGGGAGCAAACTCAAAACGCGCGGACGAAGTCGCGGGGGACCGCTAGTTTTATGATAAAACTTACAGTTTTGCTGAAAATCGCGACAAACCCGTTTTTGTGACCTTTGACCCCGAGTTACTTTTCTTCCAGGTATCGGATCGATGGGGACTTTCTACATTTCATTTATGATGGTGTTTTAAACAATCCTACCAATTTTCAGCTAGGTGGGTTTTTTTTGTAACCTTAGCCCTATTTTTATGTCTAATTTGGCCGGACTACTAATTTAAGAGCTAAACTCTTTTCGGTGGAGTTTTTTTCCATCATTTTCGCTCTTCCGCCATTCTCTCGACCTCAAGGTACGAAGCAACATTCAACTTTTGCTTTATTTGATGCATATAGCTTATTCTTGGTCTTCCTCTCTTCCTTATTCCTTCTGTTCTTCCGTCTATTATTGTTCTGATGAAACTGTAGTGTCGTATCAAGTTACCAACAAAGATAAGGAGAGACTGGGAGCGTTAGAGGTGTAGTGCTGGAAGAGGATGGAGAGAATCAGCTGGACGGAGAAAAAAAGGAATGAGGTTTGGTGTTTTACATATAGTAAAGGAACGAAAGAGAAAACTAATAGAAATATTTGAGAGTAGAAGAGGGAGCATGTTGAGACACTGTAGACACTATATATAAATAGAGAAAAAACCCGGCCAACTGCAAATCGGACTCACGAAGGGTCCCGTACTATCAAAGGCAATTATTCGCACACACAAAAGATATCCAGACACATGGTGGTGTGTCAGCCAAGTTCCATTCTTAATAAAACATTTTTTTAAAGATTTTTCAACAAATAGTGTGTAGTGAAGTTACCTTCTATGGGCACACACTAATATAAATAACTATTTACGCACCAAACGGTCTCATGCGGCTTCACCCCGTTTAATATTGTGAATGTGAATATTTAAATATCATTGTGAATATGCATGTAAATGTTAGCTTACGTGTTATTCGAGTGTATGAACTATATTATATAAAAAAACACTAAAATCCATCCAGTAGTTTTTGCGTGAAGGAGTAATAAACTTCTATACATCTATATACATATATACATATTATATTTGTTTCCTGCAGTCAATATGCTAGAGCAATAACTATTTTTATTTAATTTACAACTCTTATTACAAAAACTAACCTAATCATATTGTTAAAGATTAAATAAGAAACCAAAAATTGTTCACGGGTGGAACAAATTTTAGTTGGTTTCTTATTTCATCTTTAAGAATATAACATATGACACTGTGAGTGTTCAAAATACTCCAAATCATAAGCTAAGCATACTCATACATTGTAAACTAACAGCCAATACTATAATTGCCACTGACTTTGGGATGAGAGCAATGTAATATGACTAGTGTCCAATTAAAATAAAAATTGTTTTATGCAGGGTGACTTTTTAAACATTGGCAATATTTTAAACTAAGTACCTACTCGTGATTTATAGTATCTTCTACATATTAAAATGAAAATATTAAACACATGATAACTGATCATTGCTTCATATTAAACTTATTAATTACAGTAAAAGTATTTCTTAAAAGTCATTCTGTATAAATACAGCCAGTAAAATCAAAGTTGCCGTGGGTTGACATAAGCTACAAGTTTTATAAAGAGTATGTGTAACTTGCTAATAGTGTAAGTTTTATACTCTAAAGTTCAATTTAAGCTATTACAAGATTTTATTTTATCAATACCAAATTTACATGTCATAATTATTTGAAGAGTAAAGTCATTGCTACAGGAATAGTTGCTGTGTTACATTCTAACACTATCTTTAGCAATACCGATCATTTTAGTGCGACTGCTCTATTATTCCAATTCGGTCGCCAATGGTCTGCATATCAACATTACCACAGGCCTAAGTAAATATGACCTAAATTAGGAAATAGCACATTAATAGTCAGGTCTGTCTATTTCAGATTCGACAGAGTTCAACATCGTGTTAAAGGTTGTCACTCGGTCAGTTTAATGTTTTAACTTAGTACATGTACCAAAAATAAAATAAAGTGAGACATTCATCCTATAGTTTAAACGAGCACTTCTTGTATTCGAATCTCGGAAATGGCTCCAATGATGATAATGATATTTTGTATATCTTAGGAAGTTTCTGAGAAAAAAAAACAATCTAGCTTGGTTTCATTTTCAAACAATGATGTCAGGCACTAAAACTACTTCAAAATTATTCGAATACGAAGGCAAATTTGGGTAAGACGCGTTGTCTCAAAACTCGGATGCATGGGTTCCGTTCCTGATGGGTTCAAATTAAATTTTCTGTTTTTTTGAAAATAACATACCGTGCCGGTCACCCAAATATTGGGATAATATAGTAAAACTAAACATTAAAAAATCTAAAGTAAACTTTAGATTACCTGTCTTGTGTAAACAATCAATTATGCAAGATACACACATTGATAAATAAAAACAAATAAATATGAATATGCTACAGACAGCGCATTAATTGAAAATTACTTACCTGTTTACATGACCCCAAGGTTTGACTGGCAGATAATGCTTTAAGTTTTAGGTCCACTTTACCAGTGTCAGTGTTCCCAAGAAAATATAACCCGAAGACTTTCAAAGTTTGAACAGGCTTCTTCTGGGTGAGCTCGCTCCATCATCGACTCTGTTTAAGCCAAATTAGGTCCATAGTCAAGAGACGAATAAATGAAATAAAAAACCTTTGTACAACATTAAATGGTAAGCAGGCCGATACTATAAGTCACAACGGAAATTCCATTTGTAAAAGAGCAGGCTTAAGAACAAACTTAATGAAATATCGTATTGATTAATTACCAAACAGCCAACCCTACGTCTTTAGACATCTCCACTATTAACACGCTGACCCTAATTCGTCGTTACCACCAACTCAATCACTTCATCTGAGTCCTAAATAGTTTGAGTTAGGGTTCAAAATCTATATTATATTTAGGGGAAGGGTGTACCCAGCTCGAATCACTCTCCATGAGAGGGTGTGAAGCAGGGTTGACAAATTGACGAAAAATTTTTGAGCTACGTCATGTCACATACATGTTCGATTCGTTTAAATTCAATTGGGAGGTCTTCTTGGCATTATTTTACTCCTTTCTTCTGATCTTATGTAATTTATTGCCTACTTTTCAGCGATCAGTCTTAAAACTTTTGACTTCAAAAATCACAAAGATTATATTATATTATATTTAAAAATAAAGTTAAGATAGCCTGTAACATCCCAATGCTAAGCAAAGGCCTTTCCTCACTTATGAGGTAGTTTGAGCCATACTCCACCACGCGGGCTCAATGCGGATTGGTGGAGGGGTATCTGTAAGGGAACCAACCAACTTTGCTGCCAGGTGTTATCTTATCAAGCCGCCTATATGACCTCTGACTAGACTTAAATACTAATATCTATAGATATTAGCCGAGACTAACGGCTAAACGTGCATTTAGAAGCAAGGAGATGCTCGTGATATACGTTAATAAAATTCGTCGTATTGGTCATTATTATAATTATTAAAATAATATTTAATTAATTCATTACCACTGCGCTACGAGCCCCTCAGTCATTATATCATTCTAAAGAATAAAATATTTTTTTAATAAATAATTCGTCGTGGTCTTGGCCTGTTCCCAGTTCATCTGGGGTCGGGGCAGCATGTTTGTCTCTTCCACACTATTCTATCACTCGTCACTGAATCATCCATTCTTTTTACACTCGTGTATTGTTTCACACAGTCCATCCATTTCTTTATCGGTTGGACTCTTCCTTTCCAGCCATCCATATTCATTCTCATCACTTTTTCAGAAATACGACTTTTTCATGTAATCTCTTGGCTTTCTCGTCTTATATAATGACTATAATTCTTTTTCCATCATTTTAATTTACCGTGTTTTTTTCGCCTAGTCTTTCGATACCCTTAAGATATCTTTCCAATGCAACGGACCATACTCGTATACGGATCGTGGCATGACCGTGCTAGGAACGTGTCAAGCATGAAAAGCACTGAGAATGGATTGAAAGCCTTCTGTCTCAACGATACATGGAGCGAAAAGCGAGAGCGAGCGAGAACGCATTTTGCCGGTGCCGACTCGCTCCATGCATGGCACTTTACGGTGTTGTTTGGAGACGGAACGGTTTAGTGAGCGAGATGTCATAGTTTTCAATATAAAGTGTTTTTTTTTTTGCCGGACACGTTCCTAACTCGGTCATGGTATGCTACTGTGTACAGAGCTTTAAAATTTTTAAACTCCCAGTTCGAAGATAAATTTAATGAAAAAAACATAACTCATATCCTTAAAGAAAACAAACAATTGGGAATCGATGCAAAAAATATCTGTACAAAGACACGGAAACAGATAAAAGAAAATTCAAACTGTTTCTTGGAGATAACATTTTTGCGCAAATTTTGTTATTATGATTAAAAGGGACGTGGGAGTTGTTAGCTTTGCATTAAAATTTAATTATTCTTTATAAAGAACAAATGTTTCGACGCCTACAGACATAGATATTTCTGTTTGTTGCTTTGTTTATGGTAGGTATTTATGATAACTTTTGAAAAAAAAAACTGTTATTATGAACTTTGACTTGTCTAAACTAGTCAGTATTAAAGCTCTCTGCCTCACCTGAATCCGATGAGTACATGTTTTTGTTTAATGTTTAGGCTCAAGAGTTAAGTTCCAAAAATAGTCGTGAGATGGCGTTATACTGAGTTAACTCGCGGTGACGCGGTTTTAAATTACAAATAAATATTGAGTCTTGCTATCATTTGCGAACCTTACTTACTTTGGGGTTCCTTTTTTTGGACGTTTTGAGACTTGACCAGTTTTATTTCTTACCCATAAAATTGTCGCATGTGATCTCTATAAAAGCGCCCTAAAAAACTTATTAAATCTATCACCAGAGTTGAATAATTGCCCATTGATAAGAAGAAAGAAAAAAATAACCTACAACTGATCGCGCCCTAAAAAAACACACTACTGTTGCTTGTCATATTTCGGTCGAGCATTTTCCTATTTCCCCAAGACTCTCGATAATGATTAAAAGTATAACTTCCCATTATACTTTGCACTGTACTTCCTTACAATCGATACACGTGCCATCGAATAATACGCCTTGTGTCACCCACATACGGTTCAGATATAACAGGTTAGAACAGGTCATAAAGGTTGGAAAACCATAAAGTGCATTTACGGCGTTCTTTATGAGGATGCAGCTTAACACTGACCCACTTCCAGCTGTCAATTTGGTCCAAGTAAAGTTTATGGAGTCAATACGTTGTGGACTCACGAGTCAAGACGTTTTGCTTATGAGTTTAGGTTACATAAGGTGGCATATTGACGACCTCCGTGGTCGAGTGGCAAGCACGCTGGTTTCAAGCGTCGCCATCTCGTGAGGTTCCGGGTTCAATTCCCGGTGTTGTTAATGTAGAAAACGATCTTTTCTATATTGTCCCGGGTCTGGGTGTTGTGGTTCCACCGTTGTATCTGATTTCCATAACACAAGTGCATTGGCTACTTACTTTGGGATCAGAGCAATGCATGTGATTTGTGTCCAATATTTATTTATTTATTTATAATGGATTGTAAGTGTAAATATCGGAAGTCAGGGCTTCCAGATACATTTAATATGATATTCTGAAACAATTGAGTAACTCGTGATCTGTTACAATAGATAAATGCACACCTAGTTTTAATTAGTATTTTGGTTCATTGGTGATATTCTGAATAATCTTTCATGTCTAGAAATTGCCTAGACAATTATGAAATATTTGGATTTAATTCATGAATCGCATAATTCTTTGTAATAAACCTGTACTTGTTGTAAAACTTATTTCATGGTCTGTGAAAATAAAATTACAATTTTGATGATTAATTGCCTTATATCTCTTAATAAGTGCCGTGCTATTCCCATACGCAAAACCATAAAAAAGGCGTAAAATCCAATTAATTTATATTAAATTACAATGTAATCCCCTACTAAGAACCTGATGGGTAATAACGTCATAAATCTCGTGATATACACCTAAATGTGGATAGGTAATTCTTTTAAAAACGACAGTACAAATATTTTGAAGTAATTTTAGAGTGTACTTCAATGATATCTAACAGCTTTATTTTGAAAAATACAGTTATTCATTACAGAATAATTAAACTGGAAAATAGTAATGCTTGCGCTATTTATTTTTTGGAATTTGAAATATTGCTTAAGCGAATTAACTGCACGTTGACTCGGTTGGTAAGATCTTTTGCCCGAATTTTCAGGGTTCATAGGTTCAAATTCAAGTCTTATTAGAACATCTTTTTAGCTCTATATAAGTGTACATACGCAGGCCCTACAATGTGCGTTACCTATAAGCTTTTCAACATAAATTCACCCAAAGTACCTATAGCTAAAACTATCTGAATTTAACAGACAATATATTCTTGCCGAACCTATATCAAAAACAATACCAAAATATTGTATTCTAGCGATCAACAGGTACTTCAAATCTGTGTTCAAATAGTAAATGATTAGTAAAGTATGCTATAGCATAGTTAACTAGCACTCGAAATCAAAAACTGTTAAAGAAAATTTGATGCCATATTACTAGACACTTAGATCTCAATATACCTTCTGTTAATATCTTGAAAATCAAGTATTTGATCTTGATAGAGTTACTGTCGATGTACTTTTTACTGTGTCCGGTAATCATCTAAATGTGGTTATGTAACGTTTTTCAGCCAGGTCCCCGGCAAACGCTATCGTTTGCATATTAATAGCAACTGAGGTAATTAGGGCCCATAAGCTTCTTTCATATTTTAGATGTGCTTATTTTTTTAACACGTTGGCTGTTACTTACTTTAGAGTTGGCAGCTTTCCTAAGCTCATTCCGCCCTTTCAACAAAATTTGTTCACGTTAAACTTATTTGTATGGATATAGCCTGGAATTTGGCCACGATCTTATTAGATGATAAACAATAATGTTTGACGTAACAGCCTTTTTAATTACTTCATAATTATCTTCTTGAAAAGTCGAAATCATTGTGTGAAGGTAACTTTAGATGTCAGCGAATTCCTTTCCTTAACCGATCGCACCAGAAATGTTAATCGGAAAAGTTTGGTGGCTATTAACTCATCATATTTACCGACCTAAAAAGGAGATAATCTATTTAATATGCATGTGTGTGATATTGTTAGAATTTGGTAATATTTGAGTGTGTTGATCTATAATGGCATTCAAACACGTGTGCGAATTTTCGTAAGTGCATGTTTGTCCACGGATTTCTCGAAAACAATACGTCAAAGTTTTGTTTTAGTTAGATAAGGTATATTTCAACTTAGGGTAAAATGTAGTTGCATCAAAATCGGTCAAGTGATTTTGGAGATATTGAGAAACAAAATTCATGATGAGTGTAGACTGTTGGTGTAGGTAAGCTTGACATCATGCAACAACTCCAAATGAATTTTGTTTCTCCAAGGTAGAGGCCAAATGCGGTATTTTCAGCATTTAGTCACTTTTAAAGGCGGTTGTTTTTCTAAACATAGGCTTCCTCCGTCAGGGTTTTTGTACAGCAACCGGAGACTGGTTACAATGGTCTGCATCGTTTACCTCCAATCTGTACAAAGTAGTCTGTCCATCTTACCCGTATTGGTGGGAAAATCTAAAGTAATTTTTTGGCTTGTTTTTTTTTCAAGAACTAACGGTTACGGTACTAGGCGTGCATGATTTCCCTCTTTTTCCGTCTAGGTGCAACATATAATTTATTGGAACAAAAATGACAGATTTTCCTTACACATCATCATCGTTACTTTAACCATCAGGAAATAAGTTTTTTAAAACGGAACATACTAATCATGCAACACAATTTTGTATGTATAATTCACTGTTAGGGAAATGATTGAAACTTTACTTCAATATAGAGGTGCTCGTATCGCAGTGGTGGCAGCGCTTCGGTAGTGATACGAGTCGAGTTTGGATGGGTGACCATTCCAACCGTATAAGAGACGTATTTACAAGCATCTTCATGCTTCGGAATACACGTTAAGCCATTAGTCTTGGCTAATATCGATTGGTTGATATTAGTCGTTAGGCCTAACGAGGCCATAAAGGTGACAGTAAGGTGTGCTCCTTGCCTTGCAACACCTCTTCACCTGAGCACGCATGTGGAGTATGGCTCATACCACATCATATTTAAGGTTGAGGTCATTGCCTTGCAGTGGAAATTTACAGGCTAACTTAAACATAACTTAACTTATTTTAAAGTTAACACAACCAGCAGCTTTGTAACACAATTTTACATACTTTATGTTTGTTTACATCGTAAAATAGAACCTGTTAAAGCTAATAGTTTATTGTAATGGAAAGAATTTCATCCTGTAAAAGCAGAGTTTTGATGTGAAATCATTAGACAAAACTACCGGGTCTGCTTTTTGTGGTGTGGTCCAAGTCGAAAACGATAAGTACTCTTTCAAAGGAAAAAAGATTTTTTATGCAAAATACAAGCACATCTACCCAGTGCAGGAAATAAATTTTTACTATGAAACAGTTATTTCTTAGCTGTCCCAGATGCTCTGCATTATATTTCTGGTAATGTTTACAACCTTAGATGTTAAATCAAGGTTTTCGAATGTAAGAAAAAGGGTTCGTCATTACCTAGAAAAGTAAATATTTCCTTATTTTACATCATTTAGTACACTAAGTACATATTATATTTTTGTCATATGTTTCTACGTACACGCGACCAAGCGTGAGATCCGGCGGCGATCGGCACTCTATAATCTTTCGATTCATCTTTTGGCACAACTGGTTTAGGAAGGTAAAGGGTAGCGCTTCCTACCGACCGAGTGTTATGACCGGGGATCAAGGTCCATCTTTCACCGTCTTAGTTTATTCAAATGTAGGTTAGTCCGATCTGTAATTTACATATCGCGGTTCAGTCTCCACACTTAGACTACAGCGCCATCTACTCATATCAAGCCGAGTCAGCGTGTTACGGTAATGTGTAGTCACAGCGGTTGATCATAGATGTCGTAATACATTGTGTTATTCAAAATTAAAAAAAAAGACAAAAAAATATTTAATTTGTACTTAGGCTATTGCTAGCACTTATACACGTCCCAACATTGGCCCTACCACAGCTCTAAGACAATTGTGGGCTCGTGCTAAGAAGAAGCTGCGCAACAAACTCAGTCACTATTATAATTGCATTTTTTAAAATATTGCAATTTAAATGTTCTTATAAGCTAGACCATATATTGTTATTGGTTATATAACCATTTATTCTATAAATTACTATATCGGTATATACTATTTCGGTAGTGTTTATGATATTGCAGGTATAAACCTGATGAAAAAGATAACTGTGTTTTAGAGGAGCAGTTATTAAACTTCGTTTTCCTGCCTCCTCTTTTGCCTTATACCAAGCTCTGCTACCCTCATCAGTGGTCAAACTCCGTCACAAAACTCTGTCCTCGTCCTGTTTGTTTTAATTAAAATAACTCCTTTATGAAAGTTATGTCTTTATTCGAACTAGTATTAAATGCTCCCGTGATCAAGATTCAGCGCGACAGGGAAAACGTTTTAAGCCTTTAGTTTGAACTACCCGTATTCGGTTAAGATAAATAGGAAAAACTATGGGACCCAGTAAACTTTGTTTCGCCCTGTTTGTTTGTTTTGGCCCGCCTCGACCCCGCCATTTAAATGATTGTAATTGAAATGAGAGAAAAAAAACCGGTACTGCTTATTATTCTAGTTTTTTTTTTTCACATAAAAATCTTCTCCGTGAATAACAAAGACTACAAAAAAAGAATTAGTGAAATCGGTCCAGCCGTTCACACGGGATACCGCGACCGAGAGAAATATGGATTCATTTTAGGGTGACGTAGTCCAACAAAGATGTCTTTTCTGTGTCGCCAGGTCCGTCTGTAATTTGTCATGGGTATGTATGACAATCTCCCCACCAAAGCGGTAAAATATTTTTGTTGAATTTTCATACCTTTCATACAAGTAACGTGGTTAAGTTTTATGTTTCTCTTGCCAAACCCATCGTGTGGGAAGCATTCAAAACCTTAGGCGTTTAATTACAAATAAATGACGACCTCCGTGGTGTAGTGGCTAAGCACCCTGGTTTTAAGGTGTCGCCGCTCCGAGGTCCCGGGTTCGATTCCCGGTTGGGTCAATGTAGAAATCAAAATTTTCCATATTGTCTCGGGTCTGGGTGCTGTGATACCACCTTTGTATCTGATTTCCATAACACAAGTGCATTAGCTACTTACTTTGGGATCAGAGCAATGTATGTGATTGGTGTCCATTATTATTATTAAAAATGTGCGCGAAATAAATCCGTTAAGTGTTTTGATCAATGAGTAGTACTTAATCTTCAGAAACAAATATACTAGTATAAGATCAATGTTCTCATTAGGCAATACACCCTTTTGTATCTTTTCACATCACATACTACCGTGGAACAACACATTATCTGCCCAAATCCAACGCTAGCTGATAACAGCGATTACAGTTTACGTGGAATATTGATAACGCGTACAATCGCGCGGAAAAGTGTTATATTTTAAGAACTAAAAACAAATTAAAACTAAGACATGCATGCCTTTAAAATAAGCAAATTTTAAATCAATAAAGCTAGAAAGTATGTGCTTCGTTATTGAATAGGTAGGATTCAAGTTTATTTTTGAATGTAAATTATAATAGACAACGGCATTAGCTCTGATTCCAAAGTAAAATTAGCGAAATCAACACCGTTACCATGAGTTTACGACGGTTTTACTCGCTAGCGACGACGTAAAAAAGTCTATGGAAAATTGCACAGCACCCCTAGTGGTCACTGACAGAACTAAAAAATTCCATGCAAAAAGTAACGTCTTTGCTACGGAGTAAACCGTCGTCGCTAGCAAGTAAACTCATGGTAACGGTACATGAAAAAATCAATATAAGAAACGAGATAAGAAAATATTATTTTATCTGAGATATCCAACCGCGACCAGGTCCAGGACCTCAGAGATTGCAGCATACACCTTGAGAATCAGGGAGTATTGAGGTCACCATTGCCTTACCAGTTTATGAGCCCAAATCGCTTGCATCCAACGGCTTTGTCTTAAAGTTACGTTACCCATTTTGTCGTAACTTTAAGACAAAGCCGTTGGATGGACTTTAACTCGTGGGTGATAGCTAGCTAGAGCTCAACCTCAAACCGAAGTCATATGTCAGTTGTCGAAATAAACTAGGTAACATTTTAATATCAGTATTTTTTAGCTTAGATACATGTTTTCCTGCAATTTCATTTACTACTTGTACCTATATTTTACTAAATCTCAGCTTTTATGTACGGACAACAGCAACAGCATACACTGAGTATCTTATTCGGTTGTAATAAGAGCTACATTGCAACAAAAGTTGTAACGAACAGATGGCCGCAGTACCAAAAGTTGAGCACGTTCATTTCCCCAAAATGCGCGTCTTATACTCTTGACTTTATTATTTTCCTTTTGTTTCGGGTAAAAATAGCATTTCATCAAGATATAACTGTTTACCTCTCTCAAAACTTGGTTCACAAAACAGTACAGTGAAGTGGAAAAGTGCTAGGCATTTTCGTAGAATTAAAAGCGTGATATGTCTACCCTAAGCCATGATGAAAATTAATAACATTACTCTCCTTTTGACGCAGTTTGTTAAAAATATAAACTTTTCTTATCATAAAACTGTTCATAGTGCTATACATACGTTACCTAAGTACCTATTATCAATACATATTTGAATTATCCGTTGGTTAGCGCTTATTTGTCGATGGTGAAACACGCCCTTAGTCTTGTATTGAAATTAGTCCTAACTAGACAAGTGGCTTCGCCATCTGGGCGTTTATTTTTATATGACTCGCGTTAAGATGGCGTGTTGTATCAATTGATTAATTTTGGATTTTCTAATAAAAATAAGTATTCCACGCGGGAGTGATAAAAATAAGATAACTGAATTTCGTGAGTACTAACGTCTATATGTCACGTGATTTCCATCGATTTTTAATTCGTTTTTGAACTAAAATCACACGCCTATTCAAGGGGGTGATTCCGAAAAAGGGGCCCTATAGTGTGGGCAAATACACAGTGATATCAACAATCAAAGATTCACTTCACTCTCAACATTCTAACAAGTTGCTTTGAACAGCAAAATATATATTTCTTCATTAATACGATACGAATGATATTAAACTTAGTCTAACTATAATCAACTTGTCTAAGACAAATCGAACCCCGCACCCATCGCTGGCCGGGCGAATATATTACCGCAAGGCCAGCCAGTGGTTAGCAAATTTGGTCCTCTTTGATAATTGGTTATGATAACAGAGTACATAACTATGTGTTTTTATAGATTATCATTTGTTTAATGAAAATATTAATATGCCTAAACTTGCAGACAAAATGTTTTTTATTATTGAAAGTAAATCTTCATTTAAATTAACAATAGTAATTTTTATTTGGAGTTTGGCTCTTAAATATATTATCCGGGTACTCCACAAAATATAAATTCAAAAGAAACTGCCACACACTTTTTTGTCTCACTTCGATACTTTCAGCTATGAGTTTAGGAGTTAGTCGTATATTCGTCTCTGTACGCAGATTCTACAAAGTTAAATGCACATTTTCGTAAAATAACGCTATTAACTGTAGGTATATGAAGAAGGAGGTGTGGGAACCCAAATCGATGACAGCGCTCGCAGTGACCAATAAAAGCAAGGTTGGTGGACGTCTGTCATTATTTTTCTAGAATTTTTTATACAATTAAAAAATATCATTATGTAAAAATAGAGAGAACTGATTAACCTAATACAACATTTATTTGAAATTACTTTAGTTGAACTACTTTTCGGAATTTATCATTTAGACGTGCGCCACTAGTTTGTAACGCTTTCAAAAAAGTCATATATTTTAACAGTAAAGATAAACAGTTATTCAGCTTTTGGTACCCAAATGGCATTTTTATTTAATGTCACTATTTTTAATAGTTTTACTTATCTGCCACTAGTTATAAATATAAAATGCGAATGAGACAAATTTGAAGGCGGCAAGTTGGTAAGTAGTTTTTTCTGGAGTAAAATATAGCGTAAATGTACTCTCTATCTTATTGCAACGTACCATATTTAAATTAATAGTAGAAGCCATTTGAATAATTTATTTCTTTGACACTTTTGTGTACGACAGTACATGTGCACAAACAGCCTTATCTAGATTAATTAAACCGTTCGCTGAACTTTAAGGACTAATTTGTAGTCGAAAACGCGGGGTACAGTCACCAACAGAACTAGTTTCAACGTTAATATATTGTCTATATATGGATATAAATAAGGGTCATATTCGCTATGCCTGTCCAAATTAAATGTATTTTTACACAAAAAGGAACAATCCATACTAAATTCCACAAAAAGAACCGAGGTAACTCTTAGTTTGTTTTATCAAAAATATTACCAATGAAATTAATTTAAAAAAAGGTGAAAAGTGAATGAAATTTCCGCATTTTAAGGATCCTGTTGTTTGTTATCAAAGCATTGTAATTAAATATCCTCCTGAAACTCGATATTCAATGTACCTTTACTGTGTTTAAAAACAATTCGAAGAAATGATCAAATGAAATATACTCGCTCCCTTTTTCCAGTAAATTATAAAAAGGATTGTTTTTGATTAATAATAAGGTCTTAAAACAGCGTCCATATTGAAAACGTAAATGAAAGGAGAGTTTACATTTAACGATGTTGAGAACAATTTAAAAACAACCTTAATTAACGAAAGAGAAAACTTATTTTTATTTAGTATGGATTCGCTCTTGACTCCAGTCCAAGCCTAATGCGACTAAGAAGAAGTCGAAGATGAAACGAGCTCGCCCAGTAGAAGCCTGTTCACTCGAATTTTGAAAAGATTCGGATTGTAATCCCTTGGAAACACCGACGCGGGCAGCGAGTTCTACTCTTTTAACTGTTTGTAGTATGGATTATATTCATTTAGGATAATACTTGCTTATCATTGAGCTGCGCAATTTTTTTTTTATTGATTTGAATATAACATGGACGTGTGCATTCTCCCAGTCCTCACATAATGGCGCCCAAACATGGTTTTTAGTTAAAACGATTAGTTGGTGGCCAGAACTCTATTAAGGTGCGCAGAATAATTATCATCATCAGTCAAAGGACGTCCACTGATTAACACAGACCTTCCCCACGGTCTTTCACAGCGACCGATCACCAACGGTCTGTATCCAGTTTGATCCTGCGATCTTTACAAGATCAATAGTCCATCTTGTCGGTGGACGTCCTACGCCGCGTCTTTGGTCGAAGGGTACTAGATGCGCAACATACTAGGGGTAAACTGTCTGATCATATCCGGAACATCAGACTACGCTCCGTTAAAGTGGGTCTGAGGCTGAGCTGGTCATATAACTAAGATGGCGTGACGAGTTAGACAGGTTTAACATGGACTGGAAGGTAGCTGCCCAATAGCGTGGAGAGTGGAACAGGGAGGCCTTTGCCTTGCAATAGGACACTAGGATCATGATGATGATGAATTTAAAGTTTTTAAAGTCTTCAAAACGAGAGGAGGTTATCAATTCGACTGTATGTTTTTTAAATATATTATGTTAGATCATATATCTCAGTCATTTGATGACCGATTAGAAAACATTTTCGCTTAACTAGAGATTATACCTTCTATTTGATACCATTGTTGCCAACTCAAGATCTGACGATGGGATCTTAGTACAATCAACGGAAATCTTTAAATTCTAAAGTTACGCGTAGAGTGTTTTTGTACTAGTATCTTAATGTTGACTTCTTGTTACGTCTGATAGTTAACATTGCTAAGCTAGGCTGATGGTGGAACTCCTTAACACTTAGAAGTTCAGTGATTACTTACAGTACTTTCATCATTGTTTATTTTAAGTATGATTGGAAAAATAAAATAAATTCATGTCTGAATATTACATAGAAGCTAGTACATAGATAAATAAAGTGGTTGTACGATATATTTTGAATAAATATAAATGTATAAATCGTATCGTATTGTAATAAATAAAAAATATATCATAACTAACTCCATCAACCAAGTCACTAAGAACATCTTAGCACCTAAAGGCGACGACGTAGAGGGATTACTTTACTCCCCAAACACAAACACAATCACTAACACAAACTAGAATAAGAGCAATATTGTTTAATATTGTATTGCAAAATCACAAGGATTATAGAATTCCAAAACCTTATAGAATAATACAAATATGTAATAATAATAACAGAAAAAAACACAATACAACAAAAATATATGTACATATACAAATAAATATAGAAAAAGAAAATAGCAATAATAACAACAACACACGAAAAAAAAAACAAAAAAAAAATATTAAGTTATCTTAAGTAAAAATAAGAGACGATGTTTAACTTATAAGAGAGTTATAGCATAAACTAACAACCCTAGTAATAAGTATTGTAAAAAGCACTGTAAATTTTACGCGGAGCGAAAATAAAAATTAACCCAACATAACAAAAACCTAAATCAAAAAAGGCACGGACCAAAGAGTCTGTGGACTGTCGTTTTATTAATAAAAAAAAAACGTATCGTATCACCATCGTGACATATAAATATACGTTATCGCTGGAAACAGGTGTTCCAATTGATATAAAGTATCCACATTTACGAAATATACTCCGAGCCATATTTTCCATGCCCGGGTTTTTATTTTCCATTCATGTGTTATGTCTTTGTTCAATAGATTCTCCATTTTTACCTCGCTATATTTGAAATCTTTACTCCAACACATATCTGGACATGCGGTGGTTAAACTAAGTAAAAGAAAAAGAACTGGTGACTCAGCGCCGTGTCTTTATTGACACGAAAAATTTCGCATTTTAAAACATTCTACAGAAACACATGAGGAAAAGAATCCGTACCGTTACCACGGTAATGTTATCTATACAGTATTGTAACTCAGCTGACTCCTTGAAATAAATACCTTCAGCCGCGCGATACCTAAACGTGCGATAGGACTGCCTGCCCGCCTCCAGCATTTTACATTTGCCTGCTATGTGTTTCCATTTAATTTTGTGATTGTAAATATATATATTTTTTATTTAAACAAATAAAATATTTTGTAGATTGAGTAGGAAGTAATCAATAAAAATGCGTGTTGTTTCGTTGATTGGTTGAATTAATAAAAAATATATATATTTAAATGATAAATCGGTCCCAAAAATTTGCTACCGAAAAATACTCGCTCGACTAAGACGTACGAAATGCTTTATAATATTTTAAAGTATAAAAATCCACATTCTAATATAAAGCTTCATAAAAAATCATACAACCAAAAACAGAACAATATATCCTATTCGTCATACTAAAATGTACTTGAACTTATTTTGCAGTCTTGATTATAGTCAGTGTTTTAGCAGATGCTCTAGTTATCACTAGACGTATCACAAAGTTTCTGTTTGTTTTAAAAATTTGAAGAAGAGGCAGATTTAGTTAATGTTCGTGTTTGGGCAAAGTTGTCTCCCGTGGGCAAAGTTGTACGGTATTTTATGATCAAATATTTCAAAGATGAAAAAAGTTTGTTCACACATTTTGCTTACTATGCTTATTAAACTTATGCCAAATAAAATATCAGCTATCTTAGTGTGGATACATTTTCTACCTAAATAAATAAAATAATGAACCTATTGACATATTAAGGAAAAAAAGAGCCTAACAACAACTCGTGCTACTTTCTTTAGAACAGGTTTTCTTTTATTACTTCCAAAGTACATTTACATGTACGTCCCTGTCAAATAATCTCTCCAAGACCATTTGTACCGACCATTTTAATAATAAATCCGGAAAATTTCACGGGAAGTTCACGAACACTTATTTATTTATTAAACACGACGCACGAAGAAATTGTTTTCCAGAAGAAACTGAGACGGGAATAAAACGTTATTTGTTTGTTTCGACGTAGTTTGACAACAGGGTTAAGTGGAAAACAGTGTTATTGTAACATTGTTTTTGGAATGTTTACGAATTTATGTCGAGTTTCCCTTTTACAGGATGATTGACATAATTATGTGACAATTCAAAATCCTTATCTAAGACATTCTTTCCACCCTTGTTGCTTGTTACAGAAACAGATTTGTGTATCGGGGAATCAAAAACAAAATTGGAACCGTACATGTGAAGTTTTTTTACATATATTTCACCATGACTGCACTGTAGAGGTGCTCGTAGCGCAGTGGTAGCAGCGCTTTGGTAGTGATACCGAAGTGTAACAACCTACGGCGCGGTCGTGTTTGAATAGGTGACCATTCCGACCATATAACTGACGTGCATCACGAACAGCTCCGTGCTTTGGAAGGTACATTAAGCCGTTGGTCCCGGCTAATATTGGTTGATATTAGTCGTTAAGCCTAGTCGGAGGTCTTATGGGCGGCTTGATAACATCTGACAGCAGGGTTAATCGCTTGCCTTGCAAACACCCTTCCACTAACCCGCACTGAGCCCGCGTGGTGGAGAATGGTTCAAACTACCTCATAGTTGAGGTAAGGCTAACTGTAATTTTACATCATGACTGCCTCATTTATTCATCACTTCGCATCTAGAATTTCATAAGGCGATTTGATACTTGTCCAAATCCATATTTTTCATACGCGTATGTTTTAATCAAATGTTTATCAAATTTGAATTCGGAATCACTTAATTGCTCTTGCCCTTGTTTGTTTGGAACTGGAAAAGATGATGATTAAATCAAACCAAATCAAATTCATTTCTTTTGAAACACAGGCTGGCTTTTTGTATGATTGCCTACATGTTATCACTCAAAGCTGACTCACGAGAAGTGATGTTTTTACAATATGGCATTATCACAGTTTGTTAAAAGAGAGGTCAGATTAAATTTGCTGTTACATAACTTAACTGTCTACAACGTTGTGCAGAATAAGGTTTTTTTTAACTTCATTAAAATTACACATTCTACAATCTTTCCCACAAAATATCGTGGGTCGTCTTATAATCCCAAAGCTTAAAAAACCAATTTCGCATCATACAGGCTCAATGCGTTAATACTAATATCATCCACAAATATCGCACAAAGTCCTGTGGGTAATAATTTATAATATCTACCTGTGAAAATGTAACACCCTGTGAAATGAGTTTGGCAACCAACGCGTCTCATAATCTCTTTTTGAAGCCTTATAATGGTGACTACGTTTTTATAAGTCCGATAAAAAATATTCCATTTACATAATATTGCAGAAAATGGCCGTTGGGGCAGAAAAGTTCTAGATTTGAGACCCTTTAGTAGGACGTCTTCCGACAAGATGGACAGATGTCCTTGTAAAAATAGCAGGATCAAATTGAATGCAGACCGCATGTGATCGGTCGCTGTGGATAACTGTAAGGCCTGTGTTCACGAATGGACGTCCTTTGGGCGATAATGATGATAATGGTAATGATTCGGCATACGTAAATATAAGACATAAGAAAAACGTTTTCATTGCACGAATTTTCCGGAACAGACAAAAAATATACACCCAATATGTCTTTTTGCGTGACATTATTCTACTACTTTAGATAAACGTTATCAAAAAAGTTTTCTTCAGTCGACAGGCCGAAAAAATGGCATTTATTTTCTTTGCTAACATAACAGTTGATTATGACACTGCTGTGAAAAGGAAAACAAGAGTTATGGGCAAAGTTACGGATGATATATC
This sequence comes from Pyrausta purpuralis, assembly GCA_963924145.1. Lineage (NCBI taxonomy): Eukaryota > Metazoa > Arthropoda > Insecta > Lepidoptera > Crambidae > Pyrausta > Pyrausta purpuralis. The sequence goes on from OZ001665.1 coordinate 6,293,293, forward strand.
TGAATTAACGAAGCGACGGAGAGTAGAACTTTTGCTTAGAAACTGATAAATAAAAATAATACTTGACATTTTATAGAACCTTATCAGAATAGTTGACATCACTATATTTTTTTGGGTTTTTGCACATTTAAGACCTGGACCGTGGACGATTTAGATTCTCGTGAAATTCGTATTCAAAAAAAGTTCACCGTTCGAATTTTTATTTCCCAAGACAAAAATGATTTTGAATTCTCAGGAGTGACCCTGAGAAATCTCTGTCCAAGTATGTTCCGATTAGTGCCAGCCAGCTGCTGCATTCTTCATACATAAATTACATTCTTCATTTAAATTATTCGTACACTGTAAAACAGGCTTTTAGATTACTTTCCTTTTTAAGATTTCATCGCTTTAAAATATTCTTGGAAGTAGTAATTAAAATCTTTTTAATTGGGAACTCTTCCGAGGAGTTTTACTCGTACTTTCGTTCGTTATGACATTAATTATCTCATTTTGTTTGTGTTTTTAATTTCATTTTGTTTCTTCGTCTGTACCTAGAAAAGGTTTTTTTAACTTGGTGATGATTTGTGACGCAGTTAGCATAATTATAATGTTTCGTGCTTTTATGACCAACGCCCTAGATAGAGATCAAACATATCTATATCTATACTAATATAATAAAGCTGAAGAGTTTGTTTGTTTGTTTGTTTGTTTGTTTGAACGCGCTAATCTCAAAAACTACTGGCCCGATTTGAATTTTTTTTTTTGCGTTGGATAGTCCATTTATCGAGAAAGGCTTTAGGCTATATAACATAAAGATACGACTCATAAGACCACAGCAAAAATGAAAAATGTTGCGAAAACGGGAGAAAGATATTCCTTTTGAGAGCTTCCGCTGCATACGCTGCGGAAACCGCTTAAGTTACACAAAAATCATGTATGACAGGATTGTTCAGCCTTAAGAGTTCTATAATAAAGTCCGCGACAGCATATGTCTATCTTTTATGGTTGACTTACTACAACCTTTTTTATGTTAGTAAATTTGTAAAAATATAATGCATTATTTTTAGAGGTGTATTATACAAACAGGTATTTATTCTTATCAAAATAAATAAATAAATAATAAATATTCTTTGGACATTCCCACACATCGCCATCTAGTCCCAAAGTAAGCTACTCAAAGCTTGTGTTATGGGTGCCAGACAACGGATATAATACTTAAATACTTTTTTTTTTTGTAAATACATACACGATATACATAGAAAACACCCAGACCAATACAAACAGACATGTTCATGCACACAAATGTTTGTATTGTGCGGGGATCGAACCCGCAACCCGTTGCGTAGTAGGCGATTTCTCGACCACTACACCAGACGGGTCGTCGAAAATAAATACATTCATCATCACGAGCATTTCATTTAGAACCAAGTTGCCCTTTATATCATTTGATTTCAATAAATATCTTAGGAGCTATCACAGTTTTAACATAACTCCGCACCAAAATAATGTTCGCAGCTTAAGTACAACGTGCGCTTGCGCTAATCTATACTAATATTATAAAGCTGAAGAGTTTGTTTGTTTGTTTGAACGCGCTAATCTCAAAAACTGCTGGCCCGATTTGAAAATTTTTTTTACGTTGGATAGTCCATTTATCGAGGAAGGCTTTAGGCTATACAACATAAAGATACGACTCATAAGACCACAGCAGAAATGAAAAATTTTGCGAAAACGGGAGAAAGATATTCCTTTTGAGAGCTTCCGCTGCATACGCTGCGGAAACCGCTTAAGGTACACAAAAATCATGTATGACAGGATTGTTCAGCATTAAGAGTTCTATAATAAAGTCCGCGACAGCATATGTCTATCTTTTATGGTTGACTTACTACAACCTTTTTTATGTTCATAAATTTGTAAAAAAATAATGCATTATTTTTAGAGGTGTATTATACACACAGGTATTTATTTTTATCAAAATAAATACATTCATCATCACGAGCATTTCATTTAGAACCAAGTTGTCCTTTATATCATTTGATTTCAATAAATATCTTAGGAGCTCTCACAGTTTTAACATAACTCCGCACCAAAATAATGTTCGCAGCTTAAGTACAACGTGCGCTTGCGCTAATATATTATAAATCTAAAGAGTTTGTTTGTTTTAAAGGGGCTTATCTCAGGAACTGCTGGACCGATTTGAAAAAATATTTCTGTTTTGGATAGCTTATTTATCGAGAAAGGCTTGAGGATATAAAACATGACGCTGTGACGGGAGGGGAGGGAGCAAACTCAAAACGCGCGGACGAAGTCGCGGGGGACCGCTAGTTAGATATAATAAAGCTGAAGAGTTCGTTTGAACGCAATAATCTCAGTAACTACTGAACCGATTTAAACAAATATTGTTGAGTTCGATAGTTTATTTATCGAGGAAGGCTTTGGGCTATAAAACATCACGCTGTGGCGAGAGGGGAGGAAACAGACTCAAAACACACGGACGCATTCACTGGGAACCGCTAGAAAAATGTAAAAAAATGTTAATAAAAAAACTGTCACATTCCATTCATGGTAGCTGCGTTAGTTATTATCAGTTTAAGGTTGTTATTATCGAGTCTTTATTCCCCAAGTAGCCCAACTATTAAAGTATTATAAATTTGCCCCAAAGTTTCGCCCCAAATGAGTTTTTAATTTTCCTACAAACCTTTTTACAGCTAATCGCGGTCTGATTTCTATTAAGTTTTCGTCCAATTATAATTTAACTAATCAAAATATTAAGGGATCTCAAGAATTTCTTAGAACTGTCATAAATTTTAAAGCAATCAGTTTTTAGTGAAATAATTTTGAAGTTTAAGATATCAATGCTGTCTTTAACAAATGTTTAGAAACTTCATAGATCAAGAGCGAGAGGATGTCTTTGAAGGTTTAATTTATTTAAGTGCAGGCAAGTAATTTAAACATCGCTATGAACAACCAGAGGTCAAACACAAATACTTGATTCAGATTCGAAGCGGCTAACTAATAAAAAACATAAGATTATTTCTTCTGAAAATCTCGAATTAAGATAATTAATAGAAAAAGTATTTTATTGCAAAGAATATTACTTATCCAATTAAAATATTGACTCGTGGTTCCAATTCAAGAAACAGACAAACGAAAAATCGCAGTGCATTTAATTTGACAGGTACTTTAAGAATAATCCTTTTACATTTGAGAATTATTTATTACAAAAAAGAAAATACATTAAGATTTCTTTTTGTATATTATATCAATCCTTATTTTGCTAATGTATGTGTCATAGTAACAGTGCTGTCATAGTAACAAAATGGATCAATGAAATCTCTTATTATGAATAAGTAATAATTACGATTTCTTTATTTTGCCTAAATAAGAATGGCCACTAGGCCTGTCTTACAATGTCCTACTTAGTTTTGGTTAGTTTTATCTTTAGATTTCTTCATACGAAAATCCGTTGATCTACTAATGATTTCTTAGATAGCGGATATTTCTCGATGTTGAAACTGGCCAAGTATTATAAACTTCTTACTAAGAAGGTGTAATTTATGTAGTGTTTCACAACATCATATTAAACAACAACAATAACTTTAGAAGTTAGTTTGATTAGAATGAGACACCAAGGTAGAACATGCACAAAAACCCATACAGTTTTCCTTTTTCCTTTACCCCAGTCCAGAAAAATATATTACGGCTAGTCTTTTTTAGCTTTTCAGTGTTCCAAAACCATCAAATGTTTTCTAGACGAATGGAATCGGGTCGTCTCACAGGGTATGCGAAATGAGTTCCGAGAACGACATCTTGACATAGAAACCTCGTTCTTAACGTGAATATGGTATTATCGAGATATTCTTTCATATTAACTAGCGCAAGGGACTTTTGAAAGCGATTCGGTATTTTTATATTGCAAAAAAATCCGTGCCAACTTTAACTAAATTAGAGGTTTACTTACTTCCACTTAACCAAAATACCACAATATTTTGTTGACAGCAAATATAACTTTGTTTTTGAAAGTATTTGTATAAATAACAAAGTAATGTCTGCGGTTATTGAAAATCTCAAAAAACTACTGGTCAATATCAAGCATGTATTTTTTCCAAAATTTACTCTCGCTTAGTTTTAAGTTACATGGGGGAGAAGGGACGCCATTTGGAAGCGTCTATCTCTTAAACGTAAGCCTTTTAGAGAAAATGTTTAAGATACCTCGATGTAATTTCAAAAGACCAATCCATAGTCACGCATAGGTTTGACAATTAAAATAAGGTTTTAGTTTCATGTATAGGAGCCCCGCCTTAAATATCATTATTTTTGATTTTTTGTATGAGAATCGTAAAGCAGTTAACAGGATACATGTACTTACAAAGTTTCAACTGTGTAATACTAATAGATTCAGAATAGAATAGATAATTCAAAGTGGCTGTGACAAACGGACGGACAGACATGACGATACTATAGGGGTTCCGTTTTTTGCCATTCGGCTACGGAACCCTAAAATCACACCATTCAAAAGAGTACAAAGTCGTAATGATATTGGTTACATTCAAATAAGTTTCTTTCAATGCAAATAATATACAACTATACTCACACTTACGAAATATGCATACGTGTTTGAAAGCTTTAATAGATAAATATACTCAATTTTTAACCAATTCTAACGAAATCACATTAATACATATCGAGTTGATTACCTCCTATTTATGAATTCGGTAAAAATACGCCGCATTTAAGGTTTTTAATTGATTCTCATAATATAGTTAAGTACAGTGGCCAGCACATCACGTTACCCACTTTTGATGCAAACTAGCCCTTATTACAGCTGAATAAGATACCGCAGTGTTTACCTTGACGTGCTGTCGTCCGTACAAGAGATGAGCAGTACATTTTTAACCGACTTCAAAAAAGGAGGAGGTTATCAATTCGACTGTATGTTTTTTTTTTTATCATCATATTTTTTTTTGTATGTATGTTACCACATATCTCAATCGTTTGTCTACCGAATCGAAAAAATTTTTCACCTACTTAGAGGGTATACCTTCTAGTTGGTCCCATTTTTTCCATTTTGGGATCTGATGATGGGATCTTGGTGTATTTGAGGGAAACCCTCAAATTTTAAAGGCACGTTTAGTGTTTCTTTACTTGAATCTTAATGTTGACGTGTTGTTACGTCTGATAGTCAACATTTTGTGGGGCTGAGCTGATGTTGGAACTCCTTAACGCCTAGGAGTTCAGTAATTATAATGACACAACTTATGATAGGTAATTTGTAGCTTCGTAAAAAATAGAATCTTAAGGTGCAACTCCCCCCCCCCCCTCTTATGTAATCACTAAAAATAAAGAAATAAAATAAACTTTAAAAAAAAGTAAAAACCGACTTCAAAACCAAAATGCACTAAAAAGTCTTAAATAAACTCTTCACCATTGAAAGGAAAGGAATCCGTTTTAAGCAAACAATTTCTTTTTGGAGTCGGTGCCATCACTTTGACCATCAAGCATCAACTATCACAGCACCGACTCCAAAAAGAAATTGTTTGCTTAAAACGGATTCCTTTCCTTTCAATGGTGAAGAGTTTATTTAAGACTTATTAGTGCATTTTGGTTTTGAAGTCGGTTTTTGTTAATATTACCTCTATTTCACGAAATGAAAATGAGCTCATTTAATAAACGTTATGAAAAAGTTACAGAAAAGTATTGTGCGCGTGATTAATTTTCTTAAGTACGTGAAATAGCTGTCCAAAGAGAAAACAAGGTTAATGGTTATAGTTCGGTTAAATTATATTAAGTTTCACTATACTTTATATATTACAAACAAGAAAAAATAAAACTAAGACAAGCAACTAAAAAAAAAAAACATAAAATCTACCTTTTGAAAAACGAAACCATTTCCTTGCGGCAAGGAGGCTGCAATGCTGGCTGCGTTGCCGCGTTGGATAGCAATGCTAATCCTTCGAGTTAGAATCCAGACAGCTTTATTATTTATTATAATTGATTTGCTTTGTGTGTGTATGTATGACGGTAATATGTGGGTGGCTTGATCTCTATACGTAAAAGGTTAAAAAAGTAAAATTTTAACAGTATGTTTTTAGCTTTTGGCGTTTCGCTATTTACTTATTATTCTGAGAATGTTTCTCTTGCTAAATTGATTTCTTTTTTATTTGTTTATAACTGTAGTTAATAAGTGTTATATGAGTACGTTTAGTTTTTTACAAGCCTTTTTTGTAATGATGTTAGTTTCTATACGTCTTATTATTGTATTTTCACAACCATTTGCTGTTATTAATTTCAATGAGCAATTCGTAAAATGAAAATCCTTTATTGTCTGTGCCTGTTCTTAGTCTTAAGAGCTGTGGATTGATGTAAAATAATTAAATAAAAATAAATTAAATTAAAATGGTCCACTGAGCCCAAAAGTTGATCATACAGACAGGACGTAATTTATTTGCGTACTCCCCCCTCCCTCCCTCCAATGTGATTGTACCTTATTCAGTTGTAAGGAGGGCTAGTTTACAACAAAAAATGGTAACTTGAGTAACACTACATCATATTAGACAAAGAGTTTGACGGTTATACTTCGGTTAAATTTAAATGGTCCAATAAGCCCAAAAGGTGATTATACAGAGAGGACATAATGTTATTTGCTATCCAATTTCCAATGTGTTCCGCTTGACTACACCGTAGTCCATTAATACCAAAACTTAGCACATTACATCCCAGCTCTGTATAAAGGCCAGTGTAACTAATGGAACAGTTAGTGGAACGAGTTGATAATTTGTCGTTGGTCCTGTAACCAGGGGCGTAGCTAGCGCCGTATCTGCCGTATAAATTATACGGGGCCCCCGGGGTACGGGGGGCCTCGAAGTGCGGAAAAAAATAATTAATAGAAAATAAGAAGATAAAAAGTAACTTAAGAATTTCGATGGGACACTAGTGGCATACCAACAAAGCTCCATCTACATTAACATCAACATCAACGTTTGTGATTTTCTTGTTTGTTCAAATTGAATTGCTATTGAGGTTTTGAAGGTCAAACCATATTGGAAGAATAAATTTTCAAAGTAGGCGCTTAACTGAATAAGATAAGGAAACTCTCATGAACGTCGTAACGAGCCGCGCTGCGACCCGCGAATGTAAATCTAGTGTAAAAATCTAGCTCAATTGGTAAGAGCGTTTGGCCCGGTCTGCCAAAAGGTTGCTGGTTCAAGTCCCGCCCGTGCGCAAATTTTTGGTTTCTTATTTCATCTTTATGAATATAAAATAGGACACTGTGAGTGTTAAAAACATTCTAAAGCATTCGAAAGCAGTAAAAATCTGGATAAATATATATTTTTTAAAAACTTTTTTCTTTTGTGAGAAATCTTTACACATGATAAGGGCCCTCAAATAAGTTTTTATACAGGGCGCCACCAAAACATGCTACGCCTCTGCCTGTTACGACCATTAGATTACCTTTGAGACGGAGAAAAGAAAAGGAAAAGTTACTTTTTGTCTGTTTGGATGCATAGGCAAGGTGTGATTTAACCGGGAAATACTTAATTTCGAACCAGTAGTTCCTGAAATGTATGGTTTCAACCAAACGAACTGACTCAGTTTATTGAATATATAGCCTGTTGTTTAGGTAAGCCCCTTCCACCCCCACCCTCCATAAAAACACTGTGATATCTTATTCAGTTGCAATAAGGGCTAGTTTGCAACAAAAATTGGTAACATGACATGCTGGTCACTGTACAAAAAATATTGATAACAAAAAAACTTTTTTTTAAACGAAAAGTTACAAAAACAATTTAATATTATAAAACTGTCGAGTGAGTCGAAAAACTACCAACACCCAACTAAAAAAACGGCCTGTATAAAGTCATCATGATCATTAACAGCCAAAGGAAGTTCACTGTTGAAACGCCCCAATAGGCTTCCCCCTTGGCTTTCAACAGCAATCGGACGCAAGCGGTCTGCTGTCATAGTGATTCTGCAATCTTTACAAGGCATCTGTACAACTTGTCAGTGGACATCCAATACTGCGCCTGCGACCTTTCGACCAAAGCGAAGAGTCTCGAATCTAGAACCTTTCAGACGACTTCCGTGGTGTAGTGGTTAAGCACGCTGATTTCAAGCCGTCGCCGCTCCGAGACCCCGGGTTCAATTTCCGGTCGGGTCAATATAGAAATCAAAATTTTCTATATTGTCTCGGGTCTGGGTGTTGTGGTACCACCGTTGTGTCTGATTTCTATAACACAAGTGCAATTTGCTACTTACTTTGGGATCAGAGCAATGTATGTGATTGGTGTCCAATATTTATTATATTGTTTTGAAAACTGAAATAACTTTTATTCCATTCCGTCACTCGAGCGCTCAAAAATATTTTTTTTAAAAAATATCGTAGAAAATGGATCTTTAAAATTCCGCGGGAACCATCAAACATCTGAAATTAAATTCGTTATGACAAGAACAGGAAAACCTTTATATTGTAAGTGGATCGCCGTCGTTTAAATACCGAAGATTTTGGAGGCGGAACAGTAAAACTAGGCTGGCAAGAAAAGACATCACATTTAATATACTAACTGTCCCTGCGACTTCGTCTGATTTTCAAGAGAAGTGTGAATAAGCTGCTGCTGGTCAGACATGATCCTTCCACGACTACATTATCACTTACAACCAGGTGTGATAGTGGTCAAATGCCTGATCATTTATATAAAAAAAACCGACCAAGTGCGAGTCGGACTCGCACACTTGCTCTGCAAACTTTAACTGAATTAGAAATCCACTTACTTCCACTTAGCCAAAATTTCACAATATTTTTGTTGACAGCAAATATAACTTTGTTTTTCATAGTATTTGTAAGAATAATGAAGTTACGTTTGCGGTTATCGAAAATGTGCTCTATCTTAAAAACTACTAGTTCGATCTCGTTTGACCAATTTTCATTGAAAGTTTTGTCAAGGTTTACATAATGTTTTTTTTTCTTCAAAATTTACACTTGCTTAGTTAAAAACTTATATGGGGGCCGCCCATTTTACCACTTTGAAAGCGTCTATTTCTTAAACGATAGGCTTTTAAAGAAAATGGTCTAAGGTACTTCGATGCCATTTTAAAAGATTAAAAACCCTACGCGCATAGGTTGTAGCTCCCCCCCCCCCCCCCTTAAATATCATATTTTTAACATCTACCTACTGAGTTTCAACTGCGTAATACTACTAGTTTCAGAATAAAGTGGCTGTGACATACGGACGGACAGACAGGCAGACAGACAGACGTGACAAAAATATAAGGGTTTCGTTTTTTGCCAATTGGGTAAGGAACCCTAAAAATAAAGTTCTTGCTCTGAAAATGACGAGGAGGGCAAAAGAAGTTCAATTAACATACCGTTTTGCCTAAACTGTGATCTGTGGAGAATACCGTTCAACTTATGACAGACAAGAGTCGTCCTCGCGAGTTATTGGGCTAATTCCTTGCCAGTCAGTAGACGCGATGCCGAGTGGATGTTTACCTTTATTTGTAGATTGTTGAATTAATAGGCGACCGTGGTGTAGTGGCTAAGCACGCTGATTTTAAGGCGTCACCGCTCCGAGGTCCCGGTTTAGAAATCAATTTTTTTTACAGGGTGTAACAAAAAGGTGAAATAAAATTTAAAGCACGTGTAGAGTAGTAAATGTGAAGTTTCTATGCAAAACCACAAACTCATGCGAGTATAAATTACGGAGTAAATTGATGTTCAAGTTTTAACAAAAACTTATCGGTGACAACCTTAAATATCAGCTGTTAGGTGTGTGTGTGTGTGCGGCGGGCGAGGGTTGCGGGTCGGGGTTCGCTAAAGAATGACCGCAGATTCAGGGTTGTCAACACTTTTGGTAAAAAAACAATTTATTTACCTAGTATGGGAACAAAGGTGTTTTTTTTAACTCAAACTTTTACTACTTCATGTTCACATTACATACCCCTAAATATTATTTCGCCTTTTTGTTACATCCTGTATATTGTCTCCGGTCTTTGTGTTGTGGTACCACTGTTGTTTCTGACTTCCATAACACAAGTGCATTAGCTACTTACTTTGGGATCAGAGCAATGTATGTGATTGGTGTCCAATTAATTTATTAATTATTTATTTAATATTTTAAAATAGAAGATTAGGCTTAGTTTCACCATCTTTAAAAAACATAATTATAACTTCCGTGATTATTGAATGATGTTCAATTTATTTGCCTGTTTTGTAATGCTTGGAATATAATGTACGATGTTTTAACCAGAATGAATTTCAAATTGTTGCCCCTTACGGTATGTTTACAATGGTTATAAGTTTCTGATTACGTTATCTATCCATCACATCATAAGAAATTACGTTAGATATTTGAATTATTCGCTGGTTAGTGTTTATTTTTCGATTTTAATAAAAAAAAACCGCCATTTAAAGCTGCGAGGACGTCCAGTCAAATTAAAAAGTAGTAAAGTTAGCCTGGAACATCCCACTGCTGGGCAAAGGCCTTACCTCAACTATGAGAAGTTTAAACCATACTCCACCACGCGGGCTCAGTGCGGGTTGGTGGAGGGGTGTTTGCAAGGCAAGCGACTAACCCAGCTGTCAGATTTTATCAAGCCGCCCATAAGGCCTCTAAAAAAAATTCAAAAATTCAAAATTACTTTATTTTGTACATAGGCTATTGCTAGCACTTATACACGTCCCAACATTGGCCCTACCACAGCTTCGGGACAATTGTGGGCTAGTGCTGAGAAGAAGCTGCGCAACAAACTCAGTCACTATTGTCAATGCCTCTTTTAAAAATATTAAAATTAAATATTCTTACAAGCTAGACCATACATTGTTATCGTTCATATAATCATTTATTCTTTAATATTCTTTAGTCATTAAACATTGTTTTACAATAGATTTGAATTTATGTAAAGGTAATTCAATTATATTTTGAGGCAATTTATTAAAGAAAGTAATACATCTTCTAATAAACGAGTGATTAACCTTCTGAAGTCTGAAGTTTGGAACGGCAAGTTTATTCTTGTTTCTAGTATTGAAATCATGTAAATCACTTTTTTTAGGAAATAAGTGCAAGTTTTTACGAACATTAATAAAATTTTCATAAATAAACTGTGAATATACTGTAAGTATCTTGACTTCTTAAAACAAATCCCTTATCCGCTCTGCAGTCCAATGACACAACAGTGCCATTTTCTTTTTTACGGTAAACTGTCCGTGGTACTACAGTGCCCACCACTTGAAAAGTATGTATTAAGTATAGTATATATATATTTTAAGTATAGTATATATTATAGTATAGTAAGTATATTATATTTTCAACTTTTTATATATTTATAACTATTACCTATCTACCAGTATTTTTGTTTTCGTAATCACAACTATACTTTTCTTTATATAATCGTTTTTATCGCGCGACATGTCGCGCGATTTTTATCATGCGACCGTCGCGCGATATCGCTGGACAGTTTTCCCACATCATAGTCTGACAGCGCGGACAGTCGAGAGTCGTCAGATTTGAGATTGTAAATAGCCCGTACAGCTCGCTTTTGCAGTATGAATATTGTTTCAATATTCATACATAGAACATGTCATGTCATGTCTCTGACTAGGCTTAAGCTTTGTCAGAGGCCTTATGGGCGACTAATATCAACCGATATTAGCCGGGACCAACGGCTTAACGTTCCTTCCGAAACACGGTGATGCTCATGATGTACGTCACTTATATGGTCGGAATGGTCACCCATCCAAACACGACCACGCCGTAGGTTGCTTCACTTCGGTATCACTACTAAAGCGCTGCTACCACTGCGCTACGAGAAAATTAAATATCGAAAATTTACAACTGAAAACGTTAAATGTATTAAATTAACAACATACTTATTACGTTTTTCGCTCAGAGTTTATTTCTCTATGTTTCAGGTAATAACCTGTCACCTTCTTCACCGTTCTTCATCGTTGTTGAATAAGGTATGTATTCTATTTCACTATTTTACATTGTCTTAGTAGCACCGCCGCCACATTGGTGTTACAATTTTGTCGCCACATTTTAATCGCGCCATATTTAACGATCCAGACACGTCCGGGACACAAAAAATGTAATGCATTTTGTGTTAAAATGTTAGAGCTTTTATTGTAAGAGTGGTGTCGCGGGTTCTTATCCCGCTAGGGGTAAATTGTAGTGATTGAGCTCGAACATTAGTACCTAAGTCATCGATGTTTAGATGTAATAAAGTCTTTATGCGAGACGCTCCCGTAATGATTATTTTCTGTTATTCGTAATACAAGGAAGAAATATACTTTCTTTGAAACCACAAAATAAGTGTGTTGTTTGGCGCAAATTTATATATTTATGGCACCACAATTGTCTTAATACAAAAACGGCGCAGATGTGCTTGCTTTATACTTCTTTATTTAATTATTACCAAACCAAAGCTTTTTCTTAAAATGTTATCCAAATCAGAATTGACGGTTATACATACTTGCAATAGGCCCCAGCTAATATGATTGATGTAAGTCATTGAGCTTATGGGCAGCTTGATAACATCTGACAGCAAGTTTTGTCGCTTGCCTTGTAAACACCCCTAACTCCGTCAATGCTCAGTGAACCCACGTGATAGAGTAGGTTAAGTATGGGTCATACTACCTCGTACTTGATTTCAGGTCCTTGTTTAGCAGTGGGATGTTCGAATTTGAGTACTTCGAGTCGGATAACTTCTGCTTTTTTTCACCACAGAACACGAAAAAATAGCTTTGAAAATCCTCTCTAACAAGTCGACGATTAAATTAACACAGGCACGGAATACCCAAATTTAACCCACAAGCTGTAGCCATAAATAATTTTAATTTTATCTTGTTATTGCATGTCGAAAATAATTTTTGGTGTGCGTGCTGAACCGTCTGACTCGGGGGCTACCATAATAGTATCGACATCATAATAATTAAAGGATCACAAATCATTCCAATTATTAATCAGATGGGTATACTTATCTATACTTATATTATAAAGCTGTAGAGTTTGTTTCATTGTATATTAGTTTGAATGCGCTAATCTCGGAACTACTGGACTTGAACAAAATATTTTTGTGATAGATAACTTTGTTATATAAAAATGGTTTAGGGCTTATAATACATCACGTTGCGACGGGAGGGGAGGGAGCAAACTCAAAACGCACGGACCATGTCGCGGGGGGCCATTATATTAAATATACAGAATTATCTAACGAACATTGTATCTAGTATAAACGGCTAAACCAATTATGATGTTTAAAAAAAAAGATTTTAGACCTATATAGAAATAGGTCATAAGACAGTTTCAACATCGACAAAAGTTTGTACGGTTGTACAGTAAAGGATCTTGACCAAAACTCTATAGAAACTCGGCCAACTTTGCGTCTGCATGCGTCTTTACAAAATGTTCGGATAAAATATATAAATATTTGAAAGAATACAAACGAAAAAATATTTTTGAAAAATATTAGAATTGGAATGTTAATGGAATGGAATTTAATGGCAGATTAAACATTTTGAGGTTATGTTTTGTGATTGCAGAGTAATTGCACCTCACCTACATTCATTTTGATACATTCAGAATATATTATAATTGTTATATTTTACTTAAGTAATTCAATACTTATTCACTAAGTTACCCATAAAATACCGGTGCAATTATAATTCAAACAAGATTTTTTTAAATATAAACTGCAAACACGCAATCAGGGCCCAGCTTTAGTCAATATCCTTTGATATCAAAACTTGTCTCATTCTCTTCAGCGGCAAGCATTTTATTCTGCGGTGCTGTTTTGGACGGAAATCAAGATTATTAAGTTATTATCAAGCTAGATAAGATGTCACGCGTATACACAAGAGACCAGAAATATTGCACGGAAGCTACTTTAATAATCTCTTTTATTAAGATTTCATGGTAGCCCCCCAGATAGCGTTTCAGATCGTTTGCGCAGTGTCCACTGTCCCTTGAACTAGGTTAATGGAGTCGCCACCTTCGTCCCTTTGGCAGCTTAGGTATACAGGACGTATTTGAAATGTTGGTTAGTGGGAAATGAGGTGACTAAAAGGGAGTTACTTTTATTTAGTTTTGAGTAACTAATACTCAGAACTATTATAACCACCTACAAAGAGGCTCATAGTAGCCAATTTTTTTGTCAGTTTGAGCACTGAGCGTGGTAGTTTCTCAAAGGGTAAAATTGTCTGGGATTATTTCATATTTAGATTTATAGAAATAATGTTCGTTATTGGTTGTCTTTTAAACGGCCGTAAACCGACGCATGGCGAGGTGCCGGCGAAGCGAGTCTACTTACCTTATTATTTTTATCATTAGTTTTTATTGTTAACTGAATTTGTTTACTATAGTAGACCTAATAATATGCAAGTCTTGCAACACATTGTGTTAAATTTTAATTTAAGTGTTAATTTTAACACATCATCTTCATCGAGGGAAAAGGGTCACTTCATAGTAGTCTTTAACATAAAAAAACATAACAGCAAAAGAAGTCAAGGAAACTATCCTGTTGCGAGAAATAGCAAAGCAAAATAAATAATACAGTCGACATTGTAGCAATATTTTATTGTAGAACTCAATTAAACTTTTATAATCTGCGTCAATGATGGAAAAATGGAAGCGATGGAAAAAGTTTTGTATTTAAAGTTTTTATAACTTCTGGTTTCATCAGATATCAGGACATAACAAAGGATTAACATAAACATATTGTGACCACTTTAAAAAATCTTTGCCAGTGTGTTATATGTACTCTTTTTTTATACGTACTTGTTACATCGATAATGGATATGTATAGTTATTTCTGCTATGGCATCAACAAAAATACGGCTCTATGCAATATTTCTGAGCATGGAAGTTAAAACATCACCAAATCGACCTAAAAATAGCTATCATTATAATTTCCTCTCGAAAATGTCAAATCAATATTGAAAAACATTCCACCGTAAAATTAAGAAAATTATGAGTTTTCATAAAAAAGGGCCTTTTATTTTCCCTGAAAAGGTTTCATTATTAGTACCTTTTACGGAGCTTGTTAACGGAGTGCCCCAAATCTTATTATGAGGGATTCCACTCGAATTTCCGATAATGTGAAGTGGGGCGCCTGAGTATTCGCTCAAAGACAGCTTCGTGTTATATGTGGTGTTATATAAAACCTTTTTTGAATTTATGATTAACTTAGGGCCGATTTTTCATTGGTCACATAAAACTTATCAGACTGATAAATTAAAAAGCGACAGATTTAAAAAAAATGACAGGTACCTACGATTCCTGACAATCAGGTGACGTATTCAAATTAGCCATATTGTATTTTGTTCGACGAATATTTCTTATCTGACTATTGAAAAATCAGCCCATAATGAATTTATTAATTCACAATGTCATAAAACATAAAAAAGTACGCGATAATTACATCTGTCACTTTGACAGCTATCAAACCTTGGCTTAGGCCCGTATTTTTGGGTTATTTTTTATTTAAATGTAAGATAAAAACCTTGTGTTCATAATTTGTTAATTTAAAAACAGTTAATAGCTCAAGTTTATGTTTATAACAAACCAGATACCCATATTTTAAGCATTGCCATAAAACGTAATCGGATAAACCTACTTGTCATTATTTTAAGGGTTATGTAGCCGAATGGCAAAAAAAGGAACACTTATAGTTTCGTCAAGTCTGTCAGTCTGTCCGTCCGTATGTCACAGCCACTTTATTCTGAAACTATTAGTATTACACCGATAAAACTTAGTGGGTAGATGTAGCCTAATAACCGCTTCACGATTTTCATATTAAAAATAAAAATAATGATTATAAGGGGGAGGCTCCCATATATAGAACTAAAACCTAACAGTATATTTTTTGTCAAACATATGCGTGTAGGGTGTCTTTGGATAGATCTTTTAAAATGACATCGATGTTCCCGAAACTATTTTCAATAAAAGTCTAACCTTTGAGAGATAGACGCTTCCAAAGTGGTAAAATGGGCGTCCCCCATCTAACTTTTAAATAAAAAGGTGTTAATTTTGGAAAAAATACATGATGTAGATTTTTTTAAAAGACTTAACGAAAATTGGTTTGAACGAGATCGAACTAGTAGTTTTTGAGATACAGCACATTTCTGATAACCACAAACATAACTTTGTGATTCATACAAATATTGTGGTATTTTGGCTAAGTGGATCTATAATTCAGTTAAAGTTGGCACGGAACCCTCAGCGGGCGAGTCCGACTCGCACTAGCCGTTTTTTATTAAATGAGTAAAAGCAAATGACCCACTTTTAACATGATATACTACAAGTACCTACTCACGTTATCGTGACAAACTAATATTTGGTGGACTGACCCATTGTATGTCAGTATTTCGACAATTATCATACTTAACGTGCGGTTATGTCTTCGTGACAGTAGTAGAAAGTCTATGAGTTACTATACAAACACAATAATTGGTATATAAAAAATACAGTAAAAATGTACCATTACTACAATCAGATAATATGATTCATCGTTGTCTTTATTGACACCTAATACTGATATTGCGACCGAATATCTGATTAAATTTAAGGTTTTTATTTGGCGTAGGCCTTTATTAGTAGTGTATAAACGTACAAAAGTGACTTCATTTATTTTTTCACACTCCCAAAAAAACATTGAATTACTCGTACATCCTTGAAGTAATTCTGTCGGTGTTGTGACTACGACAAAGCTCAAAAATTGTCTTGATGATTTTCGCTATCAAAATCCTTCCCCAATATTTAAAGTACGAGAAAAAACTTAAGATAACCACGCGTTGACTTTCCTCTCAAGAGGAAAGTCTACGCACCATTTCCAAACGTATGCTTCTAAAGTACAGTACACCCCGCACGTCAGTTTACACATTTTAATAAAAATGTAGTCCTTATTACAAACACATAAGATACCGCAGTGTTTACCTTGATGTGCTGTTGTCCGTACAATGCGTTGCCCTATCTACACAAAACCCACTCGTAAAAAAGATGTTGTATTGTTTCAATATCAGCTTAAGGCTGACAACAACTGTCTTGAATCCCACTTGATTGTCTTATATATAGATGACATAAGCCAAGGCTTTGCCCGTATCATTTTCGTTGTATCGAAGAAAAGGTTTTTCTTTAATAATGTGTAACAACTTCATCAGACCCTAAAATTTAGACCTAGAATAGACCTTATCAAATCTAATCTAGACCTAATCAAAGCTACAGAACCTTTTATGAGATGAGTAGGTAGAAACAGATTGTGTGCAATATAGCATTTCAACCAGGCGAGATAACTGCGGATGTTGACAAATGTATTCTATTGAGTTTGTAAATTTTATTTTATTCCAAGCAAATAATCATCTAATCTCCGTATTTCAGTCCAACAAAAAAGCTTCTCATCTGTTTCACAAAACGCTTTCTACTAAAAAAAGCTTTCAAAAAGCTAACTTGGTAAAAAGATATCAGGATTTAGCATCTCTCATCAAGTGTTGTTAATAATAAGGTGTTTTCCCCGCTCGCGACGAATTTTTATTGTAATTGTGTGTAATACAGTAGCTCCACTCTTGCTAGGAACAACATAATGACGAAACAGTTTTTTTTTTTTTTTTTTCATTAATAAAACTACAGTCCACAGACTCTTTGGTCCGTGCCTTTTTTGATTTAGGTTTTTGTTATGTGTGTTACTTTTTATTTTTGCTCCGCGCAAAAATTTACAGTGCTTTTTACAATACTTATTACTAGGGTTGTTAGTTTATGCTATAACTCTCTTATAAGTTAAACATCGTCTCTTATTTCTACTTAAGATAACTATATATATTTTTTTTAGTTTTTTTTTGTTTTTTTTTTTTTGTTTTTTTTTATTTTTTTTTGTTTTTTTTTTCTTGTGTTGTTGTTATAGTTGCTATTTTCTTTTTCTATAATTATTTGTACATGTGCATATATTTTTGTTGTATTGTTTTTTTTTATTATTATTATTATTATTACATATTTGTATTATTCTATAAGGTTTTGGAATTCTATTATCCTTGTGATTTTGCTATACAATATTAAACAATATTGCTCTTATTCTAGTTTGTGTTAGTGATTGTGTTTGTGTTTGGGGAGTAAAGTAATCCCTCTACGTCGTCGCCTTTAGGTACTAAGATGTTCTTAGTGACTTGGTTGATAGAGTTAGTTATGTTAGTGGATTGGCCAATATCTTGTTTCGGACTTGCTCGTCGCCCCTGCGCATGGCCATCCGCAGGTTGTAGTCCCGGATTATTGTTGGTGTGGCCTTCTCTGCCTGGATTATCAGACGAGCTGTGGCGTCGTCGGTGGCATTGTCTGTGTAAGACAAACGAAACAGTTTTAATAGTTTTTAATTGTATCAACTTATCTAAACTTTAAGATTTTTTTAATATGGCTTTGCTATTGACTCTAGGCTGGACCACGCAGCTTAGACTAATAAGAAGTAGACAAATCTTAACAAAAAAACATATTTTTTACCTTGTCCTACAGTTTTTTTTTAAATAAATGACTGTAACATTCGACCGAAGGCGCAGCGTAAGATGTCCACCGACAAGATGGAGCTTGTAAAGATCGCAAGATCACATTGGAGACAAACTGCTAGCTACCGGTCGCTGTGGAAAAAGTGACATGTGTGCAAGCAATATGTGTAACAATCAACATTTTGAAATGCACTGGGATGAAGTAAGATATAAGTTTTTGTAAGGCAAGCACCTTTGCGAACGTTCAGAGCTTATCGGCGCTTGTTTGTTGCAAATTTTTCACACGAACAAAGCTCTGATGAAAGTTTTCCCTAAGAACTGATGCAAGAACCTCAGTTTAATACTTTACTTAACAGGCATGGAATGCTTGGGAATCTTCTTCTTCTTGATCACTTCATAGTATAAAAACAAAGTCTGTATGTATGTATGCTTTAATCTTCTAAACTACGTAACGGATTTTAATGCCTCTTTAAAATAGATAGAGTGATTGAAGAGGAAATTTTAAATGTAAAATACATTCATAATAAAGTAGTAAAACACTGATTATTTAAGAGGTATCTAAGTGAAGTCGTAAAAACACATTTTTATGCACTTACTTTGCAAACTCTGGTTGCACCTAAAGAGACGGATCAAACATTGTACACGTTTGAGGCCGGTGTAGTTTGCTAATATAACATGAAAACAACTCTTATTTAGCGCGTTATACACCACTTAAAACTCGACTACGAGTGGATTCAATTTCATGAATTTACTTTTTTTATTTGATTTCTACCCCGAATAGCACTAGGAGGAGATACAAAATTCGCTCAGTACCGCTCGTCGTATACAAATTGGTAATACTGAGTACGCATGTATCATGTCCTAAATCTGTTCACCCACAAATGTTCCACAATCAAACACGGCGTTGTAAATGTTTATTATAGCAATTTTATTTACGAGGCCCAGCTAAATCTAGATCGTCGGCAAAAAAGTACATTAACCATTAAACGAACGCCGTAAATTTCACGGATGTGTGTTCTGTAGGGGTGGTAAAAGCCCTTATTGAAAATGTTCTAGGTTTTTCTTGATCAATTTAGATAAAAAAAGTTATGAGCTTTGTCAGTTATTAAAAGATTAGGCACCTTTTTAGACGCTCTGCATTTTTAATTAGCATGAGAGTATTTTTTTGTTTTGAACTAGAAAATGGAAAGCAAACTCTTTAGGATTTTTTTTGCTATTTGATGATAGTACCATTTTTTTTGCATTTCCATTTTTGATATAAAGCGTTTAAATATCTATATTTTTTGTGAGAGTTACTATTCATAATTTAAACCACGTTTTGTGAAATGCTTTCGAAGTGTCGTTGGGATTAAGAAATAGTCAGGGAAATGGCTTAAATAATATTGGTTTAGTAAAGGGTGATTCTACAAATTAAAAACTTTATGTTGATAGTTCGTACTAATTATTTCAATTTGTCCCAAAACAGCACAACAGCTGCAAGACCATTCAGACTTCAAGCTAGAACACCCGGGTTAAAAGCTTGTCAAAATAAGCTGTTATGTAAATAAATTGAGTTTCCTTTAGTCGTTATTCATGCGTTAAAATATTTGTGTAATTTCCCATTTACCATTTGTTTGGCGAAAGTTCATGATAAATATTATGTTGAGAATGTTAAACGCTCGTTATTATCCTAAAAATAACCTAATTTAAAGTTCTCTTCATAAGAGCACGAAAGTCGGGGAAAATGAAAATATTTACGTAACTTTTTGAAACTTCTCACTTGATGTTTGATGTTTTTAAATAAAGACCAATTTCACCAACGTCAGATAAGACTTGTAGTTAATAATAATTAATAGTTAATTTATAGTTTACCTTCAGCTGTATGCGAAAAACTATCACAAGAAAACTTAAAAACTAATAAATTATTTCTTATCTAAATTGTAGTTATAATTTTATAATTATTATTAGTGCACATTGTTGGATATGAAATAAACTTAAGACTTTTTAATGATCTCTTAAGTTAGATTTAAATCCTAAACTCAGCCTTACACCTGCCTGGTTCTTGTCAACTAGACAATACATAGAATATTTATTTATGTTTTACTGTATTACCGATCTGCTCATCTCACATAATTCCATTTGTTATTGGCCTGTTTATTTTCTTACTGTACTAAATTTAACTCATTAGCATCACAATAAACCTCCGTGGTTTTTAGATGTTAATATTTTGAATATTCTTTTAATTTTGTTAATATGATAATAAATAAATAAATAATAACTTATCCGGCTAAATAAGTATAAAACGAGCGATTTTAATGACTTTTACATGAACGATTGCTGACAAATACGTGACGTTAATTGTTTTGTATTATATTCGAGGAATCTTCCTTAGTAGACGTTAGTAAAATCGAAACTAAATCGGTCGTTTTATACTTATTCAGTCGGATAAATCTTATATGAAGTTGTTAAATCGACCATTAGTCGAATTAATGTATTTCCTTTTTTTTTTCTTTCTTTACATATAAAAATAATAATAAAACTAACACTGTACCCTAAATTGAACTATTTATAGTGGAATACTAAAGTATAATAATAGAAGTTATTGAAAAACACAAGAAGGTATCGACGGTGGCGACATTGTAAAATGTTACGACTCGTCAGAACGGTCCACCAGAGAGAGGTGTTTTGATTTTTTGTCTAAATTCTTGCAGAATCCTTATACAATTACCAAGGATCAAAATCAAAATCAAAATCAAAAATAATTTATTCAATTTTGGACACAAAATGCCACTTATGAACGTCAATAATTAGTGTAATATCAATCAATTTTGACCCGTATGGGGCAAGAACATGTCTCCTTATCTTTTGGGCCCTACTAGCGCTTCGAGACAAAACACAGACAATTTGGCAAGTGCTGAGAAGAAACGCCGGAACAAACTCAGTCACCGCTAGCTGCCTCAAAAATGATACAAATCAAAATAAACAGGTAGGTACATCAGTTTGGTGCAGGCTGGACTGTCCATACATTTTCGTCATTAAGATAGTCTTGAATTTTATAATACCCCTTCGACATTAGGGTAGTTTTGACATGTAACTTAAATTTGTGATTAGGTAGTTCGATGACATTATTAGGTATATTGTTGAAAAATTTAACACAATTTCCCAGGAATGAATTCATTGTTTTGGCTAACCTGAAGTTTGGAATGACAAGTTTGCTTTTATTTCGTGTGTTATACGAATGTATGTCACTTTTTTTCATGAAAAAATCTAAATTTTTACGTACGTACATGATATTATCAAATATGTATTGAGAAGCGACAGTGAGGATGTTAATTTCCTTAAAGAATTCTCTCAGGGATTCGCGGGGACTAAGTTTGTAAATGGCACGAATGGCTCTTTTCTGTAAAATAAAGATGGTATCGATGTCCGCAGCAGAACCCCACAAGAGAAGACCATAAGACATTATACTATGAAAGTAACTAAAATACACAAGCCTGGCTGTTTCAACATCAGTCAAATGTCTAATTTTTCTAACCGCAAAGGCAGCTGAAGCGAGTCTCCCAGCCAGAGCGTCAACATGTGGTCCCCACTGCAATTTCGAATGGAGCTGCTGGATTCCGCGCAACACACATTGAGTATTGCTGGTCTAAGCGACATTTGTTTGTTCAGCTTTGACCTTGCCCCTGAACCATTGCAGTCCCTCTGTTGACGGTAGATTATCAGTTGAGCCCGCACTCCGCATCACGTTCTGTGACCGCGATCGGCCTTCACAACGAAAATAAACCTCTTTTTCCAATGATTGTTGTATTTAAAATTGTAGATACGATTAGTATAAAGGTCAGGTCAGGGTTTTGAAATGACATTATTAGCTACTTCATCCATCACAAAAGTGCCTCTTGAAAACGTTGTTAGCAATTGATGGTATTTGGAATCAGAGCAATGTATGTGATTGGTGTCCAATATTTATTTATTATTATTATTATTAATATTTATGGTGTGACTACGGCGTATCAAGGGCATGTGGCGGCAACCATCTCTTGCAGCCGGAAAAGCCGTCTGTAGGTATTTAAGATTCTTTTTTATTTAAACGTGGTTTATCAAAATATTTTAGTTTCTTAGAAACTTTTGGAAACGATTAACGTTGTTAGTATCAACAATATGTTCTTGATACTTATTGATTGACTGTTAAATACAGATGGCACTGTTACATCAAAAAAGGACACATTAAAAAAAGTACACTTGGAATTAAGACGCCTTTAAAGAACTGACTTAAAAGCTTAAAATAACGAATTAGTCTTCTAATAAAAAAAAAACATTCTTTGGGAGTCGGTGCATGATAATTGTAGACAGTTGGTGTACAAAAACTTTGACATCGACATTATGCACCGACTCCAAAAGAATTTATTTCTCTTTATTAGAAGACAAATGCGTTATTTTAAAGTTTTAAGACAGTTTTTTTAAGGCGGTTTAACTTTTTAATTTATTTCATGGTTTTTAGTCATTACCCATATCTCAAAAACTATTGGACCGATTTTACTGAAATTTACACTGTACCCTAAGTTGAACCACATTTGATTGAACAGAAAAATAAATAACATCGCTTTGACTTCTGGGTTTCGAGAAATCCTGAGACAAACATACAAGTAAATATACAAAAATGCATACAAATTCATACACATCATAATCACAAACTCTCTTTCATTTCAGTAAGAAATCAATAATATATAATAAAACCATTGATCAGCAAAAAATGAAAATCGAGGAAACGCACATCTTCCAACGGATTTAAGTATAAGTTTTCTAGAGGATATAAAGTTACATTCGTTTTTTTTTTTCATATTTAAGCTATCGTCCATTAACGTGGCATAAGACTTCCGCCGGACAGACGATCTCGTGAAGATCGCAGGATGCAGACCGCTTGTGATCGGTCATTGCGGAAAACCGTGGGGAGCACTATGTTCTTTGTATCTCTGTCGCACTTCGGCGTACTTAATCTGTGGTGGCGTTGCTTTAAAAATGATAGTTCAGATTAGAATGATCGACCCTGAGAAACGATCAACAATTTTGTAATTCAAATTCATGGATTTTAGTGTGAAATGGTCCTATCGTCTGGTCATACAGTATTTCAAATAGCCTATCTCTAAAACTACGTTTCCACGAAATCTATTGTGTTACAAAATAGCGTAACATTGTCAACCACGAATTATTCCCGAAATATTTCGACCCGAAATTGAATGGAATAATCAAATAACATTTTATAACTGAACCTGCGGTGGACAGACGCCTTTAACTATATCCAATTATGAACTTGTCGAGTTGTTAATTATCAGAGGGTCAACAAATAGAGGTCCCCATTGGAAACGGTGGCCGGCTGGGCAAACAGTATGAGTACTCAATACAAATGTAGCGTGAATAATAATGTGGGTAAAAGAGAGACTTTCACAAAAATATACTAGTAATTCTAGGGGAAAACAACCATATCGGTTGCTGACTTGAAGGTCTCGCAAAAGTATAGTGATTGCATTGCTCATAGTAGGCAATCGCTGTCACAGGACATTACTTATAAGTTACTTTTCAAATTTCTCTAGTGGCTTTATTGAAAGACTGGCCAGAATGGCTTGTTAAAATATTTTTAGATAACAACTTGCACTCGCGTAAATGTCGGATTAAAAAAATATGTGTTATTCTGATGTATGAGCTATATTATTCTAGAGATTCATCGAAATACATACAGTAGTGTTTACAGGAAGAAGGAACAAACATACACACTCATTAGAGTGATAGATTAACTAAGGGTGACAGTTTGCAATTGAAAGCTCCAAGCAATTCCGTATTGTTCGTTCATTGTTTGATAGTACTGCGCCTAATATCAATGTTTTCGTACTACTCTGAAACATGATATTCATAGCAAACACATTAATCAAAATGTAAAATTAGCCTTACCATTAAGGCGTTATTTACTCGCACAATATAGAATGGTCTCTTTATCGCACTGCTATTGTAAGACCATGCTAACTCAAAAACAAGCATTTTGCAGAAATGATTAAACACTGATTTCTTTCTCCATGTAATAGATAATACAAAAGTTAGCACTTTGTTGAAATTGGGAATGAAAATAAGAAATTCCTTTATTACGGAATTGTTTTTAAAATAACAGGTTCTCAAGTAATTTCAATGTTTTGAGTTGATACAGTATCGTACGAGTTTTTTTTTGTTGACAAGTTTTGTGTATTTTTGTTGTTCGTCAATTTTTAAGGCTACGTAGCTGAATGGCAAAAGATGGAACCCGTATAGATTCGTCAAATCTGTCAGTCTAACTGTCTGTCTGTCTATCCGTCCATAAGTCACATTAACTTTATTCTGAAACTATTAATATAACACAATTGAAACTTAGTAGGTAGATGTATCCTGATAACCACTTTACGATTATCATAAAAAAAGATATTTAAAACTGGGGTCCCGTACATGAAACTAAAACGATTTTTTTAAATGAAGATAAAAAATGTTTATCATGATTTCAAATTTGATAATATAAATGTATAACGCGTATTAAAATATAACAATTACAAATTTAAACTTTGAAGAAGATTTTTCGTTAAAACATATAGAATATTGTCATATATTTTATTTATTTAATTTACATGAAGTGGCTCTTTTTCTTATGAAACCATCAGTACTTTTGCAAAAAGACAAGTAAACCTCTAGTCCTAATCAATAGTGCTGTACCATTACTATGCTTTACGGCGATTTTACTTGCTAGTGATGACGTAAAAAAAGTTTATGGAAAATTGCACTGCGCCTCTAGCGGTCACTCGCAGAACTAAATTTTTCCATACAGTTTTTTAAAGACGTCGCAGGCGAATAAGCCGCCGTAAACTCATGGTAACAGTACAGGTCGCAGTTTTTTCAGGGTTAATTGTAGGTTTCTATATTTCTCACAACGACTGCTGTAGTTTTGGTCGCAGTTTCTTCCTTAACATTGATATTCTGGACCTTTTTATCATAGCACGTAGTGTTAGTCACCGGGAACCCATAACTTAATCGCAATTTTCTTCATCGATTTTCATTTCCCATTAAACGATTCGCAGATGTTTCAAAATAATATTCAACAAATTCTAGAATCTTGTCACATGAATGCTTATTATCTACAAACTCACTTCATCGTTACTTCTTTTCATAAATTACGTATTTTATCGAAGTAACGTTAGCTTTCTATTTTGTTACCCATAATTTTATTTCCACGTAAGTTTCAATATGCAGAATTCTTGAAACATCGAATTTTACTTCACTAAAGTCCGTATTTGCAAACGAATTTGTTACTAATCTTATATTGCATACTTTATAAATAGACAGTTTAAAGCATAACTGATATAAATATGTAATATATATTGATCTTATAAATAAACTGCGTTAATCCAAACTCGCCGTGTTCTCCTCGCCGTGGTACTAGTCTGCTCGATACTAGAGTGTAATTCAAAAGCCGGAGGCGCGGAGGGAGAGCAGCCTCCGCCCGCTGTAACAAGGTGTAGGCACCCGCGCGAGCCGGAGCGGCTGAGGCTGGCAGCAAGCCGAAGCTGCGTAGGCGAGCGTGGGTGACTGCGCCTTGTTACGCAAGGGCGACGAGGCTGCTATTCCCGCAGCGCCGGAGACGAGGAAATCCTAATGCATGCTGCTTGTTTGCATGCCTGCTTGCATGCTGCATGCATACCTGTTTGCTTGCATGCATTTATGCATGCCTGCTTGATTACTTGCATGCATTAATGCATGCATGTATGCCTTCTTACTTGTATGCGTATGCATGCGCATGCTATCTTACTTGCATGCGTATGCAAAAATATATGGGACAAACAAGTTTTTATGAAAGGTTATATCGATAACTTAATAATTCTATGAAACATTAGTTTGGTATATCGTTATTCTGCTTAACAAAACAGTTGCGAAACATTTTTTTGGTGAACTGTTATTCGATGTTATGAAACGACGATGAATAACTATTCGATTAAACAAGAAAAAAAGATATTAACATTCATTGAATAGTTTTGTGTGAAATGAAATTCGATATCGAAAAATTCTGTATTATGATAGATACCCGTTAGTCACCATAGTTACTTCCAGTTCACACTATAAATCAACTAAAATTAGTTTTAATTAAGTACCAAGATAGCTTATGTACCGTAATAAAACAAGAATTACTATTGATGTCAGAAAACCGTGAATAACACACAATATATGAATAATAAATATATCTTTTTGAAAAAAAAATCAGCTGTTCCATACATTTTGACCGCGCGCCAATCGAACTTTTGTATGGAACAGCTGATTTTTTTTTTCTCGATATCACTATTGCTCCCATAGTAAAAGTTGTTCATATTCATCAGTGGAGTCTTTACACAAAATTTCGGTACTGATAAAAAAAATCAACCTGTATATACACCATAACCAAAAACGATGCAGAATAGCGCGGGGAGTAAGTATAGCCATTCAGTCATAAATAGTGATTTTTAACTCAAAATCTTAGCTGTTTCTTACGCTATTTGAACGACAGTCTTATTGACGGATCGGGAATATTTTTTACGAATTAAAATGGGTTATCAGCCATTTGCTGTCTCAGCGAGCCACAGCCAGAGACAAGAGCTGCGGACGAATGCTCAAGGCTTAAGCCCAGGGCCTGACCAGATCAGCTCTCGCCTCACTAATGACACGGAATAACGCCGTCATGTTTTTTGTAGGTAGGCGGGCTCCAAAGCCTGGAGCCCCACATCACCCCCAACTGCCCCCGAAGTCGGAGGGTATCCATAAGATAATTTTCCTGACGCAAAAAAAGTTGAACATATTACTAGGACAGTAAAAATGCCTACATAAATAGTAGATACGGAACCCTTCGTGCACTAGCCCGACTTGCACATGGCCGGTTTAGTTTTATTATACACAGTTGATAACATACACCGAGAGCCCATAAAAATGGCGGCACCTCATTAAGCGAACACGCTAATTATGGACACGATAACAGACAAACACTTTCTGAAACATTAGCTTTTTAGCCTAAACACAGTAGAACTTTATACAGAAGAACCACAAATACAACCAAAATCTGCATCAGAGGGTAGAATATAAAAGGCACCCAGCGCCTGTTTTACCATCGACAAGCACTATAAATAAATTTTGGACACCAATCACATATAATGCTCTGATCCCAAAGTAAGTAGCCAATGCACTTGTGTTTCGGAAATCAGACACAACGGTGGTACTATAACACCCAGACCCGAGACAATATAGATAATTATGGTTTCTACATTGATTGCCCCGACTGGGAAGCGACCCTCGGAGCGGCGACGCCTTGAATCCCAGCGTGCTTAGCCACAACACCACGGAGATCGTCAAGCACTTATCATCATATCATCTTACAAACATATACTTACCGTCATGTCGTAAGAAGTAGTGTTGTGAAAAGACTGACCTAGTCAAGTAACCTAGTCAACTAATGTGAAGAATTCATACCATCATAAGTTGCAGTTGCGCTAGTAAAATTATACATGTTTGGCGTGACTAACTTAGTAAATGTATAAATTTCCAGAAGTCTGTTTTGAAAAGATAGACCAAAATGGAATTTAGTGAGTGGCCACGTTTTGACATCTAAAGTTTTGTTTGTTTGCAATCAGAGACTTCAATTTAATCAATTGTTGTTTTTAGTCGATTATAAAATATTCAAATAAAATATGTTTATCAAAGTTATGTTTCCTGCAATGACCATCATTAATTATTCTAATATTTTTTTTATGGAAAGTTCCTCCTGAAAACACAATAGGTAAAATCATACAAGAATATTGTTTTTTTTACTTTTACAAAAACTGTTATTTATCCTTATGAGTAATTGAATTGTTACAATACTATACTATGGGTACAACACTTGCAACATTAAAAAATAAAAAAAATGTTTGAAGCTGTCATTCTGGTTAGTACCTTTTCTAAATTACAGTCTTTCCGCTTCTTGTCAACGTGGCTTTGCGAATTTGGAATCATCACAAACTCTGAATCGATCCCTGGTAGTATTTAGATCTTGTAATTAAATACTTGCCTTGTCACAACAGTCAAAAGATGTTTTACTATCAATAAATAAGCAATGACCGATCGAATAATTCAAAAACGCCATAAAATTGAAGTATGAACAGATTACGTCACTGGTTACTTATTAAGACATTATGAAACAACTTGTCCGTGTATTGTTTTTAAATCTGACAAATGCGTCTCATATTTTTATTATCATTTATTAATAGGACCTGCTGATCTTTTATATGTTATGGTATTGAGGTAGATTGAAAGGGAAACAACTGATAAGGACTCAGACTCAAACAGCGCTAAAATATCTGGGACACAAACATATAACGAAATCAGTCTTCATATTACATGATGAATTTTAATATTATAATATTGACACGCCACATCTTAACATCTAACCCGAAAGTAGTAGTTTTTATTGTACTTATCAAGGTTCCAGTCGCATTATCACCTAAAGAGCCAAAATTGCTTGCAGCTCAAATCGTATTTTCTTTGAAATTACGCCTTTTTTGCCTCATGTATGCAAGCGGTTTTTTATTTGAAAGAACGAAGAAAGAAAGAACCTGTACCAAACATAGATGTTGATCTTATATTTTTTTATGAAGTTGCAATAATAGCAGTATGGTAGCAATAATCTCTTGGTTATTATGAAGATCTTTTGAAAATTGTGACCCATATTAAAAAGTGGTCAAATTTTTTTTAAAGACTTTTTTGCACAAATTTAGTGTACAAAGGTGGACTTAATGCTAAAAGCATTCTCTGCCAGTCAAACCTTTAGGTCATGCAGAAAGATAGCAACGGGTGCAGTGAAAAAAAAAACACACAAATTAAAATAGGTAAATAGTAACAAGAATCTAATAAAAATATTATTAAATTAAATAAATAACTATATCGATAAATAAATAAACTACAAAATATATATAAGTATATACATAAACATAAATAAAGCATAAATCTATACTAATATTATAAAGCTGAAGAGTTTGTTTGTTTGTTTGTTTGTTTGTTTGTTTGAACGCGCTAATCTCAAAAACTACTGGCCCGATTTGAAAAATTATTTTTACGTTGGATAGTCCATTTATCGAGGAAGGCTTTAGGCTATACAACATAAAGATACGACTCATAAGACCACAGCAGAAATGAAAAATGTTGCGAAAACGGGAGAAAGATATTCCTTTTGAGAGCTTCCGCTGCATACGCTGCGGAAACCGCTTAAGTTACACAAAAATCATGTATGACAGGATTGTTCACCATTAAGAGTTCTATAATAAAGTCCGCGACAGCATATGTCTATCTTTTATGGTTGACTTACTACAACCTTTTTTATTTTAATAAATTTGTAAAAAATAATGCATTATTTTTAGAGGTGTATTATACACACAGGTATTTATTTTTATCAAAATAAATACATTCATCATCACGAGCATTTCATTTAGAACAAAGTTGCCCTTTATATCATTTGATTCCAATAAATATCTTAGGAGCTATCACAGTTTTAACTCCGCACCAAAATAATGTTCGCAGCTTAAGTACAACGTGCGCTTGCGCTAAATATTATAAGGCTGAAGAGTTTGTTTGTTTGAACGCGCTTATCTCAGGAGCTGCTGGACCGATTTGAAAAAATATTTCTGTGTTGGATAGCTTATTTATCGAGAAAGGCTTTAGGATATAAAACATGACGCTGCGACGGGAGGGGAGGGAGCAAACTCAAAACGCGCGGACGAAGTCGCGGGGGACCGCTAGTACATACATATAATAATAATATTATGCAATTATTCACTCTTTCAGAAATGTACGAACTTTATTCTTGAAAGACAACTTTGCATTGGTTCTCTTTATATCCACGGGAAGAGAATTCCACAGTCGTGTTGCCGTCACTGTGAAAGACTTGGAAACGTACGAGGAACGGTGGGCCAGCGTGCCTAGCCGGAGATTGTCAGATGAACGGAGAGACCGATCATGGGTTTGACACAGATATGGAAACATGTTTGTCTTGAAGATAAGAAGGAGAATAGGGGTTATAAAGAATAGCGTGTAGAATGCAAAGAACTCGAGAGTCTCTACGTTGACGGATGGTAAGCCAATTCAGTTGTGCTCTGTAACTGGAGACATGATCGTATTTACGGAGGCCGAAAATGAATCTGATACAACTGTTGAGGAGACGTTCGAGTTTATCGATGAAGGCTTCAGTGAGATTAGTACAGCACGAATCAGCATAGTCAATGATAGGTATTACAAGAGTTTGCATAAGCAGAAGTTTTAAGGTATCTGATTTGAACGCACCATAACATTTAAAATTACGCGGCAAATCTATTAACGTTTTCAATTCGGATACTGGAAAGTCTGATTTTGTATATGGTTATGCAAAAGTGCCGACAGAAAAATAAAATATCTGTCATTTCCGGTGAAATGTCAGTCAAGACGGACAGGCGTAGATGACGTGGTAAGTAAATCCATGATTATTGATGTAATCTTAGGTTTTTTCGCTTAAAGTATGTTCTCTGCTTGTAGAAAAATATGTAAATATTACAATTTCATAAAGATTTACGCGAAAATAAAGCACCAACCTGTAAAATAACTTCCGTTAAATCCGGTCACCTTTTAAAAGGTAAAAGAGTATTTACATATTCATAGATTTTAAAAGGTATAAGGGAATATACCACTAATCAATTAAATTTGTTTTTGCATTGTATGACTTGGACCGTTTTCTCCTTCATTATGTAAAGTCCATTATTTAGTCTGGTACAGAATATTTATCAGTAACCTATCCTTTTAAGCTAACCTAATGCGAGATCAGCAAATCGAAGAAGCTTAAGAAGTATTAAGTCAGTCAGATATAGAAGAGGATGATCCATTTGGAGATGATGATGTTGCCGATTTAAGATGTTTATAAAGCCTTATTCCTACAATAAACGACTTGATAACTCTGGTACATTCAGTTTTTCATTAATATCTACTCGTATTCTAAAAATATTTAATTTATCTATAAGAATATCTCCATTTGCTATAGTGTTGATTTTAAAAGGCATACGGGTTGCTATAGTGATTTTAGGTCCCGATTTAGAAACTTGTCAATTTATGCTTTTGTTCTTTGTTGGGCGTGGATTTCTTCCGATGGAACTCTTAAAACATGGTGATAAACGAGCCATAAAAAATAAATAGTACCGGAAATAATGATCATTTTGTCCAAAAACTGATATTTTGTTGTTATAGTGCTAGTGTTAAATATGTTTTTGGCCATTTAAATTTTGGAAGTCATGTTTTATTCAAAATATCTATGTCATTGTCTTTTGTAATATAAAATAAACCCAGTATTGTCTACTGTTACTCCAAAACTTTAAAAATATGAATTTTGCAAAAAGCGGGTTTTGTATATATTGAAGGCTTCCTTTATTTAGGCATATGGGCTTCAATTTGAAGCCCATATGCCTAAATAAAGGATAACGAATTTGGGGTTATTTAGGGTCACAAACCCTTCCACTGACATACTTTTACATGCAGAAATAATCCCACGCTCATACGGAGATCATAAAACACTTTTTTTTAATTTTCATCACCCCGGGTTCGCACCATGAGAACCTTTAAAAAGGCATCTGGGCTGTAAGCTAATGTTTTGTAAAAATGGCATGGGCGTTACGAGGTTAAATGGGAGAAAGAATTTTAAGCGGTAGAGACTTCTTAAACAAGTAACAACCTTACGGCTGACCTCTGCCATGTGATCAGTCCATCCCAGCGTAGTGTCAATGATTAAACCCAAGTTCTTAACACTAGAACAGAAAGGAATTGTCATGCCTTCATATGTTATCGGATCAAGATCAACGGAACAAATTGATTCTGGTCGTTATTCCAATAAAAAAAAAAAAACATATTTTGTGCATTTAACGTCACACGTTGTAGATAGTAGTACAAAGCCCAAGCTACATACAAAGAGCCCTCTATAAATTCATTACTGCCAAAAATATTATATTATAATAATAAATCAAATAAATATTACGTGAGATATTTATTTTTTATTAATGTAGGTATTGTGTTTTTATTCTTGTCATTTGAAAGGTTTAGATCTTAAACGGATAAACGAAATAAATTTTGTTAGGAAGTTCACCGTTATGAAGGCATTAAATATTAATTTGTGATCGGAGAGTGTGGGTTGCAAAAGTGTCGAAATCGAAAGCTCGTGGAATACGAAATATTTGAAAATATATTTTGACTTCTGTTACTGTCTTATATTTTGAAACACACACATACACAATATAACATATAATTTACTAACCAAGAAAGAAAACTAAATAACAAAAAAAGCAAAAACGAGAGGAAAATAAAACACTACGATGAATAAAAGTATCCATGCCAGCTAATTAGTGCATGTGTGTGTGTGCGTGTGTGTGTGTATACCCATACATGAAACTAACATCGAAAGAAAAATGATGTCTTTTAAAATGACGGAGGTTCCTAAAGTCTAACGTTTGATAAATAGTCGCTTCCAAAGTAAAATGCCCCCCCCCCCCTCTAACTTCCAAACTAAGCAAATGTAAATTTGGAAATAAATAAATAATGTAGATCTTAACAAATACTTTCAACGAAAATTGGTTTGGACGGGATCGTTCAAGTAGTTTTTGAGATATAGCTAAGTAGAAGTAAGTAGATTCCCTGATTCCGTAAAAGTTGGTACGGAACCCTTAGTGCGCGAGTCTTTCTCACATTTGGCCAGTTTTTTAAGCAACACTGACCGCAGCCATTCACTTGCCGTCATATCTGTGACCAGCGGTCAACGCCGTTTGGTGTGTGGTTGGCTTATACCGTCGAAAAGTCGGTCCGTGTGCTAGAGGATTTATTTTTCAGCACTAATGCTACGTAGCATGCATGGACCAGATTGAACCCTTGATTAGTACACTAGTGTTGTGATAGGTTCACTGTTCGAATTTTATCGACATCGAGTTCAAATCAAATCATTTATTTGTGAAACACAGGTAAATAGATGTTAAGTGTATAAATAATGTGTATAGAGAGTGCGCTGTGATCAGCCTCAGCGGCATACAAATGTCCAATCATAAAAGAAGAAATTAATACATGTCAAAATTAACAATTAACAACAGAATCTACAAATAAGTACGAAATGTTACTATACTATACTCGTACTTATACTACAAACAGTTATTACAGTTTAATCAAAAGCTCATTTCTAATGAAATGTAACGTGTAGCTTTATTATCTATACTAATATTATAAAGCTGAAGAGTTTGTTTGTTTGTTTGTTTGTTTGAACTCGCTAATCTCAAAAACTACTGGCCCGATTTGAAAAAATATTTTTACTTTGGATAGTCCATTTATCGAGGAAGGCTTTAGGCTATATAACATAAAGATACAACTCATAAGACCACAGCAGAAATGAAAAATGTTGCGAAAACGGGAGAAAGATATTCCTTTTAAGAGCTTCCGCTGCATACGCTGCGGAAACCGCTTAAGTTACACAAAAATCACGTATGACAGGATTGTTTAGCATTAAGAGTTCTATAATAAAGTCCGCGACAGCATATGTCTATCTTTTATGGTTGACTTACTACAACCTTTTTTATGTTAATAAATTTGTAAAAAAATAATGCATTATTTTTAGAGGTGTATTATACACACAGGTAATTATTCTTATCAAAATAAATACATTCATCATCACGAACATTTCATTTAGAACCAAGTTGCCCTTTATATCATTTGATTTCAATACATAAATACCTTAGGAGCTATCACAGTTTTAACATAACTCCGCACCAAAATAATGTTCGCAGCTTAAGTACAACGTGCGCTTGCGCTAATATATTATAAAGCTGAAGAGTTTGTTTGTTTGAACGCGTTTATCTCAGGAACTGCTGGACCGATTTGAAGAAATATTTCTGTGTTGGATAGCTTATTTATCGAGAAAGGCTTTAGGATATAAAAGATGACGCTGCGACGGAAGGGGAGGGAGCAAACTCAAAACGCGCGGACGAAGTCGCGGGGGACCGCTAGTCGTTTCATAATTATGTCAAAGATCCAAGGGATATTTTCCCTAGCAACAACGGAAAAATAAGTAAATGGTTTGTATATTTTTTTTAAATCGGACCATTTGTTCCTGATATAAGCGCTTCCAAAAAACTCTTCGGCTTTACAAAATTTATATAGATATATTTTAACGTAAATTCTCAGTGCCCCATGAATGGCATGTAGGGCAGGAAATTATGCTTGCGAGTATATAAAACGTTTAATTTTCAAGTCAATAAATTTTTGATGTAACTTTTTAATGAATTATTTTTTATTTACAACACCTACTATTAATTTTGTAATAGGTATCTATGAAAGCATAAAAAAACACATATTAATTAGTGATCGACAAAACAAGCCTCAAAAATTTGTAACATCATCCAATCACATGTGTCCGGAAGAAATGGCTGTGGTTATTAAAAACCGTGATGCCCCGGAAATAGGTTTTGCTTCTCACTAACCCTTTTCACAGGAACAGAATATGAAAACTCCGCTTCTCGGAACATCATAATAGATCAATCGCCACGAGTGTCCATTATCACGGAAACTCGACTACATTATTAATTTATTGTAGTTTTCTTCTTAAAATGGAAATTCGACCACGTATTACTTTTAAAGTTTATACGAGTAGTTTATAATCGTCATCATTACTATCAGTAACTGCCTTTGTGGCGCAGCGGTTAGAGGGTCGCATTTTAAGGCGACGGTTGCGCCAGTTCCGGGTTCGATTCCTGGATCGGGTCAAAAATATGTACCTGTGTTTTTCTGTTCAGAAATTATCAAGGTAGCTCGGAGTTTGGATATTGGCAGTATTTCACCCCTGTGCCTTGGAAAGCACGTAAAGCCGTTGGTCCTGCGCCTGATCTCTCTCCGGTCCTGTCAGATTGCTGTCCCATCGGGCTATGAGAGTGAAAGGAATAGAGAGTGCACCTGTGTTTGCGCTCACACTTGTGCACTATAATATGTCCCGCGCAATCGGTTGGTCGTTGTGACTGGCCACCATAGTCGAAATTGACTTGGGAACTATTATCACTACTAGCCAAAGGACGTTCACAGCTGAACCTTGGTCTCTCCCATACATAGGATCTCCAATCCAGACCTTTTGTAACCCAACGGCTATCAGTTCTTCGCGCTATGTGCCCTGCCTGTCGGCACTTGAGCTTACCGATTCTCAGGACTATGGCCGTTACCTTAATTATTGTATTTCTGATTCGAGGTCGGAGTTTATCGACAAAAAATATATAGTAATGATATCACACACAACATAGGTGATAAAAAGCTCATATAAAAGAAGATTTCACTATTTTTACAGTACTTTAATGACAAGGTGTCTAAAATATTGAAATTCCTGTAGAAAATGATGACATGAGTTAAGTAAATTTATAAGATTTCATTTCTAAAACCAAGTAGGTACTTTAGCAAGTAGGGGAATATTCAGTGAATGAATCATTTATTAATTCATAAACATGGGGATTATATGACGTCAGATACCGAATTATTTTAAGTGACGATTCACCTAAAATGCATAAGAATAATTTAAAATTACCTCTATTTTACATTTTGCTATTAAAATAATCTTATATCATAATAAGTACGCTTTTTCAGCAAGGAAGCCGTTGAGTGAATTTAAAAAATAATATGGACGACCTCCGTGGTGTAGTTGCTAAGCACGCTGCGTTTCAAGGCGTCGCCGCACCGAGGTTCCAGGTTCCATTCCCGGTCGGGTCAATGTTGAAATCAAAACTTTCGATATTGTCTCGAGTGTGGGTGTTGTGGTACCACCGTTTTGTCCGATTTTCATAACACAAGTGCATTAGCTACTTACTTTAGGATCAGAGCAATGTATGTGATTGGTGTTCAATATTTATTTATTTAAAATGTCCATGTTAGTCCTTTTTTGTATTTAAAGACTGTTTTTTCGTTTGTTTCAGGTATGAACATTTTGGCACTATGGAACTTCTTACATAAATTAAGTAAGAGTACACAAAAGCTTTTTATGTAATAACATTTTTATCCAGTAGCGTTAAGGAGTAAATTATTATATCTCGGCATACTGTACACTGTTGGAGGGAGCCATTTTCTAATTACCCATTTCAGAGTGAGCTTATCATGAACTGGCAAAGACTAGGCAACTAACTGTAGGTAGAAAAATTATAAAACCGCGGCCAGCGGGGCAAATTATTTCTCTTTCTGCGAAAAAAATAATTTTGTAATATAAATAGAAGCGGATACATTTTTAGCTACTCATAAATGTCGGCAATGAAATTATTAAATCTTTATTATGTTTCGTTTTTGGTTCATAGGAGTAAATCTGAGAATCTACTTTAACCATGTGGCAAACAAAATGTATTATTAGAGAGCAAATACTAGTTTATTTCCAAAAGTGACAAATCAAGATAAGACATACAAATAATACTTTCAATTTATGTGAAATTGGGATGTAATGCTACTCTCAAATATGGATCAACGTTTAAGCCGTATTCACTGTCTTAAAATGAACAACAAATAAAATATTTTATGCTTTAGAAGGTTCTTAACAGTTACAATGTTATAAACTGATAAGATGAAATAAGAAACCAAAAAATTTAAGTCACTTAGCTTGTAACTTAGCACTGTAGCTGACTATTTACTTTACTTATATTATTTTAATATTTACTCATACTATTTAATTGCACCGTAGCTCGATTGGAAAAAGCGTTATATATCGGTTTCTTGAAAGCGGTTTATTTTTTTTATTTAATGTTTTTTTAGGTATTACCCATATCTCAAAAACTACTGGACCGATTTTAAAGAATCTTACACTGTACTCTAAGCTAAAATATACCTGAAAAATATAATGAAAAATAAACATCTAGCTATGACTTTTTGTTTTTAAGAAATCAGTAGACAAACATACAAACGTACATACACTTACGAAATTTTTACACATGTTTGGAAGCCTTTATACATCAAATATTATCAAATTCTAACGATATCACATACAAACACATTGAATTAATTACCTCCTTTTTTTGAAGTCGGTAAAATTATCATCAAAATGAGATATTCAGCTCTACTTTTATTCCTGCAAGGACTTGTCGAATTACCGGCAAACCTGTAGATGTATTAATTTCACGATACGAGGTACTTTTTGTACAAATATTTATTCTTCGCCAGGACAATGTCGACACACTGGGGGCGACTGCCTAAAAGTAACCTAATTTCGTTCATCCGAGCTGAAATAATGTTGCCCAGGTTGTTTTGTAAAAAGGCAATTGTTTGTGAAAGTAGCATTTCTGTGCAGGATTTGATAGCATATTATGACTTGAGTTTGTGTTTTTTACAGATATGCAGGTAGTTTCTTTTCGAAAATAATCGCGAAGATCACTAGAACCAAAACACCTTACGAGCCTTTATCTCTTATTTTTTGTTTAAGTAACGCCGTTTTTGTGTCGTGTGCGCAAGATTTTCGCTAAAAAGTGGTTAGGCTCAAGAAACTACCGCTACTTTTTGTTTGTGTGTTCTGTAGTAGAAATTTGTGCGGTAAAAAAAGTTAATTTTTGTTTACTAAAAAATGAAAAATATTTATACAACAAACAATAACAACATTAAATAAATTATAGGGTTTTGAAATTACGTATACCTAGTATTCTAAATACATGTAAACCTACAAATACGTACCTACGAATTTTCTTTTTTATGCGTTGTCATTGAATTCCAGCAAAAACTATATGGATTTGTGTTATTTTGAGTGTTATGAAATCCCAATGTTTAGAACCGCAGGGTGTACAGTTAATATTGACAATGTGCCAATATCTTTTATACATCCTGTATTTTTAAACGGAAAAGTTTGGTAGTTTTTTTTTCATCGATTCAATTTCAAAAGCTCAAAAGTGATTGCAATGAAAAAAAGATTCATTTCAGCAATAGTAACGTCCTTAATTTGA
Source organism: Pyrausta purpuralis (assembly GCA_963924145.1). Lineage (NCBI taxonomy): Eukaryota > Metazoa > Arthropoda > Insecta > Lepidoptera > Crambidae > Pyrausta > Pyrausta purpuralis. The sequence continues at coordinate 6,331,717 of OZ001665.1, forward strand.
ATCACCGCTGCCTCGACCCAGTTTCAAAGATGGAAGAATTCATGGCCCCTTTAAGTTGAGAATTCATGCGATTCTTTATCGATGCATCAAGATCGTTATGATCGAGTTCGTAGAGCTATAAACGCTATTTCCTTGTGAATAATTTCGTGGCAATCGATGACTCGGAAGGAGATTTCTTTTTTTAATCATGGACGTTAAAGTACATATCAATATCAAGGCCATCGTAAGCTAAAGCTGAGTCTTTTGTTCGGAGTGATGCCCGTTTTTATGTCATGTGTGCAAGCGATTTACGTTTGAAAGTGGTGAAACAGCAGAGACCTCGATTGAGCAAGCAATGAAAGTCATGAAACTAAATCTCATCATCATCATCATTTATTTATTTATTTATACTTTATTGCACAACCAAAAATTTGTACAAAAGGTGGACTTAACGCCATATGGCATTCTCTACCAGTCATACCTTAGGGCTAAGCAGAATTTATTGTAGGCGGTGCGACAGGAAATAAGAAAATGGGTTACTATTAAAAGAAAAAAAACGATAAATTTCACACATAAAAAAATATAGATGAAAAACATATCTCATAAAACAAAACAAAATGACTACAATTTACAATAAATACAATATGATCATCATCATCATTATAAGCCAAAGGACGTCCACTGCTGATCATAGACCTTAGTTCTTCTACGTACCTCCTCATTCAATTACATCTTTCTGAACATGAAACTAAATCTAATGTTTCTTATTTTACACTCATTCACAAAACCTTATAATATAAAGAGAGTTAAATCAACTAGCAGATGGAATATTGATTTTCATAAAACTAGCTAGATAAGACTTTTTCATTCAAGACAAGCAATGCTTTTAGTCCACAATTTCTTCGATATGAGCTAAGTGCATTAATTTTCTCCTTCCTAGCGTGTTCGTCAATAATAACAGATATAGTAATATAAATAGCACTTGTAAAAGGCAACTTTGTGACAGACGAGAAATCGAACCCTGTGTTTTACGCTATCCGGGTGTATGCCTATGCCGGGTAGCGTAAGACACAGGGTTTCCTCGTCTGTCACAGTCAAAGTTGTTTTTACAAGTGCAATTTATATTATTAAGTTTTTATAGTGACAAAACACTATAAAAAACAAAAATGTAATTATAACTAAAAATGTAATAACGAATTTTCTATTTTTAAGATGTACGAAGTGTTTAACAAAGCTCCGTGAAAAGTATTTATTTATAAAGCTTTGCTTGGCATTCACTTGGAAGTGAAAGGCACCCTAATTTTTACCTTCACCGCAGATACCAGGGATAGCATAGGGTTGTAGGGTTGGATGCCATTCTAATCATCTCAGAGTAAGACGTTAGTCACACCATTGGACACTTACCGCTATTTTACAAAAATACCACAACAGCCCCCCGATTCAGAACCATTCCGTTACGGGTTCAGTTATAACATTCACTATTTATATTTGGGTTTATCTAAAGCAACTACCTATTTTATTTTGTTCTTTCATTAATGTATTACCAAACTGACATATCGTCATCCGATCAAACTGCAACACTTTTTTTTTAAATTAACACTTATACGGACAGTACTCCAGACACAATAGAAAGAACAATGGCAATACAATGTTTTACCTGAAAAATATTTTAAGCATCTACGATTAAAAAACATATTAAATGATAGCAGTTGCACTTAATTATCATAATCAATAAGAATTTCGTTTTGTCGAGGCCACAAAAAAAAGTAATCTATATTTTTGTATTTTTAGGTTATATCGAAATGAACGCCTCTAATATCCTAACACTGAAAAAGCTACTAAAAAACGTTCCTAAGAGGCAATTCGGCAGTCAAAATATAACAATAAAGCCCAAAAACAGCCAAGCGAGGGTCAATAATAAAGATAATCCAAAATCGAGAAAATAAACAACGAAAACAACGTAGCCACAGATTAGTAAGTATGTAGCGAAGTAGTCAAGTCAAGCTATTGTCAAAGTGACGTTGGACTTTTGTTTTTTACACGGATGTCAGTGTTGCCATTGTATTTTATAATTTGTGATAATAGACTATTGCCTTTTTCAATAAATCATTTTGCAATCTTATGTCCTTGCGTAATTAAGTTATATTATATTGTTTTAAAATACATTTACATCTTTCTGTGTTGAAAACCTTAGTTATTTCTTTTTCATATTTTTCTTAAGAGTACAATCCAATTGATAAAAATATTACGCCTATAGTATTTTTTTCTTTAAATGGCAGCACTTGTGAATTTACTAACTTTGGATTCAAATGAGAGCTTCTTTATTACATTTACAATTTAAGCCCGGCTTTTAAATGAGAAACCATTATTGTGAAAAAAACATGTTAAATAAATGATTAGTTTTTGCATAAAAATATACTTAGATAAATCCCTGCCATTGTTCTTTTATTGTTATCCCGCCTATAGGCGGTCACTGTTCGTTAAAGAGTTAATAGAAAATCTAGCAGAAACCCAAGCTGAATGGCTTATCGAACGTTCTGAATCGCCCTGCAGGTTCAAACCATACCAACGTCAGATAGGACTTTTCCGACCGAATAAGTATAAAACGACTGATTTTAAAATGACATTAACGTAAATGATAGCTTATAAATAAGTGACGTTTTAAAATTAGGCGATTTGTTTTATAATCGACGAATATTCCTAGCAAGACTTTGGTAAATTCGACTCATATAAACCGTCGGGTAGCCACCCGACCAATTAAGTTACCTCAATTATTAAGAAGCATTCTGAAATTATTGAATGCCGTCATTATGAAGTTCCTTTTAAATTGGTCGGTTAATACCTAAGTTTAATCCCAAGTCGGGTATATTTTTGATAAAATAGTGATTTATTGCCAAGAATTTGATCCAGTGCTATAAATTCATAACTATATAAAATTTCTCTCTAACTTCATTATAGTAGGTTTTTACTAGTATTATTCAACTATTGAATAATTATACCATGGTTGCTCTAACATCAGTTACTAGTACCTTTCCTGCTACTTAAAACCCTGCATTAACGTTATTATAATAGATGAGTTACTTAACAATATCTGACGTTATTTTTTACGTTTGATTTTAAGATAAAACTTGTTATCATACCGCAGAAGCTTTTTTCAATTCATAAGATTCGTGGCATAAAATTTTCGAGCATAAGCGTTGGCGTTTGGCACTTATCTTACTCCATTTTTGTGGCAGACAGGTCCTGCTGTTCCTCCATTTTACTTACTTACCGAAGGAACTCAACGATCGTGATCACGCCATGCCTCTTGATCTTGCAATATTTTTTGCCAATCAATGGCTTAGATTGAGAGAATTTTGAGTTCAGTTCAGTTCCACTTCACTTTGTACGCGTGAAAAGATTCGTTTTGACGTTTTCGATATTTCAAATAAGTTCGTGAAAGTTTCACTGACACTGTGGCCGAGGCCTAAGGCACCATTTACAGAATTAAGCCCATAATGGTAGCGCTAAGAGCCTGTAATTGTCTTTACCCGCGGCTTCCTTCCGTATCTTTCGGGAACTGTCTCATTTCGTGATTTTGTTTGTTATCACCACATTGCAAAGTGTTGGTAGGGTCTATTTTTCCTGTTGTTTATCATGGGTCTTGGCCTCCGATACGAGATGACGCCAGCGCGCCCTGTCTTGAGCGATCTCCTCCCAGTTTTCTGCCTTCAGGGCGCGTAGGTCCTTGGCCACCTCATCTCTCCACCGGTATCGCGCTCGCCAGTGGAGAGAACATCGTCTGACGCATAACCCGTGCCCCTCGCCGCGCCGCCGATGCCTACGCGCTCGGTCACGTAATTAGAAACTTAACGTTTTATTGTGCGCGTTCATCTTCTTGTGTTTTGTGCTATTGTACTGTGACTTCTACTGTGTAAATTCGTCTCTTTATGTACTCCTTCTTCATGTTCTGTGGTGTAAAATAAACAATATTAATAGTGATTTGGACTTGTTCACTTTAACACCACAGGCCGACCAGTCGACGACCTACAGGCTGCCCAATGTACGCCTTCCTTACCGCCCTGTCATCCGGCATTTTTCTAAATGCCCGAGCCAACGAAGTCTTGCTGCCTTGTATTATATAATAGCATAGAATGGCTCAATGTTTCGTCCTTCAATAATCATCGAAGTATTCGTTTGCTTAGATAATAAGTATTAATATTTGCAGTTACTATACGTTTGAAATTAAGTACGTTGTCTTAAGAGAGGCGTAACGAATGTACCTCTAATGCAGAACAGGGTTGCCATCAAACTTAATCCGTTCAATTTCTAGGCAAACCAATTCCCACTCAGTGTAAACGAATACTACCTATATAATAATATTATGTTTATACTACAATATATTTTATTTTAATAAAAATATTATCAATATCATACGATACCGCAATCCGTATTTTACCAGTAAAGCAGAGCTTAACGGTACAGATGACTTCAAACGGACCGTCACCTATATTCTGCTCTACAAATCTCTAATAATATCATAGCTGGAGTACGCAGTATCCATTTAGGATCTGTATAATAAATACACTAAAATAATTGAAAAAGTTTAACGTAAACTTCTAAGAACTCTACGTTACAGATGTTGCAAAAGCCGCCTGAATTACACCATTCTTCTTAAATTTACAAGATGCCTAAGCGAAAATCTAGGCAAATCCTTTTACAAGCAGTTTCACTTTTCAAGATTTGCAATGGAAACTTCGATTGCCTCGCTTTAACTAACCAAATTTTTCACATTGAGAACTGTATATCATCGCCGGGTTTGCCAAATAAATAAACTCTGTTTTTTACTAAGGCTTACAGAACTAATGCTGGCCAAAGATCGACATTACTAAGACTGGTAGACATTTATAAAAAAACACTTTGAAAATATAGACATATTTGCGGTTACGGAACCTAAGTTTAAGCAATTAGAATTAGAATTAGAATTTTTGTCTCTCCTAAATGACAGTGCACCGTCCTGTATGTATTCTACAGTAAAAATGTTTTTTTTTTTCGATCTCTAACCACTAACAGTATGTTGCCACACCTAGCGACTTTATGGTAAAGTCTGTTACCTAATATGTGGATAACGTAGTGGGTTATACATTTAATGATTTATTATATAACAAATCATTTGCAGCATCTAATGTGTAACTGTTTGTTATTCTTTAATATTAAATGAATAAAAAGCTGCATTGCAATACGCACCCAGTTTAAATAAGAGACTGCTACTAGTAACGTTAGTTATACCCAATCTTTATAAACATAGTATTTTCTATGTGACCTCTTGGTCTCAATCCAAAAGATCATAAAATAAAAATACAACCACAAAATGATGTTGGTTTTCTTATCGACGTGTGTTTTGTTACCCGCTTGTCCCCCAAGGCTGCCTCACGCATGTGTAGACGCGATACATCAACCTGTCAAACTCTTGCGCAAACAAGCGTGACGGGTGACAATCGGACAATTAGACAGTTTTTTGGTATAAATAATCATGATGCTAAAAGGTAGCACAAATATGGGTGCCACGAAACGTGGAATCTATTATGTAAGGACGACAGTTAAGCAAATTGTTGATATTTGTGTCAAAAATTTTAAATCACACAGCAAGCGATGAAGAGAGCTATGCTCGGTGTTTCTTTACGAGATCGAATCAGAAACGAGGAAATACGTAGAAGCACTAAGGTAACAAACATAGCCCTGAGAATCAGTAAGACTAAGTGGCAATGGGCAGGGCACATAGCGCAAAGAACTAATGGCCGTTGAGGTAGAAAAGTTTTAGATTGGAGATTCTTCAACCAAAGACGTAACGTAGGATGTCGACCAACAAGATGAACAGACGACCTTGTAAGGATCACAGGAACAAACTGGATGCAGACCGCTTGTGATCGGTCGCTGTGGAAAATCATAAGGGGATGCATAAGTTTGTAGGGTAGTTACATATCATGAAAATTGAACTTCAAAAAGCATATATTACGAATAAGTACAATTATTGCTCATAAAAATTATATAGGTATTTTACTTAGTTAAGTTACCTACCTTAGAAAATGTAAGATGTTTAAGAAAGCATAACTTTTGTTACAACCTTCCTTAAAATATGCAATCAAGTGTAACCATTTCAGGCATTTCCATAAAAGTCTGAAACATTACCTCACATAAATAAGAAAAATACAGAAGCATCACTTGCATAGACCATTTAAGGGGCTTGATATGGGGCATCTGCCAACATTTACGTGGGTGGTCTCCAAAATTTGTCCGAAAACAAAATTATCAAAAATGTTGTAGCAAAAATATGTATAAAATCAATGGTTTTTGAAATCTATTGAAAATAAGTCACTTAAGTCACATAGTAAATATAATTTAGTATTTTTTTTACTTATAATATATTCTCCTAAGATGAAAAAGCGATAGTCATTAAAAGCAATATTTGGAGTGATATTTACAAATAAACATTAACAGAAAATATAAAACAAATAAGGAATGCTCTATGATATTAAAACAATATAATAAAAAAATTGAATTACAAAAATTAATACCTAATTTGACTACCGAAACCACCGGCGACAATTTGTTTACCATGTGATGGAATATTCTATCCTTGTCGTACTCCCCATATGTTTTGCAAGTTTGAGCAGTGTAAATATAGCTTCAACGGTTATTACTGCAGTTAAAAATACGGCGGGCGAAAATCGAACAGGCGATGGCGTCTGACAGAAGCGCTCATTTTGAAATCGACCAGGAGATGGACGATCGACAGTTGAGTGTAAAAGTGGTGAAGATAGGATCTAACTTGTAGGTCTAATTTGCTGTTATGAAAGAAGAATATCAAATGTAGCTTATAACCAAGTTTTTTTTTTTATTACATCAGTAAGGTAGTAAGAATAGCCCTCTAGGGATATAATTAGGCCTACGATTCATTATATTATGCTTTTGATTTAATTTAACTGATATGGGACAGTGAATTTACTGCACCCTTTTCTTTGCCCTAAAAGTTAATGGCAATTTAATTTCAAAACGATTGAATAACTCGTAAATCCTTTAGGAGAAGGTCTGTTCTCGACATCGGAAAGAAACGACCGACAGATAAAATTATAATGTCAGAAATTTATGATGGCCGAAATGAACACCATCTAATTAAAATTTTCAGCTTGACTGTACCTGCATAAAGTTTGTTTTGCAGTAGCAAAAATTTAATTTTGTGTTAATAATTAAATCATATTTGAATATCTGTTTATTCATTCGATGTGCAAGTAATTTATTTGTATGTAACTTGTTTTCGTAAACTGACGATTTTTTTGCACATTAAATCAACAGAGATCCTATCTAATAATTACTGTACAAGGTAGAGAAATTAAGGTATGCTTTATTTTAATAACTCTTTGCCAACATAAGATGTTATACTGTATAATTAATTGTTGATGGGGTGCAAGATTTTTGTATTATTATAATTTCAATATTTTGAGTAATCCGAGTACAGTTTTTAGTGTTTTTAGCCATCATCTTAGTAAGTGTAGTATGTTTTTCTTTTCCATGCAATCTTATCATCGAAGAGTAAAAGGTACTAAATCGATATAACTCAGTATGAATTATTTTTGGAATCACATATTACTGTAAAAAAGTAGGTATGATACACAGAAAAACAGTAAGGTATCACACAAATTAATGTTTTATTTCTTTGTCGCACCGCCCATAATCATTTCTGCTTACCCCAAAGGTATGACTGCTGGAGAACGTCACATGGCGTTAGGTCCAACTTCTGTACAAATATTGGCTGTGCAATAAAGTATACATTAATAAATAAATAAATGTAGTTTTTTTTACTTTTGCTATAATTATAGTGTACTGGAGTAACAACTTTATTTTGAATGGAAATATCTCGTGATGTCACCATTAATAGAAAGAAGTGAGAAATACAACGGTTGGGCGCTGAAAAGTGTATAAGTTAACACTACATCAACAAAACGCTTAATGGATATACCTCTACACATAACGTGTGACAATAACCTGGTAAAATTCGTGGGTGTGATTTTGAAATCAATTGCCAGACATTTAGCCTCAATCTCATTTTACGAGTATGTTTGAATAAGTATGCGGCCGAAAGATGGATCATGTCGACTATTATAGTAACAGCCTTTTCACACTTTTATTGAATACTAGCGGTCCACCGTGACGGCGTCCGCCTATTTTGAGTTTCTCCTACCCTTCCGGTCGCAGCGTAAGGTTTTATAGCCTTAAGCTTAAGCCTTCCTCTATAAATAAGCTCACCAACACAAAAAATATTTTTCAAACGAGTCCCAGTTTCTAGGATAAGCGTGTTCAAACAAAAAAACTCTTCAGCTTTATAATATTTATATACATTTATCTTTAACAATTATAGGTACTTAGCAGGCAAAAAATATTTTAGTTTGGATGACTCTGTTGTCGGTCTTGGCCCTTACAAATATTATTTTTCCGGTATAAGCTTTAATTTCCCTTTTAACTAATCAATTTACAAAGACATACACGTATGTATGTATATCCTTTTCAGGTCCTGACTCTGTAATACATGACAAGTTAAATTGGTTCAGCTCTTGGCGAGTATTGTTTACAAACTGTCTTACTACTGTTTTAGTGTACGTTGTATTAATTATCTAGTTATACCTACCTAAGTAATTCGTTTGAATATTCATACTGCATTTAACGATATTCCATAAATACAAATCCATAATATACCTATTTTAATTCAATCTGCAATAACATTATGTATTCCCGTCACAATGTCTATTAGTCTATAATGCCAAAAGGAATACAGGCCTTCAGTGTCAGTGTACAGTCACGAGCAATGAAAAGTGTAACGTTAAATGCGCAAATCCTGACAATGTATTGATCGGAATAACTAGCAGAAATTAGTTGAACCACTTTTTATTGGGTCACATTTTGAAAACAAAATCTAATAAAATGTTGCCCAGTCTATTTATTAATAAGACAAGCCATCACATGCGCAAATCCGACAAAATACGTGAACAAGCAACGTTTAGTTTTTTAAGACCGTGGATAGTAATAATAATAATGTCCGCGCGGCGCAGCGGCCCGATGAATACTATACCGAATAATCTTTCATCAGAGCGTCGCAGAGCAAAAAATGATCAGAAGTGCCAGTAAAACTAAAACAACACATAAAACCTTTAATTATTATTTAATTATACTTTTTCTTTCAGAATTAGGTCAATAGAATTAAAAACATAAGGGGTGTCTGAGATTTTTCGCATTAAACATTACACATTGTGTATCGGCGGTATTCAATTTTAACAGAAAATATATGAAAACAATGTAAAACTTCATAAATTTTATCATTTTCCTATACTTTTTCTGTCAAAATTTGAACTTGTCAATCGCATATCCATAAAGATGAAATAAGAAACCTAAAATTTGCGCACGGACGGGACTCGAACCAGCAACTTTTTGGCTAACCGGGCCAAACGCTGTACCAATTGAGCTACCGTGCTGTCGGTCCTACCTTGCGAAATTTGTGGTCTCTTATGGATACATCATTACGCGTGTCGTTTAGCGCCATCTACTTGTCAATAGCATTTTTTGAGCAGCCGGATTTTATCTATTAGTTCTTATCTTGTAATTAGGGTCTAAACCTAAAATTGCAAATAAGAACGAAAAATAAATGTCATTCACAATGCTGCGGTATTGACACTTACGTTTGGTGGCGCTACGGTAGAAAAATACTGCACTCAATTTCAATTATTTAGTTGAACCAAGGTAAGTCATTTTCTAAGGGCTAACTTTCAATAGTAAAGTTGTTAAACGTTGAGTATTTCCGTTCGAGTTTATCATTGACCTAGCCATTTCAACAGCCAGTATTTGAAGAACTGCCTAGGGATCCAATTAAGTGCGCCTTCACATTAGAGCGACAGCAGCGCCGTCGCTCTAATGTGAAGGGCTTACTGCTTTCATTTATGTATGAAATTATACGGCTGTCGCGCGACCGTCGTGCTGCTAAAGTCGCCTAAGTGTGAAAGCGCTCTTACTGGCTGATTTAACCAGATCGCTGCGACGTATACATTTCAATGCTAGTAACTATACTACAGGTATATAACATTTCAGTCGTGACATTGTGCCACGATTTTACGCACAATTAAACGCTTCTACGTAGGGTTGTTGAATTTAGAAATGGGTGATTAAACCTCTTAACAGACGGTATATTATGTTCATCTTTTAACCGTGTACTTCTAAGGTACTTCTTATATTATGAACGTATACTATATGATGCGTTTAAGGCGCAGACCTATCTTTGTATTAAATTACATATTATATTAACCCGTCGCGGGATCGAACCCCGCAAGGTGCAAATGTTTTTGTGATGAACACGAATATTTGTACCTGAGTCATGAATGTTTATTATGTATTTAAGTATTTGGGAGGCGCCCCCGTCATAATCGATGTCTGGTATTCGTAACATAAGGAAGAAAATTTCTTGCTTCGAAACCACGACAATTGGTGTGTTGTTTGGCGCATATTAATTTTATTTAGTATTATTTATTTTATATTATGTTAATAGCGGTTCCATAAGACTTCGTCCGCGCGTTTTGAGTTTGCTCCTTCCCCTACCATCTCAGCATTATGTTTTATAGCCTAAAACCGTCCACGATAAGTAAGTTAACCAACACAATATTTCATTTTTAAATCGGTTTAGCAGTTCCTTAGAAAAACGCGTTCAAACAAACAAATTCTTAAGCTTTATAACATAGGTATTCTTTAATGTTGACAGATACTGTTTGACATTTTCACTTTAGTTTAGGCAATAACTCTGGATTACCAGGTAAAGTTTGACAAATGTAATGGTTGAGTTATCTGACGCCTGACCACTTTTAAAAGAAAATCGTTTGCACACACGGCACAAAAACGTGTCACTTCTCAAATAAAGGTGCTAGCATTTTTTTTTTACTTCTTACTAGGAAAGCGGTTTCTACGACAGTGTTTTTGCAACCCATGTAGTGTGTCTTTGTAATTAATTCAAATCATACTAAGTTCTATTTATGTTAGCAAAATTACTATAACATTTCATGTTATGCTAGTTTCAAAAGTGACAACCATAGATGGCAAGAATATTCAGAGCTCACTGTAGTGCTAGTTTTGCGAGCAAAACTATAAATAATGTAGGTGGCGAAGTAGATGGCGCTGAGCATCACGCGCAATTACATAAGCATCGATAAGAAACCACAGATTACGCAAGGTCTGAAAGACAGCACGGTAGCTCAATTGGTAGAGCATTAAGCCCGGTTAGCCAGAAAGTGCTGGTTCAAGTCCTGCCCGTGCGCAAATTTTTGGTTCCTTATTTCGTCTTTATGAACAGCATATCATTTTAAAATATATATATACTAGCTGACCAGACGACATCTTATGTGAACACGATCATATAATTTATAAGGTTATATCCTGCTATCAATCACTTTTCTATACTATCGGTTACCGCGACAGTGTTTGCGCGTTTTTAGTTTGGTCCCTGCCCTCTCGTCCTAGGTTTTTAAGCCTTCCTCGATAAATGATAGGCATACTCGCAGGTGTGCAGTTGTTTTGTTGATCTTTTGTGTGACTAAACTAATTTATAGTTATTGTGTATTAATATTCATTCATATTTTTTTATTGCTATATGAGTATGGATGCTCAACGAAATAACACTGAGGACAACTAGAATGTAGACAAAGCTGTAATAATCTAATATTTAAAATTCTCGTGTCACAGTTTTCGTTGCCATACTCCTCAGAAACGGCTTGACCAATTTTGATGAAATTTTTTGTGCTTATCCGGTATCTATGAGAATCAGCCAACATCTATTTTTCATCCCTCTAAATATTAGGGGTAGTCCACCCCTAAATTTTTTTATTTATTTTTTAGACAACATTTTTAATTTCTATTTTTTTATGATACAACATACAAAAATACATACAATCCTCAATTTTCACCCTTCTACAATCAACCCTCATGTTTTAATAGTCATTATAGTAATTTAAGGGCGAAACAAAATTCGCTGGGAATGCTTAACTTTTAAAATTACGAGACTTGGCGGGACGGGGCCGGGGTGGGACGGGGCTGGGGGCGAAACAAAGTTCGCTGGGTCCGCTAGTAGGCTATAAAATACTATTCATTTAGAAAATATGTGTGTTTTTGGTGATAATTATAGTAATAAATAAAGTTAATTAAATAATACAACACACAAATAATTTTTCAAATCGGTCTAGTTGTTCCCGAGTTAAGCGCGTTCCAACAAACAAACAAACTCTTCAGCTTTATAATATGAGAATAATAAAATCTCATTTACCTCAAACTATTACCGTCTGAACTTGACCAAAACATTTATTATTACCTTTCTTTCGTGAAGTTCTCATAAGTTTTATAACTTTAAGATTACAAAAGTCGTTGCATTTTATTGATACTAATCACATATTTTAAGTCGGGGAAAAATGCTTTGCGAATATAAAACATTTTTACCTGAAAACATCCAGGCGATCGCTGGATAACATAAAAATGTAATGGTTACTGCGGTAGGGTGACCAAGACGATGCAAATTCATTTTGATTAAAATACCTTTTCATAAAAATACAGATTATTAAAAATTAAAAAGGCGATTACAGATTTCTCCTCTAATCTGGTGTAGTCTCCTGTCAGTATGGGAAGATCAATAATAAATTCAATATTCTACAAAAATAGTTTGCAAAAACGCGGTAGTCTACTGTTTTAATCTCAGTCTTTCTTACTTTAGTCTGGAAGAGATTGTTGGCAGCAATATCTTATATCGTCTGCGTTTACTTGTGTATTTCATACAATGTTTTCGAAATAAGCGAATAGAAGCCTGTGAGTTTTATAACGCGTACAGAAAATAAATGAAACTCTACCTGCATTAATATTTACAATCTATTAGCTCCCTTATAGGTCCACCGCAAAACTGAGACATTTCTTACTTCACTTGGCGCCTTCGTTTCCAGTCCTCTGCCAAATAATGTATGTCGTATCATCTTTATATATTCAACGATCTTTCTTTTACCTGAAAGTTAACATTTAATTCATTGTAAAAATATGACGACATAAATTAGGAGGAGCAGACGACAAAAGTGACGCGAACAGGTTATCTATATCGCGTCTGGCCTAGCCTAGAGATAAAAGCGAACCTATTTCATATACAAAATTGGTAGGTATCTGTAGATAAATAAAAGATAAAATAGAAAAAAAAACAGCTGTTCCATACATTTTCTCCGAGATGAAATGAGTTTTTGAATGGAACAGCTGATTTTTTGTGTGCTGCTCCGGGGCGGGACCACCTTGAGATTGGTGAATTCAATATGCAAGAAAATAATGTAGATAATGTGTATATAATTGTATACTCAATTTAAAAAAATGAATATCTATAGATTTGATGTAAAATCAAAATCAATGTGGGCCCGCCGGAGAGCATACTCACCAGCGGGCCCACCAGGATAAATCCGCTACCTAAGGATTTTTAAATGTATTTTATGACATCAAAAAATGTATATTAAATGTATAACAATCTAGTATAGTCAATTTCTTATTTAGTTTAGTCTGTAAATTGTTACGACCACTTTTAAATTTCCCTCCGGAGCAGCACTCGATTTTTTTTCTCGATGTCGAAGTATGTCCCATAGCAAAAGTTGTTCAAGACCATTGTTATATTAAATTATATTAATAGCTTTTGTTTTTCTTTTAACATTGTAATCAATGAAGATTATTTGTAATATTTAAACTTGAAATCGTAGTCATCCTACTGGTACGTGGGTGGCAGTTAAAGCGACTGTGCCAAGCCACTCGCGATTTGAATCTTGCCGTGCTACCAGGATTAGCATACGGAATCCAGACGATCCGTTTTATGCTTGCCGTTACGTTCCTTCAAACCGTTAAATATTTGCACTTGTATGTTTTGTGATGCAGTATATGAGGTTTGACTGAGTGTAATCTTGTTCTTATTTTTAATCGTCTTCAAAAAAGGAGGAGGTTATGAATTCGAATGTATATATATTTTTTTGTATCTATGTTACAAGCCATTTTAGGCAAATGATTTCTTTTTGGAGTCGGTGCCACTTTGATCATCAAGCATCAACTATCATGGCACCGACTTCAAAACAAAATCGTTTGCCTAAAATGGCTTCCTCTCCTTTCAAATGCCAAGAGTTTATAGACTTGTTAGTGCATTTTGGTTTTGAAGTCGGTTTTTACTTTTTTTTAAAAGTTAATTTTGAAACTACCAAAGGTACCCCAAAGGGCCACTTTTTAAGGACGGGCGTGGTAGTCTGGACTAGATTTACTCGTCTAACATCAGATGGCGCGTGATAAAACGCAAAAACAATTTTTTTGAGATTTTTTAGAACAGTTCACATTGTTGTACAGGATATCCAAATATACAAATCCCAGAGGTTACTACGAAAAATCGTCATAACTCGAAAACTGTCAGAAATCCCGGAACATACACAGGGATCATTCGGATATCGCCCTAGTGATGCTTTCTCTCCCTCTGGGCTTTGGCTTGACATTATTTTTGGGACTTAGGGTTTATTACTATTATTGTTTAGAATGATTTTAACACTCACAGTGCTACGTTTTATATTCATAAACATGAAATAAGAAACCAAAACTTTACATACCGGTGGGACTTGAACGAGCGACTTTCCGGCTAACCGGGCCAAACGCTCTACCAATTATATTGTCTGTCTGTGGATACGCCATTACGCGTGACGTCTAGCGTCTAAAATTTTTTGGTTTCTTATTTCATTTTTATTATTATTATGTTGGTTGCTGGGCAACTCGACCAGGTATGATCTATTGTGGCAGCCATTATGTTTAAAGTTCACTGCTTAGTCCCGTTGAGTCTATAAATTGCCACATTCTTTGGAGCGCGATATCTGCTATCTCATCCAGGTGCATGATGTGTCGCCCGAGATGGATACTTCTTTTGCTCATAGAAAACAGTCCGTTTTTGGCGACTGTCAGTCAGTTTGGAAGCCTATGTAGGCTGGCAGAAAATTTCCTTCATTTGTTTTTTTATTATTAAGTAAAATTGTGTAAATTTTGAAAAAACAGTTCTCCTGAAACATGGTGACTTGATCGGTGATTGATTGTTGTTCATTACAGCGAAATAACCCCAAAAAAATATCATTCAACAGATAATTGAGTCTAATCGAAGCCTCTTAATATGTGACTTGTATTTACCAATGCGCTTGAAATTTAAAGTACGCAGTTGGATTATTTTATTCCTTAAACGTTAATTTACGTCAAATTAAAGAGTAACACAAGAAATGCATAATTATCTAAAAATATTTAGTTTACAGAATTAATATTTAGTTTTACACTAGAGCTTCATGTTCGATATTTTGTGTCGACTGTGTATCATGCGGTAAACTAAAATGTTTAACTTAGGAAGGTTGGTACAAATCACCTGAACGAAAAGTAATCTCATATTTTTAAGCTATAAATGTTACTTACTTGAGCTAGTTACTGATATCTTAAATCGGATTTATTTGACAGCTTTTACTTGTCCTTTTCTTCCGATAGAAATATTAACTTTATGGTTTCTACAGTAACTGAAATAAACGCAGTCATATTAACCTTTGGTTTCTCTTTCTTTCCTTTGGTCTTTCTATCATGTTCTAGGTTAAGTTAGGTAGTTGACTATATTACTATCATGTTTGTACGTCGACGCAAATAGACCCATATTTTGATTTAAAATATGACACTAGTTTAATAATTTACAGATAATCCTTTACAATTCAAATACTAACTCATAATCAACAGAACCACAGTCTCACCACAGATTTGATTTAGATTGTGAGTAAAATATCAATTTTTAGGTATAAATGTTTTCATTATACATTTTGAGAAAATCAAGTTGAGTCAAAACGAATGTATGTAAATGTTAATGTATGTATGAATCAAATGTATGTTAAATTAGATCTGTGAAGTTTGATAGGGCCGCTTGATTTGAATAACCCGAAAAAAGGGACAGAAACATGATAGGATTGATCTAGTACTCATTTGGATAAAACGTTCTAATAATGTGGATTCTTTTTTCAGCCCAATGCTTAAAAAGGCCCATCCCTAATATAATTTATCAAATTGCGTTTTTTTTATATTTTTAGGAGGTTCTCAATTCGTACTATATATATGTTACCTATATCGGTCATGTTTTGTGGACCGATTTGTTTTTTTTACCTTTTACCTGAAATTGTACCTTCTACTTGGTCCGATTGTTGCCAAGTCGGGAAAACCTCAAATTTGAAAGGCACGTATAGAGTTTTCATTTCGTTGTTTTATAGTCTTAATGTTGACATGTGGTTTAATAGTCAACATTGTGTGGAGCTGAACTGATGGTGGAACTCCTTAATCCTTTAGAGCTCAGTGATTGGCATGGCATAATGGCAGAACATATGATAGGTAATTTGTAGCTTAATAAGGAAGAGCCAAAAGGTGCAACCCCCTCCCGAAGTCTATTCAAGACTTTTTAGTGCATTTTGGTTTTGCAGTCTTTTTTTATAATCTCATTAAGTAGCCCTGTAGGTTGAGTGTACACTTCAAAAAGGTCCTTTTGATATTTGCCCTAACCTTGGCAAATTTAATAAGCTTATAAATTTAATTAAAGTGCTTGGAAGTGAATTTGAGATGACTGAAAGCTGGTATTCGTCTGTTTGTCAATATCCCTAGGAATGTTTAAATAATCTGTAAGCAAATAATAAAAAATACGCCATGTTTTATGCAGCGTGGTTGATGTTAAATCGATAAATAGTGTATTATGTCAAGCTTTGTGTATGTAATTATCCATTGTTGTTCATACGTAACCATTAGTATAAATGTTGTAGGTATTATTAAAATTATATGACGTTCTAATTTTCGAATCAAACAACTTCAGACGATAATAATTTCTTTATTTTTCACTCACATATTATTTCACTTAATACTAATACAAAATCACAATAACTCAGTAATTGTAAGTACTTTGAAAAATAACTGACAAGAATTCTGCCTAGCCAACTGTACCGCTCAAGCGTTCACAACGAAGTGCTTGCACTGCGGTCTCGCTGCTACGAAGTGCCCTCCCCTCCACGCTACCAGAATCTCGATATTGGTGGGGCACTCGTAGAGCGGGGTCGCAGCGCTAGTCATTTGAAGTACTTTTAATGAAATAATTAATTTAAATATGATTTATATTAACATTCAATATCTTATATAATTATTCGTTTATTGTTTTATTAGCTAAAGATATTTACTATTGATCTTAACAATAATTATATGATTTTAACAGCTCGGCCATCCATATATTAGCAAGTCCTCTTGCTTAAGTTTCGACTTAATATAACATGCACAGGTCATAAAGTTAACATACATTCAGAGTTAAAAAAAATTACGACGGTGAAACAACAAAGAGGACACCTGAATACCGTACCTTAGCATTCAGTTTCCTCTTCACTGCTCATCTCACTAACATTATTGTTGCCGATACTAGCATTAGAATCATTTTTATTATCATTACTTTTACTTAAATCATTTTCATTAATATCTTTATCAGTGTCATCATCGCTGCTATCAAGGTTAGTAGAAAAGTTTAACCAAGGTTGAATCTTGTCTATTGCGACGATGGCTTCGTAACGGCGATTATTCTTACGTGTTAAAGGAGTGTCCTCAATAAGGTATCTATCATTTGGAAGCGATTTAATGATACGATAAGGGCCCTGATACTTAGCTACTAATTTCTTTGATTTTCCATCATTAAAATTAATTATCCTCTCAACGCGAACTAGCTCTCCTTCTTTATATGTTTTACCGGTTTTCCTAGTTTTGTCAAATCTTACTTTATCTTTTTTCTGTTGTTCCCTTATGCGTTCCCCAGTTTCCTGTCTCATGTCAGATAACTCATCTCCTGTTGCGACAGTAAGTGTGTCGTTGATAACATCGTTGAGAATTGCCTCAGACGTATTTATTAACCTACATCCAAATAAGAGTTCAGATGGACTTTTCTTGGTAGTGCTATGGACCGTAGTATTAAGGCCAATTTGTATATCTGAGACGTAGTCATCCCACGTCCTATCATCTTTACCATGAGATTTTGTCGATAGTGCATCAAGTATAGTTCTGTTAAACCTCTCGACTTGGCCGTTTGCTCGTGGTGAAGCTACCGCGTTAAGTATGTGCTTTATGCCCGTCGTCTTTGTAAATTTTTTAAATAAATTTGAAGTAAAACATGACCCTTGGTCAGTAATGAGACGCGTCGGGGTTCCGAAATAACTTATATGCTCTTTAAAAACTCTTACAGTAGTCAGTGCCTTTGTATTTCGTACGGGAGTTATATTAATGAATTTAGTAAAACTATCTATAATGACTAAAATATAGGAATTACCTCTTTTACTACGCACAAAAGGTCCTAGGTGGTCAGCGTGGATGGTGTGAAAGGGGATCTCTACTTTTGGGATCGGATGCAATTCACCGGTACGAGGACCGCCTTGTGCCTTATGATATGCACATTCTAAGCAGGCAGATACATATTTTTTTACGAATCGACGTAGTTTTGGAAACCAATAAGAGTCTTTTATGCGAGATAATGTCTTTTCGAAACCGAAGTGACCTACGTCGTCATGATTCATTTTAAGTACTTGCCATCTGACTGACTTAGGCACAACCCATCGAAGTTCGTTATTAACTTTGCGATACACGCGGTTATTTTTCAAACAATAGTTATTAACAATATCTATAATTTTATCGGACCCAGGGTCAGCAAGAATAGTTTTAATTGAATTAATCTCATCATCCGCTATCTGTACGGTACTGATCCAGTCAGCCTTATCCATAGTCAGTATATCTAAGATATGAGTCTCTGGGATAGCAGATCCGACTGGGTTTCGACTCAAAGCGTCCACATGGGCCATGCGAGCGCCTGGTCTATATTCGAAACTGCAGTCGAACTCTTGCAGTTGTACCCACCATCGTGCTATCCTTGGAACCAGATCACGTTTTGTCATAGCCGTACGTAACGCATTGCAGTCTGTAAAGATTTTAAAAGGTACACCCAACAGATAAACACGAAACCTTGCCAATGATGCTATTACAGCCAACGTCTCTAGTTCGAAAGAGTGCATCTTTTGCTCATCCAATGAAGTTTTACGGCTATAGAAAGATACTGGTCTAAGCACTCCTTCGGTGTTCCTTTGAAAAAGAATACCCGCAACACCTATTTTGCTAGCATCGGTGTGTAATTCCGTGGCCAAAGATGGGTCGTATAACGCTAGGATAGGCCGTTTAACTAACGCATCTTTCAAAGTACTAAACGCATTATCTTGTTTATCGGACCATTCCCACTGAACATTTTTCTTTAATAAATCTGTCAGCGGGCTTGCTATGATCGCAAAGTCCTTAACAAATCTCCTAAAAAAACTTGCCAAGCCAATGAATTGACGAACTTCATGTTGGGTTTTGGGTACAGGAAAATTAGTGACTGCCTCGGTTTTGCGCGAACCTGGACGTATACCATCACATCCAACCTCAAAGCCTAGGTAATCGATTTTATCATAAAAGAAGTGACATTTTGAAAGCTTAAGGGTCAGCCCCCCTTGACGTAACAGGTCTAAGACCTCTTGAAGTCGGGCTAAGCCCTCTGAGAAATCGTGAGCAGGTATCAGGACATCATCCATATATACCATCGCATATTTGATTTTGGCTTCAGCTAAAATTTTATTAATAGTACGCTGGAAGATAGAGGGTGCATTAACTAGTCCAAACGGCATTCTGAGGTATTCAAACTGACCGTCTGGAGTGACAAATGCAGTTTTGTGTCTGGAGTCTTCTTTGATTGGTATCTGGTAATAACCAGAAGCCAGATCTAAGGTAATAAAAAAATTATGTCCTGCCAGTAGGTCTAACTGGTCTTCAACTCTGGGTAATGGGTAGTGATCCTTAATAGTTTTACGATTTAAGGCTCTGTAGTCTATACACAAGCGCTTTTCTCCTGTTTTCTTTTTAACTAAGACAACAGGGCTCGCGTACGGTGATGAGGATTCACGCACGATATTGGCATCGATCATTTCCTGAACCATATCCCTTACTAAAGTTCTTTCGCTTTGGGCCATTCTATAAGGTCTATAGACTACAGGGTCTGAGTCTACCAAACGTATTTCCATTTCTGTGACCGATGTAAACCCAAGATCTTTTAAACTACTGGAAAAACAGTCACTATATTTATTTAATAATGACATGAGTTCCTGCTTTTGGTTTTCGTTAATAAGATTTCCACAATTTATGGCATTATCATTTGCGTCCGGTTGCGCAGAGATATTGAGGACGTCTTTGGTACTAAGAATAGGCGTTGAGCGAGTTATTAGTGAATTTGATAGAAATTTGATTGGGCCTGCGGCTATATTTTGCACTAATAAACTACATTTACCCTTACTCATTTGATACTCCCCCGGCAAAAGAAAATATTCACAACCACTCTTACCTCTTAACGAACCATTAACATATATTTTCCCCGAGTAATTCTTACTACAAATTACTGGAATAGCTTTAATGTCCTGTTGAGGTATAATGACAGTCTCTTGTGAAGTGAGACATAATTTTTCAGAACTACAAGAATCTTCAAATATCAATTGAGAAGGAGTTTTGGTGATTATTATACTAGGATGTTCCGTGAAATTGTGGCCTAACAGAATGGGCTGCTTTATTGCGCTATCGTCTACCACGTACAATTCTATAGGCAACGTGATGCCCTGGACATTAACGCTAGCTTCTATACGAGACAAAGCCTGAAGGCAATTATTCCCAATACCTCTAAGCAACGGTAAATTATCACGACTCTGCTCAACACCTAACTTCAACGCATCAGAATGTCGAATAAGAGAACATTCGCTACCTAAGTCTACATAGCAGTCTTGAGGCTTCTGATTAACTTCAATCGTCATAAAATATTTGTCGTTATTTTTACTGACATATTTAGTGCTTGAGGGGCTACTATCCTTAGCGCGTACAACGTGATCTGTCGTATTAATCGGTATATCCGTTATACTAACTCTTAAGACATGTTTTTCTTTACTACCAGGTTTTTCAGTTTGGTTTTTATCAGTATTTGGGCAAGACGTAATTTTGTGACCAATTCTGTGACAGCCAATACATTTTTCAATGGGTTTTGGGCATAGAAAACTAGGGTGACCCTCCACCCCGCAATTAAAACATTTAATCAGTGGTTTAGTTGAATTAGGGCCATTTCTGTCGCCTATAGGTGCGCTACTATGTGCATGTCGTTTATCTATTTTAGGTCTATTGGCATTAGAAACACCTTCTCGAGGGTTTCCTACTTTAACAGTTTTTAAATACTTCAGAACTTGTTCAGGAAGATCGAATTGCGCGGCCTGTGCACCTAGTCTTATACCCCTATCCTCTATGCCATGTAATATACAGTCTACTGCTTGTCTACCTTTGATCTTACAGCGATTTAGTAAACTCAGTTTAGAGTAAAAGTATTGTTCTAATGGTTCCCCAAATTTTGCTTTAAGAGCTAACATATCAGTCAGGAGATCTGCATAATTTTCACGACATGGAAAAGAATCTAGTAATTTTTCTTTCCACTCATCCCATGTAAAACGAACGCTGGGCAAACTCTGATACCATGATTTAGCAAGGCCTGTAAGTTTGGGTAAGGCGTAGTGAATTATTTCGCGTTCGTCCCATTTGTATATGTCGGCACATTCTTCAACCTTGGTCAACCAGTTAACAATGTTTTGGTTTTTTGACAGAGGGTCAAATTCGGGGACTACATTATTTCCGGCAGTTATTTTATGGCTACCTGACTTAGCAATATCTTTAAGCGCATTTACAAACTGATTCAATATATCACTAGTTGCTAAATTACGAGAGGAAACATTTGCATTTTCATACCTCATCCGGTGCGTAGGGGGGGGCGAATCATCTCGCCTCGTTGAACATGTAGGATTCTGGTTACTTCTTGGTGGTGTCCTCAAATCAGGCGTACGGTTTCTGGTTCGTTTTCTCCTTGGTTCATCACAATCGTAAGTCAGTGTCCGGTTCATATCATGCCTACCAAAAGAACGTCGCTCAAGCTCATCGCTCAGTTGGTTAGCGGTAAAGCATCGCAGGGTAGACTGATGTCGCTCATGCTCATCATCATGTCTACTGCTGATCATTCTTCTCCGAGAGTGTCGCTCAAGCTCACCACTCTCGTGTCTCGACATAGAGCGTCGCTCTAGCTCATCGCTCATATGTCTAGACCGTGTGTGTTGCTCATCATCAATGTTAGCGAGTCCCGATCGCGAGCGTCGCTCTAGCTCACCGCTCATACGTGTCGATCGAGAATGTCGCTCCAACTCACTTCTCAATAGTCGTTGACGGAGAATCAAGTCATCGTCTTCATCGACTAAATTAGATGGGGGACGTGAAGATTCAGGCATCAGTCCCAGGGTTCTTTCGCGTTCGTGTTCGAATTCATCCATTCTGAAACTCAAATGCATGGTCTTAGTCTTTGTTTTGTATTTAAAATAAAACATAGTATTTAAAAGTACTTTATCGTGAAAAACAGAATGGAGAAAGAAATCAGGTAGTACAAATTAGTAGGAGGCACAAAGTTAGTAATCAAATTCAATTTCAATAGCTATTAATTAGAATTTATTATTAATTTATAACTGTAGTTCTCGTGAATAGTCGTGGGTAAAATTTAAAAATAATCATCACCATTCGTTGACATACTTGTCCATAGTAGATAACACCCTCCAGCACAGAGACATCATTGTCCATGTGTAAGGAAGTCAACAGTCATCGCTTTTTATCTCCATAGAGTAGCCATGGCAAAATACAAAGCGATGACACTAAAATATCTGTAATCTACTACGGCCAGTTAAAATATTCATTGCTTACATTCTCAAAAAGTAGCCCTAGTTAAGAGCAACTGAATTAAAAATTTGCATTAATTGAAATTTGATTGCATTTAGTATAGAAGGGAATGTAATGACGGTGAAAAAAAATTATGGTTAATATATGACTAAAGTCTAGATAATCACCACTTGTTATTCCCATAGAGTCGCCATGGCACAATAAAAAGAGGTGAACAATTATGATGCACTATAACTAACTTTGAAACTCGCCCTTCTAACAACACACCTTACATATCCAGAGAGTAGCCCTGGCTAAATGTAGGGTGGCTATTAAGCCAGTTTCATTGCAGTAAGGTAATTACAGAGCATCAGGTGTAACAATCAATAAAAAAAAAGAAAAAAAAAGGTTAAAATAATACATATGGTTACTTACATGGGCGTAGAACGAGAATTTTATTCGGTTAACTCTCGGTATCCCGCTTCTGAAGTTTTTCGAATCAAACAACTTCAGACGATAATAATTTCTTTATTTTTCACTCACATATTATTTCACTTAATACTAATACAAAATCACAATAACTCAGTAATTGTAAGTACTTTGAAAAATAACTGACAAGAATTCTGCCTAGCCAACTGTACCGCTCAAGCGTTCACAACGAAGTGCTTGCACTGCGGTCTCGCTGCTACGAAGTGCCCTCCCCTCCACGCTACCAGAATCTCGATATTGGTGGGGCACTCGTAGAGCGGGGTCGCAGCGCTAGTCATTTGAAGTACTTTTAATGAAATAATTAATTTAAATATGATTTATATTAACATTCAATATCTTATATAATTATTCGTTTATTGTTTTATTAGCTAAAGATATTTACTATTGATCTTAACAATAATTATATGATTTTAACACTAATCGCATTGGCTTGAGTGAGAATCAATACAACAATATCATTTTAACCTAGCATTGACTGGAATGTATCTTTTTACTTATATTTAGACCAGCGGCCGAAGTCTAAAGCAAAATTTTTGATATTTTGATACAATTTCAATTTTCTGATTTTCGGCTGCTTCAAATATCCTTTTAACGTACGTACGTTAGCTGTTTATATCTTAATAATTCTTTAAAAATATGTATGTTTTTTACTTCATTAAACAAACATTATTCTCAAACAATAAATACATGAAAACACCAACTTTGTCTCGGCATTTTAAAGCTTCACCTGGAGGCCGATTCTCGCGGCAATCAAACTTTTATCGTGTGGTAATTTGATTGTGATTTCAACCGTTATACCTAAAAAAATAAGTAAAATATCTACACTTTAAAAACTATCGCACGAACAAAAACTAAATACGTGAAATCGTAACCCTGAGAAATCCAAAACTATTTTTCTTCGACAAAGAAAATTCGATCAGTGAACTTTTTTCGTATACAAATTGCACGAGAATTGTCCCTGGTTGTTTCATAGAGACTTCGAGGTGTGGTATATCAAAAATAACACAACATTAAGTTTTAGACTGTTTTTAACACTCACAGTGTCATATTTCATCTTTATGAGTACAACATTAAATTGTCATTTTGCACATAATTTTAGGCATGATATAAAGCTTAAATAAATATTTGGTACGCTATCGGTTAAGGTATGAAATCTCCCGTTTCGACTCTTATTTGTCTGGTCTTTTTAGTTCTCTCTACCATTAAACTTAACGGGCTTTTGAGTAGACTTCAGTACCTTTAAAATATAACAAACCATACTAAACTATACAGTTTCGAAAGTTTAGAGCTAGCAACTTGTTTATTCGTAGTTTGTTCCAAAGCTAGCATTCAGGGCACGTAACTAGGTACTAGTGGATAGTCCTGTTGTTAGTTGGTGTTGTGGTAAAAAAAGCTAAGTTTATTTACTGTTAATTTATTTAAAAACTTTAGTGCACAAATAATAGTTGACCTAATGTTAAAAGATTCTCTCCCAGTGATATTCATGTAGGAAGACTTTAATGAGAGCAGGAGAACACTATTTTACTGATGGTGTTAAGGATTTTTTTTTCGAATTTATCGTGCTTCTGTTTTTGAAAAACAGACAGTTGCAAGAGGTATTTATTATAAGGAAATGAGAGAATGTTTTCACAGTTTTTGTGTCGTGTGACAAATGAACTTTGTTGACCGAAATTTATATCCTATAAATTTCGGTCGGCTGTTTGTATGGTTAATTTACACCCATGAGAAAAAAAATATTTAGAACAAAGTACAGTTCAGCTTTATATAGGAGACAAGAGAAAGAGTTGACATGGTTACCTTACAAATGTCTTTATCCAAGTTATTTAATAAGATAGTCGGTCTATCATGTTGTAGCACATCTATACACCCGTTACGGGTACAGTAATATATCGACTTAAAGCGGTTATAATTATATGTATGAAACTTCATACTTCAACACATCTATCAATTTAGTAACGTCACCATCTCGGATCGAATTTAACCCGGGACCCACTCTCAACCAGCGGCGCATACGTTGCAATGAGTTTACGGCGAAAGTTGTCAACCATCCGTCTACCCTGTCAAACGGGCTATCATTCACAAGAAGACTATCATAAGTTGTAGCAAATACGATCTGAGGCGAGGCGTTCACTAGCCGTTGCCGATCCCATGCCGAGGCGTTGCTGTTTCCTATACGTAACGTGCTTCCGTATGGTTGACGCGTGGTTGGTGCTGTTCCAGAGCCGGGCGGATAGTTTTGCTTCAACCTTCAGACTTCACCCCACAATGTCGTTAATAAGTTCCAAAAACTTGGCTACTTTTAACCGAAACTTTCAAAATTGAACTGTAGATAAGATATAACTGGGTTGTGCTGTTCCGTAATTATTCAAATGAACTTTAAACCCAAAGGCTATTAGGTTAAAGTATATATTAATGTGATCCGAATCACAAAGTAGTAGTCTAAAAGATGTGTCTTATATTATGTAAATAATGATAGATGATATTTGTAGAACTTATAAATAATGATTATCTTTGTGTTATGAAACTTATGTACTATAAATTTTATTTCAGCTCTTATTAGGTGATTTACTAATATTACCTACAAACAATAAAAGCATTATAATTTTTCAAATTCCTCATTTAACTTGAAGTTAACATGGAATAATCATATTTTACCAAAGTACGCAAAATTAGCAAATGTCAAAATATGTCCTTTATCACGATTTTATGTCCCCTTGGTAAGCTTTTAGGTATTTGTTTACGGTAACAATAACATTAATGTGATGGAGCCCCGTTAGATATTGATTTTTCCTTTTTAACGTGAACTATTTCATCCTAATGTTTGATTTATTATAAAGTAAGCTTTTATTGTGTACTTTTTATAAGCAATGTATGAAAAACTAGCGTTTTCATCCTTTATCAAAGAACCCTTTAATCATCTTGCAAGTGTATGCTCATATAAAACTAAAATAGAGGTAGAAATAGTTATGAAAGCAACTGTAGCGGGAATTTCAACCTAAACTCGTCTTTTATAAGATCGAAAATCCTTTGACATTTGTAAATGCATTGTGCAAGCAACTGTGCTCAATAGAATAAGTGTTGTTTGGGTAATGGATACAGCTCAAAAAGGATTTTGAACCGTAAAATTACTCGTGTAGAATTCAAAATCGTATGCATCAATGGAATAATACGAGGGTCAAACTGAAAGTTCTTAGAAAATCAAAAACTGATTACATTAGCCAGTTATTAGTTTTATTATATCTTTTCAAAATATTGTCCATTGACGTCAATACACCGCTGCATGCGATGGAACCACTGGGAAAAGCACTTTGCCCACTCGTCCTTAGGGGTCTCTTCAATGGCATCGCGATACGCAGCCACCGCTTCGTCAGCATTCATAAACCGCTTTCCTTTAAGTTTTTCTTTAATTTTTGGAAATAAATAAAAATCACAAGGCGCGAGGTCGGGGCTATACGGCGGGTGACCCAGTAATTCAACGTTTGATGTCGCCAAATAGTCGATCGTTCGCTTGGCGGTGTGCGACGAGGCGTTGTCGTGGTGAAGGAGGATCCTACTGCGAGGTCGTTTCTCTCGAACTTTTTCCAAGACAAGTGGCAAACAATTGGTAGTGTACCATTCTCCAGAAACTGTTTTTTGATCCTCTAACACAATTGTTGCGAAATGACCTATCCTTCCAAAGAACGAGGCCACCATTTTTTTTCCCGCACTTCGATCTCTCTTCACTTTAGTTGGCAACTCCTCGAAAGGAAACACCCACTGAGCAGATTGTCTTTTGGTTTCAGGATCATAACAGTAAATCCAGCTTTCGTCACCTGTTAGTATGTCGAACACAGCATTTGAGTCACCTCCGTTAAATCTTTCAATCATTTTACGGCACCAATCCACACGATGGAGTTTTTGAGCCTTAGTCAAATTATGAGGTATCCACCGGGCGCAAAGCTTCCTGACCGCTAAATGTTCGTGGAGGATTTTGTGCACTTGACTCATACCGATGCCTAAGCTTGTCCGAATCTGCTGATAGGTCACTCTTTTGTCAGTCTCTATCATACGCCGCACAACACAGATGTTATTTTCAGTCGTCGCCGTAGAAGGCCGTCCCTCACGTACATCATCAGTGAGATTAGTGCGACCACGTTTAAACTCATTAAACCAGTTGTAAACAGTCGCACGAGATGGGGCTTCATCGTGAAAGGCCAATCGTAGTCTATCATAACTTTCTTGTTGACTTAAATGACATCGAAAGTCATAAAAAATCATTGCACGAAAATTTTCTCGTGTTAAATTCATGTTGACGTGACACAGACAATTTTCAATTTGCCGCCAAATCGTAAAACAAATGACAAATGAATGAAATATATACTCAGTAATATTGGCAAAGAGTTCTATTTTCAAATTTTAGAATATTTTTTTATTATATTGTTTATAAGTGGCCAGTTCTAAGAACTTTCTGTTTGACCCTCGTACAGAGTACACCAGGGGATAGTGTTGTTCATAGTTTTACGAAAGCAGGTACTGAAAATTTATTCATAATTACTTTAAAAAGTATAACCGTATTCTTAATATTGTGTATCTTCTCATATAAAAAAAACAAGTATAAAGTTTAGTAAAACCTTTAAAAGTAATAATGATTTTTTTTCTCACCAATAACAAAATCACACTCGGGCAAAGAAAAACTTTGTATATATATTATTGCTTTCATAAAAAAAAATAGTTCTGCATACATTTGGCAAATTAATTAAAACATGCTCATTTATGTTAAAATGTTCCTAAAAGCGTTGAAAACATTTAAAACACCATCAAACAAGTCCTCCTTTGTCAAAGTTTCCGATAGGAACATTTAATGTGTTCGAAACATCAATGAGTTTTGTTTGTGAACCTTTGATGGCACCCTAATAAGATTCAATTAGTTAAAATTTTAAAGAATGATGAAATTGAGTATTTGACATACGAATAATTATATGAAAATGTACGTAGCAACTCCTAGAAATAGATTTAATGCCGTAATAATAACCTATACTAATCTCAGGTGTATTTTAGACTAA
Organism: Pyrausta purpuralis; assembly: GCA_963924145.1. NCBI lineage: Eukaryota > Metazoa > Arthropoda > Insecta > Lepidoptera > Crambidae > Pyrausta > Pyrausta purpuralis. The sequence continues at coordinate 6,360,102 of OZ001665.1, forward strand.
TATTTCGATTTTTTTACGTAAACACTTACCCCCTTATTTACCAAAAATTAAACAGTCTAATAAACCTATTTAAGCTATTACACTGTTTTGTCCCTTTCTGTCAAATGATAATAACGCCAAAAAACGAGACAGTGTCATAGTTAAAATAGGTTTATTAGACTGTTTGCCTCATTATGAATGAGAATGGAATCCATTGAATAATCCATGGGGGTTAATGTATTGAATTGTTGAATAAATTTATGTTACATATTTTTTATGTACATGTTTAATAGAAAGGTGCCACAGCCCTTGGCCTATGTACAGTCACTTGCAGGTTACCTTTTGTATTCGCAAGGTGAAAATCGAAAGCATCTGTTCCGATGGTATTGTCCGCCAGTGTAGTACACTCCAGTGCACCTGCACTCGTCTTTACAATCTCGTTATAACGAACCAGAATTAATTATATTTTTTAATCACTGGCTTCAATTTGGCCTGAGAGTATGTATGGCTATGATTATTGTACGATTATCGAATGAAAATGTATTAAAATCCACAGAGCAGTGATTGAAAATTTTTGAAATTTTCAGATTCATCAGATTGAAATTAGGTATAAAAATTCAAGCTTTTCTAGTAATATTATTTTCTGCTAATACCACAAATATTGTGATTTAAATGTTCTCTCTGATAACTCTGAATTCAGTTCACGAATCACAAGTTGTACCAAACTAATCTGAGCCTAACCAGTTCATAATTTATTCGAACCACAGCTTCTAGCCTTTCCGATATTCTACCTGAAAAATATAATAAGTAGAAAGGACACATCAGATACCTGGTTCAGAACCACTTGCAACTGTCATAGGACTTGGCAATTTACATTAATTTATTTATAAATTGTTATATGGGTTGTCAATACATACTGTCTCAGAAAAGTAATGAGACTGATTTCATATTTTATTATATCAAGTCTTTTTTTCCAACTTCGGTGAATTCTTCAAAATAGTACCTACGTATGTCAGTTCGATAGCCAATGTAATATTTACGAGTAAACATATTTGCATCAAATAAATCCAATGGATAATCCACGTTCATATATATTTTTTAATATGTGGAAGTCCTCATAGTTGAGGTAAGACCTTTGCCCAGAAGCGAGAAGTTACAGGCTTAAGTTTAACTTTTTAACTATTAATCCGACCGAATGGTTTAGAATCGGGAGGCTGGTGTCTAATTACAGAGTATAACAAAACTGCGTTCCCTATAAGTATTAATCTGGAGCTAAAACACAAAAACAAAGTGGGAATACGTTACGATATGCGTGGTGGTGACAAATCCAACAAAACAGAGAAAATCGGTCCTCCTCTCTCGAGTTATGAAGAGTGTAACTAGCACGGAGATTACTTTGTTTTTTTTTAATCCTTAATTATTAATTAGTGTTATCAACTTCTCTGCGATTGAGTTAAATATCTCAATGAAAAAATATCCGAAAATAATCATTCAGACATCCCTAAATAATAAGATTTTGAGCAAACGGTATACAGCAAAGTGTATCAAGATAAAAATATAACTTTTGACATAATCTAAACATTATCTCACCAATCTCGCTATTAAAAGGACCAATCGACCACGGAAATCACACAGTAGAGTTCCGTGGTTAATTGGTAACATAACGTTATTAATGGTATTCGTCATTATTATATTTAGATAAATTTAACAGCGTATTTAGACTGATTCAGATGTACAATCGCCAGCACATCAGGCTACCCACTTTTGTTGCAAACTAGCCCTTATTACAACTGCATAAGATACCGCAGTGTTTATCATTACGTGCTGTTGTCCGTACCTTTATTAGACTGCATTTCTTTTCTATAGAAAACACTATCCTAAAATATGCGCTGACCAATTTAAAAATATAAAGAAAGTCTTACAGGAGAATACTTTAATCAGTTATAATTTTTAGTTTTATTGAAAGGGAATTTATGTCTAAAGCAAGATTTTAGACATCGACTAAGTATGTCTAATTTTTGAGCTGCAATTTTATTTGTAACAATTACTAAATTTATCAATGATAAGGCACAGTTCAAACCTACTTGAGACCAGAGGTTTTCCTCTGGTCAACAGTATCTCTGGAAACACTGTGGTATCTTACCCAATTGTAATAAGGGCTAGTTTTAATCAAAAAATTAAATCCTGGTCTAACTGGTCTACTAATCATCATTATTTTCAGCCAAAGGTCGTCCATTGCTTAACAAAGTCCGCCCTCACGATCTTCCACAGCGACCGATCACAAGTTGTCCGTATCCAGCGTGATCCCGAGATTTTCATCTCGTCGGCCCAGCTTTTTGGTAAACTTCCTACGCTGCATATTTGGTCAAAGGGTCTCCAATCTAGAAATTTTCTGCCCCCTCGGCCATCAGTTCTTCGCGCTGTGCCCTACCCATTGCCACTTGAGCTTACTGATTGATTTGCTGGCGATCGTGAATGTGTCATTATAATTATAAGTATATAATTTTAAGCAATTATTAAACGCTCGAAATCCTGCTTATTAATAACATCGTTAACGATTTCAATTTGAATACAATTGATTGAGATCTTGTCCTGGCGAAACAAATAAATCGTCGTCAAGAAGAAAAATCTTGATTTTCTCACAAAACCTCACCACCCATTCTCAAGAGATTGCGTTTACTCTCAATTTAATTCGAATAAAAGAAAAAACACCAGACGCCGTATCGTTAATGAAACGTCATTGGCAACAGACAGAACAAATCCCCGATTTGTTGATGCTGTCGAAATAAATTCGCAACGAAATTCATCGGAGAAGCTCAAACGGTAATGTAGAAGTGTCATTTTAGAAACTAGACATTTTCCACGGCTTTATTCACGTACTTTAAGTATTTATTACAAGATCTTAGACTATTTTAATAAGATATTAAATCAAAATTGAAACAATGGTATTATTGTGAACATTCATTAATATTTTTTAAACATTTAAAGGCTGCTTTTCGCCATACAAACTAAAACACCTTTCGGGCTATTACAATTGGTACACCATGAAATTAAAAACACCCTTTTTTAATCTTTACTAATTTATAACGCGGAAGGTTTTTTTGTTTGTTCTAACGCGCTTATCTCAGAAATTATTCTCCTATTTGAAAAAATCTGCCGTCCATTATCTAAAAAGACGTTAAGCCACTAAACCTAAACTTGAGATATGGCCAAAAAAGGCGGGATTAATTTTAAAAGTATGCCATTTGACAGTGGAATGTCGTACAAAAAAAAAGGAAGAGTCCGTAGGTAGCTTGTAACATGTATAATAAAATAGCGAAAATTCTATATAAAAAAAATAAGTTCTAATTAACCAAAAACACACTTTTTCCCTATAGTTGGGTATTTTTTGTTGAATATTTTTTGTAATACCTAACTAAAAAGACTCTAACTATACCTTAGCGACCTTATAACTTAGGATTGTAACGTAAATATAGTGTCTTTGTTTTTTTTCTAAAAACTATTCCAAATTACATAGCTAAAAGGTCGTTAAGTAACTTAATGGCTTTCTAGTTATATATTGCAGATTATTGTTAAGCACTCATTCTTAGTTATATCAACGTTAAAGTATTTTAGCGACCTTTTAGGTAAGTTTTATGGATAGAGCAGTATTTCGAACTGATTTTTGTAACATTTACCAGATTAGAACGACGTTAAACGCTAAACGCAAATGACAGTAACTGGCTTGTTACTAACAGTTATTTTTCCAACCGGCGCAAATGTTTGGTTAAAAGCAATGAGGCGAGGACAAAAAATAACTGATTTGAACGTCTCCATTCTGGGGAGCATAATAACTTTTTCCAAATCAGCACTAAAAAATATCTGCTCTTCATTTTGTGGCAACTTTTTGTGTGCCGCGTAAAGCTCTCTTGCTTTTATATATTTTTCGTGGTGCCAAACATATTCGTTACAAATGTTACAATCGGGTTGTAACTGGGAGGTTAAATCATGCATGGTCTGTCTTTTGTGTAAGAAATACGATTCGCACATTTCGCACTCCTCATTTCCTAGTTGAGTGAATGAAATGTTCATGCTTTTTAAGTGCATACGATAAAGCTCATATGAAACAATTGCATCGGGATTTTTGTCACAATAGTCTTTGTGCATGGACTTGATATTTAAGTCACTCGGTAAATAACGTCTTAAAGGAGCATGCTCCCGTCTATGATGCGGTTCGTGGGGATGAAAGGATTCGATGTGCTGGGTAAGTAGCTCTCTGTCATGGGCCGGAACTTTCGCATGCTTGCCTCTGCGGTCGTCATCCCCAAAGGAACGTAAAACTTTGTCATTACTTTTTTTGAAGCCAAGTGTTGTTAAAAAAAATATTTTACACACCTCACGTGCATTTCCATCACTAGTCTTAAGTGTAAAAGATCTTTTGGGATTTCTTTGTGGCTCAGTTGTATATTTTCTTTTTGGAATCGCTGTAGCTATTCTTTGAACAATGTATAATCGTCTTTGTTTCCAAGTAAGATTCCAATACTCCTGGTTAAGTTTAGTCCGCTGCTCGTCGTTGAAATGCGTAGAACATTTTTTTAAACATTTTTCATTACATCCTGGCTTTACAGCATACTCCCTCATTTTTAACTCCTTTTTTTTGTTAATTCTGTGTGCTAAACTGGTCTTATAAACTTTACGTTTCTTAGAAGGAATGCAGTCAGACTTTTTGTTGTCATTATCTAGTGTAGTGTCAATAGTATGTCGACGCTTGCATGCAACACTATCAAATTCATTGCATAAAACTTCACGAAAATCGATACTGTTCCTTCTTTTAGCGGTCTCAGTAATATGGTCCACCCTCCGTTCTAAGGACCCTGAGTCAATGTTAGACGAACCATTCTCACTTGAAGTTCCAGCCGTAGAGTAGTTGATGGAGTCATGAATCAAGTTGGTGTTGTTACTCTTGTTCAGTATAGTTTCAGTAGGATCGCAATCAAGAAAAGCTGCCTGGCTTTGGTTTTGTGATGTGATGCAAGTGTTATTGCTTGTATTATCTGGTATTGCATCAATGGTTTTACGACGCCTGCTTTTGACAGTATCTATCAGGTATTTTGGATTGCAGTAATCGTCAGTGTTTCGTCTCTTGTTGAACTTACTTATCTCAGTAGAATTCGGCTTAAGTAGCTGTAAAGGTTTAGATATTCCCGATGTTGATGCCTGCATGTAATTTTTTACCATTTTTTGACTTAACGATGCAGCGGGTGGGTTATCGTAATCTGAATCTTCACTTGAGCTAGAAGGTATGTAATTCTTGTCTTGAACAGAATCATCAGAATCAAAATCTTGCGCTAATTCAGACGATGGTGATTTAGGTATAGGATGATTAGTGATTTGACTATTGTTTGTTGATGTACTTTGGGAATTATTTATTTCGCACTGTTGCTGTTCTTCAGTAGGCATTTCTTCATAGCAAGTCAAATCCTTGAGTTGTATTGGAGGTGTATTACTTTGCGACGATAATGGTTTGCAAGATGTAGATAGTGAAAAACAGGTCTCGTTCAATTTGCTAATATTTTTTGACACTTCTTGAAAGTGGTGAGAACGTAATGTATTTTGTGTGTCACAAAACCTGTCGAACACTGAAGACGTCATGGAATATGGACGTGCGTAAAGGTTGTCGATATTCTTCTCAACTATGAGATCCACTTCTTTTTTAGTATTTTCCTTATTTTTTATCGGATCTGATGTCAAATAATTTTCTTCAGCGCCTACCATACCGAGTATTGCTTTGGCTCTTGAAGAAAACACAGATCTTCTTGACCTGTTGGAAAGAAAATGACATGCTAAAGAGTACATTAAGCGTACGTACACAGGGTGCAGGGTGTGTGGTAACGGGGTAGCATCATAACATGTGACACAAAAAAAAACTAAAGCAGTGTTTCATGACAAAAGAAAAATATTTATTATAAACATTCACTACACCAATTAAAGTTATTAGCCATTAGCATTGCTTGTCTCTGACAACTAAGTAGGTAGCGTAATATTTATACCTACTCGAACAAATCCCATGTGTTCGTATATCGACATATTCATTAGCAAAGTATTTTTCATTTAATCCTGCAAAACAAAGCTCAAGCTCTCTATTAACATTAAAATATTAGTCAAGACCCCAAATTTATAAGCCATCCAGTAAATAAAACTAAAACAACCCAGTGAAAATTTTATAAACTAAATCCTATTAACCATAGAATAGCCCTGATTAAATAACGCCACATACGACTTAATAATTACTATTTAAAGATGCAGTGTTAGTCCATACATACAGAAAATGTACAAAGCTCTTTAAATCGCGAAACCACAGTCTATCTCTCTCTCTAACATTAACATCCAGGCCACAAAATAATTTGCACGCTACAAAAAATCCCGACGCCATTTTCACTTCATTTGATTACGGGTTGTAAATGCGTGAATTTTACATCAACCCAACTATTAAATATTAAAATTATATTAACTTACTTGGACATATTCTCAGTCATCGTAAATGTGGCGGGAAATCCTTCCGGTCTTCGAGCGACACGTGTCCTTCCTCGACAAAAGCTTACGGGCCACTAAGAAGGACACCACAGGCGGGGGTAGGACGCGAGAGCAGATAGAGTCCTTTTAGCTAAGTATTGTAGCTTAGCGTCCTTCTAGCGAAAGATTCATGTCATAATCTGAGTGACTAAAGGCGGTTAGTGATTTGTGAAAAGTATTTCTTGTAAAAAAAATATACCTATCCTACGCTAAGAAGTCGTTAACCGACTGTAGCGTCTTTCTTGTTTAGTATTTTTGAGTAACGCCTTTTTAGCTAAGAATAGTGATACAATTCGAGAAACTTATCTTAACTTGAAAGTCGTTAAAGTACCATAACGACTATTTTATGTAGTAAAGTCGAAAAACGTCTTTTTTGCTAAGTAGAGATCAGATATAGTATGTAAACAGTAGGGCGTTAAAGTTCAATTGCGTCCTTTTAGTTAAGTATTGATGAATAACGTACTTTTAATTAAGTAAACCATTACCATTATTGTTTTTAGCGACATTTTTGCGAAATATATCTTAAAAAGTATAAACACTAAAAATATGTTACTTAGACAGATCGATAGAGCTTTTTTTTCTATTTAGTATGGCATTAAAAACTCAAAATCGACCTCCTGAGGGATAACTACTTTTTAGGTAATGGACGGCAGAAATATACTTGTGTTGGATAGTCTATTTATTGAGAAAGGCTTTATATCATAAGACATCACGCTGTAATGGGAGGGTGGGGGCGGGGGGAGCCACCTCAAAACGCGCGGATGAAGTCGCGGGGGACCGCAAGTGCATGTTTATATATGCTTACGAATGGCAAATCAAATCAAATCAAATCATTTATTTGCTGGCTGAGGTCTCTAGCGTCTAATGTGTTCTATAACCACTGTTAAACGGATATCAATTGCACAAATTAATTAAGACGATGATTTTGATAGCTTATGTCAAAATTCAAATGAAATGTCAAAACAAAAATACCTCGTTCGTAACGTAAAGTAGAATAAGACAAAGAAGTTGTAACCTGCTTTAGCGTATATAAACTTATAATGATACGGATTCTCCTAGTTTTTTATTTATTCACAATTTAGCGCTTTTAAGGTATCGAAATAAGAAAGGTTTTCTTAGGTGCAGTTAAAAAACAACGGTTCTTTCTTAAACACATAAAAGATGTTTTATAGTCTTTAAGAGGAGGAGGCTTTTACTTTTTTTACAAACTGAACGGACAATTTGAGATCTAAAAACACTTTACAAATTAGTGGGATTTTTAAAGTAGTTATTTCAATGAAAGAAAACCTTCATAATTTATAAATTACGTTTTACTCGAAACTCCATATTTGACAAAATAGTAAAACACAGACAAGAAATGAAACTCGAGAGTAGTGTTGCCAATGCAAAAGTACCATAAACAACACGCGTCCTTACTTTTATATTGCAACACCACTTAACAAAAAAAATATTAACTATTTCTAGATTTTAAGTTCTAACTTCATCTTGCGAACACAATCTATTCCTTTCTAAACTAATAATATTCTAATCTCTAATATTCAACATGTCTCTCTACCATTTTAAAGTACAAGCAATAGTCATATTTACTTCTTTGAAAACCAATTGTTGTTAAATAATTATTAAAACACTCATACCAGCTCTAGGACTTTCCTTCAAACCATAAAATGCTTTATTTAATTTATACACCTTGTTAGTATTATCTTCATAGCCTTCTGGCTGTTTAACATAGACATCAGACAAAACTTTACCATTGAGAAATGCAGTCTCTACATCCATTTGATGAATTTCTAAAGAATTTTGATAACAATAAGATAGTAACAATTTTAGTGTTGGCATTTTAGCAGCAGGAGAATAAGTGTCATGAATACAATCAAGTTGTTGAAAACCTCTTACCACTAACCTGGCTTTATACTCACATTCACTTTTCTTTCTATAAACCCATTTAACATCAATTACCTTATTGTCATTAGTGGGTTTGTTTACTAGAGTCAATGTGTTGTTTTTTACAAGACAAGTAATCTCTCGATCCATTGCTTCTTTCCATTTATTTGAATCACTAGCGGTCCCCGCGACTCCGTCCGCGCGTTTTGAGTTTGCTCCCTCCCTTCCCGTCGCAGCGTCATGTTTTATATCCTAAAGCCTTTCTCAATAAATAAGCTATCTAACACAGAAATATTTTTTCAAATCGGTTCAGCAGTTCCTGAGATAAGGGCGTTCTAACCAACAAACTCTTCAGCTTTATAATATAATTAGCGCAAGCGCACGTTGTACTTAAGCTGCGAACATTATTTTGGTGCGGAGTTATGTTAAATCTGTGATAGCTCCTAAGATATTTATTGGAATCAAATGATATAAAGGGCAACTTTGTTCTAAATGAAATGCTCGTGATAGTGAATGTATTTATTTTGATAAGAATAAATATCTGTGTGTATAATATACCTCTAAAAATAATGCATTATTTTTTACAAATTTATTAACATAAAAAAGGTTGTAGTAAGTCAACCATAAAAGATAGACATATGCTGTCGCGGACTTTATTATAGAACTCTTAATGCTGAACAATCCTGTCATACATGATTTTTGTGTAACTTAAGCGGTTTCCGCAGCGTACGCAGCGGAAGCTCTCAAAAGGAATATCTTTCTCCCGTTTTCGCAACATTTTTCATTTCTGCTGTGGTCTTATGAGCCTAAAGCCTTCCTCGATAAATGGACTATCCAACGCAAAAAAAATTTTTCAAATCGGGCCAGTAGTTTTTGAGATTAGCGCGTTCAAACAAACAAACAAACAAATAAACAAACAAACAAACTCTTCAGCTTTATAATATTAGTATAGATTACATGTAGTCGCCTCCTGAAAAGTATCTGGAACCATAGCATCACAATAATTAACATAAATGCAGTAACCATACTCATCATGAAAACGAAGTGGAGGTTTTATTTGCCTTCTTGATGGATTTTCTTTTATCTTTTTTTCATCTTCTTGCATTTCATCATCAGTTCTTACTTCTTGTGTATTTTTAATTTCCTCTTTTGCTGGCATGTCCAGTTTCTCTTTCTTTTCATTTTCTTCCTTATTTTTATTCTCATTGTCAAATCCACACAATATAACATCTTCCTCAACTACATCACAATGTCTAGCAACGATTACTTTTCCTTTAACCAAAACTCTATATCCAGTGTCAGTGTAACCAAGTAAAATTCCAACTTCTGCATTTTTATCCCATTTAGATCTTAGCCTTTCTTCTGGTATTCTTACAAAAACTGTACTTCCATACATTTTTAGATATTTTACCGATGGTTTCCTGTCAAAAAATATTTCATAAGGTGTTTTCCTCTCAATAGTGTTAGTCAATGTTCTGTTTTTAAGATATGCAGCTGTTTTAATTATTTCTGGCCAAAATCTTCTTTCTACTTTTGCTTCTGATAAAAGACATCTGCCCATATCCATTAATGATCTATTTAATCTCTCTGCAGTTCCATTTAATTAATGAACATAGGCTGGGCATGGTTTTATTTGTATTCCCTTTTCTTTTGCAAACTGAAAAACTCTTTTATTAATATTCTCCGTGCCATTGTCACATCTTAATTCCTTGATCATCTTTCCTGTCAAGTTATGTACCTCATTTACATATTGTACTAAATAATCATAAACTTCATCTTTTGTTTTGATACAGTAAACTTTAACTAATTTGCTGTAGTTATCTATTAAACTTAAAAAGTATTTTTCTCCATTAATTCCTGTTGTTTGATGTGGCCCATTTAAATCTGTGTGAACAATATCTAATATATCCTCTGCTTTTCTTCGATTATTTTGAAATGGTAAGTTATGCATTTTATTTTCAATACACATTTTGCATTTTAAGTATTCATGTTCAAGTTCTCTAGGTAATCCTTCTAACGACTCATTCTTACACATCAATTCCAATTTGTTAAAGTTTATATGTCCCAGTGTACGATGTATTTTTTCCTTATTACTCATGTTTCTTTTACTCACATTCGCTTGCAATGTTTCTTCATTCATGTAACTTTCATCTTATATAGTCTTTCATCTTTAATTGCTACTGCTATTATATTTCCGTTGGCATTATATATTTTTGATATTCTCCCTCTTGAAACTATTTCATTATTGTCAGTAATTTTTGAATAACTTAATAAGTTTGCTTTCATTTTGTTTACATAGTACACATTTTTTATTGTCACTTCCGATTTTTGTCAATAAACCTTGAAATAAGTTTTAATATTGCCAATTTTAGTAGCTTCCAACATTGTTCCATCTCCAATTCTAACTTTTATAGGTATTTCCAAATTCTTATATGTTTCATAGTACTCATCATTGTTAATAATATGGTCTGTACAGCCACTATCAAGTAACCAATCTATTTGGTCTTTTCTTGGCAAGTCACTCTCACTTGTGTAGGTATTATGTGCAATAGTAGTATGAAAGCTATTACCTTGATTCTCATTATTAGTATGATGATAATTTCCTCGACCTCTTCCTCGGTGAAAATACCTATTATTGTTTGAACCACGTCCTTGGTAACAACCACGACCTTGATAACCACTATGACTTCGACCACGACTGACATTTCCAGAATGACAATTCTTTATAACATGACCTGGTTTACCACATCGGTAACAAGTAAAATTTTTCTGATAAGATAGTTTGGATTCAGCTCGAAAAACATTTGACGACTCAGTAGGTATGTCACTTTCTTTTTCTGTCTTTATAAGCTTTATTTTACTCTTCAAATAGTCAACAGTTCTTTCTCTTTCCGGAAGGACATCGATTAAATCACCTATGTAACTGTAATTTTCTGGCAAAGCTTTCAGCATATAGTTCAACTTCTCTTGTTCTGAAATTACTGCACCTGCTTGCTTTAGTTCATTTACAGCTTTCTCAAACTCATCAAAAAATATAGTCACCTCAGAATAGTTTTTGAGTTTTACATTTTCTAGGTTATGTCTGCATACTATTTGCAAAGCAGTAGATTGTTTCAAATACATTTCATCGATTTTTTTAATAATTTCGTATGCCGTTTCAAATTCATTTACATATTCCAACTGTTTATTGCTAATCGAGCTGTAAATATAGTTCGTTGCCTGTATATCCCTTTTGTCCCACTTTTCATTGTCGTTTTCCGTTTTCGGTCTCATAACTACATCCTTGCATTTTTTAAACTGTAAAAACTTCATCATCCGTATTTTCCAATTGCTATACTCGGCTCCATCGAATATTGGATTCAGTATATCATTTTTACCTGCCATTTTCCTGAAGACGTGTTTTGTTTTCGTTGTTTGATCTCACTGATCAGCTAATCACTTTTCATCTCATGTATTTTACGTTAATCCATTTAAACTCTTTTAGCCATTACGTAACTACGCTCTGCTACTATTTTAAAGTAGTTATTTCAATGAAAGAAAACCTTCATAATTTATAAATTACGTTTAACTCAAAACTCCATATTTGACAAAATAGAAAAACACAGTCAAGAAATGAAACTCGAGAGTAGTGTTGCCAATGTAAAAGTACCATATAAACAACAGAGATTCACTGAATGATTCGTGATTGGCGAAAGGTCACTTAAATTTATTTTTTGTATTTCGATTTCATTAAATTTTTTTCGTTACCTTATTCAGAAACTTCAAATACACTTTGAGCGTTTTCAAGAAACTTATTTAAGCCGTTTATTAGTCAATATGATGTATTTCCATCATCATCACGAGAAGAGATTGCATCGAAATTTCTTCTAAAAGAAACACCAATTTTAATCACCAATAATTTGACGAACTCGATTTTTTAAGAAAATACATTATTTTATCCTAACCTTCCATTAATCATTCTTATTAATTTATACAGTTTCAATTTTATTATAGCTGTCTAAACTACAAAAAGTTCTTCAGTTGATCACTAAGAACTATTGTTTCAAATCGCCATAGTAAATCTGTACTTAGAAGTTTTGTAAAATCATTAAAAGTGCGTCAACCATTGGTTGTGGAAACTAGCCCATAAATCTTTTGAAAAACTCCACTAGGCAATTGGAGCAATCGGGGACCTGACTTATGCTTAGTCAGGTTGCCTTGATTGTAACATCACCGACACATGATACACCATGGCACTGCTTGGTTTGCTTAATTATCAACTTGTTTTTTTTGTTCTTTTTACTTTTTTCTGATTTTTATTGTAAAAAATCGTCATGTGCTTGGGTATGTTATTATTTTACTGAACTCGTTCAAATGTGTGTGTGTGTGTGTGTGTGTGTGTGTGTAAGTGAGTGAGTGTGTGTACGTGAGTTCGTGATGACCTAAATTAAAAAGAAACTTAATTTCTTTCAATTGTTTCTTTACACCCGTGAAAAGATTTCACCTGCTCCTATTATCTTTTCCACATTCTTAAATATGGGCGATGGCAGCTTGGCATTTCTCCATGAGATCGGATCAGAAATGAGGCGATACGTAGAAGAACTAAGGACATGCCCTGAGAATCAATAAGCGCAAGTGGCAATGGGCAGGGCACATAGCGCGATAAAATGACGGCCGTTGGGCCAGAAAAGTCCTAGATTAGAGAACTTTTGACAAGAGACGCAGCGTGAGACGACCACGACAAGATGGACAGACGAACGTGTAAAGATCGAAGGATCACACTGGATGCGGACCGCTTGTGATCGGTCGCTGTGGAAAGCCTTGGTTAGGCCTATGTTTAGCATTGGACGTCCTGTGGCCAATAATGATGAAGATTCATAATCACGTATTATATGTTTACGCGTGTAGTTATTGAGAATTGTAATAATAGTTATATCATTCAAGAACGGAAACCAGGAATTTCCGTTCTGCCAAATTGATCCAAACGGATATCAAATCCGGAACCCTTACCTAGACGTAACATTCTCCCGTCACGTGAATATCTTATTGAAATTCCAATCCGTCGAAAATATTTCATACGTAAAACCAAGCCTTATTGCAAAGTATTGTGTTTATCGAATTGAATGCTTGGAAAATCAATTCTTAAAGGCAAATAAATTGCTATTTATCGTGTACATTTATTGTAAGTTATGTGAACAAGAATAAGATATCATGTAATATTTTCTATGGAGACATTATCGAAAGCTGAAATAACGCAAATCCCTCATATAAATCACTTGGCTTAATTAGCCATATTAATGCAGATTCCAAAGAAGGTTCCAATTACAATCCCACAGAAAATTAATAATTAATTGAGTAATAGTCCCCCTAGCACATTTCGACTACGGTGGCCAGTAACATAGATTAACCGACTGCGTGGAACATATATAGTGCAAAACTGTGCACAAACACATGTGCACTCTATTTCTCTCACTCTTATAGCCCGATGGGACAGAAAACTGGCACGACCGGAGAGAGATCAGGCGCAGGACCATCGGCTTTACGTATTTTCTGAGGCCCAGGGGTGAAACACTGCCAATTTCAAAAACTCCGGGCTCCTGTTAATCTTATTTAAAAAATTGACTTTACTGTTCAAACAACCCGAATGGATCTGACCATTATTAACGTCTTATCAAACATCTAGCGGTTCACCCTGACTGTGTCCGCGCATTTTGAGTTTGCTTCCTCCCCTCCAAAATCAGCGTGATTTTTTATAGCGTTCATTTAGCACGTTTAAACAAACAAGCAAACAAACTCTTCTGCTTTATAATATTAGTATATATAATAAAACCGTGAAATAAAACTACAATAAATGATTATTCAACCTCTAATATGTGACAAACATATCTCTAATATGTTCAAACAAACTCTTACGTACGACGCAATTTAATAAATTAACCGAGATTGCTCAGAGGAGTTTTGTCTTTTTAATTGAATATGAGTTCGTAATGTTCGCAACTTAGGGATCGTTTCATAACTTTTTACAAGCAGAATGACCTGTTTGTTGGCTTTTTTAAAATTTCGCTACATTATGATATAAGTGTGCTAATTTGACCATTATATACAAGGCGACATTGTGTGCCATAAGAAAGCCGCGTATATTATGGTCCCAGGCACACGTATTTCATACGACGTTTTTCAACACACTTGTAAGGAAAAACAAGACTCCAATTATTTACGAAAAATGACGCGTTTTATTTTTATTTTTTGCTATCGATGCGTGCGAAAGGCTAAGGCGCGAACTAGATTGGCCAACAGCTAAGGTTAAAAATGTAATAATTCGTGTATAAAACACAAATTATAGAAATTTTTAAATGAATTTGAGTTGTATTTTAGTGGTAAAGCTGTTCTTTAAATAAATATGCACGTGTGTTAGTTTTTTCATAAATACTATTCGTTTCTAAAATAAAAGTTTTAACCCGACTAAATTATATCGCTTCTTCTTCATACTTACTACTTGGTACTAGGGTACAATTGTGAATTGGTCGGGTTAATAAACTAAAGGCACTATAGTGCAATAATATACTGAAAAAGCACGCGTGTTTAATATCAAAGATTATGAGCCAAAAATCGGTGAAATAAAAACGTCGTTTGGAGCAAGTGTGTTGAAAAAGTATTTTACGTTCCTTTTTTAAACATTTGCCACTTATCCTGCTCTCATGAGAATAACCCACATGACTAAACACGCCATCAAACGGACGTCAGTCATTTTTCAAATTACGCACGCAACAGTAAATATTTAGACTGTATGAGGAATAGATCACTTAACATTATAGAGACCGCGTTTATTTTATTGACAAAGAAAACCGTATTTAATTTATGATTGATTGTTCCCCGCCTTGTAAGCAAAAATCACTGGCTCACACAACACAAAAACGGGTATACTTAAAACAATAAGGAAATATGCAAATCAATTTTAGCTTTTATAGTGGTTAGGCGATGTTGGCCTCATGACACCTTTTTTTTGAGGTTCTAAACACGAAATTGTTTGTAAAATACGAATGCTAGTTATTTTTAACTATTCAGTGTGAAGAACAGAAGCATATCAGGTTATAAGGGATAGTTTTGTTGTTGGTAACTTACCCTTATTACAAGTGCATAAGACACCGCACGTTTCATGAAAGACAATGTTTGTGTAGTAAAACGATGTAGCACTGTGTACGCTTAAAGACAACACGATTTTCTTGCTCCTTTCCTGTATAAAAAAAATGACAAAATTTTGAATATACACCCACTGATTTTGAAGAACTGTAAAGTCATTTTGTTTAATTACTTTCTAAATCTTGGTTATAACGAAACCGAGGCACTACTGTTTTTTCAAAAATAATTATTACCTAGCATCTTTAATTAACTTGGCATATTAATTATGATTTACCACAGACATTTTTATTTTAGATAATGTTATTTAAATTTCCCTTATTTTCAACGTTATTGTAAAAAAAAAATTATGACAATGGAAGTAGTTAATTGTCTAAAATACAGGTTTTACCTAGTTAGTATAGGCGGTTATCGATTTGTATATTCCTAACTGTTTTGTTTTGTGCTAAATAAATATATATTTGATTGTTTATGATGACGAGCTGATTGATTGTTATCCGTACATTAAAGGGTTATCTTTCAATCTACCTCTTATTTGTGACTAAATGTATCGAGCTAGCTAAAGTACTCTGTGTTTTTTATCTCACTGAAGCTATTTGCTAAGTAAACTACAACTTAAAAGTAAAAAACTTTTTTGTTTCAAGCTGCAGAAAGATGTTAAGTGAACGAAGTAACTTAAGCAGCTTAAATCACATGCAATGAGACGTAAGCTGCGAAAGCTACTTTGAAATTAGCAGCTATAAAACATGTTACTTTTTAAGACTGATTTGCGAAAAAAATGCGGCTCCTATGTTTTAAATTGTCTACGTTTAGTCAGCTTCTGAAATACAAAAGGGTACTTTCTTTCGCAGTATTAAGGCGAGTTTATTTTCTTTTGTAAACCTTTTATATTACTACGCATAGAACACGTGATAGTCGTATGTTAAGATTTTGAAATAGTTCGAAGGTCGTAACTTGCTGTAATATTTTAGGAACATTTATAGCGAGTACCTGGGCGTTGAATAAAAATGAAAATGTATGTAATATCACCGCTAAGAATGCTAACGTACCAACGATTTGTCACGGATTTATTTTTAGTTCAGTAGTAAATAGTTAAAGAAAAATAATAACCAGCATTAAAAACTAAGATTAGATTTCATCAGGGGGTTAAACCATCATTATTTTTCTCTCTCTTTGATATTGACAGGACACGTTGGAAAACAGGAAGTAAAAATATTAACTCTAAACTGCGCATATGGGTAATAATTTCCTGTAATTAAATAATACAAATATTTGTTCGCAACGCGAGTATTTCGCATAATCAACTTGATAATATCAACTAGAAATGGTTCGCAAAGAATCAAATCAAGGTAAGCGAGCTTCTTAGGAATGGGACCTCTCAGGGACACTCGAAGTGGACTTACTTAACAACCTTCATACAGAAAAAATGGAACAGACAGCTAACAATTATATTATACATTTGATCTGAAGCACAAAATTTTATCAACCTCTGACATCCCACTGCTGGGCAAAGACCACACCTATCTCGATCTGCAGCCTATGCTGCGTAAAACTGACCAAATCGACACGCCGTCTCTTTTTGGGCCTGCCTCTGCGGCGACAAGCTTCTGTATCTCTGATCTTCTGATGGTATGCATCTCGTGATTATTTGGACCCATCTTTCTGTCTATCTTTATCATCTCTTAATATATATGATGTAGTTATTGCAGGAAACATTTTTTTTTATTGTGAGAACATAACATGAAAGGGAACTAAACACGAAATACCAAATGAGTATATGCTACTCACAGCTCGACGTTTTGACTATGTTGTTGCAACACCGTGTTGAGACCTGTCATGTTAAGTTTTCATTGTAATGCAACGTGAAAGCTTAAAATTTTGTATTTAAATTGTCTAAGGAGGAACAAACGAATGTTTGATTTATTAATAAAAACTAAATTAGGCACGTTAAGGCTGATTCACGCTTTACACAGTCAATTATAATTGTATACATTTTGTATGAAAGATTCCTGCCTGACCGTGCTCCGCCCGGGCCGCGGACGGGGCACGGCGTTAGAATGTCGATGGGACTCTTTCCCGGCTCAGGCACGCTCCGGCCCCGGCACATTTCGTGAATCATCCTTTAAGCCGTTGGTCCCGGCTTATGGGCGGTTTAATAAAATCTGACAGCAAGGTTCGTCGCTTGCCTTGCAAACACCCCTCCACCAAACCACACTGAGCCCGCGTGGTGGAATATGGCTCATACTACTTCATGCTTAAGGTCCTTGCTTGAGGAAGCTTCTGTCCAGCGGAGAGATGATTACAGGCAAACTTTAGTAACTAATTAACTAGTTGCTCCCAGTGAAATCGAGTTTAATTAGGTTGACATTGTATAAACAGGTAAATAAGTGAAAATACTTTTGCTTCAACTGGTAAAAACCAAAGTGTAGGTATCTCTTCTTTTGAAAGTAAATTGTAGAAACTATTTTTTTGGGGTACCACTCATTCAAGTAACGTGTGGGTGTTTTTTTTCTTATGCCAATGGTGATTTAAAAAAAAAATGAGTTTGTTAACATTATTATTAAATAGAGTGGTCTGTATTCGTAATATTCAATTTTAAAAGCCTAATATTTGTTAGAGTCCAATGTCCCCACTGTCCAATGGTCGTGGGGGAGGCCTATGTTCAGCAGTGGACGTCCTTTGGCTGTTAATGATGATGATGAATGTCCCCACCCACTCCTAGCTAAACGGTAGTAGGTGGATACGTAAAAAAAAACGAAGCAGTAGCGTACGTAGTACGGCTATGCTAAGGAAACAAATTACAGAGATGTGGATGGACCACATATCTGTTACTTAAAGAAAAATAAATTTTAATGAAAAAGGCTTGCTTAAGAAATGATAACCTCCAATACACATCAAGATATGAAGCCGAAACTGTAGATATTGGTTTTGATTGTCTTTTTTACCTTTAAAAATATTTTTTTTAGTTGGCGTTATCAAAGGATGTAACCCTTTCTGTCTCATAATTTCGCATATTTTGTTCTTTTAAGGCAATCTTAATCATGTATATCAGGACATTATTAGAGCAATATTTTTTTCTTGACATAAAGTAAATACGGAACCCTTCGTTCGCGGGTCCAACTCGCACTTGGCCAGTGTTTTTCTTTAGGACTTATTTGAATTCAAATGTGTTGTCTTTTCTATACGAACTAGTTAAAAAGAGGAACCCATTGCGTATGCTTTAGATAAGCCATACGGCCAAAGAATATGTAATTCGATCGAGGAAAAAATAGCGCAAACCCTTCTTAGGATTTCGGTATCAAACATTTCATTGCGAGATGGTATCTGTGCAAAAGATAAGTAGGTTTTGCTCTCCTATAAAGACATAACCGTTTTTTCTGGTTTTGTTATCTTTTAAGGATAGTTTCGTTATATTTCTGAGGTCTCATTGAAAGAAAAAAATATTACTTTGATTATTAAAACAAGGTAACAGTAAATCGAAATGTATCGAAAACCATCTGTACGTTTATTGCCGTAAAACGCTGTTATACAAAAACATAAGAAAGCTGAGAGGACGACAATAATAAATACAGAAAAGTTATAGGAAAACTGAAAGAACGATTTCATATGAGACGTAAAATTTTCAGAAAAATATGACGTGGGTCATTCAAGGATTTAGTGAATAGGCTTCCATTGGCAAATAATGTCTACACAAAATTATACTTATGTAAAAAAAATATTACTACGTACAACTATAAACATTATCTCGTAAAATATTGGACAAAATTGCGTGTTGTTACTCGTATCTACCTAATAGCTTCGTATTTTTTTTAGTGCTTTTAAAATAGAACTAAGTTTGTGTTGCGAATTCTTTCATCAGCAATCTAACTACGATTGCTGATGCTTGAGCAGTTTAAAATGGAGCTCAATATTCGATGAATGTAATATGATGACTTTCATAAAAATTTCATACTTTACTACGATCTTTGTTTTCCTACGATAATTGTAAAAAATAAGTCTCCTAAAAACGGGGTTACAAAATGGCTGACCAAAGGCTTAAAAAAATCTACAATTACAAAACGCCATTTACGGTTTGCCTACTACAAAAAAAATAACCCTGCAAATAAGGTTAAGTACCTTAATTATACAAAGTTATTAAAAAAATGTATTCACAATGCCCAAAAGATGATAAATTCAAAACATATTATGCAATCAAAAAATAAATGTAAAGCGACCTGGGAAATAATAAAATCTAAAACTGCTAAAGACATGACTCATTCAAATATTGACAAATTAAAAAATAACAATGGTGTAGTGGATAACCCGATTGACATTGCGAATATATTTAATAGACATTATGTAAACTCGACATGTAATAATAATAATAATAATATCAAAATAAAATCATCAATACATTCTAATCCTAATAGTATATTTCTGTTACCGGTTGACAACAATGAAGTCGTAAAAAATATCAAATCGTTGAAATCAACAAAGGCTTGCGGATACGACGACATTCAAACAAATGTGCTAAAAGCCTGCGTAAATGAGATCGCACCTGTACTGACTCATTTAATTAACCTTTCATTTACTACCGGAGTTTATCCCGATAGCCTAAAAATATCAAAGGTTAAGCCTCTGTATAAAAAAGGTCCTAGAGATGTAGTAGATAACTATCGGCCGATAGCGCTGATTCCAGTTTTATCAAAAATATTCGAAAGATCAATACATTTACGCCTTACAGACTTTTTAACAAAGTATGAAGTGATAAAGTCACAACAAAATGGATTCCAGAAAGGTAAATCCACCTCACTGGCATGTTTCCATTTGATAAATAAAATACTAATGTTGACAGATAAACGTATTCCGGTAACGACAGTCTTTTTTGACATGAGCAAGGCCTTCGATTGCGTAGTACACAATATACTCCTCGCTAAATGTGACGCTTATGGCTTAAGAGGTGTTGCTAATAATTGGATAGAGAGTTATTTATGTAATAGGAAACAATATGTAGAAGTATCTAAAATAAATAACAAAAATGAACTTCAACAATTTAAATCTTCTATGGAACCAAACAAAGTGGGGGTCCCACAAGGAAGTATCTTGGGTCCTTTGTTGTTCTTATTGTATATTAACGATTTACCAGATGTTACAAAATATGACTGCATTCTTTTTGCTGATGATGTATCCGTGGTTGTCCCATGCAATGACATAGAAACATATAATTTTGACATAAATAATACTATTTCTAAAATTATAAACTGGTTAAATAATAATAATCTGAAAGTAAACATAATGAAGACAACATATATACAATTTATTAATAAAAATGGCAAAAAACATAATTTAAACTTAATGTACGAAAACCAAGGTATCCAAGAATCTTCTCAAACTCATTTCCTAGGAATCACTATAGACGATAAATGTACTTGGGAGGCACACATCACTCAAATTTGTAAGAAAATTAACAGCTTCTCATATGCATTATGGCGATTAACCAAAATTAGCAGTAGGGATGTTGCCATACAGGCGTACCATGGCTACGTGGGATCAATGCTACGCTACGGGATTTTGCTCTGGGGGAACTCTTGTCACATAGATCGTGTTCTAAGAGCTCAGAAGCAATGTATTAGAGCCATTTATAATGCGGACCCTTTAACGTCTTGTAGGCCATTATTTAAGGAGCTGAAAATTATGTCAGTGCCTTGCCTATATATATTTGAGATATGTGTATTTGTCAAAACTCATCCAAACCTATTCAAAAAACGAAGCGAAACATTCAAGTACAGCTGTAGGCATTCCAACAAACTTAACCTGCTACCTATGACCACGGCAGTGAATAGTAACAATAGTTACCAAATGGCCGTACGGATCTTTAACAGGCTTAAAGATGATATAAAGAATCTAACATTAAATGAATTCAAAAGGGAATTAAAATGCTGGCTCATAAGCGGTGGTTTCTACTCAGTTGACGAATATCTTAACAGTCATTAATTAACGACCTTAAACCTTGACTAAATTTTAATGACATTTAATTAATTTGTTGTAATTTTACTGAGCATAATATTTATTTGAGCTACAGTGACTTATTCAATAACAGTGTGATAAACTGATGACTATTTTATTGAAATTTCTAACTTTTTAATTGAAAACTTTTAAAAAATTACCTTTTGCATGCCAGTGTCTGGTAAAAAGTGAGAAACTGTTTCTTATTCTATATCTTTATGTGTACCACTTTTTGAGCGAAATAAAGAATTTGATTTGATTTGATTTGATTTGATTTGATTATACTTACTATTTACAAGCTTGAGGTAACAATTAAATTTCTTTTGTGGATCAAAGGGTGGTGACCAACAATAGTTCTTAGCCATGGAGGGTTGAAATAGGATCAACCATTTCGAACATATGCAGCTTTTTATAACTTTGGCCAGGACTTCAGTTACATAACTTCGCATTTTAGTGTTAGGCTTAGTTTTAGAAGCATTTTTTGTTGCGGTTTCCTTAATTCATTGCTACTTTCACATGTCATATAATCCGCTCCAGTAAACAGCACATTGAGACTATATCTCACGATTGTTCCCGGCTTGCCTTTTGTGAACGGAGTGCACATGACAGCAACGACTTAAATGCTTTTAAGCGCATCTTTACAAGCTTGAGCGATCTTGCGTGAGCTTTTTCACAGAACTCGAAAGCGTTTTCATTCAGTTTTTTAGATCTTCATTAAAGGTTTTAAATGTGGTTTCAAGAAAACCAATATGTAGGTAAATAATTTACCTGGATTCCCGAATTTATAAAAAAATACAGATATAATATCAAATTGAAGTTGAAAACTCACTGTTCGAAGGATTTGTCTTTAGATTAGATAAACACAACATTCGTAACTATCATTGTCCCCCTTATTACAAAAAAAAACTGACCAAGTGCGAGTCTGACTCGCACACTAAGGATTCCGTGCCAACTTTAACTGACTTTGAGATCCACTTACTTCCTCTTAACCGAAATACCACAATGTTTTGTTGACAGCAAATATAACTTTTTTTTCATAGTTTTTGTATGATTAACAAAGTTATGTTTTCGGTTATTGAAAATGTGCTCTATCTCAAAAACTACTAGTTTGATCTCGTACAAAACAAATTTTCGTTAAAATTCTTTGTCAAGCTCTACATCATGTATTTATACTCGCTTAGGTTAAAAGTTAGATGAGGGGACGCCCATTTTACCACTTGGGAAGCGTCTACCTATCTCTCAAACGTTAGACTTTTAGAGAAAATGGTTTCAGAAACCTCGATGTTATTTTAAAAGACCCTATATCCATAGACACCCAACACGCATAGGTAAGATTTTTTTAATGATTTTTGTTTCATGTATTCCTTAAATAGCATTATTTTATATCTTTTGTATGAGAATCTTAAAGCAGTTAACAATATACATCGACTTACTAAGTTTTAACTGTATAATACTAATAGGTTCAGAATAAAATGGTTGTGTCATACGAACGGACAGTCTGACAGACTTGACGAAACAATAAGGGTTCCGTTTTTTGCCATTCGGCTACGGAAACCTGAAATAAAGTATTCCAGATTTAAGGAAAGTCTTAAGTAACTGGGCCAATTAGAAATTATACCTCGTATAAGTATAACGTCGTCAATATGATTTTATTTTTGAATTGGTCGACTTTAACAGTAGATTGTAACGGAATTGCTATATTTTAGCACTGTTGCAAGTGCCATGGTCACGGCGTAACTAAAGTTGTTACGGGTAAGGTGTTTTTGGCAGACATATCGGTCTACCGTCATTCGTAGTCTTTTATTACGATCATTTGCGGTACCATCGCTCATAAACTTACTATTTTCTCACACCTGTTCTCGACACACAACACTCACAGTATATCGTAATCACATTAAAATATATTCTAATGTTAATGACCATTTTAGTAGAAATCAATATATCGTCGGTTAATACACACATCAACATGGTCTACACATAGGAGAGGGGATTATTTTTAAAAGTTATTAAATCATTGTTTACAATATTCGACTATTATAGACAGACTATTATGTTATCTAAAGCTTGGATGTTATGCTGTTCTGCATACCGCTGCAGATGTGTCAGGAGAGTCTTAGGTAGATCCAAAGATTATAAATTTACGTTTTCTACCATTTTTAAGAAAAACAGTTGTGTTGTTTGGGTTTTGATGTTTCAAAAATAAAGTAAACATTGCAATTTTGTCTGAGTTTTTCCTCTTCTTCTAAGTTTTTGTAAAATTTAACTTTATCTCAAAGATTATAATCAGATTAAGATAGGCTATTTAGCAAGGTATATTTTAATGTGTAGGTGTATTAACAGAAAGTTAATATAATTTTAATCAATATCCCTCGACCAAGGTGATGTGTGTACCTTAGTGTGGTAATAAGTTAAATATAAAATTAGTTCAGTAACTTATATGACTTACTACTTAAACCTTTTAGTAAATTAATAAAAATACCGACAATCGGTCGACAAATGTTTGTTTCAAGGGTAATTTGGTGTAAATGAAAATATTTCTCCTGAATCTACTGGCGCAGAAGGTTCCTTCTGTGTGTGAAATGAATTAATCTTTCAAATTGCAAATAAATTAATGATTCCAAGATAGCTATTGTGGTACAGACACAATACATATTTGTCACAGATACCAGGGATGTATTGTGCCAGCATCTAATTTTAATGATTAAAACTGAAACTCAAGCAAATTTCTCTTTCTCTTCTATACAAATGAAAAGAGACAGACCGCAATGATTTAGAGATTTCAAATTAAACAGCTGTCTGTTATAAGAGACTTTAAGTTTTAGTGTCTATTTATTAATTTAAGTGTCTATTTTATCAACGTCATATATGGAATATAAGTCAAATATAATACAAATGCGTAATTTGAAAACGTCATCACGTATTTGTCAGCTATTATTTATGAAAATGTAATTTTAAAAATGACAATTTTATTCTTATACGGTTGGATTAGTTCTATCTGACGATGATAAAATCGACTCTGTATAAGTATAAAACGATTTTAAAATGGCATTTACATAAATGACAGAATGACAAATACGTGACGTTTTCAAATTAGGCGTTTTGGTATTATATTCAAAGAATATTCCTTAACTGACTTGAATTAAATCGGGTTCGAGCTTCGCCAAAACTTGTATATAACTGAGCAACTTACAGCTGTTTCGATTATTGTTTCTAAATCAATGTAGTCTGTCTTTTTTCATTTATTTGAAAGATAAATAGACAGTTACTTTGTTTTTATTTTTTGTCGTTGCATATTATTTAGAATCAAGCCCATTGTATACTTCATTCATAGTAAGAATAGCGTATAACTAGTAACTTATAACAGAAATACTCCTAAACAAATATCATTTTCGTAGGGAACTCTCAATTCAAATTCACAAGTACTGTGTCTGTCAGTCTCAAATTAAATCACACCTCCAGGGTTGTTTGTGCAGAGCATAGACTAATACCAAAATAGATTTTTTCCGTATCTAGTCACTTATTTAAGGCATCATAGAATCCATTTTTTAAGGTTTCTGCAATGATAGGAACAATAGATTTCACATCTTAAAATCATTGACTGACTGATTGAATGTAGACTTGCACTGAAAATTGCACATCAGTGTTAAGGCGTTTCTTAAAAATAAAAGCTGGTTTATGGGAACAGTTTTTTAAGTAACAAATTAAAAAGGAGAGAAGCGTTTTCTGCCCCAGAGTCGTTTCATGTTTAATTAGAGAAATACACCAAGCATTAATACGTTTTAATACAAATTCCTTTCTCCGACAACTCCTGCATTTGATAGAAAACAGCGCTTATAATCAAAGTGACGCCCGCTCACCAAAATGGTGGATTGTGCCATAGAATACACAGTTAGCTCTTGGAAGAAAGCGCTAGCAATTGCTTTTTGAAGCGGAAAGGCAGAGTGACGGTTTGCTATGATTTTCAGTTGCTTGCCTAGATAGCGCTTATTCGAAATGTTTTGAAGGTCGATTCTACAAAGACTTTTGGACAGTTCTAGTATGGGCCAAACGACAAAAATCTATTCATTATGATTTTGTTACAATAAGTTTGAGAATTGGAGTCCTAAGCAGTGAGGAAGAGATTGACTGCAAACATAGTTGATTTCATTAAGCGTGAAAACTCTGCTTTTTACGGATACATTTAATATATATTCTAAAACAAGATCATAAACCGAATTCATATAATTAAGTTTTGATCTGAAACATAGCATTTCACTTTTGGGGCTAAGAATGTAAGGAGTCTTTTCTTATTTGGTAGAGTTTGGTAGATTTTGCTTGATGACTGGGTTTTGCGTAGCAATAACTCCGTTGAAGCTTGTAGAAGGAATGTATAGTTCTTATCGGAACTACCATCCCTGTTTCTTTTCGTGTAAAAGCTCTTTCAGAGCTGTTTACCTGTGTGTTTCTGTGAAAGACGAGTAGCCGCTGTGGTAGCTACACTTATATTAGTAATTTACACTGAAAATAATGATATTAACTTGTGATATAACTGCGACCGGAAAAATTAAGCGTTTAACAAAATCGATGCCTTTAATTCTTCATATCAAGAATTTGTCTATAAAGCTAAGTGGTTGATGTGTGTACGTGGCACGATTGACAGATCCATTCTTAAGTTAACCGGGTAGTAATTGCATGCGATAGACATGACTCTGGCTCAGATGAGAGCACGCCAACTGTAGGTGCTGGCATGAGTGATAAAGACAGCTTTAAATAAATCATAATTATTGTCTTTCATAGTAGACGTTTGACGACCCGTCTGGTGTAGTGGTCGAGAAATCGCCTACTACGCAGCGAGTTGCGGGTTCGATCCCCGCACAATACAAACATTTGTGTGCATGAACATGACTGTTTATATTGGTCTGGGTGTTTTCTATGTGTATCATGTATGTATTTACAAACAAAAAGTATTTAAATATTGTATCCGTTATCTGGCACCCATAACACAAGCTTTGAGTAGCTTACTTTGGGATTAGATGGATCCGCTTCCTTCCACTAAGCTAAAATACCATACCAAGTATGAAGAAGAAAGTAATGTTTGCGGTAGTTGAAAATGTGCTATATCTCAAAAACTACTAGTTCGATCCCGTCCAAACAAAGCATCGTTGAAAGGATTTGGTAAGATCTACCTACATAACTTTTTTTTTTCAAAATTAACCCTCGCTAAGTTAAGAAGTTAAAGAGGGGGCGCCCATTTTATCACTTTAGAAGCGTATATCTCGCAAACGATAGACTTTTACAGTAAATAGTTTTAGAACCTCGACGTCATTTCAAAATACCCACCCATAGGTTTGACTAAAAAAAAATTTTTTTCGGTTTTAGTTTTATGTAAGTATGGTAGCCCCCTTAAATATCTTTTTATTTTATTTTTTGTATAAGAATCGTAAAGCGGTTAACAGGATACATCTTCCTACTAAATTATAACAGTGTGAAGCTTATAGTTATAGAATAAAGTGGCTGTGATATACGGACGGACAGACAGACAAACAGACTTGACGAAACTATAAAGGTCCCGTTTTACGCCATTCGGCGACGGAACCCTAAAAAGTTAATTATCCCTAGGTAACCTACCGAAGTATCTATTTATATTTCTTCGTACACTCCTGAGGCTAAACAACCCTTTTTGTCCCTTTTATACCTTCTTGCATTAACTACCTGTATTTCAAACACGTGTGCTCACGTGCGATCCCACATCACCAAAATAAATGAACATACATCACGTAACAACCTGTATCTGAAATCACGTGTGTATCGTATTTGGAGCTCAATCAGTTGCCTCGAGTAATCGGAATCTTCGGCACAATTAGCTTAAACCTGCCACGTGAGATTTAGCGTCCGTGATTCTGTAGCCTTATTAACAACGTGAAGAGATGCCACATTAGGTTGATTTACTTTTCCGTCTATGACAATGTAACAGAATTTTCACACTTCACGCTTACTCTAAAACCTCAAGATCCATGGTATTTGAAAAAATTAGAATATTAGCTGGAGCCTCTCTCTCAGTATATTTATGGAAATATAATATATGTACGCAAAAATTCACATTTATTCACGAAAAAGTAATACTTAAATATAATACTAGGAATTAGGATAAGCAGGCTATTATATTCAAAAGACATGGGAAAATGTACAAAATTTTACAATAAACAACCAGAAAACATTGTAAACTTACAGGTTAATAAATATAAGACCGTCATTAAAGAAACCCTAATGACGAAAAGGTATTAAAAATAAGATGAATATCTCAAAAATAATAATGTATGGACTTGCATGATCACTACAAACATTGTAAACCTTTTGAAAAGAGGCAATGTCAATAGTGACTGAGTTTCTTGCTCAGCTTCTTCTCAGCACTAGCCCACAATTGTCCCGAAGCCTTGGTAAGGTTTATATTGGGACGTGTGATTATGTCCTAAATGGGCCTTGCATAAATAAATAACTTTTACGACTTTAACTTTATGACTGTTCTTAGTAGCATTCTTATAAGTTTCACTTGTAAATGCAACTATGTCAGACAAGGAATCTAACACTGTCTTACGCTATCCGGGATCATGCCTATACCACTCGGTCACCGAGTGCAATAGAGAAATAACGCGTAGGCTTCGTCCGAGGTGGACGGTGCCTACGCTACGCAATATTGCGAGGGTACACTCCCAACATTTAAAAAAATACAAATATTTAAAAAATATATATATATGAAGAAAATTTATGAGTATGTTTATGTTCTTATAGTGACTTGTTACTTTTGAAACTTGAAAAAATCAACTGTGTCATACAAGAAATCGAACCCTGTGTTTAACGCTATCCGGGCGCATGCTCTTATCACCGTCACTTTTGCAAGTATATTGAACACTAAAAAGTAAAGTAAAGTTAGCCTGTAACACCCACTACTGGGCAAAGGCCTTACTTCAACTAAGAGGTAGTTTGAGCCATACTCCACCACGCGGGCTCACTGCGGATTGGTGGAAATGTGTCTATTGAACACAAAAAGAATAAACATTTTATTTTTAGTTACATTCTGTGGGAAGAAAATTTTTTTTGTTACATTCTGTAAGAAGTAATGAAATGTAAAACCTAGGTGTCACTCTTTATTTTTAACAGTCTGTTCAGTTCTCCCGTAGTTGAGCACCATAAAATCTAGTAATGAAACTTTTACCTTTAGATAAACAAACTTTGTACGAAAGCCTCTTAACAATTTTAAAAATATTTAAAATATGCCAGAAATTAAGTTGGTCCTGCCCTGAGTCAACATTTTGTGTGTTAAATTGGATAAAAGTACCTATATAAAAACTTACCTATACGTTAAAAAAACATGATACGGAAGCTTCTTGTGCTGAACTTTGTCTTTTAAGCTTCGACGAATTTTGGAAAAGAAAATTAAAATTCTGCATAGGCAGGCACCTACTTAAAGCTTCGAGAGGTACAGTAGCAATGACCTTCAGTGCCCCGCAAAATATTTACGTTCAAGACTTCCACATCATTTCAAATTCAGTGAGCACGACTGAATCGATCAACTGTCAGTCCGGGGAGTTCCCACTCTATTACCATATATTTTCCTTATTTTCTCGCAAAAATTCCTACCAACCAACCCCTTATTAAGTTTACTATCTGCTATTTAAATAGGTACTTTTGAATACCAAAAACATTGCCTGTTCTATCGGGATAAATATGAATGGAGATGAGAAATCATTCTTGTATTGATAATAGTTTTTGTGATAGTGTTGCAGTTTTTTCATTTATTTTTTAACGTGATAATAAGCTGGAATCTTATGGACTATAAGGTTAATGAGCCCTGTTAGCACTGCTTAATTTGACTTGTAAACCAGCCTGCAGAGTTTGAACTTTAACCACGTGTGAATATGTCAGCAAGCTAGATTATAAGTCGTATTCAGCGGTAGTTTACGAAATGTTACTTTAATACTGTCAGGTTTTTACGTTTGCAAACATGACCTAGCAACATAAAGATGAAATAAGAAACCAAAAATTGCGCACGGACAGGACTCGAACCAGCAACTTTCTGGCTAACCGGGCCAAAACGCTCTTCCAATTGAGCTACCGTGCCAACGTTGCGAAATTTCTGGTCTCTTATATGAACACCTACGTCATTACGCCTGACGTCTGCGCTATCTATCTACCGGTTTTACTTTTTTGTGTTATTTAGTTAGAAATTTATGTGTGATATTGTGTATGTGTGTGTTAGTGATGTACTGCCAATAAATACTTTATTTTGCTTTCTTTCTTTTCCCCAACTGTTTTACAACAGCAGTGGGCTAAATAGTTATTCATTACAGAATAAATTCAACTTAGAAATTGATGACGCTTCGCTATCCAATAGTTTAAAATGTTTTGAACACATACAGAGCCATATTTTATATACATAGAAATGAAATAAGAAATCAAAAATTGCGCATGGGCGGGACTCGAACCAGCAACTTTCTGGCTAACCGAGGCAAACGCTCTTCCAATTGAGCTATCGTGCCGTCGGTCCGACCGTGCGAATTTTCTGGTCTCTTATGAATAGCTACGTCATTACGCGTGACGTCTGCGCTATCTACCTCAACTGTTTTACAACAGCAGTAGGCCAAGTAGTAATTCATTACAGAATATATTCAACTTGGAATTTGATAAAGCTTCTATTATCTAGCTAAGCAAATTCATCTAATAACTTCTTTTTTCCCATCGATTAGATACAAACTGAGGTTTGTTAGTCTTGAAGCTTCGATAAATACTTATTGCGTTTAACATTTCCTCGTTTTCATTTCAGGTAAGCGACACGAGACATCCTTGACACACACTAAAAGGTATTGTTGAAGATAGTACCCATTGTACGGACAACAGCACGTCAAGGTAAACACTGCGGTATCTTATGCAGTTGTAATAAGGGCTAGTTTGCAATAAAAGTGGGTAACCTGATGTGCTGGCTACTGTACATTACTGTCTAACAAAATTATTTGAAGTCATCAAATAAACCCCTAATAGAAATATATTGTTTCATTGTGCTGTGTGTCCCTGGTTATATTGAAATCTGGAGGTAAAAGTAGACCTTAAATGCGACAAGGCAGTCAAATGTTTTTTTTTGACAATATTTTTGGGTTTTATTGAACAATGATGGGTTGGTACGTGTAAAAAATACAATTTTAATCGTATTAGTTGCTCTATTTCGATAAAATAAAAAATATGATAATCTTTTTTGTTGCAATTCAGCATTGTAGTCTAGGCACTTTCCTATAGCATTGTATAACAAAAGTTTATTACTTATTTTTAGTAACTCGTTGAAAACATGAAAGAAGTCGGTAGAAAGTACCCCCTACGTAAAAAAACTGAAACCTTATAGTTAAGCTTACTTACAATCTGAAACTGCTTTCAAAGGCATACTAGGTAACGAAAATTTTAAGCCTTAAAGAGAAAATTCTAGTTTCCCAGTAAACATTACATATTTCAGTTCTTACTCGGATATCTGCAGGAGGATTTAATAAAAATGCATTTTTTTAAATTAAGGTCAGAGAATATTAATATAGAATTAATTCGTTTTGTTTTTTTTTTCCAAAAAAATATCGAGCGACTTAATAAAGAACCCAGAGCATCGCTCCTGAAGTTCGAACTAAAAACATGGTTTTTCTAGAAAAAAATCTGAAATAGCTAAGCAACTGATGTGGAAATGTCATTATTTTATTCGTAGGAAATATTTTTTAACTTAAGATTTTTTCCAAGAAATGTTGACCAAATCATTATATATTTTTTTCGCTTCTACATGTACACAGCTTTATTACGTTTGATGAATATAAATAAAGAAACATTACTGAGTCTGTTGAAGTCCTAAAAGTTATTTATTTATCGTCTTGGCTAGCTAGCATTTGCATTTTCATATGCCGTCGAAATTTCAATTGCATTTCCAATTTCGTCAAACGCAAGTTTCGGAACCAAAGTTGGCACGTAACTCATTTGTACGTAAACATGTTGTAACACAGTTGTCAATGTACTGTGAGTTTCCGGTACTGCGGTCTAGATTAAAGTACCTTTTACACTTACCTATACACAGTGGCCGTAGTGCGAGTCGGAGCGAGACTTAATCAATCAAACACACCGAGTGCGTTAACGTGAATTTATATGGGATTGAAGCAACACCATCTATTGGCTAACAGGTACACTAAAACAATCTCGTTTACGCGCCCGATGCGTTTGATCGAGTAAGAGCGCATTTACACTTAGGCGATTTTAGCAGCACGGTCGCGCGGCAGTCGCGCTGCTGTCAATTTCATACATAAAATGACAGCAGTAAGCCCTTAAAGAGAAGCGCTGCTGTCGCTCTAATGTGAAGGCGTACTAAGCCTCGCTCCGACTCGCACTACGGCCTCGGAGCGCAGCGCAGAGTTCGGATGCCCTACGCTATAATCTGGATGCCTATGCGCACGGTTCTGACGTCATGACCTCATGAAGCTACTAGTAAATGAAGCCGTCATTTCGGTAGCACTATTTTTGACTTCACGTTTTATTCTTTATTGTACAAATGAAATAAAATAAAATAAATAAATATGCGCCAGACAACACATCAATTTTCTCGGTTTCGAAGTAAGGAATTTTCATCCTTGTGTTACGAATACCAGACAACAATTATGACGGGGGCGTCTCCCATAATTACTCAAATACATAATAAACATCCATGACTTAGGTACGAATGTTCGTGCAAATCGCACAAACATTTGCCCTTTGCGGGATTCGAATCCGCGACGGCTGCGTAATAGTCAGGAGCACTAACCAATACACCAAACGCGTCGTCAGAACATATGGTGGACTTAATGCTAACTAAACTTGAACTGAAGTTATCAGCCGCAAAACGTCCACAAAGGCCTTCCCCATGGTTTTCCTCAGCGACCGATTGCAACTTCACGGATATTTCAATATCCTTTAGAAAATTGTAAAAGTCCCTCTTACGCCCTTTATACACTGCGACTTTCAGTCGCGATGCGTGTTAGGCGCGTTTTGAAAACGCGCTTCAGCATAGCGACTCACGCAATGAACGGATTTATTTAGCATCGACGCAGACGCGCGTTAGCATCGATACATAATTTAGCAATTTCAAGCTTCTGCATCGCGACTACATCGATGCTAAAAGTCATACGCGCAATGGCGTGAGCTCGTTAGTGAGAATTGTACTTTACTGGACAAATCATGCAAATGGCCGTAAGTTGCTAACATAGATGATGAATGAATTCACAACCATCTGCACTTGTGCATAAGAATTCTGTTGTGCATCATGGTCTTAGCGAAATAGGGGCATTTTGGTACATTTGAATTGAAAATACGTATCAATCAAATCAAATGTTACATATGTGTAAGAATACAGATTATATGATTTTGAGAGGACAGTTTATCGCTTAATTTGCTTCTACAAAATATACAACTGATTTTACCACTTAAGTTACATACATAGTTTGTAGTTAATTTTTGGATTTTGAAAATGATGCACATTATAATATTTAACACTGTAAATAAAAAGTATCACAATGAAGTCATCCGGCTTCTTTTGAAGACACCCAAAAAACAGCTGCGTCAAGTCATTTTTGTCATTTTATCGATCCCCCGTGACTTCATCCCTCCTGTTGCAGCGTCATAATTTATAGCTTTAAACCCTCTTCAATGAATATGCTATCCAACACAAAAATATTTTTTTCAAATCTGTCCAGTAGTTCCTGAGATTAGCGCTTCAAACAAAGAAACAAACTCTTCAGCTTTATAATATTAGTATAGATATTTTAATATGTATTATTTTTATATTACAATCTGTGCCTTATGTTATTTTTTATTCAATACAAAAACTGAGTAGGCTTTTATTGTAATTTTATATTTCAATTTCGTAAAGTAAGGCATAATATAAAGATATATCTACTCTTCCAATGTAATAATGGTAAAATCATGGACCCCGTAGTTTAGAATACTCAAGGGAAAACATTTCATTTGAAACGAAATGACGTTTCCACAGGTTGCTTTTTTGAAATTCAAATTATTTAGGAAATTCGTTCGTTTTCGTAATTTATCTAGGAAATGTACCTACTTCATGATCTTTTCATAATAAAGCTATTTTTTTGTAGGAAATTCTAAGTTTTTTAAAGTTTTTTTTAAAACCCAGCAGATATTATACCACTATCGCACCTGATATCAAATATGAGTAAGGTCTAGGTTTCTTTTTTAATCACAGCTCTCACTTTGATAAAATGTACAGTCACTTTTATAATTCTTTGAAAACCTTAGTACCACATGGTACTTTTGGTTTTAACATCAAAATATCAATTTATCCCTCTTTTTAATAAAATCTTACAAATAAACAGACATTTAAATTAATAACATCCTACCGGGAAGGGATGAGGAGACGGGGTAGCAAATTGCTGGAGTCCGCAGGACAACGTCTTGCATGTGCGGCCGGGCTCTAACGATTTTTTTAAGTATTATCTAAGTGCACATTGTTGGATACGAAATAAACCTAAGACTTTATAATGATTTCTAAAGTTAGATTTAAATCCTAAACTCAGCCTAACACCTGCCTGGTTCCTGACTTCTATACAATACATAGAATAATTATTTATTTTTAACTGTATTACCAATCTACTCATCTCACATACTCGTAATTCCATTTGTTATTGGCCTGTTTATTTTATTACTGACCTAAACTTAACTCATTAGCATCACAATAAAATTTCGTGGTTTTTAGATGTTAATATTTCCTATATATTCTTGTAATTTTGTTAATATAATAAATAAATAGAATAAAAAAGTGCCACGAAGCGGGCCTCTGCGAAGCTATATAAAAGATTCGGCGGAATGGAGACCGCACCACGGTAATATTATGTCTATCAGTATTGTAACTGGCCCGTGTCCTTGAAATAATTCTCAAACTCTGTAATTGTCTTCTAACTCTGTAATTGTTTTTTCAGTGCCTCAAGCTGTAAAAGTACATCCACTTATAAAAGCTAGTGCCGAGAGAAATTGCCTGGGTAATAATATAACCTGGCTCAGTAGCTTGTACAGTTAATTTAGCTGAAGATGTTTTTTGCACCGGATTCCCTCTGGCACCATTTCAAATAATTATGGAGGCTTTTACGCAGAACAAAGAGGGCAGCCAGCCTTTAAAATTCTAGATTGAGCCAACTCTCTACTTAAATGTTGCAAAAATAAAATTTCGTAAACTCCTAGGGTAAATAATGATATATTTATCCCCGAAGTCGCATAATATAAGCGAGAAAAGACAAACACATATGTTAGCATACGTAATAGTTTGGGTAGACTGTTAAAGTCTCATCTCCAAATTAATTTGCGTGTGTCTCGTGACAGTCATAAAAGTATTTTATTTTTGTATATCGGCCCATAAAGGAAAAAAGTGTCTTATTCTCGTCATTCAGCAATGATATCTTTTTAAGGGTCCGTATCTGAATGGCAAGCAACGGAACCCTGATAGTTTGATCAAGTATGTCCGTCCGTCCGTATGTCACAGCCACTTTTTTCTGAAACTATTAGTATTACACAGTTAAAACTTAGTAGGAAGATGTATCCTGTAAACCACGTTACAATTCTCATACAAAAAATAAAAAGCAATGATATTTAAGGGATACATGAAACTAAAACATAAAAAAATAATTGACAAACCTGGATCCATGGATAGGTCTTTTAAAATGTCATTGAGGTTTCCAAATCAAATTTCTCTGAAACTAACGTTTGAGAGATAGATGCTCCCAAAGTGGTAAAATTGGCGTCCCCCCTCACACCCCCATGTAACTTTTAAACTAGCCGAGTGTAAATTTAAAAACAATACATAATGTAGATCTTGACAAAGACTT
The DNA here is from genome assembly GCA_963924145.1 of Pyrausta purpuralis. Taxonomy (NCBI): domain Eukaryota; kingdom Metazoa; phylum Arthropoda; class Insecta; order Lepidoptera; family Crambidae; genus Pyrausta; species Pyrausta purpuralis. The sequence goes on from OZ001665.1 coordinate 6,395,480, forward strand.
TTAACAAATTGGTTTGACCGAGATCGAATGAGTTATTTTCAATAACCGCAAACATATGCTTGTTATTTATACAAATACTATGTGGTATTTTAGCTAAGTGAAGGTAAGTGGATCTCTAATTCAATTAAAGTTGGCACAGAACCCTTAGTGTGCGAGTCCGACTCGCACTTGGCCGGTTTGTCCTCGTAACTACAAAGTGTCAAAGATGAACTTGTATTATAATGTGGAAAACTTTGGAAAGGCATTATGTACAAACATTCCTGTATATTGATAATGCTGATAATGAAAAATTCTGAAGTCCGTTCCAAAATAAAGATACTGGCTGTTATTTATGGCTTATCCTGCCTTCAAGGACCAAATTAACTTGTTCAAGTTACAAGTTGCAGCGATTATGTCACTACGAATGTCATGAACGGCTTGCATTTTTATTTCCTACATTTTGCCCAGAACTTTCTTTATTATAAAACTTGCTTCAAATTTATGGAAACAAATAAGCCAAGTTTAGTTTTGTAGACAATTTACATAACTACTTTATCGTTCCAGTAACAAAGAAACTATGTAAAGAAATTTTACCGACACGCTTGGTGCAGTGGTTAGTGCTCCTGACTGCAGAACCAGCGGTCGCGGCTTCGAATCTCGTATGGGGCAAATGTTTGTGTGATGGAAAAGCACGATAAATTGTACCTATCTCATGGATGTTATATGCATTTTAGTATTTATGGGGAGACTAACGTCATAATCGTTGTCTGGTACTTTGATAAAAAAATAAATGGGTAAAAAAGGCTAATTAAGTAATTTATTTATAAATAGAAAATAAATTTTCCCAACGAACAACGCTTTGAAATTGAACCACCACAATAGATTGTAAGTACTAAACTATCTCTCTGCAGAGAACTTCGTTGAATGGTAATCACGAAATAATCTGAGAGCAAAGCGATCTCGAACTATTACAACTCCCGATTAACTCCGGTCTATAGGGGCTAATCGGTATTCTGGATACGTGTCAATCTATCTGTTATGTACTAGTTGATTGATAGGGCATGGCGAAAATGCACAATATGAGAGGGCAGTGTGGTAAATACTATTATATTACCGACTTCAAAATATCGGAAGCAATCAATTCAATGTTTATGTATGGGATATCGTTAGAATTTGATAATACTTGAATATGTTGTTCTATTAAAGCGTCCAAACACGTGTGCAAAATTGAGTCGGTGCATGATGAGCGCGGACTTATTTTGAGCTCCGTAGTTAGCTTTTTTTAATGTGGTTGATTTTTTTTGTAGTGGAAGGTTTATGAAGTGATATCATCATCATCATCATTATCAGCCAAATGACGTCCACTGCTGAACATAAGCCTCCCCCACGGCTTACTACAGTGACCGATTACTAGCGGTCTGCATCCAGTTAGATCCCGCGATCTTTATAAAGTCGTCTGTCCATCTTGTCGGTGGACGTCCTACGCTTCGTCTTTGGTCAAAGGGTCTCCAATCTAGAACTTTCCTGCCCCAACGGCCATCAGTTCTTCGCGCTATGTGCCCTGCCCACTGCCACTTAAGCTTACTAATTCTCTTAGTTTTTCTACGTATCTCCTCGTTTCTGATTCGATCTCGTAGAGAAACACCAAGCATAGCCCACTCCATCGCTCGTTGTGTAATTTAGAGCTTCTTTATGAGGCTCATAGTTAGAGACCACGTTTCGGATCCGTATATCACTGGTAACACACCCTGGTTGAAGACTTTCGTCTTCAGACACTGAGGTAATTAAGACGAGAAAACGCTCTTGCGCAGTTTCCCAAACGCTGCCCAGCCGAGTTAGATTCGTCGATTGACCTCTTTCTCAAAGTTTGACCTACCCAATTGGATCACTTGTCCCAGGTAGACGTACTCGTCGACAACTTCGAGAGTTGAGTTCCCAACGGAAACTGGTGAGGGAACAACAAGGGAACTTGACATAATTTTCGTCTTTTCCATGTTCATTTTAAGACCCACTTGTTGGGATACTCGGTCGAGGTCTTCGAGCATAGTGCCAAGATCATCCAGCGTCTCTTTATCATCGGCCAACCGGAGGTGTGTTATGTATTCGCCATTGACGCTGATGCCGAATGATAGAACGAAGTGATATACTTTTTTTTCTTTTTATTTTGCGCCAGTCAACAACTTTAAGAAGTAAATAGAAAAGCAGACACAGACAACGCCTGTTATGGAAATAAAAGTAAGGATCTAATATAAGAAACAGTTTTTTTTTCATTCCTTACATTATGTTCTGTAACTTGAACTATTAATTGAAGTATGTATGTAATGCTTATAGAATTGCGTGACGCTTAGCGCCATCTAGCCGTCTGTTTATGAAACAGATGGCCCAAGCAGTTATTCTTTACAGAATGAATTCAACTATAAGCATTAGATAGCGAAGCGACATCAATTTCCAAGTTGAAGTTCCTTTTCAGTCACTATTCAAAACAACAGTATACTTTTTAGTTTTAGATTCTTTTTAAGACTCACAGTGTAAAACCAATATTCTTAAAAGATAAAATTAGATAATGTTTTCAGATTCTTACTTTTTAGAGTGCTTTCTTCTAGCCTTTTAGGCAAAGATAACCACACTCCCGAGAGTGATCTATGAAATGACTAATGTTTAGGAAGAAGACAAGAAACTCCCAGTAGGCTTTACCTACAGATCTATGCCTACGCAGATGAAACGGGTCACTCACAGTATATTTAAAATCAGGTGTCAAATTTTGGCACCTTGATTTATTGGTGAAAAAATTCAGTACGGACCTATTAATGAAATGAATAACAGTTTCGACTCAACATTATTAATCTTTATATATATAATTCTTCTGTGAGTGTGTATGTCATTGAACTTCTCTCAAACGACTGGACCGATTTTGATAAAAATTTTTGTGTGTGTTCAAGGGGATCTGGGAATGGTTTAGATTCACATTTTTTTTTAATTTTAAAATTAAAGACGTGTAGACAGGACAACGTCTGTCGGGTCCGCTAGTTTTACTATAAAATACAGATACGGCGGTGAGTTGGAGTCAATAAAATGGTAAAAGGAAGTGAAACGCTGCACAAAACTTTTAAGGTTATATTTTTATCTTGCAAAATGCGTGTACAGTATTTGTACCATGCCAAATTATTAAGATTGTTTGATTGATAGTACATCATTTGGTCAATGTGTTCTGAGACTTTACAGGGCCTGTTTAATAAGCATCAAACCAACGAATAATTCGTATTAAGATGCTACCCGAATTTTTGACGCGCACACTAGCACCAATCTACTTAAAATAATTATTACTCCTTAAATACAAAAACAATAAAAAATCTGGTAGACATGATTGTAGTACAGGTTTAATAGTTTATTTAGTACTTTTAAATTGTTTACTGTAGTTGGAGTTAGAAAAACTGCTAAATATGGCAACTTTTGGCAATTTACTAACTGTAACTGCAGATAACTCTGTTTTATTGAACTTAAACATTGTATCTAAACCACATAACCAGAGCTACAATCGCATCAATCAGATTTTCGATTGGTCTTTTATTTAACGAGTTATGATTTTTCTACTAAAGTGGCGCTAGTGTGCGCGTTAAAAATACGGGTAGCCCCTTAAGTATTTGACAATAACGCAAACTACTTGTAGGACATTGTGCAAACGGCCTTTAGTACGCTGATTGCTGACTGAAGACTTGCGTCATCTATTGAGATAAACATCTATTGTTTTACCATTATTGAATGGCTCGAGGGCAAGAAATATGGCAGACATTCAGTGTGCGATCTAGGTGGATCTACGAGATTGCTCTGAACTTGCTTTACGACGGCAATTTGTCAGAAAAGCCATAGGATCAGTCAGGGTCTATATTTCCTTAAAGCGTAGTTTGAAGAATAATTTATTCGAAGGGTCTGAAATGTATATTTTATGATGCCCTAAAGTTTATTATAGTTCAAATCATTGTTATTGACAATGAAATATCCACGACCAAACTTGTTACGCAGTAAGTGATTTATTATTATATGACAACAAATTATTTATTTATTTAAACTTATTGCACTGTAAGTTGTACAATTGGCGGACTTTATGCCTAATGGCATTCTCTACCAGTTATCCACCTGGTTATGCAGAGAGTTTAATTAGTGGAGGAATTTTAATAATAAGTGAGAAGAGAAACTTACATAAACATACATACTAATATTACACAAATATATAATAAGATACATAATCAAAAGACTAATAAACATACATAGAATACATATACTTAATAAACACAAAATAATTAATGATAAAGTTGATGATATTGACGACATCCAAAAAACACAAATAAAAGAAAATGGTTGCTAATTCTGAAGACAGCTAAGGTTATGATAATTATGTCTTACATTTTCAATAATATTATTTATCATAGTGAGAAATAACAGATTTGAGCAAACGAAATAGAAACATTGTGTTCTCCTTCTTCTTCTTATCGTGTCGATGGTAAAGCGACTTAAATTGGTTGTGCCCAGTAATGGGCGACGCGGATTGCCTTGTCGTTAGCACACATAAGGTCTTCTAGCAAGCACGAATCAAGGCACGCAGGACAAGACAATAATGGGACATGTTTTGTGGAGTGAACCCGCAAACACAGGACAGATCAGTTCAGGACATTGTGTTTATCAATCGCTTGTATAGATATAGAAGATAAAAATATGGCCACTCTGACAGTCGTTAATTAAATATGAGAGCACACATTTTCTTTTAAATATACAGGGTGTTGTTTTGGTCAGTGATGTCACTGATGACCAACTCAGGGATGATAATATGAGTTAAGCTTATTCTAAAAAAATGTTTTCTTAAAATTCTGAGCAAGTTTTATACAAGAAAACCTCTTCACAACATTTAAAAAAAAAAAAATGGAAAAACTCGCACCCTAGCCCGTAGTTAGCGCTTATCTACAAAATACTACGTCGTAGCTAGTAAGCTACGAAGAGGCTACCTGGTGTTGGTAGTTTTGACTCGATTGTTGTACCGCATATTATTTTTTTGCTTCAGTATCGTTTGTACAGCCACCCCTGAGTCGCTCGTCGCTGACCAAAACAACACCCTGTATAATTAGCCGGCGTTTTAAACGTTCCAAGACATTACAATTATTAAGAGATTTCATAATATGGGTTAAGCACTTCAAAGGCATAGTTTAATACCTTAGCTCTTAAAAGCCTCAGTACAATATCGTCACAGTTGGAAAGAACTTACTTACAAATCCTCCTAAGTACTTGAAAACTGGTAGTTTTGTACCGTACCGTAGAATGCCATCCCATTCTAAGCAACTTACATTCACAACAGGGACATGATCAGACCGATGGGAATAACGGAAACTCACATTACAAACTTAGTCTTATGGGTATTGTGTGATACTTAAGTAACCTGTTACTATTATTACTTAGTTTGCATATTACACTGCTTTAAGAGGCTCTGAAACTAATCTGATTTTTATGCAAACCCCCGTGCCTCGAAAAGTACGTAAAGCCGATGGTCTTGCGCCTTATCTCTCTCCGGTCGTGTCAGCTTGCTATTCCATCGGGCTATAAGAGTAAGAGTAATAGAGAGTGCACCCACACTTGTGCACTGTAATATGTCCACTGAACAAGAGTTGATGAAGGGCGTGGGACATCGCACTCCTCGGCACTCCAAGCACTCGGACCTGAGTGCGCGAAAACCATTCCAGCGGTGCAGCCCACTCGGGCCCGAGCATTACGGTGACGTCTTTTTCTGAAGTCATTTTATACATAGCACTCGGATCCCAGTGCTTGGCCTCCAGCACGCTGTGTGCCAACCATCCGGTTTCGAGTGTGCATTTTAAATGATAATGGTGCAAATATATTTAACGTATTTTTATAATATAATGCGTATAAATTATCGTTTTCTATTTTATGAAATTTTTAAGGCAGTCAAAGAGTTAAAAACAACTTAGCGGTACAAAATTTAACAACGGACTACCTAAACTTTTTCATAATTAAGTATTTCGTTGACTTATTCACACCCTTCTACTTTAAAATTAATAGTTATCATAGTGCCCCTAGCCAATTTCGACTACGGTAGCCAGTCTCAACAACAAGCCAACTGCGCGGGACATATTATAGTGCACGCGTGTGTGCGCAAAAACAGGTGCACTCCCTATTCCTTTCACTCTCATGGCCCGATGGGACAGCAATCTGACACAACTCTGGAGAGAACTGGGCCCCTATTTCTAAATTATTCACAAGCCTCAATATGCCGTGTGTTTTTACAAATCAAAAACCGAATAAAATCCACACAGGAGTGATAAAAAAGCGATAACTCTATTTTGTAAGTACTCGTATTTATATTTGTACTGATTTTTGTTTATATATAATAACTGATCCAAAAATAGGGCCGCAGGCACTGGACAAACGGCTTTACGTATTTTCCGAGACAAGAACCCTGAGAATTTCTGATCAGCAAACCCAAGTACATATTTTGCCCTAACCCGGGGATCAAACCCGAGACCTCTAGCGCCGCCGTCGCTTTTAAGGGCGACCTTCTAACCGCTGCGCCACCGAGGCAGTACTTTAAAAGTATTACAGTATTAAATCATGAACCTCCTCAAGTTTCCCATTACACTTCGCTAACTCTTGAGGTCAGCTCAACGAGAATATAATATTCAAGTCGGATCACGTACACAATAGACTGATTGATCAGTAGAAACTGCTTATCTTATAAGTACTTGATATTTTACGTAAAATTTTGGCTTCAAAAACTTCTTATCTTCTTGCTTCTTATCTTATTTGTCTACTAATTCACGTAACGCACGGGTCGCACTTTTTAGCTACAACTGCGCCAGAGGTCTCGGGTTCAATTTCCCTGGTCGGGCTAAAAATTATGTACCTGGTTCTCTTTAGAAATTATCAAGGTAGCCCGGTGATCAAAAGTTGGCGGTGTTTCACCACGCGCAGTCGAAAGAAAGTAACTCCATTTATAAAAACGGGCGGACCGATTTTCACCGATTTTGTAGGATTCATCACCACCCCGAAAAGGACATAGGGGGGAGACAAAGTTTACCCTAATAGCTAATAATAAATAAAATCAAATTTATCAATTATAAGCAGGCCATTGGCTCTATTTAATCAGAAGCAAGTACCTTTATTGGAAAATTAGAAAGAGGACCTACTCCATCTTTCATCTATTGTGGATCTTAATACTGTAGTTCCAGCGAAGATTACACGAGCTATCAGAGAAGTTCGGATCTAGAACAATCGCTCATACTTGAGCATATATGATGGAGACTCGGTTTTGGTAAGACTTCGATGGACTACAAAATGAATTTATGAAGTTCAATGCACTAAGTTTGGTGTAAAAATTATATAAAACTTGAAATAGCAACATTTAATTTAAGACACCAGCTACTTGCTTTATAAATGTAACTTTTTGATCCTTTGCACACTTTTAGAACCGATGCAGTCGCGATGCAGCCTTGATGCAGACGCAATATGTCAACATTTACTCTCTTGCGGTAGTTTTAGCATCGATACAGTGGAATGGAAGCGCAGATATTTGTGTTAAATTTGCTCAATAAAAATGAACGACTGCATCGATACTTACGCGCGAATGCATCGATGCCAAATTAAATCTGTGCATAGCTTGAGTCGCGATGCTGCATCGTTGCTAAAAGTCGCAGTATTGGATCTCAATATTTTGTCGAAAACATTGCTTAAAGATTTTTTTATAGTAGAACGTTAACACGTTACGCCAAGTCTTCGTTTTAAATTATTTATTGTTATTCAGTGCTAAAAATCTTAAATTTATAAAACTTAAATTTCTATTCATTGATTAAATATTTTATATTAAGCAAAGTTAACACAAATATCCATCGAATTCCAAACGAAATACTAATTTTTTGATGAAACGTAGCATAAGAAACTGACATACGAGTAGATTAATTGTAAAATAAAAAGATTTAATTTAAGGTAGATTTTGATAGCCACCGTATACATGAAAGCCTCTAAAAATGGCACAATAGCAATAGTTCTCGAGCAGAAACGAGCCGGAGTAATTTTTCACCTCCCAAACGAATTCGAGGTACTTTCAGTAGGATTTCCGAGAACCAGTCCGATGTGTCCCTTAAGAAGGATAAAGGGAACTATCCCACTTTCTCCCGAGACGTGGATACCGATCGAAACGATTGGCGATACGGGAAAACTTCATAAGACGTGTAGCTTGATCAGCCTTGTAAAGTGAGGAATCATGAGCGTTGAAAAAACGATCTATGTGTTGAAAATGTAAAGGGAGAGTTGTATAATAAATTACTCGTATTAACTTTGTCTACATTATAGCAAAGGTTTGTTGACGTAAAAACTCTTTTACCTTGTGAAATCAATGTGTGTATACAAAGACATATATCGTACAAAATTTTAAGTCATTCAATAATTTCATTATACTAAGACTCTGGATCGTAGTTGACCAAAATAAATAGTTTTTATATCCTAGACACGCTGTAACACACACACACACACACACACACACACACACACACACACACACACACACACACACACACACACACACACACACACACACACACACACACACACACACACACACACACACACACACACACACACACACACACACGCACGCACATTTATTAACAGCAGGTAAATATTAATCCAGATCATTATATACTTTTTTAAATACATTAAATTACTTCAATAGATATAGCCAAAATAATTCCTTTATCGTTGTCAATCAATAGGAAAGGAAAAACCGAAAATAAATCGTTCGGCAGAAATCTATTGTATAAGGTTTTACGGATTTGCAAGCCACAACAAAGATGCCCTTTGCAAAGAGTAAAGAAAAGAAATTCAGTTCGTAAAAACCTTAGGGCTCGTACACACAACTAGAGTATAGGGATTAGCTAAGGAGATGAATTAAACCAACGAATGCTGTCATGATACTGCCCATTTATTAATAGAAAACGTGATTATATACGAGTACATGATTAACCTACTAGGCATAATAAGTATACTCTCACACCTTCCCTCTTAAGGAAAAAAAAAAAATGGTATTTTTTTTATTTTTTTTTACACTTGGTATAGCGTGTTATAAAACAAACAATACATTGCACTACTGTTAAAGTGCTATCCTAGTAATTACAATAAGTATAAAATATTGATTACATGTTTAACATTAAAGTACGGTGACTAAAACTATTAATTGATAAACAATGTTTTTATTTTTGAAAAAGCTAACAAGTTACAAAAAAAAAGTATTATTTTGAAACATAAGGTTTTGTGCGATTTTTATGTACAATATCCTCCTTTCCATTTTTATAAATTTTGACATTACAGCTTAAATCTTCTAAAACTAAATAAGGTCCTAAGTAAATTGGATCCATTTTATTTTGAGATGGATTTCTTAATAATAACAAATCACCTTTGTTGTAATATACTGGGTTTACATTAACATCATAGTTTATCTTTCTTTTTGTTTTACTGAGAAGTAAATTGTCACGTGCTTCTTTTTGGGCTAATTGAAGCCGATACTTCATCTCTAACGCGTAATTATCATGAGCGTATAAAGGTTCTACCACACTATTTGTAAGGTTACCTGGTAAAATACACTTTTTACCGAATACTAATTCATGTGGTGTGTATTTAGTTTCGGTATGTACAGTATTATTATATGAAAAACACCAATATGGTAACCAGCTGCTCCACATATTCGTTTTATTTTCGAAATTAATTCGTAAATACGCACCTAGGCTTTTGTGAGAATTCTCCAGCGCTCCAATGCTCTCGTGGTGGTAAGCAGTTGAAGTGAGTTGATTTATTTTTAAGAGTTGGCATATCTCTTTCATTGTATTTGAAATAAACTCTGAACCTCGATCGGTAGCAATTTCACGAGGTATGCCAAATCTTAAAATAAAATTATCAACGAAGGCTTTCGCTACACTTACCGCATCTTTACTGTGTAATGGATACGCTTCGGTGAACTTAGTCAGCTCACATTGCAAGGTAAGTATGTAAACATAATTATTATCATCCTTAGGAAGCGGTCCTACTATGTCTAAAAATAACTTTTCGAAGGCTGAATTAGCTGTTGTTGTGATTTCCATTTGCTGTTTATTACCTACTGAATACTTTTGTTTTTGACATTGCTCACATTTACTAACGTAATTAGTTATATCTTTCTGCATACTAGGCCAGTAATAAAACTTTTTTATGTTATTTGTCATTCTCCTTATGCCCGCGTGGCCACTAGTGGGCAAAAGGTGAAAATCATTAAGTATGACCCGTACGTCGTCTACATTATTTATTCTTTGCGCCTTATTTAATACACATATGCGTGGTCCGGACCACTTGTCATATTTTTTGACTTCATCAATAAATCCTGCAATAAACTCTCTATTATTTTCATTTCTAAGTATGCATACTTCTTCAATTTTTTCATCCTTACATAAGTAATACAAATCCCTCACCAATCCGGCTCGCGTCATTGGCGATCGGGAACTTGTATTAAGGTATATAATAGATTTACTTGGCGCATATATAAAGTAATTGTATCTTTTCAAGATAACTCCTTCTCTTATCAACTTATTTAATTCTCTATTTGTAATAAATGAAATTTCGGTTAAATGACTTAGCTTCTTAATGATTTCCACAACTCTCGGTTGATCAGGCCTCGAGCTCTTGTCAATATTATCCGCCGACTCATTTGAACCGTAATTGTTGTTTTGACAAATCTGCGCTTTCCTATGTTGTCCTCTAGTCATAACGTTAATTTCCACTTGTTCGCTCATGTCTTTCAAATCTTTAGAAGTTAAACGAATGCGTGATAGTGCATCAGCAACTAGTAGGATAATTTATTTCCGCTTTATTTAAACTTCGACTTGCATACGCTACTGGTCGACCGTCATTATTGCATAATACTGAACCAATTGCTTGGCCGGATGCATCCGTTTGCAATATAAATTCATTGTTTTCGGAAAAATCTGGATATTGTAATACGGGTGGGGTTGTTAACGCCAATTTTAATTTTTGAAAAGATTTTTCGCATTCGGGTGACCAAAAATAAGTCGCATTTTTACGAGACATTTTATTAAGGGGTAATGCTATTTCGGCAAAGTTTGGAATAAATTTTCTGTAGTAATTAGCAAAGGCCACAAAGCGTTTGACGTCATCCACACTTTGCGGTCTTGGATAATTCACTAAAACTTTAATTTTGTCTGAATCAGGTTGAATGCCATCTTTTGAAATAATATGACCTAAGTAAAGTACTTGTTTTTGTAAGAAATTGCATTTAGGTGGATTTTACTTTAAATTAACACTTCGTAACCTACTAAAAACATCCATTAAATTTGTATTATGAGAAATGAGATTTCGACCTATAACTATTAAATCATCTTGGTATATAAGGCATTTATCATAATTTAACCCTGACATTGCTATTGTCATCATTCTTGAAAAATTATTCGGACTTGATTTTAATCCCATCGGCATTCGCGTCATCTGATATTGATTTTTACCTGTAGTGAAGGCAGTGCATGGTCTACTATCTTTATGTAATTTTGTTTGAAAAAAACCTTGATATAAATCTAAATGTGTAAAATATACTGCACCCGATAACGAATCTAGAATTTCGGTGATGTTGGGTAATGGGAACTTGTCATCCTTGATTTGATCATTTAATTTTCTATAATCTATTACGACGCGCCATTTCTTTTTATTATTGGAATCAATTTTCTTTGGCACTAACAGTAAAGGACTAGACTATGGACTCCTGGCTTCTTCTATAATACCAGTATCTAACATATTTTTTATTTGTTTATCTAATTCCGATTTTTGTGCGTGCGGTAAGCGATATTGCTTGGTATAAATAGGGGTAGTTTGTGGTTTCAATTCGATAGTTTGTTCATATACGGATGTTGTACTTAATTTATCGCCTGGTAAATGAAAAATATCTGGAAACTTAACACAAATATTTTCTATTGATTTTTGTTCTTCGTCGTTTAAATGTTTTAAATTTAACAAAGAAAATAATAATTTAACTCGATCAGAATTAATTTTTGGTGTATCAAACTGACAAATGAAATAATCATCTAGTGAACTAGTGTTGAGTTGTAAATAATTTAATTTTACATCTGTTTCTCTAGTATTTAAAATACGTATGGCTAACTTTCCATTATTAGGCCGTGACAATGTATTAGCAACAAAAACTCCTTCGCATAATTCCTGTGCCGCTATCACGCAATCGTTCTCTAAATATGTGTCAGTAAAATGTACTGATTCACATCGCGCAGGTAAAGTGATATAAGAATTAAAGTTAGTGGTCAAAAAATCCAATTGTAATGATATTTCCTGTCCTTCATTACTAGTTAAACATAACTTATGTAACTCAAAGTCTAAGATAGCTTTATACGTTCTCAAAAAATCTTGTCCTAAAATACCGTTGGTTTTGCAAGGTAATTGCTTCATGACTAAAAACTTGTGCTTGAAAATGTGACCATTATAATTTAAATTCAAATAAACATAACCTTCCGAGAAAACGTCTCCTCCAACGCCTTTAACTTTAACTCGCTCATTATGGAATGGAATTCGTAAATATGCCAAACACTCTTGCTTAATCGCAGAAACCGATGCTCCCGTATCTATTAGTAAGTCATGTTCGTATTTGTCGATCAAAAATGATACTTTGTTTAAGCTGTTACACGATAACATGTTTTCATGCACGAAAAAAGTGACTCAGGGATTCCGTATTAGGATCGTTTGTCGTGCCGATATTGGTATCCGTCGACATAGTATTTACGTTGCTATGTGCGGGAAAATTACTGCCTCTATTACTCGAAAACCTACCTCGACCACGGAAATTATTTCCACGATAATTATTGCCGCGATAATTACCTCTCTGATATGGGGATTGAAAACTTTGATTTCGTCTGTTGTTATTCGGTGTACGCCCTCTATAACCGTTGTTATAACTGCGTTGAGGCCTTAAGTGTCCTCGACGTCCTCGTTGTCCTGCAAATCGATTATTATAGGATTTGTACGTACCTATCACTTCTGCCGAAGTGGTCTGGACTTCCTCATCTTGTGCCGCCTGTATTGCATCCGTCAGCGAATTAAAATTACGAGCTGCAATGATAGTACTTAATCGGCGGTCCCGCAAGCCATCTGCAATTTTTTTGATAGCTAATCCTTCATTAAGGGGTCGTAAAACCTCATATTTTTTAGTGTCTCCAGCGGCTTGCGAAACCGTCAAATTCACAAATATATCTGATATATCTTTACCGAAATCTGTAACAGTCCTATTATTCTGTCTGCATGTTTGTAATTTGGTCTGCAATGCCGTGTAACTTTTTATTGGCAATAGCAGCCTTCGCATGTCCATAATAAGGTCCTCAGTTTTATCATATTTTGGTAACATACTTAACTTGGCTCGCTGTGACAATCTACTTTTCAGCACAAAATATATTAAGTTATTTTTACATTCTGGTTTAGTAAGGACAGAGTCATAATATTCTATATTTTCAATTAATTGTTTCGTATTTTCTTCTGTATCGTTCATAATAGGTAACAGATTCAAAGCAATTTTTAAATCAAACGTATCTACCGCCATCGTGTCTGGTTCTTCACTACTACACAATGAACAAATTTCTGTATATAAGTTGTTGAATTTTAAACAAATTTGGTTTATCAAAGCTATTTCTTCACTAGAATACTTATCGAAATTGCACTTAAAAGTTTCTAAATATTCATTATACTTTAATAAGATATTGTTCGCCTCTTGACTTTTTATTTGTAATATTTTTCCTACTCGACGACTTGGACCAATTTTTATCAAATAATTTCTTATAGATTTTAATTACTCTAATAATTCTGTAAATATCTCTGCCATAACAGGTTACGTATAAAAGAATATAGACGCACAATACAGCGAACATAAAGCATACCTAATTAAAAAATGAAATTGTTTACATATCTATAATAAATGCGATTACATACTTATTACTTACAGTTTTTTTTTTCTTTATCACGAGCATATAACACTTTTTCACTTCACTTCACTAGGGGGAAAGGGGGACTATACGCACGCACATGGGGGGACGCTGATTAGACGATGTTGTCCATTTTATGCTCGCGACGCCTCAGAATGCTGGAATACCGCATTAGTTTTTCCTCGTTCATCCTCGTTTGAATTTGTTTGTCGTGGCACCTTTTAGAAAGCTTATAGGCCATAACCAGTACGCCGAACATCAGGGCTGTGCAGATAATTATTAGAAGCACGTTAGTAGTCTCATGCTGCTGGCGCTGCAGCGTGTTGGCGAAATTTTGACCGGCTCCACTAGAAGTCTGCGCAATGGTCACTTCTTCTTTAGAAGCTTGGCCGCCCATTTTCTGTATCTTTACTGAAGTTTTCGGTCAACGAAGAAACTTCGGAACACAACCGATGCAGCGGAATATCTTTTGTAGATGAAATCATGTTGGTTGCAATTTCACGCACTTGAAATTAGTTAACTTGCACTTTGTACCGTGTTTATAATAACTGTTCCTTATACGGCCGCACGTGGCAATCCCGAGCGATACCGAGTGGCAGGGTCGCCATATAGGGATTAGCTAAGGAGATGAATTAAACCAACGAATGCTGTCATGATACTGCCCATTTATTAATAGAAAACGTGATTATATACGAGTACATGATTAACCTACTAGGCATAATAAGTATACTCTCACAAGAGGTAGGTTCATTAGTTTTATATGGAATTTTCTGAGAAGCTATTTCACTGGTCACCCAAGAAGTCCTGGGTTCGAATCACAGGTCATGCCGAAATTTGTTTTTGGTGTTTTCTGTCTTGTAAAACGGATTACCGAAAACGGTATAATAACGGTAGAAAAATATCACTATTGCAACTTTTAGTTGATGATAAGACTTTCCTAGTTAGCTACTAGTGTAACAAACAAATATACAAACATGGTGTGTATGAATGTTGACTGTGTATAATATGTTGATTGATTGTTGATGATTCTCAGTCAAATAATAATAATAATAAATAATAATAAAATTCTTTATTTACGTAAACAAGTACATTTTTATGGTTACTAATTGATGTAGTCTCCTATTAGGCATTTACAGAATGCCTGTGCCAGGAGGCCACGCTCTTCCATAACTAACACTACTTACTTATATAACTTATAAATTATACATATTACTAATAATAATACTAATTGATCATATGTGAGTGCGTGCGTGCGTGTGTGTGTGTGTGTGTGTGTGTGTGTGTGTGTGTGTGTGTGTGTGTGTGTGTATGTGTGTGTGTGTGTGTGTGTGTGTGTGTGTGTGTGTGTGTGTGTGTGTGTAATAAACTACAGTTACTAAATTTTGTACACGTGTTTGGAACTTTTCTGTGTAATAGTTAACATACTCCAATATATCACAAATATTCTTGTTAATACCTTCTTTTTAAAAGTCGGTAATAATAAAGTATGTATTTCAGTTTAAAAAGTACTTTCACTTAGGAATATTTCATGTTCCAAAGCAAAGCTTGAACTCAATACAATTTTTTTTTCAACTTTCACGTTAAATATCAGTCAATATGCTATCACTAGTTTTAATGTGGTCTCACCTTTACAGAAGTCTGTGTATATTTCTTTGTGGTGCTTAAAATAAATTGGTCAGAGGATTTTGATTGCTCATAATTTAGGAATATTAACGAATTGAAAGGCACCTTTAAGGTTCAGATGCGTGATCGATAGTGAACTCAAAAAATGGTTAAATGTTGGTACCAGCGGGAATATGGTGGTGGTGTGTGGGATGGACCACAATATTTCTTAGGCATTCAGCAATTGTTAAGGTACTATCACTTGTAAGCTTAAGTCTAAAACAAATCGTCAGATGTATGACAAACCATACATCGTTGCTAACTCAGTCATAAGAACTCGAAAAACATCTCTGTGCACAAGAAAATAATTCAAAACGTACGAAAATATTATCCAAGTTCTTTTGTAGCAAAAGAAATATCTTTGTTAAGGCAAATGTGTGTTTAATGTTTTTCCTTCGGCCATTTGGTGGCTGATTTCTGGTCAGAGCTGACCAAAATAAAGATTAGTACACAATATACAAGCATCAAAAAAAAACTATAATAGAACAAAACTTTCAAACTTAGTCATTAAAACCAAATATTCACAAGCTTTAAGGTTCTGTGGAGATTTCTGCTACTTTACCACTTTCATGTGAAGTTTCAAACAAGATACGACGTAAAGTGCAATAGGCTTTTAAGCTGGTAAGGCGGAAGTGGCCTCGATAACATAATCAAAAACACATTTATTTTAAAATCTAGGACCCAACATGCTACGATTACACGTTATTTGTACCGAATCAGCTGTATTATATAATAGTTCAAGAATTCTCCCATTCTAATTAATATAAACAATATATTCGAAGCTGTATTTTCTCTGTTAAAACCTATGCATATATTATAGCATTAATACCGTTTGTTTGTTATATGTACCGATTGTTTGTGCATGAAGTTTAAAATAAATAAATCAGAGAATCTCTACCTGTAAAATTGCAAAAAGTAACAAATCTCTAACACGCTCGTGTAAACATGTCATTAAAAAAATAATGGCCACCTAAAGATCTTTCCACCAAGAATATATTTTGTAGAACCGTAATCATATTTCCTGAAAAAGTCACTTATAAGATTAACAAAATACGAAATATTTTCTTATTAGGTTAGCTTTGGACATTACGCTTCTGATATTATTTTTACGCAATGAGGATGGTAGTATCATCGGATGTGTTAAAGTATGCACATTTATCAACAATTAAATAGATAAAGGTAATTAATAAATAATGAGATAATTCTTGTTTGTTATTAATAAAGTCGATAAAGATACGTTTATAACATTCCCAATCATAAAATATGGTGACGTATCCGAATTTAAAAGGTACTGAATTTTTCTAACGTCTCTTATTATTTATCTGTTTCTATGTTTTTATTTTTATCATAAGGCTCCCCCCGAAGTATTTCACAGCGACCACATGCGGTTTGCATCCAGTTTAATCTTGCGTCTTTACAAGGTCGTTTGTCCATCTTGTCGGTGCACGTCCTACGCTGTGTCTCATTATAGATTTATTTATTATAGCTTAGACGCTTGAGTTTTATCGTTCGTGCGATAAAACTTTAAAACGTACTTCAGAGCGCAATCCACCGGGCCCCCGAAATCGAAACGCGCCGAGTCAAGTTTCAATGGTCAACTTGTTTATGTAAGCCAGATGCTACAAATTATATTATTTATGATGAAAAGTAATCAATCTTTAAAGTAACGGGTGTTTTAGTTAGAAACTTTAATTCTTTTTAGAATATGAGACAAGAAACTCATAGTACCGTTTCTGTAGCGTTTTTTTTATATAATTAAAGTTATTGACCGAAAGCAGTTATTACAAAATTAATTTATTGCGTAACTCAAGTATTATAGGATAGTTTAAAAAAAGTATGTCAAAGGTCTAGTTTTACTATTATTTTAGAATGACTTCCCCGAACGCGCAAAAAAATCTGTAAAAAATACTTACTTTCTTCTTTCGGCATTCAAAAAATGGAGTTATTTAAAAGCGTTTTTTTAATGTTTTGGTTACACCACTCATTGGTCTTCAAAATGACATCAAAACAAGCCCCTACACGACGTGAGACTCAAACCGCCATAAATTTCACGAGTTAACTATTTTTTGATAAATAAAAGTGCATTTGACTTCCAGGGGTTTTGGAATTGACAACCCTAAGGGGTATTTTCCTCAATAAAATTCATATTAGATATTCCCTTTAAGGGGCTACCCAGATTTTTAACGCGCACACTAGCGCCACTTTGGTAGAAAAATCGTAACTCGTTAAATAAAAGACCAATCAAAAATCTGGTAAACAAGATTGTAGTACAGGTTCTATAGTTTATTCAGTAGGTTTAAATTATTTCTAAATAGTTATCTGCAGTTACAGTTAGAAAAATTGCCAAAAGTGGCCATATTTAGCAGTTTTTCTAACTCTTACAACAGTAAACTACTTTATACACATTGTATATACTTTATACACTTTGTATACATTTTTTGGAAAGAGGCTAGAGTGGAAAAAAGATAAAAGAGATAGCACCTCCATTGTAAAACTCCAGAGGCCCCGACATAACGTCTCAATACATAAAAAGTCTTCGTATATTGATTTTGCGTTTCTCTTCGGTTACTCAATTTTCTGAGACGACATAAGATGTACCATAAGACAGAACGATTGCTATTTTTATATAAAACTGCAAAGATTGCGATGGTTAATTTTGTTGGTTCCGCATACGTCTTTTAATAGAATGGAATGTTAGGTGTTTCTGTGTTCATTGCATCAAAAAAGTAAAAACCGACTTCAAAACCAAAATGCACTAAAAAGTCTTAAATAAACTCTTGACTATTGAAAGGAAAGGAACCCATTTTAGGAAAACCATTTCTTGGAGTCGGTGTTGTGATAGTTGATGCTTGATGGTCAAAGTTATGGCACCGACTCAAAAAAGAAATTGTTTGCCTAAAATGGGTTCCTTTCCTTTCAATAGTCAAGAGTTTATTTAAGACTTTTTAGTGCATTTTGGTTTTGAAGTCCGGTTTTTACTTTTTTTAAAGTTAATTTTATTTCTTCATTTTAAGAGATTACAGAATGGGGGGGGGGGGCACCTTATGACTCTCTTTTTAAGAAGCTACAAACTACCTATAATAAGTTCTTTCATTATAATTACTAAACTCCTAAACGTTAAGGAGTTCCACCATCAGCTCATCCCCACAAGATGTTGACTATTAGACATAACAACATGTCAACATTAAGATTCAAGTAAAAAAAACTATACGTGCCTTTAAAATTTGAGGGTTTCTCTCGATTACACCAAGATCCCATCATCAGATCCCAAATTGAAAAAAATGGGACCAACCAGAAGGTATACCCTCTAAGTAGGCGAAAAAATTTTTCGAATCAGTCGACAAACGATTGAGATATGAGGTAAGAAACATACAAAAAAAACAAACAGTCGAATTGATAACCTCCTCCTTTTTTGAAGTCGGTTAAAAACATAATATACATGTTATTGGAGTTAGTTATGTAGGTATGTTACGACGTTACGCCGTATTTTTTATGGATTTTGGTCAATGGTCTCACTAGTTGGGTCATCAGTTTGTAATATTTTAAAATTATTTTAACTGTATTTTTTACTAAAAATAAGTCAATTGATTGACACAGATTGAACTGTCATTTCAGATGGCGATGATTGATATTTTGATTTTGTGATTATGATCACGTCTATTAATTAAACTGTCGTTTCGATGGCGCCACTTTTGCCTATTTAGTGGGGATAGAAAATTGTTAAATCAGTAGTGGGAGTCTGTTCAATCTCGGTTGTCAAATCTGACGATTGTTCTAAATAAATCAGTGCTAAGTGAATATAATGTTTACACAAATAGTGAGAACTTAATGGAGAATATAAGGGGCAAAACTGAGTGACCGTGTTTTTATTATTCTTTTTACGTAAATCCCGCAAATATTAAGCTTGTCCTATCAAAGAGACATAGTAATACGAGAACAATAGTTATTCCGTTATAATTTCATTGCCATTCAGTGTGTTGCTGGTATTTCAATTAGTTTACCCCTTTCATATAATCTTATCACACGTTACTGAATCAACCATTTTTTCACAATCATTTTTCTTATACTCTTTTTTATCGGATGTGTTCCTCTATAGTCATCAATTCAAACTTATCATCTCTTACACGGACTGTTTCACAATGTCTTAATAGTTCTGGTTAAAGTGTTATCCTGCGATCTTTACAAGGTCATCTGTCCATGTTTTCGGTGAAAGTCCTTCGCTGCTTCTTTCGTCAAACTGGATGCAGGCCGCTTGTGATCGGTCGCTGTGGAAAACCGTGGGGGAGGTATGTGTTCCGCAGTGGACGTCCTTTGACTGATGATGATGATGATGATGGCAGTGCTATTAGCCAGATTCTATACAAATGGCGTTTGTTTAAATAATTTTATTCTTACCTCTTTCCACGGAACCCTGAATCGGAATAAACAAGCCTTAGTTTACTTTAAAGAAGTTGCTTGATTAAATTTTAAATTGAACTTTATTGTTGGAGAGTAGTTCTAGAAGGAAATAAAAATGAAGACATCTGCTAGATATTAATAAAAGGGGAAGGGATGTAACAAAAAGATGCTGGTAGTAAAGGTTATTATGAGTTTTGCAGTAAGTTTGGTTTGACTGACTGGAGTAACACAAATGTCGACAGTTTGTTCTTTGAATGAAG
The DNA here is from genome assembly GCA_963924145.1 of Pyrausta purpuralis. NCBI lineage: Eukaryota > Metazoa > Arthropoda > Insecta > Lepidoptera > Crambidae > Pyrausta > Pyrausta purpuralis. The sequence goes on from OZ001665.1 coordinate 6,415,788, forward strand.
TTTGTATTTTTTTTGTGTTTGGGAAACATGTTCTTATATGGTAAGCATTATACATCCATACGTAGGTATAGCACACGTCAAATATACAAAATAATAGTTATTGCTGGTTTATGTGTAATTTTAAAAATCAACAGAATCATTTTAAACATTTTAACAGAATTATTTTTTGACGACCCGTCTGGTGTAGTGGTCGAGAATACGCCTACTACGCAGCGGGTTGCGGGTTCAATCCCCGCACAATACAAACATTTGTGTGCATGAACATGTCTGTTTGTATTGGTCTGGGTGTTTTCTATGTATATCATGTATTTATTTACAAACAAAAAGTATTTAAGTATTATATCCGTTGTCTGGCACCCATAACCAAGCTTTGAGTAGCTTACTTTGGGACTAGATGGCGATGTGTGGGAATGTCCAAAGGATATTTATTTATTGATATTATTTATTTATTAAACAAAAATTGAAACGTTTATATCTCAGTGCTTTCGTGGAATTAATAATAAATTGTAATTTTTCTTTTATTTTAAGAAGAACTAGCGGTCCCCCACGATTTCCTCCGCTCGTTTTGAGTTAGGGGAAAGGGGGGCATAGTGGAATACTTAACTTCAATCGAAAAAATAAAAAGGACTAGAGTAGTTCTGAAGTCAAATTTTAATCGTAATGGTTCTAGAACTATTGTATTACAGATAGGGTTAAATATTTTCAACGAATTCTTAACCATTTTGGTAATAAATTAACTTTTTTTAGAAGTAGTAATTTACCGCTTTGCCCTTATCACAAGGGTAAAGTGGAATTGCACATTGGGCAAAGCGAAAAAGGGATTTATTTGGCGTATTTCTCATCAACTTGAGTATTATGCTAATGAAATCAATAAAATTAAGTAAGATAATCAACTAATTTGGTATAAAGGAACTATTTCAAATCAAATACTTTCCACTTTTCATCATTAGGAGTAGGTAAAGTGATTTTTTATTTAATTTAAAAAGGCACATATTTGACATTCACATACAAAATGCATTAGTTCCTATATTTAACACGAACAAAACAAACACCTTCAATTTCACCACAAAGTTCATGAGCGATGGAGAGTTCCAATTGGGATACCATATTTTTTGGATACCGAACTCGCTCGATCGCTCTCCTCATTTGACCTTCCGTTCATGAAAGCATTGGTTTGTTTTTCTTTTGTAGTTATGAAATAAAAGTTGATGTCGCTTTAATATAACGTATTAAATCAACTGTCAACAAACGTGGAAAACATTCCACTTTGCCCCCTTGTAATTCTTTCCACTTTGCCTTTATGATAATAATATAGTTTTCAATTTATTACTAAACAAATATTTAAATTTGTTCAATCTACTAAATGTCTGAGTGTAGTAGAATAAACAGATATTAAATTAAAATAATAAATACACCGCCACTACTCACTTTTATCATAAATATCCAGCCTCCAAAATCCTTGAATTTCATAAAAAACTCACTCGATACATATCGCGCAGTCGGGTAGCCCGCTAGGTGGTGCTAGCCGGACTGATTTTGGTCAATGACCTTGGTCGGACGTGCGCTAGGCTTGTGCGAGGTGCGGGTACCGTTGGGTGAAAGAGTGTTGGTAAAATCAAATTTTTCGCTTTGCCCCCCTCTTCCACTATGCCCCTCTCTCCCCTATCCCTCCCCTCGTCGCATCGTGATTTACTATAACCTAAAGCCTTCCTCGATAAATAAGCTATGTAACACATTAAAAAATTTTCAAATCGATTGAGTAGTTCTAAAATTAGCCAAGTTTAAATCGTTTTAAGTGATAATATTTTAACTGTGTCTTTGTATACATCACAGAAACAGGGTACTACCATTTTTTTTTGGAAAATCGGGATTTAATTTTTTTTCTAACAAAGAAAATATCATTTTTGAAAAGAACACGCTGTCAATTTTAAAGGTTATCTACGTCATCGGCTTCGTCTCTTTCATTTCAATGCCCAAACTTTCTTTTTCTCTTATCTTCACCTTAATTATTAAAAAAACAACTTCTGCAAAAAATACTACCTTAGCCTCTAAAATTCTCTTAACTAGCGTATAAAAACCCAAAGTGTTTTCTTCAAAAAATTATTCATATATTGTGCTGAATTGGCCTTTTAAATATTATCACTTAAAACGAGGTAACCTTATAGATGAGAAACTCAATAATCGTATTCTATACTCGGTCGACGATTCTTTCAGGTTCTTATTAGATCTTATCAATGAATACAAAATATCATTGTGAGTGTCAAAAACATTCCAAATCATTAAATAGTGAAAGCGTTTGCGAAAAGCAACGACGGCGCGGTAGCTCGATTGGAAAGAGCGTTGGCCCGCTTAGCCAAAGTGTGCAGCTTCAAAACCCGCCTTGCCCGCCCGCCTTTGCGCATTTTTTGTCTTTTATTTCATTTCATAGAAATATAAAACAGTACATACCAAATCTTTAAGTTTCTGTTATTAATTGTAAGCAGAAACGGGTGCGTCTTTCTATCTATATTTTGATTATCACAAATAAAGTTCGTCTTATAAAAGTAAGTTAGTACACATAAATGCAAAGATAAACCTTTTAGAACTGCGATCCATCAACTCCTGTATTAATACATACACTCCAGAGAGTAATTTTTCAACAAAATTTATTCCTTACAGAACTCTATCGGAACGAAAATATAATTCCATACACATGAGCAGCCATTTTACATAGACCTTCATTCTGATGTCAGACCAGTCAAAATTCTAAATGTTCAAGGTTCAGAGAACGATGGACATACTGAAATCAAAATAGACTATGAACACGAATGAAGTAATTATTCAAATAAAATTGATATTGGTTAAGAATTGGTACCGTATTGTGGCTTTATGTTACACTCATGGGAATTCATGTAAAAATGGAACGTTTAATTATATTTGGAGAACTCAAAATGGTGTTTTAATATCTGTCAGTTGCACCGATTGACATGAATTAATATCAATTTTGTATAAGTAAGGATTAAATGTATTCATTCGTTTTAATACCTTCATCACCATACAGTTTAATATATTTATGCACTTTAATGTTTTACAGATTGCTAATAGCTTTTTTAACCGACGTAGTTATTAAGATATCGAGCTGCCTAATACGTTTATACTTATACAGTATACTTTCATAGCAGTCAAGTATAGTCGCGGTTAGCGTAGCGATTCACGCCGCGACAGAGACACGAGACCGAGGAAGTAGATCGCGACTAGTCGATGCTGTAGGCCGAGACCGAAGACTGCGACAGGTAGATCAGCCTTTCACAAACTTCCAGACTTTTATATCTTAATGTGTCGAAGGATTCAGTTTCAATTATGTTGACATGGAAAACTAAGAAGTGGAAGTGCTATAAGTAGAAGAAGATGACGATGATTTGTTCTTAAATTATTATTACAAATGCAAAACTAAAAGATAATTACCTATAAATGAAATATATTAAAATTTTGGTTAGTTCAATGAACCTTTTAACAGTCTTTGCTGGTAAAAGTACTCATTTTGAATTTCAAAACACGTGCTTTATCGCGCGCTACCGCGACACTACTAGTCCGGGGCAGCGACCGTCTCGCTGTCTCTGTCGTGCGCCTCGGTCGCTTGTCTTGGTTTCCCTTGCGAACTGATGCTCATACATTGCATAGCTTCAAGTGATGGTTGCGGTCTCCAGTCGCAGTCAAAGAGTCAAACTCCTTAGGAGATCGCATCGTCTTTTGTTTGAAGGAGCTTTCGTTTTTGGGTTGTGTTTGCAATTCATTTTCGTTAAAAAGTATTTCAGCACATCATATCTCGAACGCAATGTAACGATGTAGTATTTTTTTCTCTTCTACCCTATTCTACCACTCGTCATCTTTTCCCCTTTCACAATCATATCTTGTTTCACACAGTCAATCCAAAATAATAAAATTGAGGGTATTATTTAGTTTCAACATTATTAATAGGGTATTTTCTAATACTTTCAAGCAGATCAGACTGTCTGAGCATCGCACCGGTTAAGCTTCGTTAAGCTCCGATAGACCCAAAGTTAAGAGCGTCGCTTTAACAATCGCTTTTAACTAATTAGAGACAGTCTGATGCCTCATCACGCTTCTCTCGAACTGATTTTAAGGAATAATTAAAATTTTGAAGAGCTTATTGGACTAAGCTGCTTTACCGTTAACTGTTTTTGCTTTAAAATTTGGACAACACTTGAAGACGGCAATGTCGGTGTACCTTATTACTCCATCTTTCGTACGATCGTTGTTGTGCTTTTCATCGTATATCGGTCTCCATTATACAAGAGGACATAACAAGATGTTGCCAAATTTTAGGAGGTAAATGTGACCATCAATACACACAGTTTTTACTAAGTGGGTCTAATGCTTAAATAACATTTTATTTAAGCATTAGACCCACTTAGTAAAAACTGTGTGTATTATAGTAATATGCCCTTCACTAATCAATCAGCTACGTTGACGTTAAATGTATGGTGAGTATGATAGTGGTCATCACATTGTAAAAGCTGAAGGTATTGATGGTTTCAATCACCTCCTAAAATTTGGCAACACTTTTCTGTTACCCTGTGTGGCTTATCCGCTTGCAATGTTCCTGAGGTAATACATTAACTAATGCCATGTTATTGAAACCATTAAATAGATCATTGTTATTTTAATTACAATAAATAAAAATATCGTGTTCATCTTTGATTACAAACTCATTTTATCACAACACAACACAAAGCCTCTAACTTAGGTTATTTTGTTTAACAAGTATACTTTACATAGCGATATGAAATTCAGTTTGATAGTTTTGGTTGCACAAAGATACATCTCACAGATAAAGACTCTTTCTCTCTGCACAACACAATTACATTAGTAAAACTTAAATGAGCAATAACTTAAAAACTTATGCTATTTGAATTTCTACTTATTTGTATCACGTGTTTAACAAGAGATATAAAGTATTGTTCAACATTAGTGTATATCCTTAGGAACAGGGTGTATAAAATACTAATAGCTGCATCAAATGTCTCCTCATAAAATATATAACACACACGTTTTAACTGTAATTCCATTCAGCTATGTCTGGCGTGAATTTCTTCATATTTCGTTATTTTTCGCGTCACACCGTGTAAGTGACATGAAAATCAAACGTCTTATTAGATCGAAACGAAAATCTTATTTATTTGATTTTGGTAGGCATTTCTTGAAGTGAGTCGTATTCAAATTATATTGCGAGTCATTCCGTTGATATTATGCTCCCCTACAAATATAATAAGATTTGTTTTACTCTTTAAAATAAAACAAATCTCTTTTCTTTGAAAGGGCGCTTGGTTTAACTTTTTAAGTGAGTTGCATTTAGCACGTATATCCGTTATTGTAAAAATTTACACATCAGTGTAACTAGCTACTTAGTAAATTTTACAACGGTCGCTGTGGAAAAATCGTGGAGGCGGCCCATGTTCAGCACTGGATAAAGTGAATTTTTATTCAAATGTATTTTTTAAGCGCGATAAAAAGAAATTAAATCACTTGAGGAAACACAAAAAAAAAAATTTTATCTAATTTGAACTTATGGCACATAAACAAAACCCATTAAGGCATGATTCCGTAGCCGACTGCAGACGGCAGCAGCACAAGACATGTCGCCACGAAATGTCGCTTCAGTCATGAGACGTGATTCCGAACCTGTGATGTACTACGAAAAATGAAATTCGTCAATTCGATAATCGTTTTGCGGATCTTAAGCATTTTGTAGTAAGAATTGCATACATAAAATTATTCGAATCCACAAAACGATGATCGTATTGACGGGTTTCGTTTTTCGTAGTAGGCCCTCTGACTGCAGGCTGCAATAACCGACGGCAGCTCTGTATACGTTTGTTTCCAAGTGTTTTGTAAGACCATATGTCTGAAGTGTTTCATAGTGATCGCTATGAACTTTCGTATCTTTTGAAAGAAGATGATGATGATGACTTCTTTAGTTTGTTTAAGTACAGCGCCAGCGACCAGAAACAAGAAGAAACTTGCCGTTCCAAACTTCAGACTTTAGAAGGGAAATCACTAATTCATTGGAAGATACGAGTATATCACTTTCTTAAAATATCATTGGATTGTTTTTAGATACATTCCATTCGATTGTATAACAATGTTTAATGAGTAAAAGATGTTATAAACTAGATGACTATATGGACGATAACAATGTATGGTCTGGATTGTACGAACACAAAAAATTATAGATTTTAAAAAGAGCCATTGATAATAGAGACGGAGTTTGTTGCGCATCTTCTTCTAGCCCACAATTATCCCGAAGGTGTGGTAGGGTATATATTGGGACGTGTAAAAGGGCCCCCAGTGGGCCTATTTGCATAAATAATGACTTTTATAACTTTTTATGATACTACTGGTCTGAGTTTGAGCTTCGTGTCGCTAACTACGGATGTTATTTCATAGAAATACGAAGAAACCAGTAGTGTTGCGGCGAAACTTTTGTCTGCTGCTACTAAGTGTAGTTGGCTACGAAATCGTACCTTTAGATACCGAAAATACAATAAGTAACATATTGTTATTTTGTTTAAAAATTAGTTTCCATACTGGTTATTTCTTAACTTGACAATTATTTTTAATCGACTTCAAAAAAGGAGAAGGTTATCAATTCGACTGTATGTTTTTTTTGTATCTATGTTACCTCATATCTCAGTCGTTTGTCGACCGATTCGAAAAATTTTTTCGCCTACTTAGAGGGTGTACTTTCTAGTTGGTCCCATTTTTTCCATTTTGGGATCTGATGATGGGATCTTGGTTTAATCGAGGGAAACCCTCAAATTTTAAAGGCACGTATAGTGTTTCTTTACTAGAATAATAATGTTGACGTGTTGTTACGTCTGATAGTCAACATCTTGTGGGGCTGAGCTGATGGTGGAAATCCTTAACGCTTAAGAGTTCAGTAATTATAATGAAATAAACTTATGAAAGGTAGTTTGTAACGTCTAGAGTCATAAGGTGCAACTCCCCCCCCCCCCCTTCTCTTATAATCTCTAAACATGAAGAAATAAAATTAACTTTAAAAAAAGGAAAGGTGGGGTCTAGGCAAACTTTTTTTTTTTTTGGAGTCGGTGCCATCACTTTGACAATCAAGCATCAACTATCACAGTACCGACTCCAAAAAGAAATTGTTTTCCCACCTTTCCTTTCAATAGTCAAGAGTTTATTTAAGACTTTTAGTGCGTTTTGGTTTTGAAGTCGGTTTTTACTTTTTTTAAGTTTTTATTTTTTTTAATTAACATTCTACCATGTAGAATCACCTGTTTATAAATTACTATAATTAGCCTTAATGCTTCAACACCCGAGCGGTTGCAGGCAACCGCATAACAATAGAATTTGCATTGTGTCTCGTTCACATACGCTTGAGGGATTAAAGGGCTTACACATGTCTCCGTATCTTTTGAGTACTACCAGCACTTCGAGTCACAATTAGGTATACTAAGTTATGGATTCTTCAGCCTCCTAAATTAAGAGGTTTAGAAATACACAAATAACATAACATTGTATACATATTATAATACCTACAGCTGTGTTAAGTTATCGCTTAATTACGTCTAAAACATCATTTGGCATTATGGATGTGTTTATACAGTAAGCTTTGGTGCATGAATATTCAAAGGAATTTCAGGCGGGGTACAACCGATTGCGATTTGGTGGCTTGGATGTATGTCATTTTATATGAACGTTCGTGCGAACGGTGATTCTACTGTCTAGGATTTATTTATTTACCGAACTTCACTAACACAACGGCCAAACTGTCAAGTTTTAAGTAAAAAGCTTAACATATTAGCGAATTTTGTAAATTACTAGATAGACGGACAGACATTAGTTAATGATTGAGAGTTGTTTACCCATCTCGAAGAGTCTATGTTGGGACGTACTGTCTCAAAAATGCAAAAACGTGTCTTTCTCAAAAAGGACGATGATAACTCCCTAACTAAGTGACTAATGATATAATTTAAGATGCTTCCCTGTATCCTATTATGATAGTGTGCAACGAAGTATTGTTTTTAATAATAATTATTATTACTCCTCGTGAATTTGCCTTTAAATACATTTTCAATCCATGCCTAAGCCTCCTTGGCTTCAATATCTAGCAAATTTTGTAAAATATTGTTAAACAAAATAAATAAATTTGAATTTTTACTGTTTTTTTTTTTGAAATGCAAGGCATCAATATTTTCTTTTAATGATCCGCTTGTACATTGCCATGCTTATTTAACTTCTCCAATAAGTGACATGTATTGTCTTCTTGAGAATAAAATTCTATAAACTGAAATTAAATCTTTTAAAAATAATTTAGCACCCTTCTCCTCAAGAACCTTTAGTAACCATCAGTTACGCTGACACAGGGACCCAACCCTATTCTATAATCTGTCCTTATCTGGCATACCAGCACGCGAGAGATATTTGGGACACGTTTCAATCCAGGATTTAGGTCTGAAGACTTGGTGTATAGCTACTAACTATTATTTTTTAAAAATATTACTTTGTTGTTTGTTTATGATTTTACTTGACAATATTTGTTTTATTTATTGGATTTTTTCGCACTGTAAATTATAAAATGCCTATCATGCCTTCAGGCATGAAGTTCACAAATTCTTACCAGTCAACCGTTTGAGAATGCAGAGAGTCCAAAATTTAGTGATACAAAAAAAGATAAATTAAAAAAATTAACATGATGTTATGTAAGTATGTGCCTTTTTATTTATATATGTATTATTTATTGCACAAACAAAATTAACTACAAATGGCGGACTTAATGCTTTAAAGCATTCTCTACCTGTCAACCATTGCGAGAGGCAGAAACAGTTTTAAGGAGTTATTTTTTTGTTAGCTTTCCCTTAATTAGAATTAAGGGAAAGCTAACAATAAAAACTTTAATACTAAGCATGTTATTGACATTTGTTTAACATTCATGAGGTTTGGTAAGGTAAAAATTTGGTTGAATTATTTGTATGGGAAATACGGACCCCTGAAGACTATTCCTAGGTTATAAACGGTGTAAAAGTTTTTTGTAGTCATCATTTTGTACTGGTTATATTACACATTATAAAATATTTAATGTTCTTAACTATATTATAACTAAAACAAACCGTCTAAGTGCGAGTTGGACTCGCGCACTAAGGGTTCTGTGCCAACTTTAACTGAATTACAGATCCACTTACTTTCACGTATCCAAAATATCACATTACTTTGTTGACGGTAAATATAACTTTGTTTTTTATAGTATTTGTATGAATAACAACGTTATGTTTGCGGTTATTGAAAATGTGCTCTATATCAAAAACTAATAGTTCGATCTCGTTTAAACAAATTTTTGTTGAAAGTCTTTATCAAGGTCTACATCTTTTTTTTTTCAAAATTTGCACTCGCTTAATTTAAAAGTTAGACGGGAGGGGGGAAGCTGGAGGGGCGCCCATTCACCCATTTACCACTTTGGAAGCGTCTATCTCTCAAACTTTAGACTTTGAGAGGCTACGGAACCCTTAAAAAAACTAAAAGAACTTTTGTTACAAGTGATTATTACTCCTCACGTTTATATTTTTTTCCTCGAATCCTATCATTTCCTGATTAATATCGCTTTATAATTATAATATAAATTACTCACCGCCCTCTGGTAAGGCTTTCAAAATTCCGAATTGAGATTTTATCACAACGAAATAAAGCGTTTAAGGAAATACGGAGACTTGCCTTTATGATTATAAAGTGACTATAACTATTTGTTATTTTATAATATACAGGGTGAACGGGCAGTTGACGTTCCAAGCTAAAATTTAGATGCCATACATGAACGTGTATCTAAATCATTCTCATATATGTTCTAAGTTTTTTCTTAGTTTAGATTAGATATATTTTTTTTATTATTATTTTTTCACATGCTTACCTTATACTGTTTTTTTTTCTTTTTCTGACCAGCACTGGAGTTCGTTTTATGTGAATAATTATTAACAACACTCACAAGTACCTTCGTAAAAACTACGATGTATCCAGGTATTGCGGAACCTAATTTTTTGTTATAGGTACACTAAAAATGTCTTATTACCAAGTTCCGACACTCATACTAAACACGCGACTAAATTTAAAGTTAATTCCGCAATACCTAGATATACTTTTATCATGTTTCATCGATTACATTCCCAATCATAAAGATGAAATAAGAGACTAAAAATTTGCGCACGGGCGGGACTCGAACCAGCAATTTTCTGGCCAAACGCGGCCAAACGCACTCTGTTGCATAAACAGATGGGTAGGTGGCGCTAGACGTCACGCGTAATGACGTATCCATAAGAAACCACAATTTTCGCAGGGTCGGACAGACAGCACGGTAGCTTAAATGGTAGAGCGTTTGGCCCGGTTAGCCAGGAAGTTGCTGGTTTGAGTCCCGCCCGTGATCAAATTTTTAAGTGATAACATCATTCTAAACAATTTTTTATCCCACTTTCCGGATAGCAAGTAGTAAACACAGTATTTTTAATACATAATACACAAAATATAAGCACGTATGTTATACGAGAAAAGGGTTAGAAATGGCGTAATTTGAGCTCACGTTTTAACCCCTTTGTAGGAAAGTGCAAATAAAGCAGGGTAACTTGATTTGGTGTGTAAACTGAACTTTGGTTTTTGATGTAATTCGGATGTTTATTTAAGGAGAGTGGCAATTTCATTCCGTGTTTGATTCTGTAAATGGTTTTGTGACTCTTGACATATTAGCCAGAAATCTTAATAGGTAAACAATGGGACTGGTCCCTAGCATTCTTAATAAAGTATGGTTCTTATTAAGCGTGTTATTTCTGTTTTAAGATCGTTCTAGCGAGCCGCCTCGGCTTTGCACGGGTGCCATGTTTGATCTTTGTAGGGTTCAGACAGCGTTTGCAATGTCTGCGCAATTTTATTTATTTATTAGAAACTTTTCTTTGAAACAGAGGTTTATAAGAAAAGTCGTAAAAAAATATATAAAAAACAATTATCACCGTATTATGCACGTATTATACGTTTAAACCTTTGCACACTGCGCTACTTTTAGCATCGATACAGTAGCTATGTAGAAGCTGGTAATTGTAAAATTATGTAGGTACTGAATTTTAGCGACTGAATCGATACTAATGCGCTTCTGTATCGATGCTAACGTGCGACTGCATCGATGCTAAATTAAATCTGTTCATTGCGTGAGTCGAGATAATATAAAACGCATTGTGTAAGGGGTCATAGAGATGCGACATACGATTTAGCAGAAAAAATTTTGGCGGCTGTCAAACAGTTAAGCGTCTCATGACGGCTTTATGAAAATTATCTATATATGTGTAGGTATATATAGCTGTAAGTATATATGAAACCTTATAATTATTTTTTTCTGGAGAAATAGTACTTCTGAAACCTCGTGACTTGAGCGGTGATTGATTGTTGTTCATCACAGCGAAATAACCTCAACAAATTTTCATATAACAGGTAAATTCGTACAAATCAAAGGCTCTTCATTTACGATTCATATTTGCCAATGCGCTTCAAATCTAAAGTAGATATGCAGTTTGATACTATTTTCGATAAACATTTTTTTACGTAAAATGTAAATATAGAATAACACAAAATGCATAATTACAAATATTTTGTGTAAAGATATAATTTTCGTATTATACTAAGTGCTGATTTTTCAATAGTCAGATAAGAAATATTCGTCGATCAAAATGCAAATTGGCTAATTTGAAAACGTCACCTAATTGTCAGCAATCATACGTAACTGTCATTTTTTTAAATCTGGCGCTTTAAGCTAATTTATCAGTCGGTTAAGTTTTATCTGACCATTGAAAAATCGGCCCAAAGACTGTATGGTTGGTTTGACTGTTTATTATACGGTAAACTAATATGTTGAACCTAGGAATTGGTATAAATCACCAGGACGGAGGGTAATCTCATTTTAAGTTACTTACTGATACGTACTTGAGTTAGTTACTGTCTACCTAATTCGGATTCGTTTGCCAGATTTTATTTGACCTTCTCATCCGATTGAAATATTAATTTTACGTAAGACACAGATATTTCTTGTCTCGCACAATTTTTTTACCTAATTTCACATAAGAAGATGGCTTGTTACTGTGTTTCAATCACTATTTAATTATTTCTTTTCCTCGTATTATATGAGGCAGTAGTTTTCTACGAAAGGTTCCCTGAAGAGTGTGTAACTAGATACAAAGAAAACACATCAAATTAAAGACTAACATTTGCACAGCCAACTTTTAGAATGGGGTTTGATTTGGCGGCGTAAGAGAGAAGGGTGTGTTTTTTATTTCGATTTGACATCATTTGCTTTCGTGTCCTGTTTAGAGGTTAAAAAATACGCATGTAAGATCTCAAAAAAAAAGTAAAAGTCAAGAAAATCAGTCCACCCGTTATCGAGTTATAAGAAGTATAACTAACACGACTTAAGGATGTGGGGAACATATGACCTTAGCCCGTTGGAGCGAAGTGTTTTGTGGGAACCATACGCCATTCGCCTGAAAATTTCAACTAAATAATCTTTTTATTTTAAATTCCGAATAAATAAACGTAATTTAGATTAATTTACAAAAAATATATGTCGCGACAAGAAAAAAGGTAGTCCTTACCCAGGCACAGGGATTATGTTTTCCCACATTAATTTTTCAGGGTTATCAGTATTTTTTCAGGAATCTGTTTATGAGGAATCCAACAGGGCATTATCCAAAACCTAAATGCATGCATGTTATGCAGCTTTTAATTTCTTCCAGCAATTATCCGCGGCCTGGTTAAGGGGCAAAGCTTTTTAGTCAGTTTTTGAAGGTTTCTATTTGTTATATAATATTTGTTTTTAGAATTTTTGTTTAAATACTGGACCGATTGTGATAAAACGTACACAGGACCTCAAGTTGAACTATGCCTGTTTAAAAGTAAAAACACACATCTAGCTATAAATTCTCGTTCCCAAAAAAAAACTGTGTCACTTTTACAAAAATGCTAATATACAAACATACATACACTTATTAATTTTGCACACGTTTTTAGTAAAGAAGCCTTAATAGACCAACATACTAAAATTGAATCCAATTGTGACGATACCACATACATACTTTTTTTTAAGTCGGTAGACGTAATAACATCTTCGCTCTCTCTCTTTTCTTGGCCCGTAAAAAAGGATGGGTTGAATAGATAGCCACCAATCTTGACTCACTTGCGGGTTAGGTTACATTTAATTAAGTTTTTCCTTGAGAAAGCTCGAGACCAAACGTGTGAATGTACGGACAACAACACGTCAAGATAAACATTGCGGTATCTTATTCAGTTGTAATAAGGGCTAGTTTGCAACAAAAGTGGGTAACCTGATGTGCTGGCCACTGTACAGAAAATGAATAAAATCCGTTATTGAATACAATTCCTAGAAATTGTATGTAATTCCTTATAACACCCGGATATGGTTGATGTAAATTAGACACGTGCCAGGAAATTGATACATTTTCTTAACAGTAATCAGAAATCTATACTAATATTATAAAGCTGAAGAGTTTGTTTGTTTGTTTGTTTGTTTGTTTGAACGCGCTAATCTCAAAAACTACTGGCCCGATTTGAAAAAATATTTTTACGTTGGATAGTCCATTTATCGAGGAAGGCTTTAGGCTATATAACATAAAGATACGACTCATAAGACCACAGCAGCAATGAAAAATGTTGCGAAAACGGGAGAAAGATATTCCTTTTGAGAGCTTCCGCTGCATACGCTGCGGAAACCGCTTAAGTTACACATAAATCATGTATGACAGGATTGTTCAACATTAAGAGTTCTATGTATAATAAAGTCCGCGACAGCATATGTCTATCTTTTATGGTTGACTTACTACAACCTTTTTTATGTTAATAAATTTGTAAAAAAATTATGCATTATTTTTAGAGGTGTATTATACACACAGGTATTTATTCTTATCAAAATAAATACATTCATCATCACGAGCATTTCATTTAGAACCAAGTTGCCCTGAATATCATTTGATTTCAATAAATATCTTAGGAGCTATCACAGTTTTAACATAACTCCGCACCAAAATAATGTTCGCAGCTTAAGTACAACGTGCGCTTGCGCTAATATATTATAAAGCTGAAGAGTTTGTTTGTTTGAACGCGCTTATCTCAGGAACCGCTGAACCCATTTGAAAAAATATTTCTGTGTTGGATAGCTTATTTATCGAGAAAGGCTTTAGGATATAAAACATGACGCTGCGACGGGAGGGGAGGAAGCAAACTCAAAACGCGCGGACGAAGTTGCGGGGGACCGCTATATATTATAAAGCTGAAGAGTTGGTTTGTTTGAACGCGCTTATCTCAGGAACTGCTGGACCGATTTGAAAAAATATTTCTGTGTTGGATAGCTTATTTATTGAGAAAGACTTTAGGATATAAAACATGACGCTGCGACGGGAGGGGAGGGAGCAATCTCAAAACGCGCGGACGAAGTCGCGGGGGAACGCTAGTGTAATATATTTAATTTATTGGAACTTGTTAGTCTCAATGAGAGCCTAAATTAGGACAACATTTCCTTAATTGTCAAAAATTATGAAGATAGCATAATTTACAAACCGTAAAAACGTTACTTGACTCAAAGAGAGCCTTAATAAAAACTCTGATCATTGAATCAGTAAGAAGTAAAAATATAATATTCTGTATGATTGTTACATAATTGTCTCAATGAGACCTTTAATAAGCAACTTTGGTTCTTATTAAAAACGTGTGTTATTTACTTTATTAACACAGTGTTTGTTTTCTACATTTCATAATACGATGCCTTATAAAAATCCTAGGAAATGTATAAAAATATCCTATCTCCCATATATGCATATTAAATAATCACTGAATCAATATTTTATACATTTCTTAGATAGCTTCGGAATTGCTAACATTTCCTAGGCGTTGTATACAATTCTAAGAATTAATACATTTCCTGTAACAATTTAGTTGGATTCTGCCAAATAATGATGTTTTATTTTATTGAAACCTCCGTATAATGTTATTGTACTATCGAGGTCAATGCCGCCTTACCATCTTATTTGCCAAAACTGCTTGCGCATCACGTTATCTTTGTTAAAAGTGACGCCCATTTATGTGTTGTGCGCGCTAGCATTTTTAAAAACTGTCTATAAGAAAAAAAACAACACTGATGTCATGTTAAGAAATAAAGGTTCCATTTTGTGACAGCTACGGAACTCTAAAAACACAGTTATGGTAATGTCAGATGGTGTAACCGAAATCATGCGTATGCATATTGATAAAATATATCAGACTGATAATTTTTATTATAAAGCGTATAATATATTGTTCGACGAATATTTCTTATCTGACTATTGAAAAAACAGCCCTTAAAACTTTTAACACCCCCGGCTACGTCTTTTGCTAACACCCTCTATATATCTTAAGCAAATCTTTTCGCAAAGTATCCACTATAAAATGTATTACTCACTCTAAATGAGTTCTCTGTCTAAGTAGGCCTTATCATTTGACCTGAAATATTATTGTCATTTCTCGTAGCCTTCTACCAAGCTGAATCATCATAATAAAAGCCTCAATTTAATATGCGTTTGTAAGCGTAGATAGTAAATAATAAAGTAGTATTTACCAAAAAACAAAGAGTTGTGTTTATTTAAAAAAAGCATCATTTTTATTCCTTTCGTTCATGTGATAGATTATTTATTTAAAAAGAAATGTAATGTTAGGTATTCACTAAAATATTTATATCTCAATTTAACCTAGTATAAGAAGACACATTTGTGCTACTTCTACTACTGATTTAGTTATTATAATTATTAAATTCTTAAATTAAAGAATAAAATATTGACATTACATATTAACATGCCGAGTTTCGGTAAAACATGATGATACTAACTTAATGTTATTAATTTAATTTACATCTATTGCTACTAGGTTTGTAAATTCTAAGCAACTGTACACGTGTTTACATAAATAAATACATCTTTCTTGCTTTCATAAACAAACGTTAAATATTGGTAATAAAATAATAAGAGTATCTACTAAGCTAACAACGTTTAATGTTACAATTTAAAATATAGCTTTACAAAATATTTTTCTCGAGTATCCTATAAAATGAAGCCTTATTTTCACATCGCTAAATTGCCTATTTAATAAGAGAACGTTAATTAGTTCAAGTACGAATCGCTAAGCTTATTCTATTTTCTTTTCTTAACTACGATACGAATTTGTGTCCCAATTAACTTATTATTTTAGGTTTCGTATTTAACTTTGTTAATCACTGGGTGCTCTTGAAAGAACTAATACATTTTTAAGAGCAAAAAAATATACACGTTTAAGTTCTTTTTTGCAAACTTTTGTTTTCGTGCTTCAAAGTAGGTATTTGATGTAGTCTTTTTGGAAGTACTCGTATATTGCAAGGAAAACATCAAAAAAATACTACACACTGATGATGGGCGGTTAGATAGTACTGACAACAACACGTCAAGGTAAACACTGCGGTATCTTATGCAGTTGTATAAGGGCTAGTTTGCAACAAAAGTGGGTAACTCCCATAAAGACGCAGGTCACTAAAGATATTTCAACTAAAAACCCACCTTTTCACATTAATTAGAATTTATGTTCTCAACAAACTTTTATGTCTTTGTGCTATTTTAAAACTGTATGCAGCGGACTAGAAATAAACTAGTCGTAATTTTCAAAAATAGACAATGGCTTGTAATAGTGTCGATAAAGCATCGATAATTTAGATATCGAAAAAATTCGTATTATGTATCTATCGACTGTTTCACACGGAAGTCCAGTTCTGCAAGATCTCTGCATTCCTGTATCCCGCCTAAAAATGCAGTGTGTTCATACGGCAGTTGCACCAGCAAAAACAGCTACGGTTGTCCGTCAACTGGGTCCTATCAACAGTCTATCTCACTTTCACTTACCGATAAAGCGGTGCGTTGTGTCATGTCATTTCAGAAGTAGTACTGGTCCAGTTCAATGACAAAACTGGATCAGTACAAAACAGGTATCGGTTTTTTTGCAAGTCATTGCAAATGGGATATCCGTGCGAATATTAGCATCAAAACGCGTTTGCAACTAAATAGCATCCTGCAGAAAACTGTATGTACTATTTTCTTCAGGATTCTGTATAGTTGCATGTCATGCAAGTCAAAATGTCTCAGTGGGAAACAGCCCTACCAGTTCAACACACTACTTCAAAGATAAAGATAATGACTCCAATGAGTTCGTTATTAGCCAGTTAACATTAGATAAAATTATTACCTTTTATCTATTTTATTAGTAATTTACTCGTTTCTGAAATTAACGCGAATATTACTCCATTACTCATGGAATAAGACACTGTTTCACGGATTAACTTTTCGCGAATTTATCACATTTTATTCCGACGATTGTCACGGGTTAACTAAGATTTAAATTTTCGTTTACAGATTTTTGAAAAAAAAATAAACTACCATCACCGTACAGTGAGTGGTCTAGCTTGGTTTCTCGCTAGCACTGGATCCCATGCTGGTAGAATTATATTGGAATACACGTCTGCATCTTGTATATACTGAAATGTGACTGTGGCCTTTGCTACATCGGGCAATCCAAACGAAGTAGTAAGTGAACTGGTACTCCTCAGATTTTTATATATTTTGGGTTTAAAAAATGATTAAATAAAATATACTTACTTATCGATATTTTGTAGCGCATCACTGTTCGAGCTTTTCGCAGATAGCACAGTATTTTTGTGGTACTTCCTTTACTCTAATAAATCTCACTTTGGACATGCTTACTCGGACTGTGCTTTTACATTATTAATGTAGTTCTTTTACAAAACGCGTTCAAGTATTTTATTCCCTTGTTGTATGTTTATTGTTTAGTCAAGCTCATTATTATATTATGATGAATATGTAGTTTTATGGCTATTTTTTCATATCTAAAGTAATGTCAGAGTAATTGAAGAGAAATTGGGAATTCAATCCTACCAATTAAGAGGGGGCCAAGAATTGTTATTTATTTTTAATTTTGGGAGCCAAGACTCTCAAAATTAAAAATAAATAACAATTCTTGGTATGTATGTTTATGTTACTGCATTTTAAAATGTATTTTATGGTCCGTCTCAGCACTTTTAAATATTATTATTTAGCTCTCTGCATTTCCCGAGCGGTTCACTGGTAGAAAATGTCATAAAGCATTAAGTCCGCCAATTGTTCGACTAACAGTGCAAAATTTAAAAAAAAAAAATGAAACTCTTGTCGTATGAAAAACGTAGCTAGTACTTTTTTCGAAATGTAGAGTTTCATTTTTAAATTTCATTTAATACTCGTTAGTTCACGTTTCCAGGCAATTATAATGAGGGAAATATGCAGAAACAGATCTCATCAAACATCAGCTTGAATGTTATGCCACTGCAAACATAAAACTAATTTAGGCCAAATTTATCGCTTCACGCTTCCATAAATTTTGCTGAATTTACTCTGGTCTGTCCATCATTTTGCATCTCATATATAAGATGTCTGATAAAGTTAGTTTATAAGAGTAATTCAAACAAATCGCTCCCAAAAAACTGACAGAAACTACTGAACTGATTGTGATAAAATTTGGACTATTTCCCCAGTTAAAATATACCTGACTACACAAAAAATAATTTTACGTAATTTAAAAATATTGTTGTTCCTAAAAAATCAAAAATTACAATTTCATTCAATTGTTTTTATTCGATGATAAAATAATCAAATAAAAACTGATTATAGAAATCATGAATCCTACAAAGATCATATTTTTTTCTAATAATTAATTTATTGAAAATATTAAAAAGATACATAGGTAAGTGCATACAATAATATTGATTGCTATGCAAGAGAAGCCTAGATTTTTTTACTTCTAATAAAAACTGTTTAATGTACTACGTTTATTTCTAACTTTATGTAACGTTATTTATCCTAAGTAGTGAAATCACATTAATGAAAATTCACATCACAAGTTCAATACTTAATGGCGTACTATTGAAATGTTACAACACTATTAGAAGTACGCTTGCAACATTAAAAAATATAAAATTCGATTGAATTTTAAGCTGTCATTCCGGTCTATCTAGTTAAAATATTATTATCCTAATTCAATTCCGGTCTATAAAACTAGAGTATAGATCGTCATACTTGCTCAAATTGTATTATCCAATTCCAACAATATCAAAAACATGCACGGTGCGTATTATGCTATTGCTTTGACAGTTATGCAACTCTGCTTTTGAACGGATTAGAAATTTCCATTTACTACAATACTAGCGGACCCGACAGACATTGTCCTGTCATAAACGTTTGTAATGTGGCAGTTTTCTGTTCCTACGTATTTTATAGTCGTGGCTAAAAATTCTTCTGAACATAACCGTCGCCCTGGTGAGTGACGCCCTGGACAGTGAGTGCTTGCAATTTTATATGAACTTTATACAATGGCAATAAAGTTCAAATTGACTACGTTTTAGTTAAAAACAATTGTATGGGAAAAAAAAAGTTTTTATGTGTTTTTTTAAACCATCCTTGAACTTTAACGATCATTTTAATAAAATAATTGTCCAAATTGGTCTAGGCGTTGTTGAGTTGTGCGGTTACCAACATATTTTGTAATTCATTTTTATTAGTGATGCGCCGAGTAGCACTTTTGCCGAGTAACGAGTACCGAGTATTACTCGGTTCATTTTTTTTTCAACCGAGTACTCGGCCGAGTTACTCGGTTTAAAATAAAATACCTATTTCGGGTGTACAAGTAAAAACAGGTTCGCGCAGAATTAGCTTTCATCTAGCCACTAGAGCGCGATGATACTAAAAGCCCCATTACTTTAGAATAAGCTGTCAAAAGACTAAAATCATTTCGAGTAGTGGGCACCAAATAAGGTATCCAGAACTGGCATCGTTAAACCCGTGTATTAATATGTGCACCTGCAAGTACCGTGCATAACATCACAATAAGTTGCTATTATTTTCTTATCGGAGGCTTATTGAGTGATTTTTTATTTTTCGGAGGCTGATAACGTCTATGAAGAAAAATAAGAATAGGCTGTTAGCAGAACGTGCATACATCTTTGTGTTACTGCATCATAATTTTACCTTATAAAATGTTATATATTCAATTTTCTTCGTAAACTAGTTCTCCTCATTTGCTCTCATTACTACTCTAGTGTTTTTTTACTAGAATCTTAATGTTGACGTGTTGTTACGTCTGATAGTCAACATCTTGTGGGGATGAGCTGATGGTAACACTCCTTAACGCTTAGGAGTTCAGTATTTATTATGACAGAACTTATGAAAGGTAGTTTGTAGCTTCTTAAAGAACAAAATCATAAGGTGCTACTCTCCCCCCCCCCCCCCTTTCTATTAATCTCTAAAAATAAAATTTACATTAAAAAAAAAGTAAAAACCGACTTCAAAACCAAAATGCACTAAAAAGTCTTAAATAAACTCTTAACCATTGAAAGGAAAGGAATCCTTTTTATGCAAACAATTTATTTTTGGAGTCGGTGCCATCACTTTGACCATCCTTTCCTTTCAATGGTTAAGAATTCATTTAAGCCTTTTTAGTGCATTTTGGTTTTGAAGTCAGTTTTTACTTTTTTATTGCAATAAAGTATATAAAATAACATTGAAGCATTATTATTATTTATATTGATAATATTCGTTTCGACTGTGTGGAAATTACTGCCTGGAACTGGAACGGATTAGGCAAGATCGCAAGATACCTGGGGCATAGGTAGAATTAAATACCCCTTTTTTAAATTCGCCTTATTTGAAAAAATGATTTATTCGAATTAAAATATGGAATTAAAACAACCACTTGTGGCGACCAAGTAATATGCTTTCTTTTTCTTCTCATGCTCATTTTTCATTTGATTTTTTTTCCATCCCATCACTCTTCGTAGTCTATGCTCGAGATTTACTTTGCAACATTGTGCGAAAATATTACTCCCCGCGGATGTAAGAGCATAAAAAAGTTGTTCATTTTGTAGGCGTAATTCGATTTTACTCGTAGTTAGCAGGAGGCCGATTCTCGCATGATCGAAAAAAGTTCACACACGTAAAAAAGTTCACCACTCGAATTTTTTTCGAAGGAAACAAGGCTTGTGTATTCTCAGACCTTCACAGTCGAAATAATTCGATGGAACGTCACACGAACATTTCGATTGCTGGAGACCAATAGATTTCGAAATTCGTATACGAATTATTGAGGTTCTAATCGGGCAAAATGATTACCTAACCTAAATTTTAGAAAATTTATATTGACTTTGAATGATTTTTAGTAGACTTCAAATAAAGAAGGTTTTCTGTGTCCAATATATAATGTTTTTTTGCTGTCTATTATATCATGTTTGGCTACACCGATTTTGATGCGGTTTTCAGAAGTACTCTTCTGAAAACCGCATCAAATGCGTTTTAGAGAAGTTTCGAGTATATGAATTGACTTACAAAAAACCAAGGTCACTCCCGACTTACCACTTTCAAAGGAATATCGCTTGCACACATGACATAACAGGCTTTGGTTCAATCAAAAATCGACACAAGGTGCAAGCGATTTCAGCTCTTAAGATGGTTAGGCAGCGGTGACCTCGATAGGACTTAATATTATGTTAAGAGCTATCCAACCCTGGATACTATCTAGAGACAAAGTACTTTACAAGTCGAATCTTACGAGCCCAACTCGATTAGGTTTTGTTGTCTTATTACGGAGTACCTTTGGTCACCTTCAGCTTCATTCTCAGACCCTGGTTTTATATTTTGATTCTGTTTCAAGCTCATGAACATGGATTGTCCCTATGTATTGAAAACAATCCTGAATTTAAATTTCCTAATGTCAATGACTAAGGAAGATTAAACAGTATAAATTAATTAATTTCATACAAATAAAAAATACCAATTTAGCAAGTGGTTTTATTTTCTTCATACATCAGTCAAAACACAAAACATTTAAGAAGCAATAATGTTATTGTTAAAAAAAAACAATTTAAAGCCATTGGTCATATTAGGATAGTTTCCATTCTTTAATCCAACTTGCTTATATTTCTAACTAATCATTTGTTTTGTTGTGAAATGCATGCGGTTGTGTTCCCAGGAGTATTTAAAATCCCTTCATTTGGCGCTCCATCCTTTTGAATTATTATAATTTGTTGTACTGCTCGCTTCTGTAAAAAACAATAACCAACATAAATATCACAGAAAGTTACCTACTACACAGAATAAAAACAAAACTTGAACACCATCATTTTTTTTAACTTAGTAAGTATCTCTTTTCTGGGATAATAATGATTATTTTAGATAGTTGTAGGTGGAATTCATAAACTATATTTGAACACATTCAAGCACTCATAGAACAGATTGCTAATGTACTATTTGTTTATAATAAGGTAACTATAGGCAATACTATAACTCACATAGATTTAGGTTATAAATGGAAAATCTGATGGTTTGATTTATAAATTATGAAAATAAAACTATCATTATGTTTGGGTCTAGGTAATTAGGTAGACATCAGACACATAGACTTACCTAGATATCAGAGAATTAAGGTATTCAAGTATTCCCATGTATTTTAACCAGTCTTTTATTGCATTACATTGGCAACTAAATATTCTCCCTGCTACAACATAATCCAGACTATCTGTAAATAAAAATAGTTTGTTTGTAAGAACACTACATATCTACAAAGGATGTTAAAAACTTTATCCAGGCCTTACATTAGAAGGAACACTAATATCTGTGATGTTAGTTAACTGAACCTATTACTACTATAATTGAATGCCTCTTTCTTGTAGTTAAGTAAATAAAAAAAGCAAATTATTAAACAAACAGAGTCTTACCAACCTTAGAAAATATCTAGATTTTGTTTGTATTTAGCATTGTAATTCTAATTTTATGCAAAATTTGAGAAAACAAATAAATTTTCTCCGTCACTGAAAAATCGATATTTGCAACAATTTTGACACACACACACACACATTGACATTTAGGGCCATAGAGTAAGGTAATATGGCGCCTCGCTGCGTTTCATTTCATGCTATGCATGAATAATGAAATTTTAATAATTGATCTACCGTTATTATATTTTAACAATATGTATAGTTTTGTAAATATATACATCAAATTAAACAAACAAATAGATTTATTGTCTAATTTTACCAAAATTAAAATTTTTAGATGGACTTAAATATACTTTATTTCGGCGTTTTTAAAAACGCCCGTACGATCTCTGCAATGGAACGTTGTAATGAAATTCGAACGTGAAATGTTCTATCGGTGCATGAGAATAGCAGTTTTATGTATCACTCGAACTTTTACAATAGAATTGTGAACTTCGTATACGAATTACCACACGGAAAAAGTACTACTTCACGAGAATTGGCCCCCAGAACTAGAGCAAACTTTAAATGAAGGGAGCAAATGAGCGTGCAAAGCCACAGAGGTCGTCAATTTTTTTGTTTGTATAGTTGAAGTGTCTGTCACATATATCTACGTTTGAAATGGCAATCCCTTGAATACACGACACAAACATAGGTGTAACAAAAGATAACGCGATGTGCAAGCGATTTTGTCTCTGTAGGTGGTTAGGCGGCGTAGTCCTCGATAGTTTTAACTTCATATGTAATAACATTGATCTCAATACGAGTCTAAGATTTGGATCATTGTACTCACTTACTCAGAATTTGAATCCGATGGTTATTGAAGTGAAAACTTCTTTAGCGGCGTTGAGCACTTTTGTGGGATGGGGGAAAAATGTGAAACTCGCGTCAGGACACGTGACCTGATCGAAAAACCGTAAGACGGTTGGCGAAATTATGGATGTAAGTTGATTTTTCTGAGAGATAAACTTTTTAATGTAATTTAATATAATATAAATTGTAATGTTTGTGTACGATAGCGCAATAAATAAATATTGTATTCTAAAAAAATATTATATTATTATTATTATTATTGTATTATTATTATTATTATTATTATTATTATTGTATTCTATCACAAAAATGATAGTACTTTTATATTGATAATAACTATTCCAAAAAATCAAAAATGCACAACGTTGATATTCAAGTTTTCACTTCTGCCGGCACTCCCGGAGTGCTTTCACAGTTTTTTTTAATACATATAGTACATATTACACGTCAAATAACAATTGTTATAATGGCTCGTCCATTCAACTACTCACTCTATCAAAGGGAAAACATATCCAATAATATGTTAGATGCGGAAGAGGCGAAACGATGATAATGTTTTTATGGCTGTAAAGGTTTTTACACATTGAAACAAGTTTTTATGAAAGGTTATATCAATAACTTAATAATTATATGAAACATAAGTTTGATATATCGTTATTCTGCTTAACAAAACAATTGTGAAATATTTTTTTGGTGAACTGTTATTCGATGTTATGAAACGACGATTATTAACTATTCGATTAATCAAGAAAAAAAGATATTGACATTCATTGAATAGTTTTCTGTGAAATGAAATTCGATATCAAAAAATTCTGTGTTATGATAGATACCCAGACAGAACGCTGTCATTCCGTTCAATTGACAAGTATATCGTGTATCGTGTTGTTATTCGTGCCTACGAAAAACCACACGATAAATAATAAATAAAATAATATCATGCGTACTTTACAAGGTCATCTGTCCATCTTGTCGGTGGACGTTCCACTTTGCGCCTTTGGTCGAAGGGTCTCCAATCTAGAACTTTCCTGCCCCAATAGCCATCAGTTCTTCGCGCTATATGTCCTGCCCATTGCCACTTGAGCTAACTGATTCTCAAGGCCCGTTACCTGTGGGACGTTACATGCTAACTTTCCTTTTTATTTTTGTTTACGTTCCTAGCACAGTCATGGTATGGTACGATGCAGTGGGAAACAACCCTAAAGAGTTTTACACATGCGTAGTTTTATAACCTATCAGTTGCTTGAGAAGGGTTTTTTCTGCCAGAATCACTTGGGTTATTATATCAAGTTTGGTGATAAAGATACGGGCAGATAAGGAACTTTTAGATTTATTGAACGTAAAAGATGTAGTAAAGCAAACCATGGAGGATATCGGAAGTAATTGAGATAAAAATAAATTGATAGATTAGGGAAAGATTGTTTGAAAACTGTTTATGCGCAATAGATAAGAGTAGTTAGTAGTTTTTGCGTATTACTGACTATTTTATACAATAAATAAAATACTTTATTAATACATATTTGTTGGTAAACTTATAGCTACGTTATTATTAGTTAATGTCTAAAGACTTTAAAAAGCATTTAAGACTTTCACACGATCCTTAAGGCCTTGTAAATAACTGTAAAGCATTTCAGGATAAATTGAGAAACGGTTAAAAATATTACTTTTAGAAATACTATTTTTTTTTCATTTATACTACAAGTTCGTCTGAATATACAGGATGTCCCAAAAAATTGTGTCAAGCCAAAGCCCAGACGTAGAGCATCACTAGGGCCACCTGGATAACCCATGTGTAAAATCCGCGATTATATGATAGTGTTGAGTTTTTTTTAAAATATGTCTCAATAGTTCCTTAAGAGAAAATTCGTCTGAATGAGATAGTTCAAGTATTAGTGTAACCTTAACTTTCGCGCCACTGTGACCAAAAAAGTGTCTTAAAACAGTTTTTTTTTATATATATATAAAAATAATCACTCGAAAGACATCAAAAATCGCGAAACATTCATAGGGGTGATTTAGGGATAGCCCTAGTGATACTCTTACTCTGGACTTCGGCTTGAAACTATATTTTGGGGCTTGTTTACATTTTAACTGGTTGCATGCCACAGCACGCACCGGTGCATTATAACAATTAAATTTCTATTGTGTCTCAAGTGTGGCAGCAAATGGGTTAATAACCCTGTCATTTAAGCTACATTGCTGTAGGTATTGTAAAGTTATTTTTATTTTTATTTTATTTAGTATGGGTTCGTTCTTGACTCCAGACCAAGCCTAGTGCGAGCGACTAAGACGGAGTCGAAGATGAATCGAGCTCGCCCAGAAGAAGCCTGTTCGAATTGTAATCACTAGGAAACACCGAAGTTTTGTTGTTTATAAACCTAACAGCCTCAGGAACGTTTGCATCATAAGATCATTCAGTTAGCTTACTTCTTAATCTTCATATAGTATGGTTAAGTCAGCTAGCTACAGCTAGTTATAAGCGTACGATGTTATAAAATTATCTAGAAAAGAGTGTAAGCAAACTATTCCAATAGATATTCACACACAATATTTTCCCAAATATATTCAGGTAACAAGGAAGCAGGAAACGGAGGCGTGTCCCAAAGGATACCGGGTTTTTGACCTTTAGGGGTATTACATAATTTAAAGCTAACAGTAGCGATGGAAACAGATCTGTAGTCTAGTTGTACTAAGTACTGTAGTTCTTCGTGCAGTCGACAGATGGCGTTGTACCGCATTAAATCGCGATATTTAAGTGTGTCCCTATTTAATCGCCTTGGTCAGAGACCAGAAGAACATAAATGATAGAAATGTGAATGCAATCTCGATATGTAATGTCCTCGCGGGTTTTTTCGCCCGATTTATCATTTAGATCCAACCAATGTTTGAAACAAGGTTATGCATTGAAAATAATATTCAGATAGGATGGTTATGGAGGTACCTACTTATCATTCGGAAACGGACAAAAAAGTTGTTTTTTCTAAAATCATAAGTAAAACAATAAATATGTTTTAGTCATAAAACTTATAATGAAATATTTATCACTTACAAAATTAATTTTCATCTCTTCTGTTCGGAAATTTGAACTTTCATGTGAAGATAGACGGGTAGAAAACAGCTTTTCCATCCTTAGGGTGGAAAGTGATTTAGTGATTGCTACGATCCGTCATGGAGATAAAGATAATTGAGTCACATCATATTATTAAAATAAACAAGCTATCCATATTTTTAAGATTGGCCTAAAAATTAAAAGCGTATTTATTATCGTCACTGATTTAAAAAAATAATTTTTGACAATTTAAAATCTACAAATATAATATTCGGTTGTCGGCCATACATAGTGCACTTGGCCGGTTTTTTTTTATGTATAACGACAGTAAACAAACTGATATTTGATGTAAAAACTTGAGGTTTCATCTCTAACCAAACAACATAATATCTCATCATCGCATCACAATTACATAGCTAAATTTATTTCGAAAACATCTCGAGTGAAATGGGTCACTTTCCCCCCTTGTATAACAATATACTATTGTATGTTAGTAAGTAACACTCACATAAACTATAAAATAAAAATGTAATTAAACAAATTTAAGAGAGAATATTTATCATTTGATTGTAGTAAATAATTAAAATTAAATATTAATGTTCTTTTGTTTCAGATATTCCTCATCCTATTGCTCTCCGCTGTGCATCGTAAGTATCAATTTTTTTTTTTTTTTGTAATTATTTTTATTCAATTTAAAATTAAACATTAAGCTTAGCGAGGGCGAAACAAAGCTGTCTGGGGCCGCTAGTAAGATGAAAATAACACTGTTAGTGTTAAAAACTTTCTAAACCATTAAAACCCCCTTACTTTGAACCAGACTAAGTCAAAATGACATTCAATAATGGAGGTATACTTTTTAATTGGTCGGGTAACTGTATCTT
The DNA here is from genome assembly GCA_963924145.1 of Pyrausta purpuralis. Lineage (NCBI taxonomy): Eukaryota > Metazoa > Arthropoda > Insecta > Lepidoptera > Crambidae > Pyrausta > Pyrausta purpuralis. Next base: position 6,443,434 of record OZ001665.1, read on the forward strand.
GCTTTGAAATTGGTGATATCTTTTTTACAATAAAGGGACTACTGTTTAAAATTTGCTAACTACACAAACCTTATTACATATAGTTTAGGGAACCATGAAACATTGATACAAGTAAGAAAAATACTTTAATAGATACCACAGCACCTTTTATTCAATATTAGTATAGACCACATCATATCACACTACATTAACTCTATTATGACATCAGCGTCCCATTACATCTCACCCCATAAAAACGTTATGAAATTGACAGTAAACCACGGAGTCCATATAGTACGATAGTTTCGTGATGAAGTGCGTCTTATAGATAAATTAAAATGATCAACAACAACTTGACATGAACAACAAGATTATTGACATGTAATATAAAATGAGCTGAACTGAACTGTGAATCTGTTGGTATTGTCCTGTGTCAGTGATTTGTAATTATACGTATTTTTTATAATTTGTTACAGCGCTTGACTAATTAAAATTTTGAGCTTGACATATTTACATTTATGACATCAATTTTATTTTATTGACACTATTTACATACTTTAATGAATGATTAAAATTGACATAAATAAAGTTACCTGTAATAATACATTTGACATATTTGCATGCAACATTTGTTAGCTGAAAATGTGAATCAAAACTATTTATAAGACCAAAAATGTACCCTCTTCAAGAGCAAATAAATATATTCTATTCTATTCTATTCTTTTAAGATGGATGCGGTTGTATTAAAGATTGAAATGGGTTATGCGCTTTTACATTAGTTAAGATAGCCTGTAACGTTCTACTGCAGAGCAAAGGCATCTACATTGACCCGACCGGAAATCGAACCCGCGACCTCGGAGAGCTAGCCACTACACCACGGAGTATGTTATATTTAGCCTCAATAAGTTTGTGAAATCTTAAGGATAAGCACATTTATTAACCCGCAATGAGATCAGCATCATCCAGGCTTCAAAGAGAACAGCAACGCCTCGGCAAGGGATCAGCACCGGATAGCGAACGCCTCACCCCGGATCGTGTTGCTACACCATATCACAGTGCTTGTGGTAAATGACAACCGGATAGTTTACAATAATTTACAACTATCAGGCGACTCACCGTAAGCGCGTTACAACATATTAATTTTACGGTTGCAACGTATGCGCCGCTGATCGAGTGAAAGTCTCGAGTTGATCTCGATCCGTAGTTGTAACGTTACGTAATTGATAGATATTCGTTGAAGTATAGAGTTTTATACAAATAATACTGAACGCCTTAAGTTTGTACGGTGTTGTTCCCGTAACTGGTAGATAGATGTGATGACCTTTGATGTTCTGATTTAGTTTTAAACAGTTTTTTAACCTATGAAGTTGTAATCTTTCTCCTGTGTAGCTGAGGTAATTTTTATGTTTTATTCATTTATTCTTCTGAATTAATAAAACATGAATTTTGACAATCTTTGTCTTGAATAGAAAGGTGTATAACAAGTCATATACACCTTTCTATTTGAAGAGAAAAAAAAATACATTTACGAAAACAGTGACATTTAAAACAGTTTTTCTAAAAACATATCACCTCCATCTGTTTCCTATTCTCTGTCTCAGGGCAGTCACCGTCGATCTCTTGGTATTAATCAAACCAACGACTTTCGGGCATGCCTTGAGAACCAACAATAATCCTGGTTCCCTACAACGATGTTTCTATCTTCGATCTAGCCATCTCTATCGCTCATACCAGTATTACTTTTCGAGTAAACGCGATAGCAAACTAAAAATGTTGCCTAAAAATCTTACATAGTTATGTTTAGTACGTTACGAAACGTACGTTCGAGTTTTCTGGCACCTAACCACCATAAGCGCCAAAATCGCTTGCAACTCGCGTCATCATCATCATCATGGGGTGCCATCTTCTAATTGAAGTTTGGAGGTCACCATGCAGAAACCGATGCGGTCTTTTTAGCTGGTCATAAAAACGAAGTTTGGTCCAGTCTTTGGTGTCATCCATCTATTTTCTTCGGGGTCGGCCTGGTGATCTCTTGCCAGGAATCTTGCCTTCGAGGATCAACCTTAGGAATTCATATTGGGAACCTCTTTGCATATGTCCAAAGAAGGCAACTTTCCTTCTCATTATAGTTGACATCAGTTCACGTTTACGCTTTGCACGTTGCAGTACTTTGGCGTTTGAGGTAAAGCTGATCCATGGAATTTTAAACTCGCGTCGTCTTTTGATTAATGTGACACCTTTTTTTGTCTCGTGAAAAGTGGTTTGGCGCAAAAGACCACTATACGTCCGTACAGTGAGACTCCAGCCGTCTCACTTGCTTACAGTTGATTCTTTTCTGTCTAGTTTTACATTGTAGCTGTGACTGACAAGGTCAGATATAATTGTTAATAGGGATATTGGCGTACAGGGTAGGACTCAGGGCTTGGTGAGACACGTCTCGAATGTTAGAGATAGGGGCGATTTGACCCTTCAAGGTATTACGTCAGGAAAGTAGGGCACTATTTGTTTATACATTGGTTGGTGCTCGCAGTATTTCCGTGATAAATAAATAAGGTTGCAATTGCGATAAAACAATAGATAGTCATTAATAGCTAGTAGATTATCCTGTGACGACTTTATGTACAGACGCTAACACATTAGGTAGTAAATTTTTGTTGAAAACTAAACAGCATCTACTTAAGATAGGTACCTAAGTATACCACCCGGACGTGCTCTTGTACTCCAAATTTACATAATTACTAGAATTTTGACAAACAAGAAAAGGGATTGTACTACTTAACTTGCTTTAACTCCTGTTAAAGTTTTGTTCTGTTCTTCTGTTTTCTGCGTGTTTTCGGTTTTGTTTTTTGTATTGCAGCAATTTATTGCAATTGCGTTTCTAAATATGCCAGGTACATAACCTCCCCCTAGATTTGCTTCCTCTTAATATCTAATTCGATATATTTTTGTCTAAAAAATATCTTACTAAGAAGAAAAAAAATCTGAATTATCATTAAAACACAAAAATTTCATGAAATCTTTGAGTGTAATAAATTTTTAATAACAACACGATTGGCTTTATAAATTCCCATTTTGGTCCGACGAAGCTTTCAACGCCATGTGCATTTTATGGTAAACACAGCCGCCATGATGATGAAAATAAATTGTGGATACTTAATGGTGACCAGATACGAGAAAAGCTACTAACACTATAGGCTTACAGAGTTAATATTTTTATTTTTAGTTCATAATGAGCAATAGTAATCACTTTAAAGAAAAACTGTGTGCTAATTACGTTTTTTCCTGATAAAATGAAACAAAAGCAAGCACTCGTAATAAAGAAATATATCTACTTTAGAGATTGATAAAAAATAATTTAAAAATGTACCTGAAAACGAAAGTCTTCAAACAGTGTGTGTTACTAGTGATGACATATGGATTCGAAACGTGGTCTCTTACTATGGACCTTATGAAGAAGCTCAAAATCACACAACGAGCGGTGGAGTAGGCTATGCCCGGTGTTTTTTGTCTACGAGATCGAATCAGAACGTAGAAGAACTAAGGTAACTGACATATCAGTAAGCTTAAGTGGCAGTGGGCAGGGCACATAGCGCGAAGAACTGATGGTCGTTGGGTCAGAAAAGTTCTAGATTGGAGACCCTTCGACCAAAAGCGCAGCGTGGGACGTCCACCGACATAATGGACGGACGATTTTGTTAAGATCGTGAGATCACACTGGATGCAGACCGCTTGTGATCGGTCGCTGTGGAAAACCGTGGGAGTGGCCTTTGGTCAGCAGTGGACGGCCTTTGGCTGAAAATTATGATGATGATGATGATGTTTATATTGAATGAAACGAGAGCAAGATATTTTAGTACTCGTAAGAAATAAATATATCTACTCTACAGATTGTTAAAAAATAATTTAAAATAAATTATTGTGTACTGACTTTTAGGGATCAATGTAAAAGGTAGTCAAGCAGGTACCTTTCTGAAAATCTCCAAAACATAGACAAACACTATAAAAATATATTTTTTTGACTTTTTACTTAGCAACCTAAATATTTCAACGCAACCTGTGTGGTTAACTAATTTACAATTAAGTTACTGGTAATAGATTAAAATGTACAGTGGCCAGCACACAAAGTTACCCAGTTTTGTTGCAAACTAGACCTTAATACAACTAAATAAGATACCGTAGTGTTTACCTTGACGTACGAGTACTGTTGTCCATACAAGAAACCGTACCCAACTGACCCCTTGCCGACCGACCTTGGTTTTGATTTATATATCATATTATTAACATTTGTTAACCCTCAATCGTCGGTTTTTATCGTCAAAGTCATAAATCAAACCAGACTCCATTTAACCCACAAATGTATACAAAACGGGAATAATCACGCACAAACACTGGCCAGAAATAAATCTTACGATACTGGCGCAGAAGAAATGAACAGACGTGGTTAACCAAACTTGTTTTTCTTTTTTGTTACTAAAGACAGGCTCCATGATCGATAGCTAACGTAACAAATAGTTAAATGTGATGATTTGAAGAAAATATACCTTCATTTATTAACAGAACGGCTATTTTAATGATTTTTATTTTTTATTTTTCAACCAGTGGTAACATTAGTAAAGTTAATATTTGATCACGAAACTGGACCTTAGAGTAAAAAATATAGTGCCAATTATGCAAAAACACTCAGGTAACAGCTTTTTATTTCATGAGCAGTTTTTTTTTTTATTTAGGACTTCATGTCGTATGAAGTATCGGACAGATAACACTAACAATGAAACAAAATAAGCCGTTAGACATTGTAAATGTAGACTTGTTGCTCAAAAAGTTATTACATAGCTCTTCTTGAAATACATGTCCATGATTCCATATATGTACCATATATTGTGGGCTCGTTGCCAAATCCATATCAATTTTTGTAGCTTCAAGATAACATAGAACAAAAATGGCATTGAAAATGAAATCAATTTACATCCACTAAAGTCAAAGTCAAAGTTAAGTGTTTTACTTGCAAGAATATGAAAGAATGAGTACAGTGCGATCAGCCTAATAATAGCGTGCAAATCCAATCTTTTGTTTTCAATCGCTGTTTCAATGCACGTTAGTGCTGAAAAGCGTTGCGGAACTGGTATATGTATCCGTTCCGACGTAATCCCGTCGCGTCACGGATGATGCATGGCACAATATCGCATGACTACGCGCATCACTGTGCATATTCGTGTAGTTTCAGGTGCGGTGCTTCCACGTGACGTATTATTTGAACATTTGCTACGATTTTCTGTGAAATACCGAAAGCATCTAAATAGTTCAATAATCCAACTACATTAAATCAATTAATTTTTTTTAGGTTCTTCCCATCTATACAAATTTTATAAAGCTGAAGAGTTTGTTTGTTTGAACGCGCTAGTCTTAGGAACTATTTGACTAATTTCAAAAAGTATCGTGTGTTAAAGTATTTAGGCTTAAGTACATCACGCTGCGACAGGAGGGGAGGGAGCAAACTCAAAACGCGCGGACGAAGTCGCGGAGGACCGCTAGTAGATTATAACCAGAAATTATTCAAAGTCCGAGTGAACAGCCATGTGGACGAACTCATTTCATAATTCAGCGTGTCTTAGCCGGAAGGTTGGTCTGGCTAACCTTTTTTTTTAAATACTGTTACGCGTATCCATTAGAGCAGCCTCGATTTGAAGCAAACAGAGGACCTATGTAAGGCATGTCGCCTCACCTGGATCTTACTGATTTTTTGGCTCATAGAAGCCTCATTCCGCAAACAATCGAGTCATGTAAAACCCTCCAGCAATTTCATACACTTTGAACACATTATTATCGAGGAGTATGGGAGAAAACGCTGACTCTTGCGATCTGTCTCTTAAACTTGCCACGGCGCGTTTAGTGAGTTAGGCGTTTGTTACTTAAGTGAATGTGATCACGTAACTTGCTTAGCGATAGCGATGGCATTGCGAGCCCTGTTTGTTCTAGCCAGGTAGAATAACTATCTAACATTGAACTACTATTACAAGCGTGTGAAACTAACACCACGAACAAAATTCATCCGTCAAGACTTGACGCCACATCATCATCATCATTATCAGCCAAAGGACGTCCAGTCCACTGCTGAACATAGGCTTTCCACAGCGACCAATCACAAGCGGTCATTCCGTTTGATCCTGCGATCTTTACAAGGTCGTCTGTCTATCTTGTCGGTGGACGTCCTACGTTGCGTCTTTGGTCGAAGGGTCACGTACCAATCTTATCATCGAGTTGTTTGACACATTTTTTGCTTGGCATAGCTTCTTTATACGTAGTAATAACAAGTCATTGTTGACGATAGTCTCCGAGTGAATCGTTTGTCACTGCAGTGGTTGTAAACTATTATCAAACAGCAACGCCAAAGCTTCTTGTTTTATGCAACATGACATTATTATTTTTATGTCAAAGACCCCTTAAGCACTGCAACTTTTAGCATCAATGCAGTCGCGCGTTTTGAAAACGCGCTTCAGCGTCACGACTCACGCAAAAAACAGATTTAATTTGGCATCGATGCAATTGCTCGTTAGTATCAATGCAGAAGCGCGACTGCATCGATGCTAACGTGCGTTTGTATCGATGCACTCGCCAAATTTCAGTACATAATTTGTCATTTCCAGCTTCTTCATCGCGACTGTATCGATGCTAATGCGCGTTAGCATCGCGTCTGTATCGATGCTTAAAGTAGCGCAGTGTGTAAAGGTTGACATTTTGCGACTGTTTCGATGCTTACGCGCGTTAGCATCGCGACTGCTTCGCTACTAATAGTTGCATTGTGTCAAAACGTTAGCAACGGCCCGAAAAACGAGTCACTTTTAAAATTCATCGTGTCATACAAGCAATCTGCAAAAATCGAACTTCCGCTTTTCTCACAACAGCTTTTAAATCTTATTATGCCCTGTAAAATGAGCTCACACAAGATTTTTTGTGCTGAACGGTATTTTTATTATGAATAGGAAACAGGTCTGGTTTGTTTTTCAAATATTGTAATGGTTTTTTATGTAAACCACTTACCCATGACCGCTTATTATAATATTGTTTTTAAATTTATTTATCAGATTAACAACATTAAAATAATATATAGGAAACATTATCATTTAAAAACACGGAGGTTCATCGTGATGTAAGAAAAAAATAGGCTAATAACAAATCAGATTATGTGAGATGAGCAGATCGGTAATACAGTTCAACATAAATAAATATACAATATACTGTCCAGTATAGAACTAAACTGCTTCTCAACTATCCAACTAATGCTAATTAAGAATTTTATAAAGGATATTGTTCAAAGCCGGGCCCGGATTGCGTCTTTGTGGGTAGTTTATATTTCAAAAACCTTTTTAAAATTATAATTGCACTGGTATTTTAAAGGTAATTCAATACTTACTAACTTAATAGTAAGTATTGAAATACTTTAGTAAAATATAACAATTTCCTTCTGAATGTTTCAAAATGAATGTAGGTTTGGTGCAATAACTCTGCAACCACAAAACATAACCTCAAAATGTCTAATCTGCCATTGAATTCCTCGTAAACCCCTAATTATTTAAAAAAAAATATTTTTGTCTGTATTTAAGTTAGTCTATGGGCAAAGTTTTCATCTACTATTAAGCCAAGATACCTATATGATGATACATTTTCAATGTTCTCACAACTACAGTTTAATGACTGACCATGGAGACAAGCGTAGGTGTGTCCCTTGATCTGGATATTAATAATTTTGTTCTTATTGTAAGGGGACACAATGGGCATACACTTAGTTTTGTTCATATTAATAATAATTCCATTATCATGCGCCCAGCGAACAATGTTATCAAAATCCTCTTGCACTATCTGCTGTATTCTACCCTGGTCCGTATCGCTATACATAATGCACGTGTCATCTGCATACATATATGACTTACATCTTTTAATTACATTTGGCATACTATTTACGTGCATTATGTATCCAACAGGACCAAAAACAGAACCAGTCGGCACTCCATATTTAATAACTCCTTTCTTACTCTGACTTCCACATACGCTAACAGTGAGCTGCCTATCCCTTAAGTACTCCCTAAACCAGGTGTTTATTGGTCCCCTTATGCCACATTCTGCCATGGACCGCAGCAAGCCGCCATGATCAAGCGTGTCAAATGCCTTCTTAAAATCGATAAACAAAGCAAAAACAATTTTAAGTTCATTAAGTTCATTATTTACATTGTCAACAAATTTAGCCAGGGCTGTAGCAGTACTCCTGTTTGGTCGGAATCCATGCTGAACATCATTAATAATTTCATTTTGTTCCAAAAATGTTGTGATTTGCTTAATTATAATTTTTTCCACTATTTTATTAATGACATTCAGCACTGCAATCGGCCTATAGTTCGAAAAGTCATTGTGACGTTGCTTAAACACTGCTTAAAGATGGGTCTTATGTTGGCTACTTTTAATTCACTAGGATACTGGCCCATCTTTATACATAGGTTAATAAAATGTGCTATTACCGGCGATATCTCATTTTTAATAAGTTTGATATCTCTTAGTCGAATTCGATCAGATCCTGACGCCTTGCTGCTGTCCATGCATTCGATCATCTTTAAAACGTCTCTGGGTTGTACTTCTCTAAATCTAAAGCTAACATTACTTTGAGTTACATACATAGTTCGGTCTAAAAACATCTCACTGCATTTATGTTGATTCTTTATATATTCTATTTCGTTGGTAAAAGTGTGACAAAAACCATCACATACCTCCGCCTTAGATTGATGCTGAAGCATGTACTTTTCAATAACACTGTCCACTGACAACTTTTTTCTCCCTAACCATGTATCAACATTATTCCAAATTTTTCGTATGTCTCCATTACATTGCTTTAATATTTCCGTTTGGTGCTCGTGTTTTGCCTTTTTAATTAGTTTATTAGTATAATTTCTCTGTCTGGTGTACTCAAGCCTCATACTGCTATTATTTGGTTGTGATTTCCATTTTTTGAAAAGTCGATCTTTCTTTTTGAGTTCCTGCTGTAAACTTTTATTTACCCATTGTTGCGTATCTCTTTTACTAGTGTGCGTACTTTGGAAGGTACAAGTCTCATAAATATCCGTAAAATAAGTTACAATATTATTATAAATCTCTATAGGGTCTTCAAGTATTAATAGGTTCTGCCAGTGAATGTTAGTTAATTTCTCCGCAACGGCTTTATTATTTAACAGTACTCGAGGAACTGAGCTCATCGTTTGTTTACCTACATCAGCTGATAAACCGATTATGTAATGGTCCGCAATCCTGCTCATAACGGTGAACGACTCCAGCGCAGTCAGCAGCCCGTCAGTCCGCAGGAATACGTGATCGATGCATGACGCCACTCGGCGCCCCGCGACGATGCATTCGCGCGTTACGTCTCGCACTCCGCACTGTAGTCCCTGTTCACTCATAACATCTAGGTATTTTCTCGAAATCGCGTCCAAATCATTATCTAAGATGTTAATGTTAATATCTCCTATTAAAAGTAGATTCTGTCGCTTAGGCACATAGTTTAATATTGATTCAAGCTCTGTTATAAACAGTGATTTGTTAGTTTTAGGCGGCCTGTAAACTACATATACAGTTGTTTCGTAGTTTTTGACCCGCAATCTTCCGGTAAGAAGCTCAAAGTGTGACACCGTTATTTCCTTGGGCGTAAACAGGTGTGAATTTTTAACATACAAAAGAACTCCTCCGCCTCGCTTTTTCGGTCTATTCCAGGTATATGTGTTGAAACCATCAATCTGATATTTATAAGTCTCTGTCTTTTTAATATTTATTTCTGTCAAGCATATAATATCTAGGTTATGTAAACATTCCTTAATAGTTGCCACTAGCTCTTCAAAATGCATTCGTAATGAGCATAAATTTACGTGAATAATTCTAAATTGGTTTGTCTGGTTATTGTTAATCGCGCTATACCATGCTTCTAGGTTAGTATATTTTAAGTAGTTAAAATCTTCTATATTTTGTTGCGGTGTAAATAAGGACGGCATGCTTCAGTCTAAATTACTCTCCGTGTTGCGTAGATAATAAGCTCACAATGTCACTTTCAGAACGGATTTGGTGGATTTTTTTGTCGCTATCCACTTTTCTCACGAGGATTCTTGCATTTTGTATCCAGATGTATTTATAAGTGTCTTTTAATCTCATTTTGGCTGCCCAGAACAATTGGCGCAAGTGCTGTGTTACGTGTTCGTTGATAAATATTCTCAATTTGTTATTGTTTTTGAACACATTGTGGTTTGTGATGTTGTTTTTACGTAATTTCAGCCATTCCATACGAGCTTCCTGAGAGGAGAGTGTGACAATGATCGGGCGAGGTGTGTCTTTATTCTCTTTTGGTTTTCCTACCCTCCACGCTCTCTCTATGGTATCAGGGTTCAAGTTTAATTCTGCTGATATGGTTTTTACTACGTCTATTGTACTTTTATCTTGACAGTAATCCACATTTACTAGTTCAATATTCAAATTGAGTTCTTTTTGTTCAAGCGTACATACACGATCTTCCAGTGATTTGTTGCATTTTTCTAAATGTATGTTCTTTTGAATTAGATCTTTTAATTTATTTTCCTGTTTTTTAATTTTTTCTGTACTTTCCTTGTTAAAATTCTCTATCTCTTCATACTTTTTGCCTAGATAGTCTAAAGACTTTTCAATATCTTCGTTTGTTTTACTCAGTTGCTGCACGGTTATTTTTATGTCAGAAACATCTTTTTGAAAGCTACTGAAACGGCGGTCCTGTTGCTCCTGCATCTGTTTCAGGGTAGTGAGCATGGTTTTCATGTCGTCACGTAGCGAGTTAACTGTTTCGTTTAATACGTCCACAGAACACCCAGTTGTTTTGGTTTTACTAGTGTGTTGTTTTGTAGGCGATGACTCGGAGTCAGACTCATTTACAGCTCGCTTCTTTTTTGCTTGTCTCGGAGGGTTCACCCACTCAGCAAGAGATGCTTGCTTTTCCTTCATCGCATATATATTCGGATCAGACCCGTGCATTTTGTTCGGCATGTCGTCTGCCGACGGCTCCTATTTAGGCCTAAGTTTTTTGTCGCAGCGGCGCACTCGCAGATTATGACGCGGCCTGTGTGACGTAGATGCGCCCCTCCGCTAATGCAGGTGGGCGGATCGATGCGCTCTCGCGTTGCACACGCAGCTTATAGATTAGCGATATCCTTTTTACCCGTACCACTTATTGCAATAGTTGTCCTTTTTTATTACTTAATGTTTTAGCACTTTTTACCAGCTGAGAATACGTCCGCGCGCTTGCACGGCCCACGAGAACTGTCTATTTGTACCACTTTTTTCACAAGTTGACGTCCTATTTTACAGAAGAAACAAAAAAGGAAAAGATTATCTTTCAATGAGCAGTTTTCTTGTCATAAGATAGCTTTGATTTAGATTTTAGATTTGAGAGATGGCGCTAGCGTCACTTTAGGAAATATCCTTTTAAACTTTAGATTTATGTATTATGGAAGAGGTTAATTGCTTTTTTCAAATGTTAATAATAAGCAGTAAAACAATAATAATGTGCACCTACCTTTATTAAATGAAGGACTTTATTGTGTCAAAAAATATCCTAATTTATCTAAAAATCATTAACGCAATTTACAATATTTACTGACTTCCTTTTTCTGTCTATGGTTTTCCGCCAATAAAACGTTTCAAAAAAACCTTAAAGCATTCAGTTTATAATTGTAACGCCATCCAGTGAGACCTGTAAGTCATGGGAGAAAACTGATTATTTGGTAAAATTAGTAGTCAACCCGAATATAAGATGTCTCATAGACCGGGATAAATTACTTATGGCTTCCCAAAATATTCTACTTTACAAAGAGAAGTAAGCCTTATTAACAAGTACGATCACGATGTACCTTAGACCCATTCAAAATTCGTAGTCACCATTTTCCAAAGATTAAACCGAGGTCTCGTAGAGAGGTCAGTCCTCTGACACCCTAACTTACAGGTGGAAGTACCCAATCTCTGTCTAACTTGGATCACTACGAAGGGTACACTGATTAATAGGCCTAGTACGGAACCAATTTGTAAAATTAGGACAGCACTGTACGTACAATATAACGACAGCACGTGAAACTAAACACTAGGTATCTTATTCCCTTGACACAAGGGTTAGTTTGCAACGAAAATGTATTTTGTGATGTGATAATGACTGTGCCGTGCTACCCAAACGGGTAACATACGACCCGAAGTTAGGTGGCTTTTGATATAAACTGATAAGTAAATCTCGAAATCGAGGCTTTTAATATAGACCCAAACTTAATAAGTGATGTATTTCAGACTACTCATATTTTAGAAGCATAAGTTGATCGTCTTTTTAGTGTTTGATCTATGATCGAAACTTGAATATGAGTTTGCTTACATTCAAATGACGACAACAACAAAAATAGCAGTCAGTATATTTTTTATCAATTTTACAATATGTAAAAAAATGTGATAGACTAAATGAGCTCACGGAGGATGATGTCAGATAGGTATCAGGTGAGAAGGATAACCTTAGCTCAAATTTAGTCTAGGTAATCAAACTATTTTTTTCTTGGTAATTTTAAATTTGTCTGGCATTTCTTGTTAGTGCACTAGTTCAAAGAACGCAATGTTAATACGCAGTCGGTACGTGCATGCGTTTAAAAATAATTTTACTGCCGATAAAAAGCTAACATTGGTTTTTTTATTTATTCGACGGAACAAGGTAATATCATGGCAATGTAAACATGAATTTATACTTACTTCGGTTTATGTTTACTTACTGAGTACGTTTTAGTTTAAAAATAACAGTTGCAGCTTCGATACGGTTATTAGGCGCATATTTATTTTATACTCTAACGGTCCCAGTGACTTCTTTTCGCCTCTTCCACCGACCTTTGCGACTCTTTCCAGCTTCGCATGGGGGCCATTGTGTTTTTCCTTCATCGGTATCAGCCAAACTTTGGACGTCCACTTCTGAACAAGGCCTCCTCCAAAGTGACCGGTCTGCATCGTGATCCTGCGATCTGATTTTGCTTCACAAAACTAATTTCTTAAGTTTCCTTACAAATTAAATTTAAAAATTACAAGAATTATGTGCAGTAGAGTTTTAGTTTATCGCAAACAGACGGACAGATAGTCAAGGTGGCCTTGTTTTTTTAAATATAAGTTATCGTGATAGTACCTATATTTAACTTAAATATTTTTATATGAATGACCATACAAATTTGTACTGTACGTACCTACTGGCTTGCAGTAATGAAGTTTAATTAAAACAAGTTTATTTTTCGATAAATATTTTAGATAGTGGCCAGTACCAGTGGAGTACTTTTCTTTTTTCTTTCTTTTTTTTCAATAAATGCATTAAAAATAATCGTAAAGGTATGAGATCTTCAACTTCTGTTGTTGTTTTTTCCTATTTGCTCTTATTTTGCTTTTTTCAAACAATGGCAAATAAAATGAAATGAAAATAAGTGTTTTTGACTAAATAAATATACTTACTTAGTACCGTATCGGGTGTCCCAGCATAGCTTTTACTGTCCTTTCACGTTTTAATAATCGTAAACATGAATTAGCCGTCCCTTGCTGAAATAAATCTGCAGGACGGTTTTATGTTGTCTCTTAAGAACTGAAGGGCCAAATAAATATTCGTCCTGAGACATTTTTTCCAACAAATGCTCAAGAATCTGAAATTTAAAATTAAAATGAACTGGTTCTTTGTCTAGCTAACGTACAACCAGGTCTTAGGTATCATAAAAAGTTTTTAATTCTTACGATTAGACAGTAAAATTGCTATTTTATGTAAAAGTTAAAAGATTACTCTTTTAATAAGCGTCATAAAATTATATCAGCGATTTTTTCAGACAAAGTATAGTCATTAAATATAAGATGAATAAGAGCCGATTTTTCAATGGTCAGATAAAACTTATCAGACTGATAAGTTATAAAGCGACAGATTTAAAAAAAATGACAGGTACCTATGATTGCTGACGAGTGACGATTAGGTGACGTTTTCAAATGAGCCATATTGTATTTGTTCGACGACTATTGAAAAATCAGCTCTAAGTGAAAAAAAGATCAAATCATAAATCCAATGACAATCAATTGTTTTTTAAAGAAACGACGCAAAAATGAAAAAGGAGATATTCAAATTTCAAATAATATATGTCCGACAAAAAAATCTTAATTTTTTTGTCGATAATTTTGGGTCTGGTATCCGCACATTTCGTTTGAGCAAGTATCGAAAATACACATTGTATATTTTCCAAAGCGTATTTGCGCTGAATGTTTCGCATACCACGACCAAAAGAAGAATCTCGTGACACGATATCGAAAAGTACTCAAAACGAAATATTTTTTGTCGGAATATTACGAGCTATCGTGTCGAAGACATTTAACGATGTAAAATGTAAATGTTTACGCATAATACATACACCGAAATGACAGTACATTATGTCCTTTGTACGGTATGTACCTAAGTTTGTATTATAACGTCCTTTGCAAAGGACGTTCAACTTTTTTTAGGGTTGTGTTTAAATTTGTTGCCATAATTACCCACTGAATAAATTTTCAAAGTCTGTTTGTTCTTTATAACCATAAAACTTGGTTTAATGGCACCTTTTAAAAAATAATCTGAAGGTTTCAGGACTTATACATATTTATAGTCACAGAGATGGAATTCTAAATTTTTTTATGTAACTAGCGATTCCAGCAAACTTTGTTTTATCGCCCTCAGTGGCCCCATTCCCGTTTACTATATTTTATCACCGTTCAGACCTTTCCTGGACTTCCACGAATATTTCAAGATCATAATTTACCAAATCGGTTCAGCTGTTCTGGAGTTTTAGCGAGACTAACACAAATAGCAGTTCATTTTTAGTATATAGAATAGGTACACGCCATTGAGTAAGATGTTTATCAGACGATATATACTAATAATTATAGGGACTTTAAGATAGAAGTTAAAGTATTATGCACATTTTAATTAAAAAGTCGTTGTTATCAAAGTTTTCCAATTAAATTCCTTTCAGTGCTTATATCGGGTGCGCCCTGAGTAATATTTTGTTACCTGCCACCCCTGAGCAGGTTATAAATACGTCTAAGGTTTTATTACTCCCTAGTTGTCAGTGGCAGGCAGTCGCGAAGGCTTCACGGCTTTGGAATATTCTTCATGTTTATTATTCTCGATTATTTTTTCAGGATATGAGTTTTGCGGGTGTTTTTTTTTTGTTTCATGTATATTTTGGGTAGAAAGCAAAGCCATACAGCCATGTCTTCAAACAAGATTTAAACTGTAGCTACAGCAGTTAATCGGCAAATCTTGACTTTAACACTTTAAGTACCACTCGGGCTCGATGCGCGAGAACCATTCCAACGGTTTCATCCACTCGGACCTGATTGTCCGTGTCTTTTAAAATAATAATTACGTGCATAATACGTGACGATGTTGGCCGATGACGGAATGGTCTAGTGGAAACAGTGGCATATTAGGAAGGTAATTTTTGCCTTTGATATTTTTTTGCCTTACAAGTTCTTAGAACGCTCATGTTAGGCTAAGGTGTATTAGTCAGTAAGCTTAAATATCACTTTTTGTCTTTTTCAAATTGGTACTAAAAAATTACACAAATGAAATAAAAATAAAACGGAGCATTAAGCGATCTCTCTGATAATATAACGGCTTTCTTCAACCAGTGTCATTGTCTAAATTTTGCTGCCTTACAAGGTTACTGTATCGGTCTAGTGAAATTATAATAGCGCTGAAACTAGCCCGTTAAATTGTAAGTGATGCAAAGAAGTGTAATTAAAATGTCACTAGTAAAAGAACACTATCACGACTTTAATAATATCACTGCAACATACATACCGGTATGATTGATTGATTGATTGTTTAAAAAGTATCGAGTTCTATAACCCATGAGTACGCCTCACTGGTTAGCCTCACTATTTATAGTTCGGTTTGCATTAACTAATTGGTTGACATTCACATTAGTATAATTATAGTCAAGTGCACGGCTAAATATAGAATATTATTAATTCTAGTACAAAATGTTGATAGATTAAGACAAGATAGATAACGTTTAGAATAATTGGTTTAGCTTACCATATGTATTTTACTTGCAGTATTGAATATTGAATTTTGATAAAGGTAATATGTTTACATATATTATTGTGACTATGATATTATAACTGCGTCGGTGGTGGCGCAGTGATTAGAGGGTACTTTAAAGCGACGGCTGCGCCAGAGGTCCCGGGTCGGGCCAATAATACGTACGTGCGTTTTTCCGTTCATAAATTCTCAGGGTAGCCCGGAGTTTGGAAGTTGGCGGTGTTTCAACCTCGTGCCTCTGAAAAAGCACGTAAAGCCGTTGGTCCTGCGCCTGATCTCTCTCCAGTCGTGTCAGATTGCTGTCCCATCGGGCTATGAGAGTGAAAGGAATAAAGAGTGCACCTGTGTTTGTGCACACACTTGTGCACTATAATATGTCTCGCGCAGTCGGTTAGCCTTTGTGACTAGCCACCGTAGTCGAAATCGGCTAGAAGGACTATTATTATAATGACGTCTCGCAATGTTATGTATCCATAAGAGACCACAAATTTCGCAAGGTCGAACAGACAGCACAGTAGCTCAATTGGTAGAGCGTTTGGCCCAATTAGCCAAAATGTTGCTGTTTCGAGTGCCACCTGTGCGCAATTTTTTGTTTCTTATTTCATCTTTATGAATATTATGATATAGGAAAAAAAAACGCCAGAAACTCAAGCTTACTAACACCAACAGTCGACGCATGCAACGACTTTAAATGAATTTGTTTCGCTTAACTAGATGGAAAATATGTTATTTTATTTTATTCAGTTTTTGAAAGCGGCTTATTTTTTTAATTTATGATTTATGGCTATTTACCCACAAACCAAAAACTACTGGACCGAATTTGATTAATCTTACACTGTACCCTAGGTTGAAGTACATCCTAATCGAACTAAAAAAGAGTCATCTCGCTATTACTTCTCGTTTTCAAGAAATCGGTGGACAAACATACATACACTTACGAAATTTTGAACACGTGTTTAAAAGCCTTAATAGATCAACATACTCAAATATCATCAATTTCAATACAAATACTACAAATGTGTATGAATGTGATGTTGTTGGATTGTGAATGAAGTTAGAAAGTTAGAACAATAGACCGGTAATCGGTAAAAAGTAGACCCAGGGAACAACCCTTTCATTATTCATTATTATCATTTGAAATTGCTTGCTATGATTTTATTACGCCAGCGATTAATTTTCGATTTGGCAATATTATCTTACACATTTAATGTTACTTAACAAGATTTTTCTTCTTTGGTTTTCAATTACTGTACAATAGGTAATCATAATAATGTTATGAAATTTATGAAATCATGGTAATAAAATTAATGTAACAAGCATATACTGTGCGATACCGGTAAGTCCTAAAACCCACATTTAAATTCCGTCTACCCAAGAAAAACCCACCGTCCTACTTTCGTGTCTCTACCTCGTAAAAAAACATTGTTTTAATTAAATCTAGCCCTCGAACGGCAAACAGGAAAACCAGTAAAACAGGCAGCTAAAAACAGGCGGGAACATCCAGGCTTAGCGAAATTAAAAAAATAATAAGTGTCTATGCCCGGTTTCATTATGTGGCTGGCGGAGAATGCCCCCTGCATTAAGACAGCTTACGGTTTTAGGATTCCGTGGTTGAAACTGTAATGCGAAATAAATTTATGAAAATTTGCATACGTGTTTGGAAACTTCGAAACTTGATTAGATCAATGTTCAAATATCACCCAATTCCAATTTCCATCTTACCTTATATTTTAACATAAGATAAAACAATAATTATCTTGTTCTCTGTTTTTCTTTATAGTAAAAAGAAAGTCATGTTAGATACTACACTTAGAATGGCCTCGGTGGCGCAGCAGTAAGAGGTTCGCACTTAAAGCCGTTGGTACTGCGCCTGATCTCTCTCCGGTCGTGTCAGATTGCTGTCCCATCGGGCTATGAGATTGAAAAGAATAGAGAGTGCACCTGTGTATGCGCACACACTTGTGCACTATAATGTGTCTCGAACAGTCGGTTAGTCGTTGTGACTGGCCACTGGAATCGAAATCGGTTAGGGGGACTATTAGAACTGAAGATCGGGTAGACCGATTTATGTGATGTTTACTTTTTTGGATTTATCTTTGCCCCGAATTATGATGATAACTATAATAAGAGGTCGGGGCGTGAAGGGGCCGGGGCAAAATACGGTTCGCTGAGACCACTAGTATCACATACTTGTAAAAATATATATTGGATATTTATTAAAGACAATCACATGTAAGAATTACAAACAAATTCAGCCACAAACGTCGTTTATAAAATACCAGTGATTTGACAAGAATTAATTTAACTAAACTTTTTTGTACTGAAAGTTAAACAATAAATAAATCATTATTGGTAGTGAACTCTTTAATACCAGCCACTACCAATAAAAAAAAATATAACATCATATTAATCATAACTGTGTCGAGCTAATTGGTAAAATTTTGTAATACCTATACCGAACCTTCGGTAAATATTTGGTCAACACATTTTGCTTGTTATTTTTCCTTGCATATTTTCCCGTGCTATAATTGGAATTGGCAAAAGTTTAGTAACTAAATTTAATTTCGGAGACCGAGAATGTTTTTTTTTTGTATGTTCAACAATAAATTTGCTTGTTAGAAAAGTTCAATAAGTACCGCCTTGTTTTTATTTATAAACTAGCAATCCGCCCCGGCTTTGTTCGGGTGCTTTCTCTTGAATCACTCTATCTATTAAAAAAATACTGACTAAGTGCGAGTCGAAGTCGCGCACTGAGGGTTCCGTGCCAACTTTAATTAAATTAGTTCACTTACTTCCACTTAGCCAAAATACCAGAATATTTTGTTGACAGCAAATATGACTTTATCTTTTCATTGTATTTGTATGAAGGACAAAGTTTTATTTGCGGTATTTGAAAATGTGCTATATCTCAAAAACCACTAGTTCGATCTCATTTAAATCAATTTTCGTTGAAAGTATTTGTTAATCAGTACATTGAGTTTATTTTTCAAAATTGATACTTGCTTCGTTCAAAAGTTAGAGGGGGACGCTTAATTTACCAATTTGGAAGAGAAAAATGGTTCTAGGAACCTTGATGTCATTTTAATGCATAGGTTAGAGCATACAATTTTTTTTTTGTTTATATCCATGTATGGGAACCCCCCTCAAGTGTCATTTTATTTTATTATTTGTATGAGAACCGTAAAGCGGTTATCAAGAAACCTACTTAGCAAGTTTTATTCATGTATTACGAACAGGTTCAGAATGAAGTGGTTGTGACATACGGATGGACAGACAGACAGACAGACTTAATGAAACTATAAGGGTTCCATAAGGGTTTTTGGCATTCGGCTACGGAACCCTAAAAAACCGCATCAAAATCCATTGCGTAGTTTCAAATATTGAAGCATACATACATACAGACAGCAGGAACGACTTTGTTTTATACTATTTACCTAGTGATTAATAATATTTCGGCAATGTTTCAAGTTCCATTATCACAACGTAGGAACTTAATAATTCTCCTACTGAATTTTGGTAATGGCTAAAACTATTAAAAAATCACGCAAAACATGGAGATTACTCATAAAATTGGGCTATTTTTTTTTCAAATCCCTTTCGTGTGGATTCCAACTAATTTTTACTGTTTAATAGGACTTAAATTATTGAATATTACACGCCATCTTGTCGCAAGTGATTCAAAATTAGGGCCCCTGTAGATATAATAGTGCCCATATGCGTGCGCAAAACACGAGTGCACTCAGTATTCTCACTCTCGGTGAGATGGCAATCCGACATGGTGAGAGATCAGGCGCAGGACCAACGGCTTGACGTGCTTTTCGAGGCACAGGGATGTCACTTCCACCGGCTTCCTGACTTCTGTTTCCGAATTTTTTTTAAACAGAAAAACCAAGAAACAAATTTCAGCCCACCCGGGATTCGAACCCGAGACCGCTTGGCCAGTGACAAGTGAACTAACTGCTACACCAACGAGGCAGTGAAGACAACGTACTGAATAAGAATATGAATATAGAAAATTAAATAATTTCCTTCTGACTCTATGTCTTTGAAATTGGAAGTATTATATGTTTTAATTATCATATAAATGAAATTTCCCTGACATTTGGTCACTCAATACGAAACTCTATTTCAAAAGTTGAGTATTTGCAAAGGTCTACATAGCGATTTGGTAACAGTATTTGATTAATTACGACCGGTTTCAAACACTCGACTCAAAATAATTTAATATTAATCCGTAACAGCATCACATACGTCCAAAGTTTTGCAACTAATTCCAGCCTTAGGATATTACACAACTTACACAGTTCTACGGATGTTTACACAGTTGGTAATCTTCATATTATTAATATTAATAGCTCTAGGAGTACTTGTGTTTCACAGTGTATTTCGTAAAAAAAAATATTAATATTTATTTCATTCGTGCAGTCAACTATCTGCTGAAGTTTTAATCAATACTTACATTTTCTTAATAAGCTACATAATTTAAGAACTAATAACTAATTAAATCTTATATATAGTAGTCTCCCTAGCCGCGGACTGACTGCGCGGGACATATTATAGTGCACAAGTTTGTGCGCAAACACAGGTGCACTCTGTATTCCTTTCACTCTCATAGCCCGATAGGACAGCAAAAATAAACACGTATACATATTATTCCAAGAAGAAAAGGCGTGCTATCGAAACATATGGATCACGAAAAGCGTTTCATTATCATACCGTTTGATTTCATATTTCCAGGAAAAGCTTTGTACTAGAAGTAAAGGCATTTTCTAGTAATACAAATATATTTATCATATGTATTATACAAAATCATCCGCGTCTGTATGATGGGTTATTTTATTTGCTGTCCAATCTAATGAAGCTATGCCCGGATTGACATGCTGTTTCTACCAATAGAAAGTGTGATTCATGACAGCTTTAAGTATGTACTTGCATACTCTTTCTTAAGTTAACGCGAGTACTACATACTGATGAAATCACTATTTACGGATATTTTTTGCAGATATTTTAATAAATATCCTCGAAAATAACCTGAAATTGTGTTTCAATCAATAGGAGGTAACAATTATTATTTTCTAATAAAATTATTTTAACTACGAAAATATCTTGTTAACATCATGGTCTCCATTTCGTGTAAATTATAATAATTACAAATAATTTGCCCGAAAACAGTAATACTCGTATTTAAGCTGAACCTCTCTAAATATTACTTGTAATTTGTAAATTAATACTTTAATAATAATTTGACTTAAGAACATTGTAACGTGGGTTTATATTAAGTTTTCATTTAATTATATTAAATTAACTGCTGGGCAAAGGCCTTACCTCAACAAGGTAGTTTGATCCATACTCCACCACGCGGGCTCAGTGCGGGTTGGTGGAGAAGTGTTTGCAAGGCAAGCGACTAACCCTGCTGTCAGATGTTATCAAGCTGCCCATAAGGCCTCTGACTAGGCTTTACGAATAATATCAACCGATATTAGCCGGGACCAACGGCTTAACGTGCCTACCGAAGCACGGAGATGCTCGGGATGAAGGTCACTTATAAGGTCGGAATGGTCACCCATCCAAACACGACCGCGCCGTACGTTGCTTCACTTCGGTATCACTACTAAAGCGCTGCTAACACTGCGCTACGAGCACCTCTTATTAATTTATTTATTATAAAAGTTAAACATTTATCTGCGTAACACATGGTACTTACATTATAAGATCTTATTAATAGCACAGGTTCACATGTTTTACCAAAAGTTGGCATGCAAAAATTTATTTAAGGGCCGATTTTTCAATGGTCAGATAAAACTTAACAGACTGATAAATTATAAGCCGACAGGTTTAAAAAAATGACAGGTACCTATGATAGCTGACAATTGTCAGCAATCATAGGAACCTGTTAATGCTAATGCTGTTAATGCTGTTATGCTAATTTGAAAAGTCACCTAATTAGGTGACGGTTTCAAATAAGCCATAGCCATTTGTTTTTTGTTCGACGAATATTTGTTATCTGACTATTGAAAAATTAGCCCTAAATGTCATACAATCATTTGTCTCCTATCATATTAATTAATTAAAAATTGAAAAATAAATGTCACGACTATTAATATTATTATGTCAATCCATTTTATCATTATTATTATTTTAAATGTTATAAAAAATAAATCTTTTCGCCTGCCTTTTATTTCTTAGTTGGTCCCATTTTTGCTAAGTCGAGATCCAATGATGGGATCTTGGTGCAATCGATCGTGCTGATGGTGGAACTCCGCAGAAGTTCAGTATTCACTGAACGTCTGCGGAGTTCCAGACTCTTGAGTTCTGTCATTATATTCATAATGACAGAACTCAAGAGTCATAAAGTGCAATTCAAGAGTCATAATCAATTAAAATGAATATATAAAATTTAGTTTAAAAATGTAAAAACCGAATTCCTAAACAAAAATGGACTAAAAAGTCTTAAAAAACTGTTGACCCTTTAAAGGAAAGGATCCATTTTTGGTTAACAATTGCTTTTTGGAGTCGATGCCACCACTTTGACCACCTTCAATATCCACTATCGTAACACTGACTCCAAAAAGAAATTGTTCACCTAAAATGGATCCTTTTCTTTAAAGAGTCAAGAGATTTCTTAAGACTTTATAGTGCATTTTTGTTTTGAAGTCGGTTTTTATTTTTTTTAAAGTTAATTTTATTGGAATGTTATAACAATTGTCATTTCTGTTTAGTAATTTAAATACTTAAGATGCCAATTGGCCGCGACACCAGTTGAAGGTTTGTAAACAAAAAGGTAACCGATAGTAAAAAAAACACCATTTATATAATTTCTAACATTGTAATAGAACAATCATCCAATATTTTCTACAAAAGCGGCAGTAAACCTCAAACGAGTCGACTAAACGTATCTGTGATTCAACAATCAATAGCTACTCATGGGTGACCTTGTATTTGCTACGAATAATACTCTTGCTACGACGTAGCATTTGCTTTTGGACGCTACGAGACAATATGTGACTACGAAATTTCGTAGCAAGACCCTGATTCGTAGTTTTTGGGTATGCAACAAAAATAAATGGAGATTATTTAATGTTGTTGGTAACTCCAACAGGAAGAAACTATTTGGATGTTTTTCTATGTACTTGTCTATCATAACAAATAAAAGTAAAGTAAAAGTAAAGTAAGCCTGTAACATCCCACTGCTAGGCAAAGGCCAACTATGTGGTAGTTCGAGCCATACTCCACCATGCGGGCTCAGTGCGGGTTAGTGGAGGGATGTTTGCAAGGCAAGTGACTAACCCTGCTGTCAGATGTTATCAAGCCGCCCATAAGGCCTCTGACTAGGCTTAACGACTAATGTCAACCGATATTAGCCGGGACCAACGGCTTAACGTGCCTTCCGAAGCACGGAGATGCTCGTGATGTATGTCACTGATAATATCGGAATTGTCACCCATCCAAACACGACCGCGCCGTAGGATGCTTCACTTCGGTATCACTACTAAAGCGTTGCTACCACTGCGCTACGAGCACCTCAATATCATGATAGCAAATACCTATATTTTGTCTTTTCTTCTCAGACAAAACTTTCTTTCTAAGTTTTACGGTTTAAGTTGTTTCCTTAGAAAATAAATACATTTTGCCCTCACGGAGTCTTTAATTAATCAATCAAGTAGACCAGTCACGCAATCAGGGCCCACAGCGAATAATTACAGTCCGCTATGATGATTATAATGTGTATTAATTATTCTTGTATTTTTATATATTTTTGTTTCATTTAAATGTCTGTATATGTGTACACTAATCAAAAGGGTTCCCGCAGAATATCAGTATCGTGACATGCCTCGCACTGTCACAAATTATGTGCTGAGCTAAATATGGAACCTTTTTGACACAAAGGTATCTATTATTTTAACTGTTGTTGATATCAGATAATAATTTGTAAACTAAGTAATTAATTCGTATATTGATTATTTTTAATAACCATTTTTTTTTGTAATATGCACGTGAGTGACTTATATGTCAAATAAAAAACTTTATATTCTTCTATTCTATTCTACTATAGAATAAGCACACGAGCGAACACGAGAACAAATTTTTCGTCTACATGTATTTTTTTAGGTTACAGAAGTAAAGTAGGTACCCCATCTACCAGACGTCTCAGGTAAAACCCGTAAGGTTTTTTTTTATACAAACATTTAAAACATCGTGGAAGTATTAACAACAAGATTTTGAAGTTGTGAAGTTAACATTATTAATTAACCCTGTAACTAAAAAATAGGATCCATCAATTATTGTTAAGATACATTATTTTACGGATATGTCATAACAATGACATTGTTTTATTAAAAATAATAGCTTGTCATGCGTTAGCTGTTTGTCTTGTATGTTTAAAAACTCCATATTCTGAGAATCTCTAATCCTTTTACGAAATTCACCTTTGATTTAGCATTTGAATAATTGAAACTGTTTGAAATCGTTGTTTCAAATACAATTTTGTTTTTTATTGTTTTCATTACTAACTGTCAGTAACAGAACCATTTGTTTTATACTTTCTATT
The DNA here is from genome assembly GCA_963924145.1 of Pyrausta purpuralis. Taxonomy (NCBI): domain Eukaryota; kingdom Metazoa; phylum Arthropoda; class Insecta; order Lepidoptera; family Crambidae; genus Pyrausta; species Pyrausta purpuralis. The sequence continues at coordinate 6,468,078 of OZ001665.1, forward strand.
TATCAAAGTGTTCGTTCAATTTTGCGATAAAAAATATTTGTTCAAAAATAATAAAATAGCGAAAGTAATTTCAAGACTCAGTGACTTTTAGCAAACGATCTAGCAACCTTTCCTTTCTTGAGTTGTATAGAAAATATACTTTGAAGTTGGTGTATAAAGTATATCCAATTACTTTTACATACATAATACAATATTTATAAAACCATGTGACTTTTCGATGCGATATAGTTAAAAATGATTGCTGAAATGGGAAAGTTTTTTTTTTTTAATGGTTGACCATTAAATAAAATAAATATTCTTCTACTGATTTTTGATAATGGTGGCATCTCTTTACAGAGATAGGCCAGTACGTATGTGAATATTTGCATAACATATTATTAGTAGAATACACTGGACTTATATTTAATTTATTTAAGATCTTTGTAACTGTATTCTCGCAAATAAAGACTTACTTACTTACGCAGGAGATATTATAGTGCCCATATGTGAGCACAATATACAAGTGCACTCTCTGTTCCTTCACTCTCATTATCAAGTGAGACGGCTCTGACATGACTTATGAGAGATCAGGTGCCGGACCAACGGCTTTACGTGCTTTCCGAGGCACCGGCGTGTGTGTCATCACCTCAAACTTCCTGAGATGCTTCCGACTATTGGTAAAAGGCGCTACCCTGATTTTCAACGAAAGAAAGAAAGAAAGAAAGAAACACTTTATTTGACCGAATACATTGAGAGAAAAAAAAACTGCAATAAAAAAAAAAACAGGACTATTCGAGTCGAAAAGGCACCCGCTCAGCATAAGTCGTGGCAGCGGAACGCATACCACGACACTGATTTTCAGCGGGTGCCTTTGTGGGTAGAATTAAATATTAAAATAATAAAATACAAAAATAAGATGCGATCGAGTGCAACATAAAATAATAATAATAACATGAACCATTAAAGAAACAAACAATATAAAAACAAAGACAAATGCTGACACAAATAAATACAAAAAAAATAAAAACAATTAGAATTTAAGAATTATGATTAACAATAACATTATATTATTATTAAAAATATAATCATTCAATAAATCATTACAATAACATTACAATTAAAAAGAATTAAATTGAAAAAAAGAAAAAAGAAAAGAGAAGTTTTTAACAATATAAAATAACAATGAATAACAATAAATAGAACAAGAGAAGCCTTTATATGGTAACCTTTAAATATATTTGTGCGTTCAGCCTTCGGGTCATATTAGAGGTTATGAGCTCTGCGGTTAATTGTTGCTGAGCTCAATATTTGTTTCCGGCACAGGCCCTGCAAAATGGCAGAAAGAGAGAAAAAGAAAAAAAAAAAAAAAAAAAAAAGTCTTTGGTTTGTATGGGGTATGGGTATTCCTCGCGTGTCGGCGGCCATCATGTTATCCGTCACTCGTAATAATCTGTGTTCCCGACAAAATACGAGGCAAACCGAAAAATCATGCCACGCAATCCAGCCACGTACTAGGAGAGACATGTTTTTGGACACGTTGGCATTGATGACTTGAGAGATAACTAGGAAGTTAGAAGGAACAATCAATCACTAAGTTCCGAGTAATGCATAAAACGGCGACGGACGCGACGCGTCACGACTACGCAGGACAGAAGCTGGTTAGGGTGCACACGCGGGCGTACAGTTAAGAAGGTAACCCCCTCGGCGGAGAGAATGGCGTCGGATTACCTTTGTCTTGGTTTGCGACCCCCTCGCTCGACGCGCATACCCCGTTGGTAAGTGAACGCGTGCATTTCGTTTTCACATTGAAAATGGAGTAGGTGCTGTTTGAGTTTTAATTTAAAAGTTGTTTTTACTTTTAGGGCGCGCAAAGGTGGGGGCAACGAGTTCCAGCACCGTGTCGCAGCGAATTTGAAGGAACCGCGGAATGCGACTGTGCGGTGTCTTGGGGTTAGAAAGACGCTAACACACTCCCTCCTACCACGCCCATTCCCACCCCGAGCCCATGCCAAGTTCTCATGTAAGTAACGCGGTTTCTGAGTTTTTATGACTTCAAACATCAGGCTTGCTAAGTGGAGTTTTCTGCGTGCCTCCATCCGCAGCATGCTCGCAGCACTAATGTATGGAGAGACGTGAGTCCGAGGCGGGATATGATAGCAGAAGCGCACGCAGGCATTTTGCACTCGCTGAATGAGCTTTTCTGTCCTCGCCAGCAGACAGGGGCCATACACTGTGTCGCAGTAATTAAGCTTGGATAGAACAAGTGATTCGCAGAGTGTTTTCCTGATTGCCTCGCTCAGATATGGCCTTATTTTGTATAGAAGCTTGAGTCTATAAAAACAGTTTCTCGTGCATTCAGTGATATGACTTTCAAACCTCAAATTGCTATCAAAAATCAGGCCCAGGTTTCTTGCTTTATCTACCCTTTCCACTGGCTCTCCATTTATGGTAATATTTATCATATTAATGTCTAATTTTAGAATGTTTCTAGGTGTTCCTATCATTAATAGTTTGGATTTTTTTGGGTTTAGTGTGAGGCAGTTTCTTTTACTCCACTCGCTTATCCTTTTCAGCTCATTGTTCACTGTGATCACTGCGCTACTGCACTGCTCTGGGTCAAATGAGAAGTACAATTGCAGATCATCTGCATAAAGATGGTAGCTACAGCGAGTGATGCATTCAGTGATGTCAGCACTGTACAAGATGTAGAGGATTGGGCCCAAGATTGAACCCTGAGGAACCCCCCTTTTCACCATTCGTGGTGCAGAATGCACTTTGACACCATCTGCTCCGGTTATCTCCACAAACTGCTGGCGCTGATGAAGGTAACTGTGGAACCACTTTATGGCTCCAGAATCAAGTCCGTAGTATGTTAGCTTTGAGAGCAGCAGGGGGATACTGATGGAGTCAAACGCCCGTGAATAATCCAGCAGCAGTAAGAATGTCACAGCCCCTTGGTCCTGCGCAGTAAGCAAGTCATCCACCACCTTTGCGAGTGCAGTTCCTGCTCCATGGCCCTTACGAAAGCCAGATTGGTGACGAGGCAGCATATTATTGTTCTCTAGATATTTTGACAACTGATCGCACACTATTCTTTCTAATACTTTTGACAAGCAGGGAAGGATGCTAATAGGGCGAAGATCTTGCAATGTCTCAGGTGGATTGGTCTTCGGTAGTGGCCTCACAACTGCTACCTTCCAACTGTCAGGGAACGTATGTTCTACCAAAGATTGATTTATTATGGAAGTGACAGCGTCCAGTGAGTGTGGCAGTGTCAACAAGAGCATGTCCAAAGAGATCCCATCGTGCCCCTGAGCATTTGAACGAAGTTGCTTAATGGTCCTCATTACCAAGTCCCCGTCCACGGTTTGAAGAGAGAATGAAGCCTGTTCACTGAACCTATGTAACTCATAATAAGTAAGTTGTGATATAGTGACATTTCCACAGCCAGGTGCATCCAGAAAGTGTGCATTAATGAGGTCAGGATCAGTGAAATGGGGTGGCAAGTCTGCAGGCATCTTTTTATCGGGTAGTATTGAGCCCTTCAGACTTTTCCATAACCTTTTTGGCTCCTTCAGGTTATTATTTATGTGCTTTTCAAAGAAACAAACCTTCTCTCTCTCTATTGCCGCCTGTACTATGTGTTTCATTATCTTGTATCTGTCTTTGTGAGATTCAGTTCTATGTTGTTTAAGTTGGCTGAAATATCTGTTCCTTTTTCCGTTAGTGTGTAACGCGCACACTAACGCCAATTTAGTAGAGAAATCATAACTCGTTAAATAAAAGACCAATAAAAAATCTGGTTCTATAGTTTATTTAGTACGTTTAAATTGTTTCTAAAGTAGTTATGATTGAGTTATGATTTTTCTACTAAAGTGGCGCTAGTGTGCGCATGAATATAATCCGAGTAGCCCCTTTAGACAGTAATCGATAGAAACTTTCGACTCGATCCGGCATTTGAACCCGGGGCGTCTTGGGTAGTGACCAGTGAACTAACCGCTACACCAAAAATGCAGTACCTACTATATCTCTAGATATCATGGGCATTGACAAAGTGTGCTGTTCTAGAATAAAAACTTGGAATAGAAAACATCATTTTCTTAAAACTGTATTATTGCTATATATCTTAGGGCCGATTTTACCTATCTATAGCATATCCTCTTCTATGTATAGCATGTACCTATGGTGAGACAGGCCCTTAGTGTCAAAAATATTTCAAACTGTTATAAAGGAATAACCTATAATCATTTTAATATATTTCCTACATTAACTGTTACCTCACCACTCTACCTCTTAATTTACGATAAAGGTTTCTGCCTGCTACGCTGTAGCATATCAGGATTATGCTAGGAACGTGTCAGGCAGTAAAATATTATTTGTTTTGAAAACTATTTTTACCTTTCCCACTAGACCGTTCCGTCATCGACAAACAGAGTCGCGTTTCATGCACGAAGCGCGTCAGCACCGGAAAAATACGTTTTAGCTTTGGACCCATATAATAATAGTCCCCCTAGCCGATTTCGACTACGGTGGCCAGTCGCAACGACTAACCGACTGCGCGGGACATATTATAGTGCACAAGTGTGTGCGCAAACACAGGCGCACTATCTATTCCTTTCTCTATCATAGCCCGATGGGAGAGCAATCTGACACGACCCGAGAGAATTCAGGCGCAGGACCAACGGCTTTACGTTCTTTTCCGAGGCACGGGGGTGAAACACCGCCAACTTCCAAACTCCGGGCTACCCTAAGAATTTTAATTTTATAAACGCTAAAAGAGACAGATGATGGGCATGCCTGTTTATAGAATAAGATAAATATATAACATTCGTTACGTACTGATTGCTACTGAGCGCTCATTGGCGCTAGCGCGTGACATCTCGCTTTTAAGTCTAATGTCAGCCATTGCCGAATTATGGTAAAGACTAAATACGTGATTTGTGTTTTAATACTTTTAAATGAAAAAATATACTTATGAATAAAATGACACGTATTCTTGTCTCTTAGATTTGCATCGTAATTGATAAAACTCCTAAACACATCGGAAGGTTTTTTTTCCAAAAACGAGAAATTATTTAAGGCGCTGTCGGGACGTATAGCCATAAAGAGATAGCGTGCCGAACTGAATGCACTCCGGGCAATAACCTACTTTTCGTGTGGTCATTTGTGCAACTATAATTTAAAAACATCTTAGATTGCTTTACATTTTCCACCTCAGATCCCAAAGTGAGTAGCTGATGTACATGTTTTATGGAAATCAGAAACAGAGTACCATAACACCCAAACCCTAGATAATAAAGAAAATTATAATTTCTACATTGACCCCTCCGGCAATCGAACACAGCGTTCTTAGCCACAACACTACACGCCAGTCAATCGCCTTCGATTGACTCGAATGTCGCGCGCGAATTCCTGAGCGTAAACAATATTTTACTTTGCCTCATCGCAAAGTTCACTCTGCCAATTGAATAATATTTTAGACGGCAAAGACACTGCCACATCCGATATAGAAAATGCAGCTTTGGTATATTTTGTTGCAATTTTAATGCATATTTTGTGAATTACGAATTAGTTGAATACGTAAGACTCTCGAGATCAACTGCTATCCGAACCAATAATTTATATTTTAAAAGTGTAAGCCTTTAAATCCAACTTTTCAAGTACCGAGTTTAAGCCTTTAAGTTACAAAAACAATCAATTCTAAAACAAACCTCAAAATCGTTTTTTCGATCTCTAAAGCTTTCTTTATTTAATCACGATAGAGTGAAATGGTTTGCGAAATTTGAATATAAAAAGTTCTCCGACAAAGTGATGGATTTCCATCCTTTATTGAATTTGAAAAATATATCTCAGTCTTTAAGATAAGAAAGAGGGATGTCAATTGGTGAAGTGCCTGTAGAATAACTTCATTGCCGGTTTATACTGTATGTATATATTCATAATTAATGTGGAAATATTTTAATAGCGTCTTTTATTACTTGCGTCATGGACTATCCATTATATTTGAAAAAAAAGCATTTTTAGTTTTCGTAACAGAATCTAAACATAATAAATAAAATATAATAATTAATAAATAAAATTAAGCGCACTGTCTCGACTCCGTAGATATCTATAAATTTTTGCCTCCTCCAATGCCCTGTTTGTCTTTTCCTGTAAACTGGATCTCAATAAAAAAATAAAATATGATTTAAAAACTTGATCAATAGATCTAGCGTTTATAAAAACAAAAGCGTTTTTTCTACTAGACATGTTTAATTTATTTTGCTGTCCTGCGAAAACATGTTGTTTTAAATTTTCATGATTACTATGTAACAATACATATAACAATAATAATAATAAATATTGAACACCAATCACACACATTGCTCTGATCCCAAAATAAGTAGCTAATGCACTTGTGTTATGGAAATCAGACACAACAGTGGTACCACAACACCCAGACCTGATACAATATAGAAAATTTTGATTTCTATATTGACCCGAGGTATTGAAACCGGGATCTCGGAGCGGCGACGCCTTGAAACCCAGCGTGCTTAGCCACGACACCACGGAGGTCGTCAATTTATTTGTTTAAATTTTAACTTTCATAGTTATTAATATTAAAATAGGTACATACGAATTTGCTGCCATGTACAGATGACAAATAAATAAATAAATATCCTTTGGACATTCCCACACATCGCCATCTAGCCCCAAAGTAAGCTACTCAAAGCTTGTGTTAAGGGTGCCTGACAACGTATATAATACTTAAATATTTTTGTTTGTAAATACATACATGATATACATAGAAAACACCCAGACCAATACAAACAGACATGTTCATGCACACAAATGTTTATATTGTGCGGGGATCGAACCCGCAACCCGCTGCGTAGTAGGCGATTTCTCGATTACTACACCAGACGCGTCGTCAAACATACACAACATGTTAAGGTAAACACTGCGATACCGTATTCAGTTGTAATAAGGGCTAGTTTGCATCAAAAGTAGGTAACCTGATGTGCTGGTCACTATACCTATGATATATAATATTCATGAGCTTCCAATACTTCGGCACCGTTGCAAGCGCCGTGAGCACAGAGTAACTCAAGATAATTTTCGGTTGGTCGGTTCTTGGCAGATAATCTATCATCAAAAGCACTCCTAAAGGATCCTTCGATGTATTTTATTGCGCTCAAGTCCACAAAATCACTACTTTCTGTATCCGTTTCTCGACACACAACACCGATAGTATCTGTTCGCGAAACAACATAATGTTTACACTGTTTTTACATACCCAAAGTTCCGAAGCTCTGGATTCCAGACATTTTGCAATCTAACCCCGTCCTGGCGATTGGGAATGTATACTTTATTATTTTTTAATCGCTTTCCGGACCAATCTTGTGGTATGTAGTGGCGTTTTTTAGAGGTGATCATGGTACATGGCAGTGATCCCGAATAAAACTATGCTAAATACATTAAGGCTTTGACTGTCACGAAACTAGACACAATAGAAAAATATTGTTTGGGTCACCGGAGAGTGGAAAAAACGTCGTAATGGTGTAAATGGTTTTAATGTCTATATGTTTTTAATATGTGCGGTTAGTAAAGCACGAATCGATGTTAAAGTCACAATGTGAAAACGCAAAAATATCCTACATCAATAATCTAGCTATGGAGAACTATTCTGTGAAACCTGTTTAGTTATTTTATTATATTTTTATAATCTGTATTATTAATTTAGTTTGTAATTTAACCGCAATTTGTCAAGCAACTGTCTTAACTCTAATCAATAAAATAAAACTAAAAATCTTTTTATTCTTATTTTGGATTTTTGGCAGAAAATTTTATTGCGATCAAGGTATTGTTACCTTTGAAAAATATTCTCAAATTCTGCTTCTTTTGTCAGAAATGCGAAATGAAAACAGCAAGAATATTGACGACCAAAAAGCAGTCCAAATCTAAATTTCAATTGTTCGTTGTACTTATAAAATCAGCATCGAGAGGCATTTTACATTTCATAAACAATTTCATAGCGCTCAATGTTTTTATTGTAAATTATTTCTTTTCCCACAAGCTTTCCATCGGCTTGATTGCATTGGATACTGTTTGTGGAGAAAATAAGTAAAATTAAAATAAGAAAATAAGACTGGCATTATTTAATAGCCTGTTATTGTTAATATTGTTGTAAGCAATTTTCTTTCTCGTATAGGTACTCAAGCTTTGATTTACAAACAAACAATTTGTAATGGATAAATATTAATACCAGCTTGATGCTAGAAAATATATAAAATGTCGTTATCGATAATATAAGCACGATATGACCCCATACACACTGCTTTTGGTTCGATGCAATGGACGGTAAAGAACAGATTTTGTATTAGATGCAAACGGGTGACTGCATCGATACTATCGCGAGACAGCATCGCGACTACATTACTGCTAAAAGTCGCAGTGTGTAAAGGGTCTTAAATTTAGTAGTAGGTAGAGAATGCTATATTACATAAATAACTCTACCTTTTTTCAAATTTGAGTGGAAAAATAAAGTTTTAATAAATAAAAAAAATATTGTAACTAAATGAGAAAGTAACAAATAACAGTTTTTGTTTTGTACAAATAACCGTGTTGGTTCCGGTCCGATTTGATAGTTGGTATCCAAGAAGTTTCAGATGGTACTTAAAAAAGTTAAGCGCTGTTTTCCACGGCTTGCCCCGTTATTTGCAGGTACTATTCTGCAGGATGCAGTTTAGTAGTACAGGCGTTTTAATGTTAATATGAACACGGACATCCCGTTGGCAGTGAAACCCAACCTTTTTATACTAGTTTAGGTACAATACATAAAAATGTTCTACTGTCATTATAACGGATCTTTTGAATTTAGGAGGTGGAGACCGGGTATCTTGTATTACAGATTGTCTCAATCCATAGCAAGTACCAGTCTTCACAAAAGTTTATCTTTAACACCATTCATATAAACTAACTGTACAAATTATGTAAAACTTTTTGTGAAGAAATAAATATTTTAATATCATTTTAATGCACAAATACAGAAATCACAATGGCAACAGTGTGAGAGACAAGAACATACAGCACGCTGCTTCAACGGTCAACCGTTTGAGGACAACCGTACCTGCAATAAACTGCTGAAAACACCATAGTTTTCTCTGTTATCCCGCCCCGACAAACTAGACTGCCATGAGAACTGGCCCTTACATAACTCTCATTCCAATTGGCAAATTAGAGGTTCTTCAAAAAGTTACAAAAAAAACTCATTTAACTTCACACAATTTAACTCCAGAATCCAGAAATGCCCAATGTAGTTAAGTCCTACCGAATCCAATACGTTACAGTAACAACACTATTAAAGTTATCTCTGTTTAAGCGACGTCCATAGTTTGTCAATAAATTACAATAGTGAATATTAATAAACAGTTTGCAAAACAGGTACTGTCGAAGCCATTAATATTCACCACAGAGATCGGTTGGATTGAAACTTTGTCCACAGTGTCTTAATAGTTAACAAAAATAAATTTTGTGAAATAATTAATTAACAATTTAATGTCCTAGGCTTGGGTTAAACTCAGTCGAAGGACGACCAGTCGACCACTGCTAAACAGAGGCCTCCATCGATTACAAAAGTGATAAATGTAAACTGCCTCGGTGGTGCAGCGGTAGAAGGGTCGCACTTTAAAGCGACGGCTGCGCCAGAGGTCCCGGGTTCGATCCCTGGGTCGGGCCAAAAATATATACCTGAGTTTTTCTGTTCAGAAATTCTTAGGTTAGCCCGGAGTTTGGAAGCTGGCGGTATTTCACCCCCGTGCCTCGGAAAAGCACGTAAAGCCGTTGGTCCTGCGCCTGAACTCTCTCCGATCGTGTCAGATTGCTGTCCCATCGGGCTATGAGAGTGCAAGGAATAGAGAGTGCACCTGTGTTTGCGCACACACTTGTACACTATAATATGTCCGGCGCAGTCGGTTAGTCGTTTTGACTGGCCACTGTAGTCGAAATCGGCTAGGGGGACTACTAAGGGCTGTGCTATCAGCTTCTAGCGGAGTCACAGGTAGCGGATAGTTAACGTTTACCAGATGTGATGGTTAAATGCGAATGAATATTATGTCGAATGCAGGCCCTGACTAAACAGTGGCAGGATTATCAGAATATTAGGCTTTGGTCGGCAGGAGTCTTTGGTCAACTGATCCCGCTCGATCTCACTCCGCAAGATGTGTTGTCCTAGTGCAAATATTTGAATTGGACAACTCATCAATATAAAAGCGTAATATATTTTACGTCTTGAAAAGACATTTATAAAAGTGTTATATTTACAAGTATAACCAAGCTCTCACTTTTGCCCTTCTATCACTTCCTTCGCGCCGCCAGCATTAACTCTGTATAGACCTATGGTTGACTGGTAGATAATGTTTTTAGCATTAAGTCCGCCATATGTACCTTTTGTTGTGCATGAAGTGTTTAAAATAAAAAAATAAATAAACAACGCAACCACAAACGTACTGAATGATAATGTTTTTTTAAATGTAACCTCTATTAAAACAACACTGATTTTGACTAGTTTTAAGTAATTCTTTATTAATCTAAAGACTGACTGTTGATTCTTTGTTGTAGTTTTTGGTTTTGACAGTTAAAACTCTGATTTCTGATGGTTCAATTTGACTTTTTAGTGTATGTATACGATCAATTAGTGGCGATTATAAACGTATTTTTAATTCTAATAATCAAACAAGTATACTTAGCTGTGTCCTATAGTTATACCCCTAAAACTTTTGTTCGCAAATATACAAATATTTCAACTTTTCTTTCATGCGGGATGAGTTGACCATAAAATAAATAAAAATATAAATGTGGACAACTTATTCTGCGGGATAAATTTTGAGTGGGAATTGACCAAAGTCTCGTAGTGCATTACCAAAATATAATGCCATAACTATGTTTAGTGACACGAAAACTAGTAAACACTATGTAAACGATTACACAACACAACCTTCCTTATTTTTGGAGCTTTTGAGGAAAGCAACCAACCGTCAAGAGCCAAGCCTTTAGATTGGACTATGATGGCGTCTGAGTATCGCATATTATGAAAAAATATTTATTTTTTGTTATTTTTTCTTTCTTAGCGTAATTTTAAATTTATGCCTGTTTTTTTCTTTTTTTTGAAATGTATGTATGTGTTAGTGTGTGTAAGTGTGTGTGTGTGTGTGTGTAAGTGTGTGTTTGAGATGTCCCTGATCAATTAAAAAAAGTGTCACAAGCAGACGAAATTACATTATCAAAGGTTATAGGTACTTACTTGGTTATTGAGCTTTGATAAGGACTAGATGGGTGGGTTGGAATTACGCCGGTTTGCATAGAGCACGAGGTTCAATTCCCACTTAGACGATTGTTTTAAACTCAACTCAATCTTAATTGGAATATTTTGATTTCAACGATTTCCTGGAAATCCTGTAAACTCTAAACATCCTTTGTTTAGAGTCAATGGTCATTGCTGCCATTAACTGTAAAGTAAATGATTGTTTATGAACCTGTAACGAAATACCGTTAACGATCTCCGAGTTAATGATGTCAAAACAATGCGGAATAAATTCAACCAATCAGCTAAGTTTGAAGTTGAACTAAAGTTAGACAAGAGCCTTTGATAATAATATCAAACAAGACATAGTCAAAATTTGGTCAGTAGCTTCATTGAAAAGATCAAGCGAACAAAACCAATAATATTAAAAAAAAAGATCTGGCATACATTTATTTTTTTTAGGAATCATTCAAAAATGAAATTCCTTTAAATTAAATATTTACAATTGAAATATGTGTAATTTAATATGTATGTCTTATGCTCTTAACCGATAGTTAAATTGGTAAAAATATTTCCTTCGGGTGTTGAAGCGACGTAGCGTTAAAGAACGTACTTGCAAAGTTCAACAGGTTTGCTAATGTGTTGGTGGCTAAGTGACATAGGCAGGCGCCCGGATAGCGTAAGATACGGGGTTTGATTCCTTGTCTGACACAGATGATTTTTATAAGTGCAACTAAAAATACCAAATTTGTATAATGACAAAACACTATAAGATCATAAAACAATGTTGTTTAAATAAAATTCCATGAGCGATTTTTTCGAGCAACAAACATCTACTCATCTTTACAAATTTGCTTATTTATAATATCTACGACATTTTAAATCAATGCGTACATTCCTCCTGTTGAAAATTCCTTCTCTTTTGTTTATTGAAATACCTCTGACTTATTCCAAATTTGTTTAGGAATTCTTCAAAACGATCTTCTGCCCATCCATATTTTATGGTTAAGGAGAAATACAGGTAAACTTCGAATAAGTAAGTCGTCAAGAAATTGTTCTCATAATTTAGTTTTTGAATTCAAGATAGGTCTGTCCATATTTGCATATCAATTAATATTGCTTTTTGTTCAGTAAGCGGTCGCTTAGGTCACAACTTTTGTTTTGACAGAACAAAATATATTTTATTTATTAAATAACTCATTTGATACTTCAAAAATGTTGGAATTTTCAATTTATTGCATAATTTTCTTGATTTTCCTTTCGTATGATCTTTCCGCAAAATATACAAAACGATTATAAAAATATGAATGGAATTGGCAATTGGTTTCAAGGCGTGTCCAAGAAAAATTAGAATTCATTTCGATTACCTATAGGTTTTGATCATCAATCTTGGAACCATCTACAAAAGTAATTTAGGAATAAAAACAATATAAATAATTAAATACTGGACACCAATCACATACATTGTAAGTAGCTAATGCACTTGTTTTATGAAAATCAGACACAACGGTGCTCACACAACACTCAGGCCCAAAAAAGTATAGAAAATTTTGATTTCTACATTGACACGACCGGGAATCGAATCCGGGACCTCTGTGCGGCGAGGCCTTAAACCCAGCGTGCTTAGCCACTACAGCACGTAGGCCGTCAAAAAAGATGCCGACATAAACTTCCATAGTATTTTTACAGAAGTAATTTTTGCTGCCTTTGTGAGCTTTTCTCTTTTGAGATTAATATCTTAAAAATAATATTTCAAAGTCAAGTTGTCGTTTCTTCCATATAATTTAATATTCTCAAAGCAAAAATCATATATTACCATTTCAATGACAAGATAAAAAGCTCCAAGATTTTTTATGGATTCCTCTTGAATGCCTTTGACAAGTCTTAAATCCTTTGGATTTTCAATAAACATCTTTTTATGCAGACTTTGAGAACAAAACTTATTTGTTATCTACTTTTTAAAAGTTCACAGGACCACATTGATTTTCAATTAACTTTTTACTTAAGGTCATTCTTTCATTGAACTACTATTACAAGTGTATGGAACTGACAACACAAACAAATTTCGTGCTCCATGAATTGACGCAACATATCATCAACGCATACAAATGGTATCAAAGTTCGAGTTTCCTAGGAAAAAGTCACAATCTTGTAAAGTTGCGACCCATTTTTTAGGGTTCCGTTGCCGAATGGCAAAATACGGAACCCGGACGAGGTTATCCCTCGTCAAGTCTGTCCGTCTGTATGTCACAGCCACTTTATTCTGTAACCATAAGCATCACACTGTTGAAATTTGGTAGGAAGATGTATCCTGTTAACCGCTTTACGATTCAAATACAAAACATATAATAAAATGATGTTTAAGAGAGGGCTCCCATACATAAAACTAAAACCTAAAAATATAATGTAGATCTTGATAAATACTTTCAACGAAAATTGGTTTGAACGGGATCGATTAATTAGTTTTTGAGTTAAAGTACTTTTTCAACAACCGCAAACATAACTTTGTTCTTCATACAAACACTATGATAAACAAAGTTATATTTGCTGTCAACAAATTAGTATTGTATTTTAGCTAAATGGAAGTAAGTGGGTTCTAATTTGGTAAAAATTGGCACGGAACCGTCTGTGCGCGAGTCCGACTCGCACTTGGCCGGTTTTTGCTTGGCATAGCTTCTCTATACGTAGTCATAACAACTCACTGTAATCTTTTGAACTTTTATCATTATGACATTGACAAGATAAATTAAGGCTAAGTTAATTCTTTATGCGTCAAATTACACTTTGACACATGAATAATTAACCGCTGTGACTGATTAAATGGTAGTTTGATCCTTAAAATATGAACTGTAAATATATTTTGGGTAAAGTTTCTGTGAGTTCAATAATTTAATACGCCTTGTGCGCCTTCATATTAGAGCAATAGCAGCGCGTCTTATTAATGTGAAAGGCTTACTGTCATTTTATGTATGAAATTGACAGCAGCGTGACTGCCGCGCGACCGTCACGCTGCAATAGTCATCTAAGTGTGAAAACACTCTTATAATCACTTTAACCATAAAATTATGATCGCATTGGAATAGAACGACAAGAGCGAGATGTCACTAGCAGCAAACAGTCAGTCAGTTTGAAAGCTTCATAGGCTCGCTGAAAATGACAGCAGTAAGCCCTTCACATTAGAGCGACAGCAGCTCGTCTCTCTAATGAAAGGGCTTACTGCTGTCATTTTATGTATGAAATTGACAGCAGTACGAGTGTCGCGCGACCGTCGCACTGCTAAAGTTGCCTAAGTGTGAAAGCACTCTTATTTGTACTTTAACCATAAAATTATTATACCTTTGGAATAGAACGACAAGAGCGAGATGTCACTAGCAGTAAACTGTGTGATTAAAAGAGATGCGAAATGCGATGTAGCAGAACCATTTTGGCGGCCTTCAGTCAGTTTGGAAGCCCATGAAGGCTCGCTAAAAATTTCTTTCATATGTTTTTTTTTAAATTAAGTCAAATTGTGTATATTTTGAAGAAATGGTTCCCCTGAAACATGGAGACTTGATCGGTGATTGATTGTTGTTCATTACAGTATTCGCCCAACAAATAATGATTTAACACGTAAATTAGTTCAGTTTAAAGCCTCAAAATATGCGATTTATATTTAACAATGAGCTTCAAATTTAAAGTACCTACGCGGTTGGTTATTCTTTTCTATAAACGTAAATTTACGTAAAAAGTAAAGACAAAATAACACAGGTAATGCATATCTACGATTTTTTTGTATAAAGAAATAATATTTCGTTTGACACTAAAGCTGCATGTTTGATATTTTTTGTCGACTGTTTATTATGCAGTAAACTAACATGTTTAAGTGAAGAGGATTAGTATAAATCACCTGAACAAAAGTCATAAAAAGTCATAAAAGTCATTTATTTATGCAAATAGGCCCTCTGGGGGCACTTTTACACGTCCCAATATAAACCCTACCACAGCTTCGGGACAATTGTGGGCTAGTGCTGAGAAGAAGCTGCGCAACAAACTCAGTCACTATTGTCAATGCCTCTTTTCAAAAGGTTTACAATGTTTGTAGTGATCATGCAAGTCCATACATTATTATCATTTAAATAATCATCTACTTTATAATACCCTTTCGTCATAAGGGTTTCTTTAATAACAGTTTTAAATTTATTAACCGGTAAGTTAATAATGTGTTCTGGTAGTTTATTGAAAAATTTTATACCTTTCCCCATGAAAGAGTTACCAACCTTTCGAAGCCTAAATTGTGGAATAGCAAGCTTATCCTTATTTCTAGTATTATATTTGTGTATGTCACTATTTTTCGTGAATAAATGAAAATTTTTCCGTACATACATTAAATTTTCGTAAATATACTGAGAGGCTAGAGTTAATATTCTAATTTTTTTAAACACCTCTCGTAAGGAATCTTGAGGTTTAAGATTATAAATAGCTCGCACGGCTCTTTTTGTAACACAAAAATTGTCTCTACATCAGCAGCCGCGCCCCACAGTAAAATGCCGTAGGACATCAAGCTATGGAAATAACTAAAATAAACTAACCTAGCTGTTTCTACATCAGTCAAACGTCTTATCTTCCTTACAGCAAAAGCAGCTGAGCTTAGTCTCCCTGACAAGGCCTCTATATGAGGACCCCATTGTAGTTTGGAGTCTAAAGTGATTCCCAAGAATGTTGTGGAATCAATAGTATCAAGCGGTTTGTCTTTTATCTTAACCTGAGTTGATGCCTGTCGGACATTAGGCATTGTAAACTTTACACATTTAGTTTTACTTCCATTCAGAAGAAGATTGTTAACAGTAAACCAATGTAATACTTGCGAAAGAGTATTATTTACATCGTCAAAATTTCCTTTACCTCTTGGAATTTTAAATATAAGTGAAGTATCATCTGCAAACAAAACTATATCACAAAGATTCCCCACAAAATGCGGGAGGTCATTTATATATATTAAAAATAAAAGAGGTCCTAATATAGATCCTTGGGGCACACCCATTGTTAGAGGTGCTCCAGAAGACTCAGTTCCGTTTATACATACTTTTTGCATTCTACCTGAAAGATATGAATTAATTAAATTTAACGAGTTCAATGATGCCCCATAGTGACATATTTTTTTAAGTAATGTTTCATGATCCACACAATCAAACGCTTTCGATAGATCACAGAAAATCCCTAAAGCATCATGCCTATTATCATAAGCATCAAATATATGTGTTAAAAGAGCAACTCCTGCATCCGTGGTGCTTCTTCCTTTAGTAAAACCGAATTGTTTGTTATGTAATAACTTGTTCGATGAAAAGTGTGCTAAAATTTGATTGAATATAATCTTTTCATATATTTTACTCAAGACTGGCAGAATCGATATTGGCCGGAAGTTTGAGGGGTCACTTTTGTCACCCGCTTTGAAAAGCGGTATTATTTTACTAATCTTCATTAAACAAGGAAACTGGCCGTCATCAATACACTTGTTAAAAATTAATGCTAGTTGAGGGGCTATTATGTTAATAATTGACTTAATAATATGCACAGATAGTCCCCAAAGATCCTCCGTTTTTTTCATATTTAACTCTCGAAATGTTTTTATTATTACTTCAGGTCCTACATGCCTAAAGTGCAGTTGAGAATTACATTCACTGAACGAAAGGTTATCTCATTTTAAGCTACAAATGTTACTTAAGTTAGTTACTGACATCTTAAATCGGTTTCGTTTGACAGCGTTTACTTGTCCTTCTCTTCCGATAGGAATATTAATTTTATGACTTTAACATAACAACAATTTAATGAGGAATACCCCACCGACTTTCAACTTCAAGCCCGTTTTAACCCTATTTTACGGATGAGTCGGCATAACAATACACTCTAATGGGTAAATGTGGTATCCTTACATTAGGTCATAAATTAAGAAGGATTTTTATTTGTCCTTTTTTAATAAATTAACCTTAACCCTAATCTGTTTAAGAAAGACAATGAAAAATGAACATAATGCGGTCAGGAAGACCCAAAAATGTTTTGTGGGCATTTAAATACGATGATAAATATGTAAAGTTGTATTTTATTTGCTCCCTGAATATGAAGAAGGTTTTTAACTATAGGTTTTAAATGCGAATACGAAATGAAGACTAGGAAGTATATTTCTCGTGTTAGCCAGATTTATGTATAGATCTTTTAATTCAGAAGTGTATTTATATGTTTATTGTGATACATGTTGTTAGTTAAAATCATCATCACTACATAGTATAAAACAAAGGCACTCCCCACAGAAAGCGGGGAGAGCCTTTGTTTTATACTATATGATTGTGTATAATGTTGATGTGGATGCTTAAATCTTTAAAACTACGCAACGGATACTGATGCGGTTTTTAGGGTTCCGTAGCCGAATGGCAAAAAACGAAACCCTTATAGTTTCGTCAAGTCTGTCTGTCTGTCCGTCTGTATGTCACAGCCACTTTGGTCTGTAACTTTAAGAATCACACTGTTGAAATTTGGCAGGAAGATGTATTCTAATGGTTTAGAATGTTTTAAACATTTATAGTGTTATATTTTATATTCATAAAGATGAAATAAGAAACCAAAAATTTGCGCACGGGCGGGATTTGAACCAGCAACCGGGCCAAAAGTTTTTTGGACCAAAAGTTGTTTTGGCCCGGTTAGCCAGAAGTTGCTGATTCGAGTCCCGCCCGTGCGCAGATTTTTGGTTTCTTTTTTCATCTTTATGAAGATGTATTCTGTTCACCGCTTTACGATTCTCATACAAAAAAAATAAAAAAAAATAAAGGTATACATGAAACTAAAACCTAGAAAACTTAGTCAAACCTATGCATGTGGGGTGTCCATGAATAGGTCTTTAAAAATGATATAGAGGTTCCTAAACCCATTTTATTTTAAAGTCTAACGTTTCATAGCTAGCCGCTTCTAATGTGGTAAAATGGGCGTCTAACTTCTAAACTAAGCGAGCGTAAAGTGTGTTGAAAAAGATATATAATGTAGACTTTAAAAAATACTTTCAATGGAAATGGTTAGGACGAGATCGAACCAGAAGTTTTTGAGATACAGCACATTTTCAACAACCGCAAACATAACTTTGTTCTTCATACAATCACTATAAAAAGAAAGTTATATTTGCTGTCAACAAAATATTGTGGTATTTTACTAAGTGGAGTCCCTAAATCAGTTAGAGTTGGCCCGGAACCCTCAGTGCGCGAGTCCGACTCGTACTTGGCCGGTCTGGGTCGGGTCGCAAGTTGACAAGTCAAATGAATAATGAGTAAATTCTTCAGGAGTAAAATTACACTTTGACATATGAAAAATTAACCGGTGTGATTGATTAATGGTAGTTTGATGCCAAAAACGAACTATAAATGTATCGTTATTGTACGTAATAGTTAGGTAAAATTTCTGTAATTTTAATTATGTAATACGTCTTATTAGTATTAAGAAATATAGGGATATATACAAAAATAGGTAAGGTAAAAAATATCAACAATAGCATGAGGATTATCATCGACTATTAACATGAATAGTCTATTCTTTACCACGTCAATATAATGTAAAAGAAAGTCGTGTTAGTTACACTATTTTTAACTCAAGAACGAAGTGAAGTGAACTGAAGTGGCTGAAAATTGGTGGGAAGGTAGTTTAACCAGGAGTAGGACATAGGATACTTTTTATCCCGTTCGACGGGGCCAGGGCTGGGTCGGGACGGGGCCGGGGCGATAATATGATCGCTGGGACCGCTTAACTTTTAAAATTACGGGGCTGGATGGGTACGGACCGGGGCGGGACGCGGCTGGGGGTGATACAAAGTTCGATGGGTCTACTAGTTATTCACATAAATATCACAAAATAATTCAGGCATTTCAACCCTATTTTACGGATAAGTCAGCATAACAATACTTTTTCATTAAGCCATAAATTAAGAAGGTACTTTTTTTTGACCTTCTAATAAATTATCCTTAACCCTAATCTGTGTAAGACAGGTTGAAAGAAAAATTAATATCTGCGGTCAGGAAGATCCAAAAATGTTTTGTGGGAATTTAAGTACGATGATAAATATGTAACGTTGTATTTTTTTTGTTCCCTGAATACGAAGGTGGTTTTTAAAAACAATAGGTTTTAAATATGCATACGAAATAAAACTTTTGATGTATATTTCTCGAGTTAGCTAGATTTATGTATAGATCTTACAATTTAGAAGTTTATTTATATATTGTGATACATGTTATTAGTTAAAATCATCATCATTACTACAAAGTATAAAACAAAGTCGTTTCCTGCTCTTTATATGCATGTATGATTAAAACTTTAAAACTACTCAACGGATTTTGATTCGTTTTTAAGTGCTTCAAGACGAAGGTTTATATGTATAAAACATGCATAATATAGTAATAAAACACTGATAATTTTATAGGTTTCAAAGTGAAGTCATAAATAAACTGTTTTTTGCGCTTATATTGTAAAAGCTGGCTGCTTTATTTATAACAACGTACAATCATAAACCTGCGGGACAGCATATTAGCTCTTGGTGTTTATATTCTCAGATTAGCTTTGATACACAGTGCCCTACGCTCCCTCTCAATGTTAAGTTCGTACTTGGGTGACTCTGTGACGGAATGGCCCAAGTAATTGAAGCTCTGTACTTGTTATAAAGGAGTGCCATTAAGTGTAATCGTCGGCACGTTATACGTCTTATTTTTAGCCCTAAAAACCAGCAACCCAATTCGATTTCAGATACATTGTACCTGACTCCAACCTTTTCAGATAGTAATCAGTTTTTTGAGAGCACTGATCGAAGGGCACAGTATTACCATGTCGTCGGCTTAGCTAATGTTATTATGAAAGGTTCCACCAATATAACAGCCGTCTCCCGGCGCCACTGAGCCCAACGTTCAGCTAATGGCCTTGATTCGTAAACGGTATTAATAAAAATAAGTCACCGTAATTAAAGTTTTAGAGTCGCAATATTGTAATCTGTCGGTTTATTATGGACAAGCTTGACAAAGTTCAGCATTAATGCATTTACGTATGCATAAGCATTTATATTTACATATATTTAACACGAAGGATAAACGGGGATTCGCTTCGCTCACCTCTTTTATCCTTCATCTATCCTGATCCGTCACTTTGCCCGGTGATTCGTCATTTCAGTTAACGTTTTAATGTATGACGTTCGGTATAATTCATTATGAATCGACAGATTGTCGGAATGTAACGGATTTAAAACCGTAAGTTAAAAATCAAGCGGTTTTTACGTCATCCACAGAGCAAGAAATGATCAGAAGTGCCAGCAAAAATCAAACACCACTTAAAACCTTGAATTATTTTAAAATTAAAGTTTTTTTTTTAGAATCAGGTCAATTAAATGTAAAAAAATGAGATGTCAGAGGTTTTACAATACACATTGTATGTAATCATTGGGTGTATTTGTTTTTCAAGAAGCTTCACCAAAAGAACATCGTACTGAACCAAGTCAAAGGCTTTACTCAGATTCAGAAATAGAGCATAAGCAGGTGTACTTCTGCTAGTGTAGTTCTGAACAGCCTGCTTGAGGCATAGAATGGCAGTTTTGTTAGACAGGTCTGGTCGAAAGCCAAACTGCGCATGGTAAAGATTTATATGCTTGCGCAGATGCTGTTCAAGAAGCCTGTCCAGCACCTTCGTAATTAATCAAAATTGCTAACTTGTTAAAGTTAATGGCAATGTCATTTTATTTTTGTTGGAAATAAAATATCAATAAATTTATATTTCATTATAATAAATAAACATTATTTTTAGAATTGTGTAGTAGTCCCCCCTAGCTGATTTCGACTACGTTGGCCAGTCACAACGACTAAACGACTGCGCGGGACATATTATAGTGCACGAGTGTGTGCGCAAACACAGGTGCACTCTCTATTCCTTTCACTCTCATAGCCCGATGGGACAGCAATCTGACTCGACCGGAGAGAGTTCAGGCGCAGGACCAACGGCTTTACGTGCTTTTCCGAGGCACGAGGGTGAAACACCGCCAACTTGCAAACTCCGAGCTACCCTAAGAATTCCTAAACAGAAAAACTCAGGTATATATTTTTGACCCAACCCGGGGATCAATCCCGGGACCTCTGGCGCAGCCGTCGCTTTAAGGTGCGACCCTCCTACCGCTGCGCCACCGAGGCAGTTTAAAATTGTGTACTGAATACTTAAAGGGCCTATATTTTAAATGTTTGCAAACATGTATTTCATCTCCTTGACTAAAACACTTCTTTCCTAATTTGGTACCATAAAACAACTCCTAACACAAACAATCTTCGTAATGGATTACAAGGAATAGTAAACACATAATTTCGTTATAAAATATTGAGGGCAGTATCGGAAAAAATAGGTCAAGACTGAATTACGTACGCGAATGAAAACCGAGGTGGTCATTACACGATAGCTTATAATGCCAGTTTGAAAGAACTAAAGAGCGTTTAGTGGCTGAGGAGATCAAAAACATATCTACACAGATTAGGTACGCATAGTTACAAGCTAAAAATAAACTCAAATTAAACCAACGTTATATACTTACGGCCTTCTGTTTAATTTATTTTGTTATTATTTTCACAGAATATGTACAAAAATAAAACATTAGAAAGAATAGGAAAATTACCTGTAAGATTTGACTACACTGCACTGAAAAAGTGTACTATGACAAAGGTTTTTTTTTAGATGACAGAAAGCAAAACAACTTTCAATGATTCATATTATATACTTTTAAAGGTGAATCATTCATGACTGTACTATAAAAAACTGACATAATGTAATATACATATGTTAATGAATTAATAAATTATTGGTTGATTGATTTACTCTCTGGTAAAACTTCGTATAATATCAGATTTTCGAATTACAAGCTGTTAAAGATATGAAACTAAAATTCTAGCGTCATTTATATAGCCTGTTTATGGCTACACGACATGGTTTAGGAGATTTTGTCATAAAGTATGTATTTTGTAATAACAATATAATGCAAGGATTTTTTAAAGGTTTTATTGTCAGCTGCTACTTTCAAACAAAAGATGAATAGCGGACCGAAAAGTGAGTCAATAATCCCATACCCATTTGTATGCTGATAAACAACCACTAGCCGATTGATGAAATATACTGATTATTGACTCAATTTTCGGTCCGCCATTTAACTTTAACAAAAGTTGGATTAGCGGACCGAAAAGTGACTCAATAATCCCATACCCATTTGTACGAGTACGTCGACTAATAACCACTTTGATTGATGAAATTTACTGCCGCATGTTAGACTGTGTAATGGATGCCTAACGTAGTACACTGAGAAATGTTTACATTACGCCATATTTACATTTTTCTCATTAGTTTTCAGTTATGAACATAAAAAAGAATGCTTTTTGGTATACAGTATTGTATGTTACTTTTTCCAGCTCAAATGAAGGCTGAGGAGAAAGGCAAAGTATTTTAAAAAATGAATTGCTAGAGAAACTCTTTTATGACTTTAAGAAAGAACAAAAGCAATTTATAAAATTGTAAGATTAACATTCGGTCTGTCGAACAGAACTATTTTCGAATTTCAAATATAGATACATACATTCCATGAGATCACACTATGAGAACCGCTACCCTCTATATTAAGAGTACCATCAAAATCTGCCCAGAAATTTGGACTCGATTCAAATACTTTTGACAAAACTGGACATGAAAATACCTGATTGATGGTTATAATTAGATAAAAGTTAATTATTTAACTATTAGTCTTAGTCCCGGTTTAATGCTCTAAGTTAACGCCATTAATGGTTAATTTATGTTACCAGTGGTTGAATATTTACGAAAAATAACCAAATGTCAGAGTGTCTATTTGAATGACTAAACATAAGATAACTATTCATCACGCAACCATCCTTGTATTCTATGGTTTAATTTAAAATAAAACACTGGCATCATAAGCGAGCATTTACTTTGTTTTTCCAAAATATAAAATATACAAATTAATGTATTTGTTATAGATGAAATATAAAAATAAGTCTTCGGTTACAACACTTTCGGTTCCGAAATATCTTCTAATACCAATAAATAAGATATTCTTCACGTAAATCCTGAAAGTTTTACGATACCAGCGACACTAAAACTTTATACTACAAAATGTATGATATAGTGGGCTCGAAAGTATCGTAAATATACAATTTTATGATAATTTCCTTTGAAGACTGGAAAATGTAAAGTGAGAAGTGAAAACTGGGGTGAATACTCAATACATAGCAAGAAGAATAGATAGATCGGAATTTTCTTTTCGTCGGAAATAAAAACTATGTTACATTCATCTGTATAAAATAATTATATTAGTTAAAAAAAACACGCTCTTTTATTTTATTTTACTGTCGGTATCCCATTTAGCAACCCTTTCATTTAATACCCATATCATAGGGGTCATTTCAAATGACCACCGCCATCTTGGATGTCCGCCATGTTGTTAAGTCACGTAATTATTTTTGTCGTATTTCTGACTGCAAACCCTTTCATTTGATATCCATATCATGGGGGTGCATTTAAAATAACCTGCCCGCCATCTTGGGTAGGCTGCCATATTGGATTTGTAATGACATTTCTTAGCTAGTCATGTATTGTCATCAGAGCTCGGTCACTGACAGAACTAAAATTTTCCATATAAAAAGTTACGTCGTGGCTATTGAGCAAACCCATTGTAACAGTACCATAAATTTAATATTCCTATCGGAATAGAAGGACAAGTAAAAGCTGTCTAATGAAACCGATTTAAGATGTCAGTAACTAACTTAAGTAAGTAACATTTGTAGCTTTAAATGAGATAACCTTTCGATCAGGTGATTTGTAACAATGTTCCTAAGTTTAATATAGTAGTTTACTGCATGATAAAAAGTCGACACAAAATATTGAACATGGAGCTCTATTGTAAAACTAAATATTATTTCATTATACAAAATATTCGTCGACATAATTCCCTGTGTTATTCTGTCTTTATTTTTTACGTAAATTAACGTTTGTAGAATACAATAATCAAACTGCGTACTTTAAATTTGAAGCCCATTGGTAAATATAAGTCGTATATTAAGAGGCTTCGATTTGGACGAATTTACCTGTTGAATGATTATTTGTTGGGGTTATGCCGCTGTAATGAATAACAATCAATCACCGATCAAGTCACCATGTTTCAGACGCATCATTACTCCAAAATATACACAATTTCACTTTTAAATATAAAAAATAAAATGCATGTAATTTTCAGCGAGCTTCTGCGGGGCGGTCAACTGTTTGACATCTGCCAAAAATGGTTCTGCTACTTCGTATCTACCAAGAAGAATACCAGTCAATATATAAAAGGTGTCAGATTAACTCAGTGTCACGCGATGGCTTGCATTGAGGTCGGATTTGCAAGTATATTGGCCTGCACGGGCGATGACGTTTGACTGGCAGAGCAATCTGCGCTCTATCATGTTTATAATAGGGTTAAAATAAACTTTGTGGTAAAGCGTTGAAAGAATAAAGAAGAGCAATACATATTCTTCACGAATAGACACGACGAATTATACACAATTTTACCATAGTTCGCTGAGCTCCTGGGCATTTTGTGACGCTGTAATTTAAAAGTAAAATCATTTTATACAGTGGTCTTTTCATTATGATATTTGTTTATTTATGTATGTAAATCTTACTGATTTACATTTTACATGCAATCGTGCCTTAAGAGGATCGTGTGCGCGCGAGCTTCCATAGAAAAGACAATACAATTCCACCCCTTAAACGTTGTCCGATTTTGCTATTTTTTTGAGATATTTTGAAAAACTTTGCTCGTACGTCTTCTTTTTATTTTTGTTTCAGTAAATATAAGAACCTAAACATTCACTTTTATGACTAAAAAAACTCTTCAGAATTTTGTTTTTTTTTTTACAATCAAGCCTTAATTTAACAAAAAACTACAAGCTTAGTTTACGATGTTTGAAAACGAATGAGACTAAACTTGTCTCAGTTTATAAAGGTTAACGGGTAGAAAAACGTTTTCGCCCGCAAGAATACTCTATTTCGACCGTTGGCGTTCAAAATGTAGGCAATTTCGCGCTGCGTGCTGCCTGCACGATAGTCTTAAAGTACGGTTAACGAATATTGTTTTGTCTGTCTACGGATAAAATACCTTGGCGCAATGAAATTTATTTAGGGTCATCAACTCTCTAAGAGTCTTATTCTTAACCTGTCAACACCTACCTCCCTAAGGTTGCTATTATTACAAAATATGGTTATTAAAATCACACATGCTATGTTCCGTGAGGAATAATCTTAAGCAGAGTACAAGGACACGATATAATCTTGTTATACCTCTACTAATCCCATAAATTAGTTCGTAGCCTAGACGTTTGCTGCGATAATACATTAACTAAAGATCGGCAAATATTAATTTATAGAGAGTATAACAACCTTAGTTACTTAAAGCTTTAAAACCCTTAATTGATAAAGAAAAAAAGGATCGGTTAAGCGATGTATTAAGAATAATTATGTATATAATTTCATTGAAAATACATAATTATCATCACCACTATTTTTTGGCGTTACCAATACCTAAGTATCAAGACAGAATGTTATTGATACCTACTTGCTAAAATTCCTGTCAAAGTTATATTATGTAAATATACATTAAAAAAATATACATACATCAAAAGTGTCTAGGGATAAACATATATTTTTGCAATAACTTTTTCCTGATTGATAATAATTTAAATTTTCTTTAATGATTCATCAAATAAAGTGTTTTCGTTTGTCTACAGTAAAGATAAACCAAGTCACCTTTGCATTAATAAAGAAATTTGCCATTTTCCTAATAAAGGGATTTTTGACATTTGAACCACTAACATTAAAGTTCGAAAAAAAGACTGAAATAACAGTTTTCTTTAAAATTTTATTGGGTTACTCAAACAATTAATAATCCGTGTTTCTACCGCGAACACTAACAACACAAGAACATCGGTTTGGCATACTCAAAATGAGTTCAACCAAATCACGCTGTGGAATGGCCGCCCATGTTCGTTGCAACAACGAAAAAAGGTCTTCTTGCGACTGGATACCCTCCATATTCGGCAGAGCTCTTCTATGTAGCATATCCCATGCATGCTCAATCGGGTTCAAGTCTGGCGACTGAGCAGGCCAGGGCAGGACATTGATGTTAGCTGCGGCGAGAGTCTGTCTTACAACTCTTGCGGTGTGCGGTCGTGCATTATCATGCATTAACTGAAATAAGGGACCGATTTGCACTTGTAGAGGAACGATGACGTCTGATACAATCGTCTCAGTATAAATTTAAGCGTTGAGGTTGCCTCTGATCCGAATCAAATCAGTTCTTCCGCCGATCCAAATACCCGCCCATACCATGATGGTTCCACCACTATAAGGATGGACTTCCTGGCAGGATTTTAATCGCTGTTGGCGTCCAGGGGTTCTCCAGTGTCGTATACGTCTTGTATCCGGTCTCATTCCAAAACGAGACTCATCAGAAAAGCACACGAAACGCCATTGTTCTTCTGCCCAATTTCTGTGTTCAAGAGCCCATTGATATCGAATCCTACGATTGTGCATTGCTATAGGTGGTACCCGTAGCGGTCTTCGGGAATGAAGGTTTACTTCATGCAAGTGGTTTCTGACTGTTTGGTCGCTAATTAAGTTCCCTGAAGAGTGATGAAGTCTCACGGCTAACATCATGGCGGTTATTGTTGGAGATCTTCGAGCTGTGATTTGAATGTATCGGTCTTGTCTCCGTGTGGTGCAGCGATACCATCCTCCATGGCGCTCAGCCACGGTACCAGTGCTTCGGTTACGTGTCCAAAGTCAACTGATAACACTCTGATTTGTATTCAGAGCTAAAGCCACGTATGTTGCCGGGAACCAGCTTCTATCATTCCCACGGCTCTGAGCATTTCTTCCCTGCTTAAATGACGTAGCCGCTCCATAATAACGTTGGTTATAATCAGTAGTAGGGAAACAGTAGCACTAATAATGTCTTCAATGCGTTGTATATTTTTATAGGGAAAATATTGACAGGTCATTTTCATCTTTTACTCGAATTTGATTGACAGTTCCTGTTTCAAATTATGAAATGCAACAAAAAGGATCCATATAAATTTATAAAATCATAAATTTATTACAAAGTCACATCTCAATCTCAAGAAATCTGCATAAAAATGCTTGATCCCTAGACACTTTTGATGTGTGTATTTTGTAAAATTTCCAAAAAATTAAATTAAGTTATTTTCTTTTACAGATAACACCATCACCAATCTTCATTGGGCTTAAGTGATAAGAGGTAAGTTTTAGTTAACTATATTAAAGTCTGTCAAATCAAAGTCAAACTTAATAAAGAAACTTAAAGCTTAATAAAAAGGGAAGATAGCCAGACCACCCAAAAGTCGAATACGCTTCTGTTTACGAATATATTCGAATTTATTTACTACTCAACGCGATAACAATTCTGTTTGCATGTTAGCCATCACTGAGATGGGTAGATGTGTATTATTCCTATTTACTTACCAATGATAAATAATACAACGCAGTATAGGCGGTGTTAATACTCAAGCAACACATTTCAATATCCAACTAAGATTATGTGCTAATATAAAGTTGGAGCTATCAAACTAGCACAATATCTTGAACTGACGCCATTAAAGTCCGCAAATCATGTTTATAACTCAAACAAAACAGCCCATACAGTTGCATAGAAATGTGATATTTATAATCAAATAGATATGGTGTCGAAAAACTAAAATCATTTGTTAAAGTAATCCGGTCTAATTCTATCATAGACTTTAAAGATAAAAAGTTTTTTTTTTAATAAACAAGAATCATCTCTGATTTTAATAAACATTCAGAGAGCAGACTGCTTAGACTCTAGTGAGGAAAATAACCACCAGATTCTTGTATCACTGAGAGTCGATTTAATCAACGTCAGATAAGGAATATTCGTTGAATACAATACAATACGCATAATTTGAAATTGTTGTCTATGTCTCAGAAATCATTTATGTAAATTTCATTTTAAAATTTGTGGTTTTATACTTACTCAGTCGGTTAAGTTTTTTCTGACGTTAGTAATATCTACTTTTAGCTCATTAAGTTGGCGAGAAAAAAAATATATTACACGGAATCTATTAATTTGCGTACGTCTGACTCGTTGTCTACCCTAAATTTTTCCTTGGCAATGGTTCCAGCAGATTAACTAGATAATCCGTAGTAAAACCGCCAATAACAAAATATTGTCTTTTATTTTTTGTCTGTGGATTAGTTTAGCCGACCCAGATTTATGTGCCAACATTTACATTACACGATGGTTCGAGTTCCAAAACTCGCTTATACTCGTAACTACTATGTTACTGTAACTATGTATAATATTAAATTTTGTGGCGTGTACTCTGAGTAGGGCACTTAAGGTGTAGACTCTTGGAATAAACAAAACTGACCAAAATAACACTGTGAGTGTTACAATCATTTCAAACCATTCAAAACCGACAAAATAGGCAGACAGACAATATTAGGCGACAATCTCACCTTCAAGTTAGTGATGATGCAGCCTAAGATGGATCACATGAACCCATCATCATCGTCATCATTTTCAACCGGAGGACGTCCAGTGCTGAACATAGGCCTCCTCCACAGTTTTTAACAGTGACTAATCAGAAGCGTCTGCATTCAGTTTGACCCTGTGATCTTTACAAGGTGATCTCTGTGGACGTCCTACGCCACGTCTTTGGTCGGATGGACTCCAATTTAGAACTTTTCTGTCCCAACGGCCATCAGTTATTCGCGCTATGTGCCCTGCTCATAGCCACTTGAGCTTCCTGATTCTTAGGGATTTGTCCGTTACATTACTTCTTCTACATATCTCCTCATTTCTGATTCGATCTAGTAGGGAAACACCGAGCATAGCCCTCTCCATCGCTCGCTGTGTGATTTTAAGATTGCTTGTAAAGCCCATAGTTTTATATCATTTCTGACTTGTAACAGCCTATTCACTCGCTGCTTGAAAGAGTCCAAACTATAGTAACTAAGGAACACTTCTGCCGGCAGCGGATTCCATTCCTTAGCCGTGCGCAAAAGAAATTGTAGATCGAAATCCATTGGTGCGTCGACAGAGTAGAACAGAATAACTCTCAGAATATTAATATCATTACACTTACAATCCAACATCGAAATTAATTAATGTAAAATATAATTGCTACATTTTCATCTTGTCATTAAATTTTCATTATCAACGCCGTCAGTTACGCGTTAAGTATTAACATTAATTAACATTGCTGAAATATTTTGGTTACAGTTTAGGCTTCATTTGTCTTTTAAACGTTCATTACCTATCGTCAATATTATAGCAGCACAAAAAAATTAGTGACGTATCTCGTTTGTACCATTTATTGTGAGATGTAACATATTGTACATTTTTGTTTGGTTACAATTTAGCTCATAAGTTAAGGCTCGACTTTACCAACATCAGTTAAAAAATATTCGCCGAATATAATACAAAACGCCTGATTTGAAAGAGTTACCTTTTTGTCAGCAATCTTTTTAAAATCGGTCATTTTATCCTTTTTATAATTCAGTGGAATAAGTATTATCTGGCTTTGCTAAAATCGACACTAAATCATTATTAATTTGAAACTGTTATATATATCGTCATAAAAAGTCGATTTTATCAACAGTCATAAGCAGTGGCGGCTGGTGGTTTATCGAACTGGTAGTGCACTTTAAGAAAATCGAAGCAAAAACTAAAAACAATTACGGTAATATAAATAAACAATAATTAATGCGTCACACATACAGTGAAACATGTCATTATGTCAATCATGGCTGCCGTCGTCGCCTCGCGCCCATGCCGGCCGGCCAATCCGTCAAACATCGGGTGCTCTCGGCAATCGTCGGTTCGCCCGTGCGGCGCTCGAGAACCCGCTCATTACTCGGTACATTTCTATGAACTATCTTTTGTTTCACGCGTCAGGCGTATTACCTCGTATCTCCTACAAGTTATATAGCAGTCCTCGTGCACTCGCCGAAGCGCACGAGAATTTGTCTTTACAGAAAAATAAGTCTTAATAGTTTAGTAAAGCGCTCAAACTGTTTTACCATAATTGGAGATTATATCTTTTATACGTTTTTGTATGTTTAAAAATAACTATTAAAATGGTAATTAAAAAGAAAGATGAATTACTTAATATTTTGTAATTTTTAAATCTTTTGAATTGGTGGTTCAGCGCACGAGCGCACTTAAGGTACAGCCGCCACTGGTCATAAGACTTATCTCTACCGAATAAATATAAATCTACCGACTTAAAAGTTGCATTTATATAAGTGATTGCTGACAAATAAGTGACCTTTTTAAATTCGGCGTTTCTTATTGTATTCGACGAATATTCTTTATCTGACTTTGTTAAAATCGACTCCAAATAAAATACCTGAATGTTACTTTTCCTTCCTTAATTAATCTCAGAGTACCGCACCGAACCTTGAGGAGGCCGGCGGCTCTTTCCATCCCACACAGTGCCACGAAATATAGGCCGAACTCTTTTTTCATAAGGGCTCCTAAAGCGTTCAATGCAATGATAGCTAGACTTATTTAACACTAGTAATAGTACTCTCAAAAAGCGTTACACAAAAAGATGATTTGCAGCGGTGCACTGACTGGATGTATCTCATGCTCCCTTTTACCCGCGACGGACGGAGAAGATGTATGCGTTTGGGGTGAGAGGAAATTTGTATGTTTGTGTGCGCAAACGAATGTTGTCATGTATCTCTAGAACGATTTGACCGGTTGACATGCAGTTTTCTGCAATGGATTTGTTATTTATTTGCGATGGTTCTTAGATAAGTATTAAAGTATTAATCCACCAGGGGGCGCTGCAGTTGCCATTTCTTTATTTCGTAAAGTGACTTGAATGTTTCTATGTATCTCCAGAACGGCTTAATCGATTGGCGTGCAGTGTTTTGCAGTGCTTGCGGCACTAAGATAATAAATAAATAAACCTACAAATTTAAACATTTTAATTCTAATTCTAAATCATATTATAAATTCAAAATTCAAGGAATACGTCATAATCAAACATGCGCAACATCGTTCCCTAAACTGAAATGAGTGATATCAGTGAAAGCCAAAGATATTTATCACTCATCTAGTTCATTTAGTTCAGTAGTTCTACTACAATATACATATAAATAAGTCACTCACTACTTCACAACTAAATTTGAGAATTAAGCTGAATGAATGTAAAGTGGTGAGTTATATTGTGATAGTAGAACTACTAAACTAAATGAACTAGACGTGAGAAGTTATGAGATCCGTACACGATACATGTGCAATGTCTTATGACTAAAAAATAAACACTTTTATAAACTTTTGGCAGTCTAGAATTATGATTATAAAATAGCTGTCTGTAACTACAACAAAAATAAACAAAAATTACTCTGAAAATCACCTCATACATCAATCCATCTTACAATACTCAATTCTAAGACATGTCTGCTTGCGATATTCGAAAACATTAATTTGGCGCGGAACTCATGCGAGCCGAGCCATGTAACTGTCTCGTTCTTGTAGTAACTAACCAATATTATACGTACGCTTACCTTAGCCGTATTGTACAATAGTGAACGAATGTCGCTTCATTTTATGTAGTAATATCGACTCACTGATTCTAGGACGTAAGAAATGTAGGCACCTATATTAAACTTAACCTTTAAAAGAATTTACTTGACCTTTTTCTCTAAAAATCTGCACAAAACCTGCCTAAATACCTTTGAAGAAAAGCGATTAAATTTAATCCGTTTCTCGTTCCCGCCATGATGAGTCATTTTGGCACCAAAACGAATGCTGTCGGCAATTTCCCGCGCTAAGTGTATAATTCGAGGCAAATTGGATAGAATGTTCTAGGCCTTTGGTTCTCAAACTTTACTCGGGCATACTTGTTACAAAGTGTTCATAGTATCATTAATAAAACTAATAATGTTAAGCTTGTATGTTCTTCTTAAGGCTTGCACGATTTATATAAATTATGAACAAAGTAGTAACTTAAACAAACAATAATAAAAAGAAAAAAAAAAACTTCAAATCTACCTATTCAAAAACGAAACCATTTCCTTGCGACAAGGAGGCTATGATGCTGGCTGCGTTGCCGCGTTGGATAGCTATGCTAATCCTTTGAGCTAGGAACCAGCTAGCTTTATTATTGGCTGTTACAGTATTTAATACTGCCGCATTTTTTCTAAAAACTATTCGAAATTGACTAACCATGAATTAAATCTTTGTCTCGTTATATTATGTAAGGAAAAAAATACATATAATAAAACATAGGTAGTACAAAACATTACACTTTATTTTTCGCATTTACAAGCTCACATATATTTTTCGAAATTAATTTATTACTGAAAATGAATCTCAATTAAATGGCCTTAGTCCGATGAAAAATTGCCGTTTAAATCGTATATTTTATCAGAAAGAGTAAAAAAGTGGTCGTGGCTGGAATAATTTAAATGATTAATAGATTCGGTTCATTGTAAGGGAAATAATTTGAACCCTAAAGTGCAGACAAGGTATCAAATAGATGTCACATTTAAATTCATGTGTGCTTTTTTCTTTAAAACATAACTTAAATTTACTTTTAATTATAAGTACAGCATAACTTAACAAATTATAATGAAAATAATTTAAAGTTATGTTTTAATGATAATTAAAAGTATTAAAAGTTATTTTATAGTCATAAACTACGAGAATAGTGCAGCTGCCCAACGCATGTTATGTTACCATTTGTCTCAAAACTGAAAACAGCAAATCAGACTGAACTATTAGTTGGTATGTATTAAGTTATAATAATAACAATACAAATGGTATTTTAAATATATCTTTATAATAAGTAAGTTCTTAAGCGGTGTATTTTTTTTAGAAAACTGTATATTAATAAGATCCATTTTCTTGTCATCTCAAAGATCGTCTTTAGGGTTCCGTAACCAAATGACGAAATAGCATTACACAGATGGAACTTGGTAGGTAGATGTATTCCGTTCGTCGCTTATTCTAAAAAAAAAAACTTAAAATTATATGCAAGTTGTATAAAAAAACTCTTCAGCAAATTCTAAAAAATATTAAAACGAATGGAAAAAATTGCACCCTCGCGCGTAGCTCGCCAATACCTACGAAATACTACGCCTTAGCTAGTAAGCTACGAAATGGCGACCTGACGTTAGTAGTTTCGACTTGTTTACTAGTATCGCAATAATAAATTGATTTAGTGGGTGTTTACAATCACCCCATGTATAAAAATACACGTAGGTACAATATTTGAAGAGTATTTTGCAGTATCTATCTACCTAGGTTATCTATTGTCTGTGCCGAACCTAACCACTATTTATTTAGGACTCCAACAGAGAATTCACAATACATCAAATGTGGTGTTGAACCGACAGACAGATAGACGTTTATATAGATTCTAAATTCAAGAGTACACCGCAGAAAACAATGGAAGCTATTAATGTATTTATCTTACGTGGACCTTGACAAGTTTGATAATGCTATATTACTTATTATTTATTAATTATCAGATACATGTTATATTATGTTTTGCTGCATTGCACTAAAAGCGCGGGCAATCGTAGCCATATTATACCTGGTAGTAGCAATAGGCAGGGCACGTAGCGCAAAGATCTTTTGACCGTTGGGGCAGAAAAGTTCTAGATTGGGGACCCTTTGACCAAAGTCGCAGCGCAGGACGTCCACCGACAAGATTGGCAGACGACTTTGTAAAGGTCGCAGGATCACACTGGATACAAAGCGCTTGTGATCTAATTTGCTGTAAAAATGATGATGACGTCTAACCATTCGTTCATCAAATCCGATGTTTTCTATTCAACCATGTTTTCAACGATAATTATTTTTTTGTTATTTCTAGTCCTTTTGGTGTTAATACTAGGATTGAAACTTTAAAAAGGTTTCAATAAAACTGTACCTACAATTCGGAAATAGGGACAACGTTTACAGAAAATCCAGAAAAAAACATATTCTTTCAGTACTTAATTCAAGCTTTTATCTATGATTCACCTAAAGTAAGAGCTATTGCAGAGAATTGCCTTCTAAATTGTTGAAACTTAAATCTGCATGGAGTCCGGTTAAATCCCGTGAAATCCGGTACCAAGCAGACTTAACCGGTACCATCCAGATTTATGCGGGTATTGTACAGTTAGCGACGTAAATAGCCGTGGGTGCTAGAAAAGAAACTAAATTAAATTTTACTAACCCAGATAAAATAGTTCTGATATTTTGATGTGTAAATTTTATTCTGTGGCGGCTGGAATGACAGCTAAGAAAATATGTATGTATCTTAGGCTACAGTTTTATGAAATACAGGCTAATTTAATATGCTTTATTAACAAACATACACACAAGAACACATTTAAAGCTTGTTTAAATAGTTAAACATCAGTTTTATTAATTAAAGTAGTGAAAACAAATGTTATACCTATGTGAGGTTGTTAGATGTCACAGCAAAATCTCGTCTCATTTAATCCCTTAAGCGTATGTGAACGAGACACAATAGATATTCTATTGTTATGCGGTCTCATGCGACCGCTCGGGTGTTGAAGCGTCTTCGCAAAACAGACTGAACTACTAACGGTATAATTAATCAAATCTCAGTGTTTCGTCGCCCTGACACAGGTTAGGTGCTTGAAAAAAGGGAGATAAATGATTTTTGACACTTACCTAATTTATTCTGCTCTAATCTAAATGTAAGCGACATTGCTAAGCAAAGGAAGTAAACATTTCGATTTCCTACGTCATTTTTTACAGATTTTACAAGGCATAATATCTATGTTTTAAAACGATTTCAAGAATATGTGGTTATCAATTAGATATGAACGTGATTTCGTTAGCTTTGGATGATATTTAAGAAAACTGATCTATTAAGGAGAAAAATTTAATAAGTGTATCGGTGTATGTTTGTCTATGAATTTATCGGAAATGAGAATTCATAGCGGGAGGATTCTATCATACTATCTGTTCTACATAATATAATAAAGATGAAAAATTAGTTTGTTAGTTTGAACGCGCTAAAATAAGGAACTACTGGACCTATTTCAAAAATATTCTTGTGTTGATAGATTATCAAACTAATAATAGTCTAAAGTCTTTCTTGATAATCTTTATCAAGAAAGACTTTAGACTATAATTAGTTTGACGATCTCCGTCCGGTCGAGTGGCTTGCACGCTGGTTTCAAGCGTCGCCATCTCGTGGGGTTCCGGGTTCGATTCCCGGTCGGGTCAGTGTAGAAAACGATCTTTTCTAAATTGTCTCGGGTCTGGGTGTTGTGGTACCACCGTTGTTTCTGATTTCCATAACACAAGTGCTTTAGCTACTTAGCTTAGGATCAGAGCAATGTATGTGATGTTGTCAAATATTTATTTATTTATAATACATCACGCTGCAACGGGAGGGGAGGGAGCAAACTCAAAACGCGCGGACGAAGTCGCGGGGGACCGCTATAAGAATTATATTTCAACTTAAAGTTCACTAAGACTTTCATCAAAATCGGTCCAGTAGTTTCTGAGATAATGAGTAGGTAACCACTAAAAATCATTTTTATTTATTAAAGAAAAACGTGAGTATTAAAGCTTGTTTATTTCTGACTGTACCAGCCCACTACGAACTGTTGAGCACATGGTCGGTTCTAAAAGGCGTATTTAAGCCTTCCAACTTATACCAACCCTTTTGATATTTACGTGTTTCAAGTCAATGCTTCCTGCCGTAGACTTCTAAAATCATATTTTTTAGCGTTTCTTAATAAGACCTGTTTTACAATTAACTATACTTCAGACGAAATGACCATCCATATTTTAATTATTTGTTGAATAGTGCTTACTTACTGATGGTGAAACAAGTCCTTAGTCTTGGGGTGATTATAAACTCCAATAAATAAGTACCTATAATTCGGAAATTTAAGTCGAATTTTATAAAATTATTTTGCTTCAAATTTCCGCTAAGTGACGCCGGCGCAAGTAACTAACAACACGAACCGTCACCGCGTTGAGTATTAGTTCAGGCAAATGCAGGATGCACCACTCGCCCTTCTCGGCTGTCAGGTGTGTCAGTCTTCCGTGCTCCGCCGAGGCGACGACATCTCCTAAGAATGCCACGTGTAGTGGCGAAACGCGTCGAGGTTTTTTTTGCACGTTGGTTTTGGGTACCAATAATTGCGCATTAGCTGTGCTTACATTTCGATGTTAGTTGCCTGCACCAAATTTAATTCAGCGTTGTAAGTTAGTAAAAAGAAAAGTTGGCCTGTAATTGTCCTAATGTTCGGCAAAGGCTTCAGGTGAGAGCCATACTCCACCACGCGGGCGGCTCTAGTGCGGATTGGTGGAGGGGTGTTGCAAGGTAAGCGACCAATCTTGCTGTCAGATGTTATCAATCCACCCAAAGGGTATACTATAAACGACTGATAATAATACATTGACCGTTGTAAATTATGAGCAAAATTAAAATCAGCCTACAAAAAAAATATATAATATGAACTGTTTCAAACATGTATAATCAGACATTTTCTATCCTCAGTAGCATCATTATTTACCATCAGTTTATTCTGAGAAATGGCTGATTTTTAATATAAAAAAAACATGTTATAATTTTTTACTTTTTAAAAAAATCACGTAATTCAAAATTGCTTTTTAACTTTCATTCCCAGTATTTTCGCATAACAAACATTTCCTCTTTCTCATAACGTTTTCCGCAATCCACATAGTTTAGGGCAAACTCCTTTCAACTTAACTTCCCTAATAATAAACTTCATTTATGAGTTTATCTGTTGGTTATTGTTAGCAACAAGTTGTTATCACAGCAAACAATAACTTCGTTAATTAATTCCTTTGATCAAGTTAACGTAAAATAAACGGAATATTGGAGTAACCGATTGAGAAGGAGTGACGGATAAGAGATTGAACTAATCATGTTAAGATATAAAAGATTCTTTAATTCTGTCTGCAAGATTTCTTTACAACAGTTTTTAAATACACATTCTAAAATTCAAGTATTTATAGGTTACTAGCCCCCTGGTCCCCTGGGACTTCGTCCGCAAATTTTAACTTTGCTCCCTACCCTGCCGACGCAGCATGATAGATCCATACTATAAATAACTTTAAGTCTTCCGACCGGACAACATTGACGCCCTCCGTTGTGTAGTGGCTAAGCACGCTGGTATCAAGGCGTCACCGCTCCGAGGTCCCGGGTTCAATTCCCGGTCTGATCAATATAGAAATCAAGCTTTCTATATTGTCTCGGGTCTGGGTGTTGTGGTACCACCGTTGTGTCTGATTTCCATAACACGAATGCATTTGTGTGTGAGTGATTGGTTGTGCCAATATTACTTTATCAACAAACTCTACAACTTCATAATATTAGTATAGATTATAAAAAAATAAGTATCTTACCTATCATTCATTTGTTTAAAAAGCTTTTCTCAACAGAAATCAAAAGAGTACGTGCCTATCTATAATCACTTTAATGAAACAAACAGTAAATAAATACCCTGAATTAATAGTCAAGTGAAAAAAGAAAAAATAATAACACAAATTTTATTTCTTTCGATCGCAATTTTATTACAAGCAAAGAATTTTATTCGAAAGTTTTAGTGTAATATTCAATAGAACATTCTCGAAGCTAATAAATCTCAATTTCTCTCCCAAATAATGTAATAAAGTTTTTACTAGTGAATGAATTCTCATAGTTTCGCCTCCCGGCTTAATATTCCTTGGTTGGATGTAACTTTTTTAATAAAACTCTTGTTAACTCTTGATATGTCACAAAAGAGGGGGTTTCAGTTAAGGGGCAGGCACTTTGTTGTACATACGTCTTAAAAACAAAGTTATTTTAGTAGCATTTAAAGGTGACTTTTCAAAGTGTTGCCAAATTTTAGGAGGTGAATGAGACCATACATCCTTTGCTATAGGGTTGCAATCTGTAATATTTTTTTTTCAATTAAGCTACACCTTTCAAATATTCCTCAATGACTAAATTCTACTAACATTATAAATACAGAAGTTTGTGAGTATAGGATGTATATTCGTTACTTTTTTACTCAAAAACTGCGCGAGGGATTTTGACGACAATTTACAACAGTATACGTCATACATCAGAATAGAACACAGGCTATATTTAATTGTGATATTTTTTGAGATCCGCCATTACCGTGGGTAAAGCCGCAGGGAGCCGCTAGTATCATAAGTATAATCAACATCATCATTATCAGCCAAAGGACGTCCACTGCTGAACATAGGCCTCCCCCACGTTTTTCACTTCACGACCGATCACAAGCGATCTTTGTTCAGTGTGATTCTGCCATATTTACAAGAGTCTGCCCATATTGTCGGTGGACGTCCTATGCTGCGCCTTTGGTCAAAGAGTCTCCAATCTAGAACTTTTCTGTCCCAGTGGTATTATACAATTAGTAAAGTAAAGTTAGCCTATAATTTCCCACTGCTAAGCAAAGTCCTTACCTTAACAATGAGGTAGTTTGAGACATACTCCCCCACGTGGGCTCAGTAAAGGATTGATAAAGGCGTTGTTTTGCATGGCAAGCGACGAACCTTGCTGTCAGATGTTATCAAGTCGCTTAGAAGTCTTTATAACACTGACAGCAAAGCTGAACGACTAATATCAACCGATATTAACCGGACCACCGACTTAACGTTCCTTCCGAAGCACGGAGATGCTCGTGATATACGTCCCTTCAATGGTCGGAACGGTCACCCATCCAAACACGACCGCGCTGTAGATTGCTTAACTTCGGTATGACTACCAAAGCGCTGCTACCACTGCGCTACGAGCACCACAATTATTATGTTATAATCAGTTGCAAATAAAATATTCAGGGCAGTCACAACGGTGTGTTCCATTAAAGAAGAAAATTTAAAAAATGCTCCAAAACATTTCATTGTAAAGGTCGATCTACTGACAGCCCTCCCAAACCGTGTAGTTGCAACTTTTTTATTAAAATGCCTGAACGGGCTTTTGTTGGAATATAGCCCAGTGAATCGAACGAATACCTAGTGATTGTAGAATATTTTGTGATAATTCGGGTTGTTTAAGATAAATAAAAGAAAGGAAAATAATAATTGTGGGATATTGACGTGAAACGAAACGCAAGAGAGAGACAGGCGTGAAACGGAATGCAGCGAGAAAGGAGATGAACGTTTGATTTGAATTTGGATGTGTAATACATAAGGTATCTTTATGTACGTCAGTGTTTGAAGAACGTGGTTATTATGCTGTTTTAAGAGTACTGGATAGGTTTTTGTTAAATTTTATTTTCATTTATTTAGGAAATCAACGGCGATGTAATATAATATTACATTATATTCTTAATGGCTTACGGCTAATTATAGTTTTTTTTTTCACTTTATTTGGGATAGCAAACAATCACACACTGTATCGATTGTACAATAATTGAGGCTTAAGTAATTATAAATAAGTATGTAGTCAACACACTGTCCACATATTAACAAAAACAGATCAAACATAATGTACCAAAAATTTGATTTTCTTAATATTGTATTTTCTTTATGGTGAGAAATAAATGATTATGATTATGATTATGATAACTTATCGGACGCGATGCGCAACAACAGCTAATCAAAAACTTTTCTATATAATGCGTGTAAAGATGTATTTATGTGGTTAATATAGTAGGCACACACATCATAATGCCAGCGACCGCATACAATTCACAATGAGATAAAACAAATTGAAAAATAATCTTACCATCTCCCAAATAAGAATATGAAAGATCTTGGAAAGATTTATCACGAGCACTGGGTACCTAATAATATTACACATTACATAACTAGTTATGAACAGTAAACAATTCTTTAACATGGAAGTTGTCAATAATGATGACGAATTAGGATGAAATATTAAACAACACATCATTATTTTGAAGTGTGTTAGATTTCCATAAGTGTTTATACAATATTAGGTTGAAGTTGGGAAACCAAAAATCTTTGCACTTTTGCACCACAAACAAAGAAAAGGAATAAAAATATAATAAGAAAAATATTTAGATAATATCAATGAGATATCGCTTGCTTCAACTATCCTTATGTCGCTTATCATTATGAATTTGTGTGTGTGTGTGTGTGTCTATTCTATTTTTTCATTCAAGGTTATCCTGTATTTTATCGTTGGTTGTATCAATTAAGAAATAAAGGAGTGCAACACCGATAAGACGAGTTCCCCGTCCCAGCTTTATTTCAACATAAGTGTAAGAGTTGGTAGATAATTGAGTCCACGCTACGCGAAACTTCACTGTCTAATGTCTAAGGATAAGCTCTTTTGCATTTCACATCCTTCAAAGTTATCGTTACCTTTAAAACAGATACTATATTATATGGAGCCTCGGGTAAAAGCAACGGACATTATTCTAGGCATGTTGTAGCTTACTCAAAGATGGGCTATGAAATATGCATCGCCACCTTTGTAAAGCTTGTGATCTACTGCAAGATATAACATTTTCATTTTTTTTTATATTTGAAAACAATTACATACATAGCTCTGATCTCAAAATAAGTAGCCGATGCACTTGTGTTAAGGAAATCAGACACGACGGTGGTACCACAACACCCACACCCGAGACAATATAAAAATTATGATTTCTACATTGACCCGACCGTGAATCGTACCCAGGACCTCGAGGCGGCAACCCCTTGAAACCCAGCGTGCCTAGCCACTGCACCACGGAGGTCGTCAAGATATAAGCCAAGTATGCAGGAAACATTGTACTTATACACATAATTCACAGTAAACAAATAGTAGCGATTATTCGCATACTGTTATTATGTTATTTGTATCTTTCCCTGTCACGAAACCACGGTTCCCGGACCTGTATAACTTAACCATATCTGGAAAAAAATGCGTGAGCACTGTGATTAAATAGATAACGTGACTACTATATATTAGAGAGTATATTAGAATACTGCCCTGTAATTTGGAGACCTCATTATGCCACACATTCACTTAGAATCGAACGGGTTGACATGATATTTGTAGGACATTTCTCGTGGTCAAATGGTAAATCCACATTTACAAGTTTTGGAGATGGATATCATATGAAAAAATTGGCATATTACAAAATGATTTCTTTAGAGAACCGCAGAGATATTATTGACTTGATTTTCACTTCCAAAATTATGAGTGGTGTATTATACTGTTCTGAAATTTTAAGTAAGTTCAAGTGACCGTCCCCATATGTTAGCTTGCTCGCAAGATTACTTCATTGACCAGGCCACACCGAAGAACAGTATTTGACTCAAATTCTCCAATCTCTAGATTAGATTTGTTGAATCAATAGATATATTTTTCGACCCACCTGACAAGTTCCGTCGCACTTTGCGGGACCATTTCTTACAATATTCTAGTAGAATATTAGCTTTAATTTCATTTGTTTATCAAGTGTATCTATGTTATTACATGTTGTATCTGCCTGTTTTTGTTTGTAAATTTTAGTTATTATAGAATTTAAAACATGAGTGATATAAATGTTGGTGAATCAATAAGTAAATCATAAATATAAATTCAAACGATTTTAGCTTTGGATTGGTAAAGCGGCGGCGGAAGGCGGTAGAGTCGTCGATAGAAAATCCTCGATAGTACCTGTATGTACATTAGGGCCGACGCCAGCAGCTTACTTTTATTGCAGCTTCTTCCTCGCTAGCAGTGGACAACAAGCCGTATCGCTAACTCCGGCTAAGTGGTATGTGTCAACATTGTTGAAAATTTTCATGAGTTACCAACGTAATGGAGTACCAAGTTGCTTGTTCGGAGGCCGTAAATAAAAATAATAAGGTACGCCTTATCTTGCCTTAAGGGAAGGCTTCAGCCTTTTGTTTTGGTAACCTTCGTCAAGAGGCAATGGGAAGGTCAAATAAAAATATATCTTTTCGGGAAATTAAATGTAAAGATTTTTGCGTGACTGAAAGTTCAGTATTTTGATTTACTAACGACTTGTTTTAAAATCTATACTAATATTATAAAGCTGAAGAGTTTGTTTGTTTGAACGCGCTAATCTCAGGAACTATACGATATGGACGATTTGAAAAAAATATAGATAAGCTTTTTTTATTAAGGAAAGCTTAAGGCTATAAAACATCACGCTGCTCCAGCTGCAAACAAAATCAAAATTCCACATATTTGGCCAATGCAAAATGACGTTCCACATTTGAATTTATCGTTAGTAAGTACTTATTTATTGATAGGTAAAAAGGCCTTAGTTATATTAAGTAAAACTACTTTTTGTGATAGTTACTTAAATAATGAATTTTCCCACATTTTATTGAACTACCTTACTGGAATTCGTCATGCTAAGTAATTATTCATTAATTCGGTAACAAGGCCCACTTCTTTTTCGACGAGTCCATACATTTATACACTAGCGGTCCCCCGCGGCGACGCCCGCGTAAATTTCGGATTTCCTGTGAAATATTTCAACTTAAAACACATATTTTCATTAGAAGTAAGAGGTCTGAAACCTTAGCGCTTACTGCAAGTGTATGTTTTTCTTAAGCTGCGAGAATTATTTTGATGTGGAGTTATTTTAAAACTGTGATATTTTCTAAGATAATTATTGAAATCAAATGATGTAAAGTGCAATTGTTTAAAATGAAGTGCTCGTGATGATGAATATGTTTATTTTGATAAGAGGTGTTTTGATGTGGACGGGTACTGAAAATAGTACATAATTTTGTATCAAATTTATGAACATAATAAAGTTTGTCGTGATGAAACTATATCAGATAGACAAATGTCTGTCGCGGACTTAATTATAAAAAATTTACAGCGAAACAATCCCGTCAGACATGATTTTGATGTATCTTAAACGGTTTACGCTACGTACGCAACGGAAGCTCTCAAAAGGAATATTTTCCCCCCGTTTTTGCAACATTTTTTATTGTTGCTCTGTTTTTATAAGTCGTATCGTAATGTTTTATAGCTCAAAGCCTTCCTCCATAAAAAGGCTATCCAACATATTTTTGTTTTACTAATCAATCCAGTAGTTTTTGAGATTAGCGCTATCAAACAAACAATCTCTTCGGCTTTATAATATTAGTATAGATTTCATGAATGCGTATGTACGCATTCATGAATTTGAATCCCAAATTTAGGTTTTGGGGGAACATGTAGCGTAGGCACTTAAAGAGACTGGTTTTACTCGTATTACAGTGTTATTTATTCTTGCATGCTCTGAATCAGAATAAAAACCTCTTTTTAATATGGAATAGGCAGATACATACTTAGTATCTTGACTATATTATATTTATAATACGTGTACAATAATATCTTTTAATTATTAACACCTAAAAATTTTTTTTATTGATAAGTATTTTGAGCATTTATTTTCACAAGAATCTAGATAATGTAAAAAATCATGATATAAATAATGCAATACCTATCAGCTCAAAGGTTTTTGCCATTTTGGCATATTTGTATTCCTATATACTCGACTACAGTAGCCAGTCAGAAACGACTAACCGTCTGCGTGGGACATGTTATAGTGCACAAGTATGTACACTCTCAATTCCTCTCACTCTTATAGCCCGATGAGACAGCAAGCTGACACGATCGCAGAGAGATCAGGGCAGCGGGACCAGCGGCTTTACGTGCTTTTCCGAGGCACGGGGGTGAAACACTGCCAACTTCCAAACTCTCACACCAATCAGAACACGTTGGGCTCTTATCACAAACTCAACTCATGATAAACCTACATTTTTTATAATAATATTACTATTGCGACGCAGTGAAATTATAATATTACTAAAAAGAAACCGTTAAATTATGTGAACCAGTCGTCATTGACAATAATCAGTGTAATTATAATTTCACTAGTAAAAATATAGCATTACGCCGTGGCATCACGTTTTAGACAAAATTTCTGCGACCTATCCATCAAAACACGTATTTGACAAAATCCCAGTGACATATCTATCAAAACTTTTAAGTAGGTATTAGTCGTCTAGACTAGTTTATAGTCGAAAATATACTGCATGGCATATAAATCGCGGGATTTGAATAAAACCGAAAGCAAAGCGAATAAAGAGAGTCAATTTCTTTAAGATTTGAATTCGGCTGAAATATGAAATGTAATAAAATAGTTGAAAATAAATGAGACGAGGAGTCCTTCTTTCTCAATAGCATGTCAAGGTAAGCCCGTAGTATTTTATGCAGTTGTAATAAGGGCTAGTTTGCAACAAAAGTGGGTAACCTGTTGTGCTGGCGACTGTACCTGCAGCACTATTTTTGAATCACTCGCGTTGTTATGGCGTGTGATTTTCTTTGATTAATGTGCGATACTCGAATGAAATTCAGTTAAAATCAGCAGTGATGAAATGATTATAACTCTCGTCAATTTCGTTACTACTTGCTGGTGTTCATATCTACCGTGATTTTCGTTG
Organism: Pyrausta purpuralis; assembly: GCA_963924145.1. Taxonomy (NCBI): domain Eukaryota; kingdom Metazoa; phylum Arthropoda; class Insecta; order Lepidoptera; family Crambidae; genus Pyrausta; species Pyrausta purpuralis. Next base: position 6,512,822 of record OZ001665.1, read on the forward strand.
ACTTTAAAATTATTGCAAACGAATATAACTGGGAATATTGACGCGAGTAATTTTAAAATAGAGATCGAAACAAATTAAACAAGCTTGGAGGTTCATTATTTTTTATCGTACATTTTCTTTGAATAAACATGATTGTAGGCGGTTATATTAATTACCTATTAGCTAAATCAATGTACGTAATTGTAACTTATAATATTAGTCTCATTGAGAGCCTGAATAAAAACACTATTTCCTAAATTATCAAAAAGTATGACAATATTATATGTTATAAACCGGCTATTCCAGTAAATATTTCATTATACCTCGAACCACAAAACTATTATTTCCAACTAAGCTGAAGGTTTGAACTATTTCGGTCAGCTACTTTGCCAATAGTTGCATCCATAATATTGTGGTTTATATTTTGGTGATTAAAATATTTTTATCTAAGCTTTATTGCACTGTAAGTTGTAGGTACAATGGGCGGACTTAATGCCTGATGACATTCCCTACCAGTCAATCACCTGTTAATGCAGAGAGTTATCAGTGGAGGAATGATAATAAAAATTGAGAAAAGTGGTACAAAAAATAAAAAGTAAAATGCACTTACATAATCATACATACTAATATTACACAAATATATTATAGGATTCATAAATAAATGACTAACATATATAGAATACACTTAATAAAATATTATTCAACTTTAATATATATTTTCGCAGGTGTTAGCATACCTAAGGGTTTGTACACACGAACAGCAATTTGCTGACTAGGTAACAGTCTACGTTAGCAAGCGGTTGCTGGCTGTCGATAAACCGTCGACATGCTGTAGACGCGTTGGCGGCTGCAGCCGGCAGATGTCGCTGGCTGTGCGCGTGTGCCATTTTGATTGTTGACTGCAGGTAGACCAGGAGCAAGGATACAAAATGAGCACAGGAATTCATTCTTTATTGCTAATTACTGCTATACAAAAAAAAATGAATTTCAAAAAATGGATTCCAATGAAGTACGTTATCATAAATAAATATTGATAAATAGAGCATGGCTTTGGTGTGTTCAGAAGTAAGTTGCGATTTTGATAATAGAAATTAAAAAAATGCAATTGTAGTTTAACATGTTTTAACTATGCCATCTTACGTTCATTATTTTAATCTATTAATATTATGATAAACTGCAACTAAATCCATTCTCAACTAGCAGCTCATTGACAACGGCAGAGGCGACTGCAATAGCCGTTACCTGTCAAATGCTAGCCGTCAGTAAGCCTACACTGACATGTCAACAGCTTGCTGACGCAACAATGGCGTCGACCGTTTTATACAAAAGACAGTTGAAAATAGATTTAGCTGACAGTAAGCTGTCGACACGTCGACACTGACGTGTTGACAACTTTCTGGCTGATCGTTCGTTATTATACAGGAGGCAGTTGAAATATGTTTAGTTAAAGATGGTTATACCATTAATATTTTTAAATATGACTTATTTAATAAACATGTTTCACTTACCAATTGCATTATTTTTTAGTAACAGTTTGATGTTCAAAATTGCTAATTACCTCTGAACACAAAAGCCCATGCTCTATCTTTTACATCATTTTATTAAGATGATGATCCAACTTACAACAAGTTGGAATTCCAAATTACATATTTTTAATAGCACTAATTAGCAATTCAGGATCAGTGTCGGAGCTCATTTTCGTCCTCGCTCCTGCACTTGACTATCAAAATGGCATACGTGGCCAGCCGGCTGCTAACGTTGACTGCAATTATACACGTCGACAGCAAATTGCTGGTCGTGTGTAAGAACCCTTACTCGGCATCCGACATTTATCCAAGTTTACAGGAAACTTATTTTATTGTGTGCGCTATCCGTGGGTGCTCTCTGTTCCATTATCGCCCAAAGAAAAGATTCAGACGTAACCGAGGGAAATCGTGCTCGCCGAAAAAAATTAAACGCTTCGGGTTTTCAGCCCGAGACCTCTTGGTGGCCAGCAATTTACTACTTAATCTGAGAAGGCAAAAGAAGGCGCAACATTCAATGCTATCTTACAATCCGTTCTTCCGATGGCAGATTGTCCGTTGACTTGACGTCAACAAGCCGTCGTCGCGACGTTGATGTGTAGCTGGAAGTTTTGAACACCGTTTGTCGACAGCTGCCATTGACCCTCCAGCAGTCTGTTCTGCATCAGCAGGAAGCCGTTAGCGTCGTTGACTGCCCGCAGTTACACTCATCAAATACTGTTCATGTGAAAGAATTATCATCATCATCATCATCATCATTATCAGCCAAAGGACGTCCACTGCTGAACATAGGCCTCGCCCACGGCTTTCCACAGCGACCGATCACTAGCGGTCTGCATCCAGTTTAATCCCGCGATCTTTATAAGGTCGTCTGTCGATCTTGTTAGTGGACGTCCCACACTGCGTCTCTGGTCGAAGGGTCTCCAATCTAGAACTTTCCTGCCCCAACGGCCATCAGTTCTTCGCGCTATGTGCCCTGCCCATTGCCACTTGAGCTTACTGATTCTCAAGGCTATGTCCGTTACTTTAGTTCTTCTACGTATCTCCTCATTTCTGACTCGATCCCGTAGAGAAACACCCAGCATAGCCCTTTCCATCGCTCGTTGTGTGATTTTGAGCTTCATTATAAGGCCCATAGTAAGAGTAAGAATTATAGTCATACATAAAACAAAACTATTCAAATTCCATTCCTTCATCCGCAATCTTAATTCCATTTGTTCAGCAAAACCTAGATAAATCTATTAGGTCATAAATTCAATATCCACTGATGTCTGCGTCGCAAAGACAGGAACGTGCCGAACGTGGCTGAGAAACTAATAGGGTTGTCACAAAGATAGGAAATAGTTTCAACTGTTTTATTACTGTGGCTTGGATCGCGCCAAAATTGGGAGGTACAATTTTAACTTACATGCCCTTTTGCAACCATTTATAAAAGATGGTTTTTACCCGACTACGGCGAAGCAAAAAGGAGGGTTATGATTTTGACCTGTAGTATGTGGGTATGGATGTTCATCTGTTCCCTCATAACTACTAAACTATTTATCATAATTGGGCAAATGAGGTTTACTGCAGCAAAACAGATTCATGATAATATAAAATCAAATCAAAGAGGCATACAAACAACCACGGCTATCCTTAAAGACTATTTTCTTGTATCGTACTTTTTAGATCGTGATTTAAGTAGTCGAGTTTTAGTTTTATAAACTTTCTTTTTATTGAGATAATAACTATCCTATTGTCTATCATAGTGCAGTTTATTTATATATATCAAAGTTTCTTCTTTGGTATCGGAACATTAAAAGAAACATACTTTACAAACTTTTGAATTTATAGATTTTATAATAATTAGAAAATCAAGCGATGACATAACATTAAGTACCTATTCATTTTATGCAATTCTAGCGTCAGAACTTACTACCATACTCGTACCATTATCAATAAAAACAATTAAAACCCTCTGAAGGAAGTAAAGTAGACGCGTTTAAATTATAATTATGTTAATTCATTCATCCTTTGTAATTAAGAATGTCTAAAATTGTGTTATTGTGTGTGTTCATCTCAACCTTTGTTGTTAATACTCATAATAATTTGCAATCACTAAACAAACATTAATTATCAACGACTTTAAACAAAGTTGCAACTGCAAAAGTAACTCATGCATTACATTGGATACTTCAGTTAAATATTTCAAAAGGTCTTAAACGAAACTCACAGTGCGTTAAAATAGAAATGCTGAGCGTTTACGAGGTAAATCCTTAAAAGGTAAGAAAATCCAGACCTCTTTTGCAACGCGAAACTCGTAGAGCAATGATTCAAGCTGAAGTGACTGCATACAAAATAATGTAAAACAGCTTTTAAGATACATGGGTTTTATTTTATTGCATGCCGTTTTCAAAGGCAGACTTCTCCTTTTGACTACTACGCAAGGGGTCGCGAGGTCTAATCCCACAAGGAGCAAATGTTTGTGTGATGAGTTTAGGCTTAGTTATTTTTTTATTTTTGAAATATAAATCCTGGGATTTCAGAAAATTCGGAAATGCGGAACTCGTCTGTAACATGGTGAGGAAATGACATCCTTAGCATGTAGTTTTTTTATAAAAAGAGAGGTTTCCGGGATAATTTGTTATAAATAGGTTTGGTACTTTAAGTTAACTTTAAGCTCCCCATCAATCAATAAGTATGTTGACTGTAAGTCAAGCAGTAGAAGGTACACACAGTAGTAAACCTGATCTGGTTCTGTAATAAAAACACTAGATGTATCGATTCAAAAAAAACCGGCCAAGTGCGAGTCGGACTCGCGCACTGAGGGTTCCGTGCCAACTTTAACTGAATTAGGGAATCCACTTACTTCTACTAAGCAAAATACCACAATATTTTGTCAACTGCAAATATAACTTTGTTTTTCATAGTGTTTGTATGAAGTACAAAGTTATGTTTGCGGTTGTTGAAAATGTGCTATATCTCTAAAACTACTTGTTCGATCCCGTCCGAATCAATTTTCGTTGAAAGTATTTATTAAGATCTACATTATATATATTTTTCAAAATTTACACTTGCTAGGTTTAGAAGTTAGATGGGGGGGGGGACGCCCATTTTACCCCTTTAAAAGCGTCTAGCTATGAAACGTAAGACTTTAAAAGAAAATGGTTTTAGAAACCTCAATGTCATTTTAAAAGACCTATCTATAGACACCCCACGCGCATAGGTTTGACTAAAAAAATTTTTTTTGTTTTTTTTAAATGACATTATTTTTTATTTATTGTATGAGAATCGGTAAGCGGTTAACAAGATACATCTTACTAACAAATTTCAACAGTGTAATGCTTAAAGTTGCAGAATAAAATGGCTGTGACATACGGACGGACAGACAGACAGACAGACAGATAGACAGACAGACTGGACGAAACTATAAGTGTTCCGTTTTTTGCCATTCGGCTACGGAACCCTAAGAACGGTATGTTTTTGATATTAAAATGCATTTTTTATTAGCCAACATATTAAAATTACTAAATCGGGTTCAGTTATACACCCGTATCGATTCTATAGTGCATTCCATAATAGCCAACACCTCAACTTTGGGTAAATATGCATTCGATTATCCGATCACTAGTGATGAACGAATATTTGTACAGCGCCAGTACATGAGGTTACCCACTTTTGTTGCAAACTAGCCCTTATTACAACTGCATAAGATACCGCAGTGTTAACCTTGACATGCTGTTGGCCGTACCTAAGTCATAGGTGGCAAAAATATGTATTTAATTAATAGTATACGCCCTCTTCTTATTCGTTGTTTGATACTTCGTTACACAAGGAAGAAAGTACCTTACTTCGAAATCAAACAAGTGTTGTGTGGCCCATATTTATATTTAATTATTTATTTACACTTCGGTAAATTATAATTTGGTCATTAACATGCATGGATAAAACCAATACCAAACAAGATTTGATCGTGGGTCCATTAACTAAATGATTAAAAAAATTCTAACTCTCTCTACCAACTTTATGCATCACTGCTGCTTGGCTGATTATCATATCATCATCATAATCAGCCAAAGGACGTCCACTGCTGAACATAGGCCTCCTCCACGGCTTTCCACAGCGACCGATCACTAGCGGTCTGCATCCAGTTTGATCCTGCGATCTTTTTAAGGTCGTCTGTCCATCTTGTTGGTGGACGTCCTACGCTGCGTCTTTGGTCGAAGGGTCTCCAATCTAGAACTTTCCTGCCCCAACGGCCATCAGTTCTTCGCGCTATGTGCCCTGCCCACTGCCACTTAAGCTTACTGATTCTCAAGGCTATGTCCGTTACCTTGGTTCTTCTACGTATCTCTTCGTTTCTGATTCGATCTCGTAGAGAAACACCGAGCATAGCCCGCTCCATCGCTCGTTGTGTAATTTTGAGCTTCATTATAAGGCCCATAGTAAGAGACCACGTTTCGGATCCGTATGTCATCACTGGTAACACACACTGATTGAAGACTTTCGTCTTCAGACACTGAGGTAATTGAGACGAGAAGACGCTCTTGCGCAGTTTCCCGAACGCTGCCCAGCCGAGTTGGATTCGTCGATTGACCTCTTTCTCGAAGTTGGACCTACCCAATTGGATCACTTGTCCCAGGTAGACGTACTCGTCGACAACTTCGACAGTTGAGTTCCCAATGGATACTGGAGTGGGTACAACAAGGGAACTCGACATAATTTTCGTCTTCTCCATGTTCATTTTGAGACCCACTTGTTGGGATACTCGGTCGAGGTCTTCGAGCATAGTGCCTAGATCATCCAGCGTCTTTGCCACAACGACTATATCATCGGCAAACCGAAGGTTTGTTATGTATTCGCCATTGACGGAGATGCCGAATCCTTCCCATTCCAGGAGCTTGAAGGCGTCTTCCAATGCCGCTGTAAACAGTTTCGGAGATATAACATCGCCCTGTCTTACACCTCTTCGCAATGGAATCGCCCTCGTATTCTGTTCCTGTACTCGGACCGACATGGTGGCGTTGTTATATAGACACTTTAACACCTCTATATACCTATAGTCTATGTGACACCGCTGAAGAGACCGAAGCACCGCCCAAGTTTCGATCGAATCAAAGGCCTTCTCATAGTCCACAAAAGCTAAACATAGAGGCATATTATACTCCTCGGACTTCTGTATAATTTGCCTTAGCGTATGAATGTGGTCTATGGTACTGTAGCCTTTTCGGAATCCGGCTTGTTCGGGAGGCTGGAAGTCATCAAACCTACGTGCGAGACGATTCGTGATGACCCTTGAGAACAGCTTGTAGACATGGCTCAGGAGTGAGATGGGTCTATAGTTCTTCAATAAGGTTTTGTCTCCTTTTTTGAAAAACAACACCACCACACTCCTGTTCCATGCCTCAGGCGTGATGCCCTCTAGCAGAACGGAATTAAAGAGTCTCTGAAGGACTTTAAGTACCGGTGTTCCACCCGCTTTCAGGAGCTCTGCTGTGATTCCGTCCTCGCCAGGTGCCTTATTGTTTTTAAGCTGTTTCAGGGCCATCCTAATCTCGTAGAGGCTGATGTCCGGGATGTCTTCAGTGTAGTGTCGGGTCAGGATAGCTCGTGGGTCTCCGGTCGAGCTATCAACGGGTTTGGCTACTGAGGTGTACAACTGTCCATAAAACCTTTCGATCTCCCTCAAAACCTCTGCTTTCGTCGACGCTACACTGCCGTCCTCCGTCTTAAGCTTCGTCAACAGGCTTTGCCCAATAGACATGTCCCTTGCAAACACTTTGGAGCCTTGGTTTCGCTCTATTGTTTCTTTAACACTAGTCGTGTTAAAGGAACGAATGTCATGTCGCAGAGATTTCATTATTCGTCTATTAAGCTGCCTGTAGGTTTGAGCATTAACGGAGGTCTGCAGTGCCATAGATCGACGTTCTGCCATAAGGTCGAGAGGGTGGACCGAGAGTTTTTGAGGTCTATTTTTACGGCCAGGTCTAAAAAACTTAGATCCGACCGTTTGGACAGTTTCCACAAACCCGTTGTTTATTTCGTCCACTGATACGCAATTCTCTAGGCAATCAAAGCGGTTTGACAACTCGAGTTGAAAGCTCTCGGGATTTTGGATATGGGCACGAGTAGGTCGGAGCGTGGACTTCATCAAGCGGGACCTTTCCAATTTAACATTTATATTCAATATGCCTCGGACCATACGGTGATCACTACCGGTTTTTACCCTGTTGATCACGGAGACATCATTGAATAACCGTCTCTTGGTGGTCATGATGAAGTCTATCTCATTTCTCGTCTTGCCATCCGGACTCAGCCAGGTCCATTTCCTTTGAGGCGGCTTCTGGAAGAAAGAGTTCATCGCAAAGAGTCCCTCCTTCTCCAGAAAGTCGGCCAGCCTATTTCCCCTGGCGTTCCTTTGACCATATCCAAAAGGTCCCACTTTCAACTCATCCTCGCCTCGTTTGCCGAGTTTTGCGTTGAAGTCCCCCATAACAACAGTGAAATAGGTTTTGGAAGTGTGTATGGCTCTACTTACGTCCTCATACATTTCCTCCACCTCTTCATCCGGGTGTTTCGAGGTCGGTGCATATACCTGTATGACCTTCAGCGAATACCTTTCGGTTATTCTGAGTATAAGGTATATCACCCTGTTCGACACACTCTCGATGGTTACGATGTTGTTTACGAGGGACCTGTGGACAAGAAACCCAACACCACCTTGGGACTTTTGGTCACCCTCCCGGTAGAAGAGCAGGTTGCCAGACTTCAGAGTTATCGTGTCCTCGCCCTCTCTACGGACTTCTGATAAACCCACAATGTCCCAATGTAACCTGCTCAATTCTTCCTCCAGCTCGAGCAACTTCTCGTCTGTCCTCAGTGTGCACGCGTTATAAGTTACCAGGGCCAGTTGTCGTTGGGGGTGGTAGCGAGATCGCCTCCGGGGATTCTTAGCACCCCCTGCCCCGCCGTTACCGTGACCGCTACCGGAATCAGGAATAGCGGGGCTGCCGGAGACTGGGGGCCTGGTTTTTTTGTGTACTAACATATGAGGGGGGTATTTGCCAGTACTCGCCACGCTTGGCAGGCGGGTTGGCGAGCGCAGAGGCGCAGCCCCTTGCAGCTGTGACGCTGCTGCCCGTCACAGTTCAACATTTTACTGCGCCTTTTGTTGGATGGTTATCCCGCCATCGGTCGGTCGCCAGAGCCTCGTCTGTTGAAACAGGACGCACCGCGTGAAGGTGAGGTTGGCTTGGAGCTTTGGGTCTTGGTTAAGCTCCCTTACGTCCCACCCTCTACGCTTGGCTGATTGGTAGAAGATAATTTATTAAGGCAACTAGGTCCACCATTGTACAACACATAATGTAAATAAATTAATTTTATTTAGGACAACCCTATATTAGTGTACTCGTAAGTTCCAAACACAAAACAGAGTCATTACGATTTGTATTTAGACACTTGAGTTCAAGTTATAAATAATGATTGAAGACATATTTACATTAAATTTAGGTGTTGGCTAAAATGGAATGCACTTTTGAAAAATCCTGGGATTTCTTAGTCGACAAATAAATCTATTACTACTATGTTTGTACTGTGACTGTTACATCTTACAATCAATACGAGTATACTCATAAATTGTAAAGCGACTTTAAAATAGCTTGAAGAACATACACATTTGAATAATATGTAATCCTGCGGGCGTAGTCTGATCCAAAATTTTGGACATTTCGCGTAGACAATTTCAATTTTATGATTTTCTGATTCATCAAATATTATTTTAACTTAGGTAGCTATATTTTTAATAAATATTAAAAAATGTTTGTATTTTTTTAAGCTTTTTTCAAAAATTCTTCTTAATCAATAAATACAGGAAAACACCAATTTTGTCTCAGCATTTTTTGAGCGCCACCTGGTGATTCTACAGGGAACTATGTCGAGACTTTCGACACTGGCGTTCTGTTTTTTTTTAAATAAATATCACATTCTAAAAACGTCGTTTTTTCACCATGTTACAGACTAGTTTTGCATTTCCGAATTTCATAGTTTCCTGGAATTTATATATATTATTTTAATTTAAGAAGCCGTCTCTGCCCTAGCCAAAAGTGAAAATATGCATCTGATTATCCGATCACTGGTTATTAAATATAAAATGTATAATATTATTACAAAATATAGGATAAACTAACTCCGCTATTGCGTCGCGATCCGGACGACCAGCGTGATCATCAAGGTTCCCTGTCAAAAACTAGAAGAAAAAATATATCTGAGGTAGCTGAAGTGAAGTTATAGACAATTTGTTTCTAAAGTTAAAAGCAGATTTATCGTGAAAATGCTGAAAGGCCGAACAAGTTGCCACCAACAACTTAATTTTAAAGCAGTTTGGAGCAGAAAGTCTTAACTTACAACTCTATTTCAAACGGTTATTACATAACTCTGTCACTATGATATTACTATTGCAAAACATATTTATAATCACATGCAAGCGAAACGTATATACTTGCGACGCTTGGCATTGATTGATTAGTGCTTATTTTTGTCAATGGTAAAACAGATCCTTGATTTCGTACGTAAAGAGAGTGCGTATATGGCGCTTACTTCGGATTGTAAATAAACGCCATCGCATTGCAGGAATTTTGCAAGTTACTTATTTAACACCCGATTTACACCAAAGGAATTTAGGTGTGACGGTAGATGTTGACTATATCTTTCTTACGTAATTTACAAAAGTGTTGAACTGAATATCTTGCTTGTAATAGTAGATTGTTACATAAGAGGAGAAAGCGACCCAATGCACTCGAAATGTTTCTGGCGCTCGAACGGAGTGAGAGCGCCAGTAATTCGAGGGTGAAATGGGTGCTTTCACCCGAGTGAACATACTTTTTTTACATTAACTGTGAAAAAAAATTCTGTGTAATTCAGCTGAAGGTGTGATAATGAGGTATTACGTAGTTTGGCGAGATATGGAACCACAAGTTTTTGCACAGCATACAGTTTATTTACTGTCGTTCGTTATATATACAAAACACGTATAGAAAGACTAGTAACGGCACGAAAGAAAACAAAGTACGTGGACGATATCAAATAATCAATTCCTTGTTAAAAAATATCGATCGATATTTTCTTTAAGACTATAATAATAGTGGAAGGACGCAACCTTCACCTTGTCACGGAAACTACCACAGGTTATGTCACATTGCAGATTTTATTTTGTCTCATGAGGTATTACGAAGTTACGTTGAGATAGCGCTTTGAGTGACATCTAAATGTGAGAGTGCCGCCTGCTTACTAAATCTGTGCGCATTACTACAAAAATACTGAAAAAATATATATAAGAAAATAAAAATAAAAAGCGATATTTAACAAAAAAACACAACGAAGCACAAAAATATGGAAAGCTCCTTTGTTTTAATAATATGATGTGACTCAATTGTCTTTGACTCAATGTCTGACCGTAGCAATTAAAACTAAATTACTTTTCACCCTAGGGGTGAAGTAATTTGGAAGTAAGTGGAAGCTATTTTGCACCCGGCTTTCTACATATAAAAGTCTCAATTTACCAAACAGCAGAGATGAAAAATGATTTATTAATAAATATGTAATAAATTTGCGCCAGACAACACACCAATTATTTGGTTTCGGAGTAAGGCATTTAATTTTACTAAACTCAGTACTTCTTCACAATAGTGCCGTAACAAAACTCGCGCTCAGTTTTCACAGGCCATTGTTCAAATATCTTATTCTGCCCACGTCACGAAACGATCTCTAAGTTGGAGAACACTCAGTATTATTCTGCTTGTAGTTTTCAACTCTTCACAATGGAGTCAGTGGGAGCGCTTTCACTGTTGAAATTCTAATATTTTCTGTGTGGGTAACAGGCGTTATGTTTGTAACGTGTTTTGTAGTTGGTTTTATTATTGCAGTTTGGTATAAACATGAACAAATATCGGTTGAGTGATAACGTCATCATAATCATCTTTATTTTTTGCCAAAAGACGTCCACTGCTGAATAGTAGACCTTCCCAACGGCTTGTCACAGCGACCGATCACAAGCGATTAGTTATAGACAAGGTCGTCTGTCCTTCTTGTCGGTGGACGTCCTACGCTGCGTCTTTGGTCGAAAGATTCCAATCTCGAACTTTTCTGCTCTAACGGCCATCAGGAGTTTTATTTTGTACTCACTCGCTTGGATAAGGCGTGTGATTTTCGTTCGAAAACGAACTAAAAAAATAACGCAAATTTTGTTTCATTTTCGTTTATTGATGGGTAACGTTTAATGCGCAAGACCTAAAATAGATTGATTTGAAAAACAAGCAGAACCAATAGAATCACTTTTTAATTTAAGCCCTAGTTCGTTGCGCTTCGCGATATACTCAGAGGAAAAAAGTGAAAACTAACTAATTTGCATCAATATTGACTTAAATAGGCTCACTCACGCGCAGTCATGAAATAACGTGAGCTAGAGCTTAAAATATCAATTTGTTTTTTTGTCTCTACGGTGTCAAAGAAACTGACAGCAACTGAGAATAAGATTGATTCAGGGCTAATCTAGCTTTTTTTATATAAATGTTTAGGCATTTGATCACTATCGCACCCTGGTTGTATGTGATAATCGAGGATGGATCGTATCATGTTTTATAAGTAGCCCTAATATTTGATTAGTTGAGATAGCCCTTTGGCATAAAGTTCTGCCAAACTTCAGCCAGCTGTAGCATAGCACCTTGCAGTGCAATAGTTTTAATAAATACATATTTTTTATTACTTTGTTCACTAAAAACACATTAAAAATTTAAACAAGCTATAAGAGCATTATTGTGAAAATAGAAGTTAACGACGTACTGGTAAAAATAACAGTTTTTTTTGCTAACAAAGAACATAATTGCTGATAAAATAGAACAGCAAATGTGAGTAGTTTGTTCCAATTAAAATTGTTTCAAGGCAACCACGTAAAATGTTGTGTCACAAATAAATAAACCATTGATTGATGGCGCCGTCTTATTTCACTATAACTTTAACTCTGACTCATGAAATTCCATATGGTTGAAATGAGTAAGTTTATTGTGGGCCCCACCGCCTATCTTTTTCTATATCTTTTAGACAACATATCCTTATCAGTGCTGATCCAAAGCTGCTCGTACCTCTCATCGTCTCAGTGTGAAGTGACACCCTTATTATGTGTCATATGTGCAAGCGTTTCTTTAAAAGTGGAAAGGCGGCATGATGGCTTGTGATATTAATTGATTAATAGTCATTTTTCCATAGATAACAACCGGGACCACACGGGACCGGAAGTGATTGTAAAATGATAATTAATTTTGACAATACTAAACGCCTATATATTGAGCGAGATTTCGAATGATTTTTAATTAATTTTTCGAATTAAAATCACATGCCATACAAAAGCGAGTGTTTCAAAAATAGGCTACCTGATGGTATAGAACACTTATTATCTATGCTCACAAATCGATATGACACCTATGAATAAAAAGATAGATCCATGAATTCCTTTGAAGATGAAGTAGCAAAAAATGCTCCAAAATATTCCATTACTTGTGTAAATGAGATGAATACGTGTTTCATTTTATTTGCGATTTATCCATAAAACAATTTCTTAGAATAGATTTCGATGTGTTTCACTAAAGTTATATAATATCCACAAACACACGCCCACACGAGCATAAGCTTACCACTAAAATAGAGTTCTTAAGTAGGTAGTGCTGACCATTAATTTTGTAGATGTATCGATTATTTTAAATCTATGGACGAACGTTTTGCATAATATTCTTGAAAAAGTCAACAACCTAATTATGATTGCATATAAAATGTCATGAAGTTTTATTAAATATATGCATACCGTATATGTTAATTAGTCCCTTGCTTATATATACTATTTTTTCATCTATTTCATATTAGTATGTATGTTTATGCTACTGCATTTTAAAATATATATTTTGGTCCCTTTCAGCACTTTTAAATATTGTGCCACTAATTAGTCGGTTGACTGGTAGATAATGCATGAAAAATAAGGCATAGACAAGATAAGGCAAGAATAAGACATGAAGTCCGTCAATTTTACAACTTACAATATGCAATAAATTTGAAATAAAATAAATATTTATAATTAAGTCTCATTTTTAAATATTCATTATGTCGGAAAATAACGAGCTATCTTATAACAATACTTTATCCTTTTAATAAGCCCATATTAGTACACGTTGTCAGATTAGACCTATCACTGTCACTGCGAGTGAGAAAACTGTGCAAAACTGTACTGTATTGACACAAAATGTATGAAAGCGGTCACCCAAACACAGCTATTAAAACCCTATGTAAATTAATAAGAATTATAAATTAAACTTGGTCTTAAATATTATATTTTAACTAACATTTATTTTTTGTGACTATAGAAAACACCCAATGGTCACACTCACTTGTTAACTCTTTGTCTTAATTATGTCGATAAAATTTTATCGACGCGTCCCAAGCACTACGTCTTAATGGTTTAGGAAAGTTTAAATAGCGATTAATCATCGATATCCTCTTTTACATTGTTTATACATCACTTTCGTCACCACCGATCTAATCGAACGTTCGTAGAATTGCCTTGAGTAAACACACATTACAATTGGAGCGAAAATAGCGTGTTTTTTATTTTAGATTGGTTTTATTTCTTAGATAAAAGTATACCTAGTAGTATAAAGAATTCAGAAAAAAACTAAAGTCTTAAAAATTAAATAAAAACAGTAATGTTTCAGGTAAATAAAATAATTATTTTAATTAAGATTTACCATAAATTCTGGAAAAAGCCCTGTGATGTCCAAAATAAACTTTTTCGTAATTTAAAAATAGTGTTGTTCCTTAGTAATTGACCAATTTATTTTTTATTCAATCGTTGCATTTAAATGAGGTAGAATAATTAAATATGTAGTTTTAATTTGTGATGCGCAAAAGTTAATTAGCATGAGAAAAAACAGGCTAAATAAGGCTAAACGAAGAAAGATATCCCATCTTTCTTCGTTTAGCCTGTTTTAGCCTTAGCCTGTTTCATGTTGCAAGAAATCAATATAAAATTTTATTCCAATTAGGTTACTTATTCACGATAAGTCGTGAATCTTTTTGATTTGTTGAAGGTTTTGAGTCCTCCTAATTGGAATTACGTTATTTTTTGTTGATTTCTTGCGGGAATTTGTAAAATAAGGACAATAAGCCTATTGGAGCGAAGCGTTTTGTGAGAGCTATACGTCCTTTGCCTGTTTATGTCATCATGAAATTACCCTATTTTGAATCGCCCGTAGATTCTTGTTATTGCGTAATTTTAAAACCTTAGAATATCGCCTACTTTTTTAAATTTGGTATAAAAAAGCATGATCTAGATTAAATTGAAAAAATGTATACTGCCAAAAAAATGTAGTCATTACCCAGGCACAGGGAATACGGTTTCCCACATTTATTTTTAGGGTTATCAGTATTTTTTCAAGAATCTGATGATGAGAAATCATACAGGGTATTATGTACTTAAAATCTAAATCCATATGCAACACTAAATTTCAACAGTTCTCTGCGGCCTGCTTCAGGGGTTAATATTTCACTATTTTTATGCACTTGTTCGTTATAAGTTGTCTTAATAAATTCACGTACCTTACGTTATTTTACAGCAGATTTAATAGTACTGTCTTAGGTACCTACTTTACCGAAAGATACCAATTCTGATACCTCAACGCAGCAAATTTATTTGGAAGTCCCAAAACTTCACCTTCTCTGATGTCCGAAGTTTGGAACAAAACTCATCGAAACATCCATCAGTTTTTAACACAACCTTTTGTTACTCCGATGGCAAAGTTGAGGTCAAAGTTATAACATAAATTAATACCAAAGAACTTCTTTATCAATAACGATTATGAATTTTCACTCGATTTCGACTTGTTTTTAACTCAAACATTTGCAGAGTAACCTTTGTTAAATCTTATATCAGTGATGTCTATTTTAATGAAACGTAAAATGTAACTCTAAAATTCTCCTAAGGTACCTATATAAAAAAACGAACATGACTTAATAACCTTATGGAGTTTTTGTGGAGGCCTACATATTATATCATTTACACACAAATTTTACAACCATACCTACAGTTCTGTAAGATAATTTAATCAACAATAAAAATATTCCAAAAATATAGACCTCATATAAACTCGAATGATATCCACAAAAAACCGTACCGAAAACGCATAAATAATTCCGCCATATTTTTCCGTGAAACAAGGAAACAGAACTGGCAACATTGCAATATTCATAAAATCTAACGCTCCGCAAATGGCAGCTATTTTATCAGGGTTGGGTTTTACGCCTTGTGGTGTAATTATATGCCCTAAATAAGGAGTTTCGTGCTTCAAAAATTCTGACTTGTCCATTTGGACTTTGAAATTTGAGTCTCGAAGCCGATTAAATACTTTACGCAGATTTATCATGTGTTCTTGTAGAGATGTCGAAAATACTAGAATATCATCTAGGTACACTACGCAGATGACGTTTTGTAAGCCTCTAAGCACGTTATCCATGACGCGCTGGAACGTAGATGGACTATTTTTGAGGCCCATAGGCATTCTCAAAAATTCAAAGTGGCCTTGTCCGTCTGCAACGCTAAATCCTGTTTTGTGAATGTCATTAGGATCCATTTCTACCTGATAAAAGCCACTTGCCAAATCTAGGGTAGTAAAATATTGGCATTTTCCTAGCTTGTCTAGTATGTCTGTCAAGTTGGGGATAGGGTATTTATCATCTACAGTTTTTTCGTTGAGTTTCCTAAAGTCGACGACTAATCTCCATTTAACTTTGCCTGAGGCATCTGCTTTTTTAGGTACTATCCAAATAGGCGCACTCCAGGCGGAGGTGGAGGGTCGTATGATTCCCTGATCAAGCATTTTTTTAATTTGCGATTGGACTTCTTGTCTGTGCACGAAAGGGTATCTATAAGTTTTACAGTGAACGGGAATTTCATCGGTAGTTGTAATTCGATGCTTAATTTTGTTCGTAAATGTCAAGGGTTCGTCTTCAATATAAAATATGTCGGAATATTCTTTACATAATGCAAGTAAATTGGCTTTCTCCTCAGCGTTCATGTGATCTGTTCGCAGCCGCGATAAAACTTCTCGGAATCGCGTGGCGTCATGAGTCATACAGTCTGTCGTATTAGGTAAGTCTGTCTGTTCGTTAAATATGTGCACCTGCAAAGGCTGTGATAAAGCAAAAATGATGTCATTACGAGATGGATTTAAAATTTCTATATAGGCTTGACCGTTTTCAGCCGATGAAAAACAGTCTGTAATGTTGCAGCCGCATAAAGTTTGAGATTCTACGGTAATTTCTCCTTCCGAAATACTAGTTGGGATTTTGACAACCTTAGTTGATTGTGCAGGGATGACAGTCTCAAATAAGTTGGTACTTCCAGTTCTGTACATAAGTATCGGATTTTCTGCGAATTGCGTCTTTAAAACGCGAGAACCTAGGTCAATTTTGGATTGCCATCTTTCTAAGAGATCGAGACCTATCAAACCATCAAAGTATTCGTGGAATCTGTAAACAAAAAGTTTTATAGGATTTGGATCATTAAATTCGGAAAAGCATGGTACAGTGATTGAATAGTTATTACTTGTCGCTGCATGGATATTCACTACAACGAAAGGATCATAATTCAATTCATACTGCGAAAAAAAATATTCTACAGCTTCTGGGCTTATAAATGATTTGTTCGCTCCGGTATCTATGAGTAGTTTGAGTGGAGGCTCTTGTATTTAAATAAATGGCAATTGTCTTTTATCTTGAAGGTGTAACTCTATTCTGGAGACGTTTGATCCGGAGTCGAAGAAAAATTTGCTTGGTCATCATAGTTAGTTGTTTCAGTAATTTCTTCAGTCTCATAGAAGTTTTCAGGCTCTGTCACGTATGGCTGCTGTTCATAGTCTATGTCAGGGTAGTAAAAGGTTTCAGGCTTTAAAGATTCATTTACATTAATTTGTGGGCGTGTATTCTGTTGCGTGGGCGGCAAAACGCGAGCAACTGGGTGAGATACGCCGCTCATAGGTACGGGGTTGGTATTGTGATTTCCCGGGTAATTTACACTAGGGGGTATTCTAAAGCCTGTGGACATATTTGAGCGAGGCAAGGCTCTCATCATTTGTTGAGTCCTTGACGGTCCCTGCTGGTGCATGAAATTTTGAGTCGCGATAGGCCTAAAGTCGTTATTAGGAAATTTATTACCTTGTTGCATTGACGGGTAATTAAATGGTCTTAATTGATGCATCGGCGCTACGGTATTATATTGTTTCGATTGCATCACTGAGTCATTAAATCGAAAAGGTGAGTAATTGAACTGAGCATTGGGTTTCCTAGAATTTGACGGAGTCGCGGTTTTACGTTGTAGATAAAGAACGTTGAGTTCTTCTTGGGCAAACTCTAAGGCTTTTTCTAATGATTCAGGCCGCATGCACCTGACGCGTGAGCCTAGAGGCTCGGCTAGGCCTCTGGTGTAAGTCTGGAGAGCTAACTTTTTATAAAGGTCGCGTTTGGCCTCAACCGTGGTCTTAATAGTTTCATGTAACTCTACGTAGGTCATAATTACGCTTAATAAATTTTGAACACGTTCATAAAATATTTGCGGTGTATCGGAACCTTGTGATAACATAGACATATCAGTGTATAGCGCGGACTCATCTCTATGATCTGAAAAGCTGTTGATAAGAGCATTTCTAATGCCGTTCCAGTCCTGAGGAATACCGTTAGTAGCTAAAGTTCTAGCGGCATGCCCGGTTATTTTATTTAAAATGCCATTTAACAAGGCAGAGTTATTTAATTCATTCCCCGGGGCTGGATTTGCATAAGTTATAACAAGCTGGTCACAAATGTTTAAAAATCTGATTAAAACATTCGAATTTCCATCAAACTCAGGTACTAATCTTAACGATTTCCATATTCTGTCTGTCATATCATTTGACGCTGCAACGGCCTATTGTTCATGCGCCATTTCTTCTTCTATGCTTTCTAAACTAGATAAATCAATTTCGCGATGAAATCTGTACTCTCTAGAACTAGGTCGGGTACTGCGCCGCAGATTCGGCCCAATATCTCTATCTCTCCTCGGAAAGAAAATTTTGATAACTTATCTAAACTGTTTTATCTAAAAAAAACTAACTAACTTAAACACTTGCCCTACGGGAGACAGGAAAGGGGCCGCTGGCAACCAATAGGAAAGCGTAACTTAAATATCTATAACTCACAGGAGCAGGATTCTTAGCATACTGGTAGCGGTGATGTTCCGTCGATTTTTAGACTGGCGCCGCCGTTGTTTGAAGCTGATTCTTCTTCTCCGTCCGACGACTGCTTCGCGTAGGTTTGAAGGGATAGTCGACGCGTCGACGAAACGACTATCAGGCGGATCGAGGTTTGATAACGCGCACTGACTCGACTATCCTACCGACTGCGCCAATTACGGAATTGAGCCGTCGGGTAGGATTTTTAAAAACTAGACTTTTGATTATATATGTATTTATTGTAGATTTTTACAATAGTATAACTTAACTAGGCGATCACGATGATCAAATCTTAACTAACGTCCTGACGCTTCCGCGATCGAAGCTAAAAGGCACCGAAAAACTGTCCGAAGGTTTCACACTCGCGAAAACTGTCCACTAAGCACATTCCTGTAATTATTGCTCAATCGAGCCACCTGCACTTGGAAAACGTGTGACGTAGGTATGACGTAGGCGTGACGTAGACGAGGCTTCGGCTCGTAACACACTAATCTCACTGATGATGTACGTGAGGGACGGCCTTCTACGGCGACGACTGAAAATAACATCTGTGTTGTGCGGCGTATGATAGAGACTGACAAAAGAGTGACCTATCAGCAGATTCGGACAAGCTTAGGCATCGGTATGAGTCAAGTGCACAAAATCCTCCACGAACATTTAGCGGTCAGGAAGCTTTGCGCCCGGTGGATACCTCATAATTTGACTAAGGCTCAAAAACTCCATCGTGTGGATTGGTGCCGTAAAATTATTGAAAGATTTAACGGAGGTGACTCAAATGCTGTGTTCGACATACTAACAGGTGACGAAAGCTGGATTTACTGTTATGATCCTGAAACCAAAAGACAATCTGCTCAGTGGGTGTTTCCTTTCGAGGAGTTGCCAACTAAAGTGAAGAGAGATCGAAGTGCGGGAAAAAAAATGGTGGCCTCGTTCTTTGGAAGGATAGGTCATTTCGCAACAATTGTGTTAGAGGATCAAAAAACAGTTTCTGCAGAATGGTACACTACCAATTGTTTGCCACTTGTCTTGGAAAAAGTTCGAGAGAAACGACCTCGCAGTAGGATCCTCCTTCACCACGACAACGCCTCGTCGCACACCGCCAAGCGAACGATCGACTATTTGGCGACATCAAACGTTGAATTACTGGGTCACCCGCCGTATAGCCCCGACCTCGCGCCTTGTGATTTTTATTTATTTCCAAAAATTAAAGAAAAACTTAAAGGAAAGCGGTTTATGAATGCTGAAGAAGCGGTGGCTGCGTATCGCGATGCCATTGAAGAGACCCCTAAGGACGAGTGGGCAAAGTGCTTTTCCCAGTGGTTCCATCGCATGCAGCGGTGTATTGACGTCAATGGACAATATTTTGAAAAGATATAATAAAACTAATAACTGGCTAATGTAATCAGTTTTTGATTTTCTAAGAACTTTCAGTTTGACCCTCGTACATATTTCCATATGTTTCCATGCCGACAACACTTGACAATTAATTATTTTTGTATGTTATCTCGTACGTTATCTTTGTACCTACCTGATGTTTCCAAATTTACGAAGAAACCTTAACAATATGGATATTAATTCATACAGAAAAGTGTGCCTATTGGCTGTTTCCACTATCACTAATATTTTAAAGATGTAAATGGTGCTCTTTCACAAGTGCTTCTTTGGGTTACCGTTGCAAATTTACTTCACAATGCAATAGGGAATCCTCTGTGTTTAAAGGGTTAACACGAAATATAAATAAATGAATAAAATTTACAATGCCCTATGTCAGACAAGCCCCAGAACAGATCATGGTAACAGATCGCCACTAGCTAGATACTAGTTCTATACAAATCTCAAAGTTTTTAGAAATTTTCCTTAGATAATAAGCTTTAATGGGGTGCACATATAAATACCTTGTCAGTGAAACTAAGTTTGGCTGCCTATGCAGTAAGAGCCTTTTTACTCACTAAAGAGACTCATAATAGTCCATTTTTTCATTGAGTAAGTAATCACTACGTTCATTTTATTTATGATAATTGATGAGTCATTTTTTGATACGAAAATGTAACAAAATGTTGATTTTATTGCCAAAATAAGACTCATTAGTCGTCAAGCTTAATGATCAGCACCGGCCTATACGTACATGATATGGGATATTTCCAAATATAAAAAGAAACATTCTGACCCTCCCTCCGTTCATTATCGTCATTAAAGGTGACTGATTTGTAAGGAACATCTGAGATTTTATATACACCGTGAAATTTTAGAGCTTGTTTTTCCGCAGTAAAATTATTTTGTCTCAGTAGTACAATAGATTTGTGAAGTTTTTTTTTATTGAAATCATAACATGGTAGTTTGACGACCATTTTTAACGGGCTTGGGACCGTCGTAAATACATTTATATTACCTTAACTTATACGAACATAAAAAAACAATATTATTTTCTTAATCATAACTCATTAAATTATCGTTACTTGGGTTGTAAAGTATTTATTTCGAGTTTACAATTATTGATTTTTTGATTTGAGATAAAAAAAAAAATTCAAAAAGGAACTCGCATTATTCGATAGTACGAGTACTACTAAAGGTAAATCGTCTTGCTGCGGGAAAACAAAAACTAAAATGTCATGGTGTACAACATATTATATGCTTTCGACCCTTTAGAAAAAGTTCTAAGAGAACACTGCAAATTCATCAATGTACTCTTAATATTACTTAACTACTTATTTTAGCTCCAGCTTTAAAAATCATATTCAATCTAACTTATTTCATCATTAAAATTAATAGGTCAATTTATTAGCTCTCATATGGTCGCTTTTAATATTATAACTTACCTTAAAGGCATGAATAATATAAAATAAGTGTTTAAATCCCTTCATCACCTCGCTGGAGTGACATAATAATTTAACTAGTTACCCAAAAAATAAATACGGTAGCGCTTCAGCCAACTACGTTATAAAAAGTTAAAAAAAAAACACCTTTTGGCGGCGTCCCAACTAGCTACGACTTTCATGATGTTTGGTGTCGGACGGAACGCTCCAAATTTTTAATCCCGTCGCGAGCTTTATTTGAAACTGGCAACACCATTTGTTTTTTTTTTATTAGGTCTTTTCAAAGAGGACATAATCACTGCACTGGCTGGCATACAGAAAAAAGAGCAAGTTTTTTATTCGTGAGTTTGTTGTTCTGACTTTCGTAACTGGTCGCTGTGGAAAACAGTTGGGGAGGCCTATGTTCACTAGTGGAAGTCCTTTGCCAGTTAATAATGATGACGATGAATAACTTCATAGTATAAAACAAAGTCGCTTCTCGCTGTCTGAATGTATGCTTAAATCTTTAAAACTACGCATCGGATTTTGATGCGTTTTTTTAAATTGATGGATTGATTTAAGAGGATGGTTTATATGTGTGCAATTTATGTGTTTATTACTATTCATTTTTACTCTGCAATGTGCTGTCCTACAATTTTTAAATGAAATTTTCAGTTTTTATTTGCATTATATTTTCTTTACCCATAGAATCATTTAAAATATAAAAATAGAGGTTTACAAAAAAATTAAAGAAACGCTTGTTTTATCTTAAAATTTTACGTATGTACCTATTTAAAAATTGGCTCATATTAGGACAGCGCATAGTAGGGTGAAAATTATTGTTAATAAACTCTACTACCCGCCTTAAAGACTAACATTTTTTACACAATAGTACTTACCTAGTAGGTCAGAAAAATGTCAGGAAACATTAATTTAGATTGATTTTTATCTAAAAATAGCTAACTAGCCATACAGCATCGCTACATAAAACCATTTATAGACTAGACAATAAGGTTTTATGTCTGAAGAAATGGTTTTCCAACTGAGCTCATAGAAAACGAGCAATCGTCAATTTCGAACGAGACAAATTGATATTAATAAAATATACGACGCATACTGTGGGGAGCTCAGCAAATAATAGTTTACTGAAAAAAACATATAACAAATGACTATTATCTTATAATGCAGCTGACATATGGCAGCGTTAATTTGTTATAAATTAAATAAATAAAATAGAAATTAGTTCAGATATAGCATCCATAGATTGTTAGTAACAGTCAGTAGCAATTTTTCTTATAAACTAAGTTAGTAGTGTTAGTGTAGGTACAGATAAAATTGATTATTTTATTTGGCCTGTCATTAACTTTATCCAATGGTTTTGGATAGGACAGTAAGGACGTGCAGTAATTGTCCTCAGAATGCTGTTGCTGCTAGCCCTCATGCGACGCAGTAGGGACGAGGCCTTTTTACGCATAATCGCATGGAATCCGTCAGTCCGTGCGTCCGCGAACATTCCCGACGCACTGCAGAACCGCGGAAGCCTCAGCAGCATTCTTGTTATACTGCACGCGTATATATTAGGTTATCTTTTTTATTTTCTATAACAACTTTCAATATTATTTTGTTTAAAAAAAATGGAGAAGTATTTCTTTAGCTCCCTGTGTTGTTGTTGTATTGATAAAAAATCAAAAAGCTAGCGATTTACACATAAAACACCACAAAAAAAGCAATAAAACACACCTAAACTTTTACAAAAACATCCTGTCAAACTCACTGCCTCATGTAGGGACAATTAATACGGCCAGCTATGACGCGCAGGATGCTATTGGAATTCCCACGGGGACGGCTCAGCATCGAGGCTGCTCTCTTCTGAATGATAGCATGAAAGCCATCAATATGGGGTTGGCGAACATACCCTATGCACAGCAGTACCGTGGCAGCCCCAATAGCACCTTAAATGTGTTGTTGTATTGCACACGCAAGGCGTTTCTTTTCAGTTTACAATTACCACAAACCATCTCAGTAACGATGACATCAGGGTCTGGGTGTTGTGATACCTCCGTTGTGACTGATTTCCATAGCACAAGTGCATTGGCTACTTACTTTGGGATCAGAGCTATGTATATGATTGGTGTTTAAAAAAAACAACCTCTTACTTACCCAAAAGAGCAAACTTCTTAAGTAGTAGTGCTCTTAAAGGAATTATTCAAAACGTGAACCGCGTACAAAAAGTAACATAACCGTAACAAATCTTTAAAAAAGGTAACATTCTTTTGTAGTTATTTATATAGTAGGTATATAAGTATTTTGTAGGTATATGATTATGTAGGTACTTGAATTTCGATTGACAACCACCCCCTTTAATTTGGCTCTTACTTTTTTTACATCCTGAACGTATTTTTTAATTTTTTTGCTTTTGAACCGTTGACTTTTTTTTTCTAGGCTAACATTTTTCGGTATAACCTACTTCCTTTGCTGTCGCTTCACGCGTCCGCCGCGTGAACGCAGCGTGACGCCAGCAAATTGTATTGAAGCCTAACTACCGCTATCAATGTTCACTAAACTAACACGATCCGTTTATTAGTTTCTGTACGTAACTAGATACTGTCAACTCAGAGATTATAGTTTGTAGATGACGTTTTTGTGAACGGTACGTGCGTATGTTTGGGTAGAACACATTAGTTTTAGTGGGAGGTAACTCTTACTCACCTTAAGAAAAGAATTAAATAATATTGATATGCTTTCCATGACAGAGCTACCTTACTATAACTTAATATCTATGTTACAGAAAATGTATGATATCCGTCATTGTATACAAATCCTCGGAATTGTATATACTTCCTACAATCACTAGAAAAGGTGTGATGTATACTATATGAGACATTTCCTAGGATATGTACATGAACATCATCATTCTCTTGCCCTGTTCCTAGTTTATCTGGGGTCGGCGCATTTTTTTTTCTCTTCCACACTATTCTATCGTCTGTCATTAAATCATCCACATGATCAAAATAAAAATAAAAAATCCCACGTCTTTAATAATAAAATTCGTAATCGAAAAAACAATCAAGTATAACTCTCTAATCCTCCAACTAAAATGCTAGATCACTGTTTTGAACTTAGTTTTTAAATCGGATCATAAATAAAAACTTCTTAGTTTCAAAATTTCACAAATATGGACCTTTAATAGTTGTTTGCTATTTAACCATTACTTAATGAAAAAGTGAGGTTATGTTCTAAAGACACAAATAGCATCGTCAGTTATAAAGCTACAGTTAATTGAAATTATCATAGAAGACCGAAAAAGCAGTTAATATACTTAGGTAGGTACTTCTGCTAATGTCCCTTATACACCGATCTACAAAGAACAATTTTTTTTTTCATATACTCGTATTTTGTATCCAAAGCTACCCCATTATTTTCCTTCTCGAAGATTTTGTCCACATAAAATAAATCTGAAACCCTTTGTGAGGAAGCATTTAGGTATTTTCGCTATACAAATCATTTCTATAACGTCAAGGCCCGCGTTATTTATGCTCGAGGCTTTTAGATTATTAATATTTTATCTGCTTTGAGTAGATTTTAACTGACTTCAAAAAAGAGGTTATCAATTGGAAGATTTTTTTGTATGTAAAGGACTGATTTAAAAATAAAAACATTTATTTATTTTGTGGTGTTACCATTTTGATGAGCTGAGCTGTTAGTAGAACTCCTTAACGTTCAGAGTTCTGTGTCGTTGTGTCTGATTTCCATAACACAAGTGCAATTAGCTACTTACTTTGGGATCAGAGCAATGCATGTGATTGGTGTCCAATATTTATATTATGATTTCAGATTTTATGTAATGTACTTTGTAGCTTATTAAAGAACGAGTCTAAAGATGCAATACCATATTTCGTTTAGACTAACATTTACCTTATCCGGATAAATACTTTTTTAGAGTTGCATTTAACCAAGAACCTTACAAGACCTTGCCATGTCTTTATCATCTGTTTCTATAGAACCTCATTTCCATGTGTTTAAACTCTCATCAAATACTGAATGCGTCTTTCCTTTTATCCGTAGGCTTTTTTCGTGCGGCTTTCGGGCAGGTAACGACTTTAAAATTGATGACAGAGAAATTTCTTCCTGCGCTGATGTGAGAAAGGGGAAAATTGTTTCGTGTAGATTGAAAGTGCGCTTTTGTTAAAGCGTTGCTTATTTTCTTAACAGTTTCACTTCATTTTTCGTTATATCTTGTTACTTTAGCCTAATTAAAGTTAAGCTCCTGTGAACAATTTACGGTAACTATAACTTAAGTCCATTTTCCTTTGTATTTCGTTTGTTGATACCATCTTTTTACAACTTTTAAAGTACATAAAATAAAATAACTATTTAATTTAAAAAGGTCTACATCTAAGGTAGACTTGCGTTATGATTTAACTCAGGATTACGCTAATCCTGGATTAAATCTTTGTTCTGTCGCTGTCAACGTCAAATAAACTGAACGAGACAGAATGATGATTTAATTCAGGCTTCGTGTAATCTTAGGTTAAATCATTATGCGCAAGTGGGCCTAGGGTGGACTTGCGGATGAAGATTTAATTCTGAATTAAATAATCTGGGAATGTCAAGTTTGTTTACAATATTGAAATAGCAAATAAGAACAGATTTTATATATCCATGCTTTAACGAACGAAATATGACTGCAGATGAGTATTTGACGTTTCCACGTATGATGGAAGTAGACCCATCAAAATTATTCTATTTGTGCAACACAGGTATACGTGGTGTTTTATATATTTTGTGATATACGGAAAGGAGTGAGGATAGTACTTACACACCATGTATACAAGAAAAAAATCTATACTGATGATATTAAGCTAGTTAGTTTCTTTGTTTGTTTGTTCGAACGCGCTAATCTCAGGAACTACTGGAGCGATTTATTTTTGTGTTGTATAGCGTATTTATCGAGGAAGGCTTTAGGTTATAGTACATCAAGCTGCGACGGGATGGGAGGAAGCAAACTCAAAACGCAATACTAAGTTTGCTCAAGTAAACTAACTAAACTACTTAACTCAGTGAGCTGTTTTGCTAAGTCGCAACATGAACTTTGACGCGGACGAAGTCGCGGAGGACCGCTAGTATATTAATAAAATTTGGATATGAGCTATGTCGTACCAAAGGTCAAGGAAACTAACGTAGCCGGACGCTACAAAGTGCAAATCTCTTACCGCTGGGCCACTAAGGGCCAGGCAGTTAAAGTTATGTATTGGCAGAAATATTACCGTTACCATGAGTTTTATGCGATAGTGCCGACGGTTTTACTTGCTTGCGATTACGTATTTTTTGTATGGAAGATGTTAGTTCTGTCAGTGACCGCTAGAGGCGCTGTGCTAATTTCCATAGACGTCGTCGCTAGCGAGTATAACCGTCGCCGCTATCGAGTAAATTCATGTTAACGGAACAGATTAAGTTACGGCCTCGCGTTTATAACAGTCATACGCGGGTAGACGAAATGGAAAACAATTGAGAAAAACTCCACTTAAACTGTTTACCTAAAAGAAAAACTTAACTGGGCTTTGTAGCTTTATTGGTAGCACAACCATGCGTGCTCGCATAGATTCTACTGTTTACTTAGGGGTTGAGCTTTGGGTAATTATTACCCTATTTCTAATAATAACACTAATATAAAATTTCTAATCCTTACTAAGACAAACCATATCGACAAAATATAACCATTGTAATTAGAAAGAGCAAAACATACACCAACTTTTTGCGTCCGAACAGAAACGAACCAACGTAACTCCAGAATGTTGTTGCGAAAAAAATATAATCACTGCTAACTTAGCAAAGGAAGAGTGACAAAAAAGGTTCATAGTCAGTAGATATTTCTTTCTTTGCTCTCCGTAATTAATTACACGGATAATTAATCCTGTTTTATAAGCCTAATAGTTTGTTACTAATTGTGTCTTTCTTTGGTTTAAGGAGATTTCTTTTAACGGATTTAGTGGACATTCATCTTTTGTTGCGACAGTGGAGGTCAACGAAAAGTTTATTTAAGTTGATTTTCAGTAAAATAACATTTTGTGGTGTATCCACACCGCCCGGCGGCAATGCCAGTGGCATATGTCAATTAACTGTCAAATCCTTTTCCATAGTTCCGGAGTCCAACAAGGAGCCATTATAGTTTCGCTATGTCCATCTGTCTGTCTGTCCGCAGTTCAGCGCAGAGACCAGGGGGCGTATTGCATCCAACTTTAGCCGTTCAGAGGTGGAATTGTGTAAAGCAATCGTATTCATTTGACAGTTCATAACGTAGAGTATGATCTGTCAAACGCTTTGTTCTTTGCCGTTTGACAGATCATACTGTACCGTTTTGAACTGTCAAATGAATACGATTGCTTTACACAATCGCACCTCAGTTTCCAGATTCCGACTCAGTGTAAACGAATATTATCAATAAAATAATAATATAATAATACTACAATGGTACGAATGATATTATTTATATTGTTTTATTATAATTATATTTTAAATATCAAGCAAAATCGTACTCATACGAATTTTAATTTAACAGTTAAGCTGAGCCGCTAACCTATCAAAACTGCATCGCAATACTCGCCCTGAGGTGTTAACTTAGAAAACTGTAATTTTGCATGGGTATGGGTGTATTCTAATCACCGCAAAAGTGTTAATTTTTTTTATTTTTTTTATTGACTCTTTTAGCTGTAAATAAAGCGGAATTGTGAGTCATTGCCATCAAAATGTTTAACTGGGTTTGTCTCATAATTTGTGAATGATGTGTGTAGACAGTTTAAGCTTTTTAGTAAATGATTATGATTTTTCGTTATTATTTATATCTTCAAAACTACTGGACCGATTTTGGTGAAATTTACACTGTAACCTAAGTTAAACTATTGAACCTGAGTAAACAGAAAATCAAAAAATAATCTTTATATGACTTCTCGTTTCCGAGAAATCCTGAGACGAACATACAAATATACAAACACAAAATTTTGCGCACATGTTAGGAAGCCTTAATAAATCAACATATTTTTTTTTCCCAATTCTGATATCCGATATCACATAAATACAGGTCAAATCGATTACCTTCTTTTTTTAAGGTCGGTAAATACACGGATAACATAATCCAAACGCAAAACCCAAATCGCTGGCTAAACAATCTGAAAATCATTAACACGTTTACCGCACCTTACTCAAAACGTCTTTCAAAATTGACACAATTCAGACCCTCATGATTGATGAGCCGTCACCGAGCTTTACCTTAGCGTTAATTATTTACTTTGCAGCCTGAAAAGGGTTTAAACTGATAATGGAATATAATGTGTTAAATGGAGTCGTTTACTTCTATTTGTCGGCAGATCGTTTAGGAATACCTACCTAAAGAGATGATTAAGGAATTTAAGAGCCGTTTTTATTCCGCTCAATGAACCGGGGATAATATTTGTGTCTCTATTATTAATGTAAATATATTATATGTATATCCACTCGACTGTCCGCGCTGTCAGACTATGATGTGGGAAAACTGTCCGGCGATATCGCGCGACGGTTGCATGATAAAATCGGGCGACATGTCGCGCGATAAAAACGTTTATATAAAGAAAAATCCCGAGTATATTAGGTCAAATACTTTTAAGTGATAATATTTTAACAGTGTCTTTGTATTCTTTTATTTTATTTTCTCTATTTAAGAAAATATCATTTTTTAAAACAGCATCCGGACAGTATTAAAAGAAATCCACGTAATCGGCTTCACCTCTCTTACTTTAATGCCCAACATTTTTTTTCTTTAATCTTGACCTTATTTAATAAATAAAAAATAAAAAAAATAGAAAATAATATATTACCTTTGTCTCCAACTGTCTCAAAAACTAGCGTATAAAAACCCAAAGTGTTTTGTACAAAAAAATATTAATTTATTGTGACTTTACAAAGCTTAATCTGTTAAAAAACACTTCACGATACCTACTTTTTAACAGATCTGTGTCGTCTTTATCGAAGATACGTATCTTCACATCTCGTGATTTTCTTAAATTATCTTTTATTTAAAACAAGTGCGAGTTGGACTCGCGCACGAACGGTTCCGTGTCTATTAAGTATGATAATTAATTTGATTTAAGAGTATAAATCATTAAATAAATATAATTAATATATTTTTTTCACGTTTCCATACGTTCAGTTGGAAGAGGATGGGTACATAGGATTCTAACAAAAAAAAACTTTAAAAACTGAATGTTATGAAACCAAGCCACTTTATTTAATATATAAATAACTCATATCCATTTTTAAAATGTAAGATTTAAATCTTATCTTAAACTCAGCCTAACGCCTGTCTGGTTCCTGTCTACACTTTACAATACATAGTACCTACATACTCATTTATGTTTTCGATTATTTACTTACTGACCTAAACTCAACTCATTGGCATCACTGTAAGCCACCGTGGTTTTTACATGTATATTCCTATATTTATATTCTTGTAATGTTAATAATCTGATAAAAAATACCTATTCAACGATACCTATTACGATGGGTTAGGCGGGAGAAACAAAAACATCCTCACGTTACTTGTATGAGAGGTACCGCAAAACTTTATTCTACCACTTTTGCTGCAATCTCCTCGATTAAAATACATATTCGTGCCAAATCACGTTATCAATTCTAGTACTTCAGGTATCTGAGCTGGGCTGCGGGTAGACGGACAGACGGACATGGCGAAACTATAATAAGGGTTCCTTGTTGGACTACAGAACCCTAAAAAAATGATGTTAACCCTTATCAGTTTTTTTTTTATTTACTGCACCAGTTTTAGACTCCACCGGAGTATTTCCGACGTAATCTCATAAGGATATGCCTCTAAGGCAAGGAAATGTAATTATTGGCAGCCAACAGGTTAACGTAGTTTGAGTGCATAAAGACTTTAAATGTAGCATAAGCCTGGTCGTATACTTCCTACTTTAACCTATCAAATGACCTAGCCTGAGCTATTTACCTTTTCTAAGAGTATTTTTTATTATTTTGCAGGTATATCATTGAATTGAGTTGAATGAAGATCGCAACCGGAGTCTCTCAAATGCTTAACTTTACTGAATTATCAATTAATAATAATAATAATTCCCCTAGCCGATTTCGACTATGATGGCCAGTCACAACGACTAACCGACTGCGCGGGACATACTGTAGTGCACAAGTGTGTGCGCTTACACAGGTGCACTCTCTATTCCTTTCACTCTCATAACTCGATGGGACAGTAATCTGACACGACTGAAGAGAGATCAGGCGCAGGACCAACGTTACGTGCTTTCCGATGTACGGAGGTGAAACACCGCCAACTTCCAAACTCCGGGCTACCCTGAGAATTTCTGAACAGAAAAACCCAGGTACATATTTTTGGCCCGACCCGGGGATCGAACCCGGGACCTCTGGCGCAGCCGTCGCTTTAAAGTGCGACACTTTGACCGCTGCGCCACCGAGGCAGTTTTATCAATTAAACGAATACACTAAAGCTCTTATTCTGTTTTCTTCAAAATGGTATATAATATGGTTCCGTGTAATTCACATTCCCGTTTCTCCGTGTGTTCAGCATTTCACAGATGGCCGACATCGATTTCGACCTCTTTTACCCATTTTTAACCTAAGTTATTTGCAGATAACTAATATTTATTTATTAGTTTTTATTAAATATAGGTAGGTATTCAATGTACGTGTATTAATCCCTTGCTTATATATTTATATATTTCTTCTATGTTTGTAATAATAGTATATATGTTTATGTTACTGCATATTATTATTTATTTTTTCACTCAGTGCTTTTAAATTTTCCGCCACTGATTAACCTCTCTGCATTTCCCAAGCGGTTGACTAGTAGACAATGCCATAAGGCATTAAATCCGCCAATAGTACAATTAACAGTGCAATAAAGTTCGAATCGAAACACATTTATTTATGAGCTTAATGAGTCGTCGAATTAGGGCCGTATCTCACCGAAACGAATGATAAATTTCATTATTATCTACTTTGATACGTGACTGGCGTCTCGATGAAGTACGACCCTATGGTTAATAAAATTAGTATAACCTCATTATCTTCATCATCAGCCAAGAGACGTCCACTTCTGAATATAAGGCTCCTCCACGGTTTTCCATAACGACCGATCACAAGCAGTCTGCATCTAGTGTGGTCCTGCGAACTTTACAAGGTCTTCTGTCGATCATGTCAATGTGGACATCCTACGCTGTGCCTTTGGTCAAAGGGTCCCCAATCTAGAACTTTTCTGCTCCATCGGCCATCAATTCTTAGCGCTATGTGTCCTGCCCACTGCCACTTGAGCTTACTGATTTGCTTACTTATAATTATTATGTCGTAAAATATACCCGGTAACTGTACCTATGTAAAATCGTAGGTGGAATTGTGTAAAGTAATAGTATTCATTTGACAGTTCAAAACGTACGGTACCTATGATATGTCACGTACCGTACATTTTGAACTGTCAAATGAATAGGATTATTTAACAAAATCCAACCTCGTGTTTTAGACAAATAAATAATTCATTAATTTTGACGACTTCCGTGATGTAGTGGCTTCCGTGTTCAAGGCGTCGCCGCTCCGAGGACCAAGGTTTGATTCCCGGTCAATGTAGAAATCAAAATTTTCCATATTGCTTCGGGTCTGGGTGTTGTAGTACCAACGTTGTGTCTGATTTCCATAACACAACTGCATTAGCTTACTTACTTACTTTAGGATCAGAGCAATAATGTATAAAATGTTATTGGCGTCCAATATTTATATTTATATTTATTCATTCAGTGAGTTTAGTATATTGTCAAACGGCAGTTTATTTTTAATAGTCCTTTAAAAACAATAGCTATGTTATACTATAGCTATGCTATATCCTGTTTCTTTGTGACGTCATTTGTCACTGTTCCCAACTCATCGGTATTCGGCAAGTTCGATCTTGCTACATCTTAATGAATGGAGTTACAAACGATACTTTTCCATTTGGACTTGAGTCGCGTTCCGAGTTGGAAAGTATCGGCAGGGTTATTACGTAACTCGAGACGGCCAGAGCTAAGTCAATTTTCTTTGCTAGTCGAATATTGTTAATCATTTTGACATACCTTCTATTGTATCAATGAAGACAATTTGCTCTGAAAATGGTCTTGCGCAAAGTAATTTAAAACGATATCGAAGTCCTAAAATAGTAAAATATATGGGATAGGCATTACCATTAAATGAAGCTTGGTACTTATTTTAAGAGCGGGCAACCGGAAGGAACTACTGGACCGATTTGAAAAAATAATTTTGTATTGGATAGCTTATTTATCACGCTGCGACGAGCGGGAAGGGAGCAAACTCAAAACACGCGGACGAAGACGCGGGGGGCCGCTAGTTATGTTTTAAAATAACGTCGACTAAAATAGTGCCAAAAGTTTCGTTTGTCGCATGTGACAAATACTTTGCTTTCGAAGCTTTTAAATTGTTTATTTGCAATTGAAAGCGATCGCGATACATACGTAATTACTCCCCGGAACATTTGAATTCGCAATTGATTAGATTGGTGACATATAATAGGTATTTGTCGATTTCGGTGTACAGTCAACGACGACAATGCTATTACTTGTAACAACTTTACTAACTCTGCGTCCAGTTTATTTTTTAAAGCACGCGCATTTCTTAATACCATCTACTCTACGGATGTTTCAGGCGCTGTTGATATAACATCTATTCAAATTGTATAAAGCTGAAGAATTTGTTTGTTTGAGCGCGTTAATCTCAGAAACTTCTGGACCGATTTAAAAATTATATTTGTGTTGGCTAGCTTATTTATCGAGTAAGGCTTTACGGAAATATCACGGTATTGGTTAAGAATGATTATAACACTCACAGTGTCATATTTTTATATTCATAAAGATGAAATAATGATGAAATATGAATTTTCTTATTTCATCTTTATGAATATAAAAATATGACACTGTGAGTGTTAAAATCATTCTGAACCATTAGATAGCGAAGCGACATCAATTTCCAAGTTGAATTTATTCTGTAAAGAATAACTACTTGGGCCATCTGTTTCATAAACAGACGGCTTGATGGCGCTAAGCGTCACGCAATTGACGTTTTCATAAGAAACCACAAATTTCGCAGGGTCGGACTAACAGCACGGTAGCTCAATTGGTAAGAGCGTTTGGCCCGGTCTGCCAAAAGGTTGCTGGTTCAAGTCCCGCCTGTGCGCAATTTTTGGTTTCTTATTTCATCTTTATGAATATATCACGGTCACTCAAAACGCGTGGACGCAATCGCGGGGGACCTCTAGTAATATATAATTACATAAACTTTAGTTGCACTTACTAATACTAAATGGGAAACTATAATAAATGGGATGGGAGCTTTGCTGTTAAACATGAATTCAGTTATTATACAAGGACACTAATGTGATAAAAAAAAACTTTTTAAAATATATACATATACATCACCTATGTAAGTTTGTAACACGCATGCATGAATAAATGAAATAAATGGCTTTTCAAAAGTTAATTTTATTTCTTAATTTTTAGTGATTACAGGAGGGGAGGAAGGAATTTGGAGGGGGGGGGGTGCTTCAAATTGCCTTCCATAAGTCATTATAATAACTGCCTCGGTGGCGCAGCGGTAGAAGGGTCGCACTTTAAAGCGACGGCTGCGCCAGAGGTCCCGTGTTCAATCCCCGGGTCGGGACAAAAATATATACCTGAGTTTTTCTGTTCAGAAATTCTTAGGGTAGCCCGGAGTTTCGAAGTTGGCGTGTTTCACCCCCGTGCCTCGGAATAGCACGTCAAGCCGTTGGTCCTGCGCCTAAACTCTCTCCGGTCGTGTCAGATTGCTGTCCCATGGGGCTATGGTAGTGAAAGGAATAGAGAGTGCACCTGTGTTTGCGCACACACTTGTGCACTATAATATGTCCCGCGCAGTCGTTTAGTCGTTGTGACTGGCCACCGTAGTCGAAATCGGCTAGGGGGGACTATTATTAATATTATAATAAATATATAAATATCCTTTGGACATTCCCACACATCGCCATCTAGCCCCAAAGTAAGCTACTCAAAGCTTGTGTTATGGGTTCCAGACAACGGATATAATACTTAAATACTTTTTTTTTTGTATATACATACATGATATACATAGAAAACACCCAGACCAATACAAACAGACATGTTCATGCACACATCGCCATCTAGTCCCAAAGTAAGCTAATCAAAGCTTGTGTTATGGGTGCCAGACAACGGATATAATACTTAAAAACTTTTTGTTTGTAAATACATACTTGATATACATAGAAAACACCCAGACCAATACAAACAGACATGTTCATGCACACAAATGTTTGTATTGTGCGGGGATCGAACCCGCACCCGCTGCGTAGTAGGCGATTTCTCGACCACTACACCAGACGGGTCGTCTGTAACTGACTAACTGAATAACTGAACTCCTAAGCGCTTAGGAGTTCCATTATCAGCTCAGCTCTACGCAATGTTGACTATCAGACGTAACAACACGTCAACATTAGATTCTAGTAAAAAATACTATACGTGCCTTTAAAAGTTCAGGGTTTCCCTCGATAACACCAAGAATCCATCATCCAATCCCGACTTGGCAACAAAGGGACCATCTGGTAGGTATAAACTCTAAGTAAAATTAAATTGGTCTACAAGTGACTGAGATATAATGTAACACAGCCACGAAAACAGCTACTCTTCCTTTTTTTGCAGGTTATAAACAGCACTCGAAAGACTATACTCTAGTATTTTACCAAAAGTTAGCCTGTCACATCCCACTGCTGGACAAAGGACAGGCTAGTTTGAGCCATACTCTACCACGCGGCCTCAGTCAGTAGGTATTTGCAAGACAAGCGACTTACCTTGTTGGCAGATTTTACCAAGCTGCCCTTAAGGCCTCTGTCTAGGCTTAACGATTAATTTCAACCAATATATAGCTGAGATAACGGCTTCAGGAGCTCAAAGATGCTCACGATATTCGTCCCTTATATGGCCGGAATGGTCACCCATCCAAACACGACCGCGCTGTAGGTTGCTTCACTTGAGTATCAATCAACCAAAGGGCTGCTACCACTGCGCTACGAGCACCTCATATTTTAGCTACTGATCTAATACTAAAAGTTTGTTTTAAAAACAACTAGAAATTACAATATAAGGTAAATGACAAAATTTTAATGCTTGAATTATTACATTCACCGTGACATTCGAACAGTAACATTGTAAAGATAACACGAAAGGGATCGTTGATTTCCTATTGTCAATTTAATTCAGGCATCTTATCGTCAGTTCAGTTCAGGAGCTCAATTCAATTGGGTAATTCAGTGCTTTATGACACTGCTCTTTGATGGATGATTCCTAGGTAAACTGTCTTTGAGATAATTGAATGCGCTTGTTAAATCAATACGGTTTTCGACCAAAATCCAGCACTCTTTCAGCAACCGTTGACCTGGTAAGCAAGATAAAGACAAGCATAGATAAAAAATTAATATCATTGGGTATATTTATTGACCTGAAAAAGGCATTTGATACGATAAGCCATACAAAATTACTTCAAAAACTAAAAAACATAGGCATCTCAGGTCCTGCCCTAAAAGTGTTGGAGTCGTATCTTGCAAATAGGTCTCAGATAGTCAAAATAGGCCAGTTTAAAAGCAACCCGCAGCATATAACCTATGGAATTCCCCAAGGCTCAATTTTAGGGCCGCTATTTTTTCTCATTTACATAAATAACATTTGCAATATTGGTTTGACTGGGCATTTGACTCTGTACGCAGATGACACGTGTCTTTTTTACTTTGGTCATAGCATTCTCGATATTATTACTATAGTTCAAAGGGACCTTGACTTGCTTAATAGCTGGTATCTGAATAATCTGCTGACCATCAATGTAGCAAAAACTTCGTACATAATATTTGCAGCTAAAAACAAGAAAGTTGCTGACCATACCCCACCTAAAATAAATGACATTCCCATACACCGGTCTTTCAGTGAAAAGTACTTGGGTTTGTGGCTGGATGATAAACTTGCGTGGCGGTCACATGTTGCGCATGTTATAAGTAAACTACGACCGATTCTTAGATCACTACGAAAGATATCCTACTGCATACCGATGAAAGCGCGTGTTGTGTTGTATAATTCCTTAGTGAAGTCCAACTTGCAATACTTAATTGAAATTTGGGGAACAGCTTCTAAGACTGTATTAAAAGACCTACAAATCATTCAGAATAAAATTATTAAAGTTTTATTTCATTTTCACTATCTTACCGAAACAAAAACAATTTATAGAAGAACTAAATTATTAAATGTTGAACAATTATATCAATACCATACATGCATATTAATAAGAAAAATTATAACAAAAACTATAAAAACTAACATAAACATCCCACAAAGGCAAATAAAACATAGCTTGAGAAATAAAAACAAATTATGGGTACCGGTACCAAGGACCGTAAATTATGGTAAAAAGAATATAACATACGATGGTGTGAACTTATACAACAAGTTACCAGAAGAAATAAAAAAATCCGTTAACATGAAAATCTTTAAGCAGAAACTTAAAACACACTTTTTGAACAAACTATAAGTAAGCGTAACCATATATTTTCACTTTGTCAGATTATCGATTTCAACATACCTAATACGTACCATATCATTAAGAAATAAAAACAACATAATAATACTCTTATTATCATTATTATTATAATTTTGCAGTGAATGTGTGGTGTGCTTAATATATGTATGTATGTGAGGTGCGCTGCGTGTTTATTGTAGAATTGTTTTTCATTTTTCATTAATTAAAATAAATACTATTTAAAATAAAATATTATTATTTAAAATAAATACACAAAAACTAACTCATATAAAATACACAAAAAGTAATTTTCTTGAGTAATAAAGAAAACCTCATTTTTTTTAAAAAAAAAGTCAGAAATAAAACAAGACTGGGCGACTCCGTTCAGTCTATGTGCTTGTTGTCATCGTTGGACGAACTACGAAGCTTAATAACTACCTACTGAGCACGTCGCGTCGTGGCGGCCGACCACGCAACCTGTTTTTGCTCGCACTCAGTTCATTTGTCATCTTCGTTACACACAAAATAATGATGAATGCATTTATTTTCTATAAGTACCTTAATTGTGTCAATATTTGTGAATGGTTTGGGAATAATATGTGTGATGATGTGCTGCTAAACTAAACGAAATTTTGATTAATTAAATACATTTTGCATACCGTTTAAGCACATTTTATAAACTACATATTAAAATAAGTGATGTAGCTGCGCTGCACCAAATAAATTATTAATTTATAGTAATATAAGCATATCTCATTTTAAGCGAACTATGTATCCCTTAGATATAAGTTCTTATGAGAAATAAACTTCTTTAAACACAAATCGTCTCTAGAACGAGGAGTTTTTGGGTCCTCTTGGTGCACAAAACCCCGTTTTGTTTTTTTTATTTATTTATTTTCCTACATATATCCATCCATATATATAATCGTAGTCCATAGATAAATAATAGGTAACAACAACGTACTAACATTATCCAAAATATAGACTCGGCGTTCAATAAAAAATTGCAATTCATATAAATTGTCAATTAAATATAAATAATACACTTTAACATTTAATAAACATAACTAACCAATAAAACAATAATATATTTTTTTGTATGATATGACTTTATTTACCAAGAAAAATATATGCGAATACATGCATCTAAATTACATTTTCATCACAAGTTCATTGTTTGTTGTTGTTTCATCACAACACATCGTATATTTCACTTATTATTACTTTATTGCAAAAAATAATAGAGAATTGCTTTTCGCATATGTATAAAATAAAAAATACATTACACAACATCACATACATTTCTCCGATCCCAAGCTAAGTAGCTAAAGCACTTGTGTTACGCAAATCGGAAACAACGGTGGTACCACAACACCCAGCCCCGGACAACATAGAAAAGATAGTTTTCTACATTGACCCGACCGGGAATCGAGTCCGGAACCTCACGAGATGGCGAAGCTGGAAACCAGCGTGCTAGCCACTCGACCACGGAGGTCGTCAATTGATAAATATTTAAAATCGCTTTTTGACAAATCATACATTTCAGTTTCTACACGGAACCTTTCTACATCAACTGAGTTTCAATCTCTTTTCCTCTTCGTATTTTCCCATTCACTTCGCTTTATTCAGCTCTTTTGTTATATTTCTAAGAATTGCCTCCCTTAGGACATTTCTAGGAATACTGCTAAATGCGGCGATTTTTTTAAGAAAAATCTGTTTTAAGAAGGAATCAATGCTCTTCATTCATATGCAAGTTATGGGACATTACATTCACGTTTAGGGCAGGGCTACTGATTTCAATTTTATGCTTTCCTTTTTTGTACTAAATCTGTCAATTTCTTATTGTAGCTTTCGGGCTGATTTTTCAATAGTCACATAAGAAGTATTCGTCGAACATAATACAATATGGCTGATTTGAAAACTTTACCTAATTGTCAGCAATCACACGTAACTGTATTTTTTTTTAATCTGTCGCTTTATAATTTATCAGTCTGATAAGTTTTATCTGACCATTGAAAAATCGGCCCTTAGTACGAACTATCGTAGGAATGGAACACGTACGTATTATTTTCCTAATATTTTAAACTTTTTCATTGCATTAGAGCGTTAAAAAAAATAGCATTTACTCATTTTTGCATGTTATGATTCGACTCGTCATGTCGAATTTACACATAAGTCTCGTCGAGCAATTGTGTTCTTATAATTTCTACCATTTAAGAATTATTCTAGGCAAAATCGATATAATTATCATTAAATCTACTTACCTACAGTACAGTGACTTTTATAATTACAAATCTAGTGGTCACGAATAAAATACACATGGCAGAGTGAGTTTCTTTATATTTGGTTTCATGGTAAATACGTAGGTGCTTTATTTCCAATCTCTCTTCGTCCAATTCAAGTATTCAGTAATGGATTCAAATTGCCTGAAACGTACTAAACGGTTTATATTCCTAATTAGTATGGGCATTTCCCTAACGCCTAGGAATGGCAATTGAGAAGCGATTCCACTAAATAATTGTGCCGTTAACCATTTTAATGGCTGATTCTGGCCATTTTGAACGGAGCGATCGGCTTTTGTGTGAAGAATAAGTAGCTACATTTTGTTTTGAGAAAAGAGGTACTAATAAAAATAATCAATAGAAATTTGACACTGACTGATATTTGGAGCAAAAACTTGAAACAATGATTCTGCAGGAGATACGCTGCTATTTTGACCATAATGCTTTTAAGTTCTTAAACTCTTTTCTTAACTCGAGTTTTTTCATGAAATGGATTCGTTCTTTTCTACAGACTAAATCAGACGCGACAAAGACATAAACTTTCATATAGTGATCCAAAATTATAATACACACAAAATTAACATCAAATTCGCTAACTTGCTGTCATAAATGTCAATTTAATGACATGGTTTTAGCTGGTCAGTAAGTTGTTATTACTACGTGTAGAGAAGCTATTCCAAGCAAAATACAACGACCAGAATATTATTTCTAATTATTGATATCTTTATTGCGGCGGACTTAATGCCTTGTGGCATTCTCTACCAGTCAACCGCTTGGGGAATGCAGAAAGTACATATGACGTAGAGCAGAATATTAAGTATTCCTTGAAATTTGAATTTCTAATATGAAACCGTGTTCCATACGCAAGTAATATTAGTTCAATGTAGACGCAACTACTATGAATGAATATTGAACTACTATTACTATGGCTCGATTTATTTTTTATTTTTATTTGTTCAATTAACTTGAAAAAATTAAGAATTTATTGCTTTTTCTTTAATTATTTAGCATTTTAAAAATTAAAATAAATAAAGATTTTAATAGACATTGACAAAAACCACTGACGTTTATCAGCAATGTCTCATTAATCTTACGTCTCTTAAAATATTTAATACATTAAAATGCCAACACAAATTGACACTATTATTAAAAAGGTAAATGTAGCTTCATTAATAAGTATTAAGTGACTCTCATTAGAATTAATGCAGGTGCATTCTGTTATATTAAGTAAAAAGATAAAAGTTTCGTTTTGATATTATTTTTTGTTAAGTTTTGTTTTTAATCGGGGGGTTAAGTTATGTTTTAATTATTTTTTTTATCTCGTTAATAAAACACGGATAACGCGTAGTTCTTTCTCCGTACATGTTGTTTGCTTGTGACGTGCATAAGCGCTCACTAGCCATGGACCGGGTATATACAGGAAGATCTATCTTTTATTTAGTTCATAATTAAAAAATTGTTCCTTCAGCAGGCTTTATACGAATCCGAGGTGGACTGGTAATACATGGCAGTGTTTAACAAGATCAATTGGTTTATTATGAATCTGTTCTGTTATCTCTTTACAAGTGACCACCCTAGCTTTGATCTAGTATAATTAGATTTATTACATTGAGATTTTAAGATGAGTCATACTCATCTCAATTAGAATTGGAAAGTTAGTCTGACGTCTCCACAAGATGTTGACTATCAGACGAAACACGTCAACATTAAGATTTTAAAGTTTTCCTCGATTACACCAATATTCCATTCTTTTAGATCCCGATTAAAAAAATAGGACCAACTAGAATGTATTTCTCTAAGTAGGCGAAAAAAATGTTTGAATCGGGCGACAAATGACTGAGATATGAGGTAACATAGATACAAAAAAAATATACAGTCGAATTGATAACCTCCTCCTTTTTTGAAGTCTGTTAAAAATAATCTAATTAAAACCACTAAGCTCTTTTTAAAACGTACTGAATCTCCTAAAATATCTGTATGTGAGATCTCTGTATGTTGTCAGACTAGACTACACTTACGGCCTCTTTCACAATATCCTAATTAGTAACCAGTGTACGGAAGTCTCTACATAGTTTACCTGGTGAACAATTAGGTGACGCTCGAAAAACGCTGAGACAAAATTTGTGTTATTGATTGAGAAGAATTTTCAAATTAGGTTTAACAAATTACAAATAATTTTTAACAATTTATTAAAGGTATAGATAGAAAGGCAATTAAAAAGGATAGCTGACGCAGCAAAAAAACAGAAAATTCAAATTACCTCAGTGAAATGTATTTTTTTTTTTCATTTTCTATGCTTCAGAGTTCGGCCGCAGTAAATATATCTTCTGTCCATTACTCCATACGAAATTACACTCCATATTTGAATTATGCGTTAGTTAGGGCTTTTTGTCGACGGCGAATCAAGCCCTTAATATCTTAAATAAAAGATTCAACCCGCAAAAAAGAGATTAAATGAAAAATCACTAAAATGATTTTCCTAAAATTACAAGCCGACCCGGAGAAAAACAGAAATATCGTATAATAAATCCATTAACACTTTTATAAAGTCTTTTCTCGTCCAAGATAATAGATTAACAGTTGCCTTTGAAATTCTAATGAATGTCCATCGATTTCAGGGTTGCTCCATCGCGTTTATATTAAAACTACTAAGTTGAATTCGACCAAAGGAGAAATCAATGTTAACCTTAGAATAAATCGCTAGTAATCCGAGAGTATGTAAATTTTTCACTTTTCCATTTTTAGTTCATTTTATTTATAATGATTGCTAAGACATTTCATGACACATTCTTACGTTTCACGCATACTACATTCCAAGAACGAATATATTATTTTACAAAATTAAGATAATGAAATGTTGATATTTTTTCTAAAAACAATGCCTAAAATATGGACATTTATTTTGATCCACCTCTAATACTTTGTAATTTTATTTTCTCATAAAAACATCAAAAAATTTGTTTCGCTCTGACCCCGCGTCGCCCCAGCCCCGACCCTGTCTAACGGGATAAAAAATCCTATGTCCTTCCCTTGGTTAACCTACCCCCCCTGGTTGTCCAATATTTATATAAATATATATGCATGGAACGAAACTTGAACTATACTGATTGACAAAAGCTAATCGGCCTAAAAACGTGTACATCCGAATAATCGGCTTCTCCGTAATAATCAAAAACCGTGTGAAAAATATTATCGCTATCGATTAATAGGCTATTTTTTAATGAATGATATCCTAGTAGTTTTTGTTTCACTACTGTTTTTCTTATTGTTTTCAACAAGGATAAAATAATGTCTCTATATGCCTATCTCCGGCTAAGGATTTACAGGATTTGACACACTGATTGCGGTTCGCGGTCCGGTACGTACCTTTAATATGCGAGCAATTTTGTGAGAATTTTATTTTTGGTAACAAAAGTCGTATACTGATTGAGATAGCATTTGAGTGACAGACAACGTTTTTTTAAATGTGTGTTCTTATAAGGTGTCTTGTGCAGAAACTATAGATATCTCTATTCACTTGAAGACATACTTATACTGACCATTTAGTTCCTTTTTTTACTAGAACTATTTCAAAGGATATTGACCAAAGCCGGGCCCAGATTGCGTCTTTGTAGTTTATATTTCAAAAATCTTGTTTGAATTATAATTATAGTGGTATTTTAAGGGAAACTAAGTTAGTAAGTACGAGTATTGAATTACTTTAGTAAAATATAACAATTACCTTCTGAATGTATCAAAATGAATGTAGGTCAGGTGCAATTTAATTACTCGTAAACCCCTAATTATTTTTCAATAATATTTTTTCTGTGTATTATTTTAAATATTTATATATTTTATCCGAACATTTTGTAAAGACGCATGCAGACGCAAAGTGGGCCGAGTTTGTATAGAGTTTTGGTCAAGAACCTTTCCAGTTCGCAAAAACTGCAACCCTGATAAAAATCTGCTTCATCGCAAAGTTATTATAAAGTCACTTTGCTTTTAGAACTCTATCGGTGATTTTAATTAAGAATTTTAATTATCACCTGGAGTGGAATAGCAGTGACAACAATTTTAGACCTCAACGGGTTAAACGCAGTGATGCCTCGATAGTTCACTAGGTATCGATATCGACTATAGTATTATTATACATTCGCTTCCTCTGCAACAGTAAAACGTGGGACTGCGACACCGTATACTTATCTCTGTTTTACACTCACGGGTTTTATGGGGAGCGTAGTGTTGCACTGCATACTACACAGTTATTAATAAGCATATAGTAGTTAATACAGAATTTTAAAATGAATACTAGCGGACCCAGCGAACTTTGTTTCGCCCCCATCCTCGTCTTGCCCGGCCTCGTCCCGCCCAGCCACGTAATTAAAGGAAAATGTTAAGGGTGGACAACCCTTATCACTAAGGGGTATGAAAAATAGATGTTGGTCGATTCTCAATATGCTCACAAAATTTCATGAGAATCGGTCAAGCCGTTTCGGAGGAGTACGGGAACGAACATTGTGACACGAGAGTTTTATATATAAGTTATTTAAAAGGAAAAACATACGACCGAAAAAATACATGCAAATACTAGACTACAGGAGTCGAAAAGGCTCAGCAAAAGTCGTGGCAGCAGAAAAAATATGTACCGACCATTCCGTTAAATATTTTTTAAACCACTGTGAAATAGGTGTGCACTTTATTAACTTTGAACGAATTTGAATATAGGTAACATCAAAAAATATATAATATTTCATTTACGAACATACAACACAAATACTTGTTAAACAAACGAATAATATATTATATTATGAAAAAAGTTAATGAACATGAGTAAAAATCTTTTTTTTTCTTTTCGCCCCTCGGGGCGTACGTAGATGTAGGTACTCGTACCTACCTCTAAAACGTTTATTGACATCACTACTTTCGCCCCTTAGGGCTCACTTTGACAAAACCCGTTGCAATTCACCCTTTGAAATTCTGAAACTTCGCTGAAAATTCAGTGCAACCCAATTTCTTATCATATTGTTGTAATTAAAAGAACTGTACTGTACTGAAAAGGTTAAATTAATACCTCAAAAGGATGCAACCTTTTCATATAATTATAAAAAATATGACAAAGGTATCCCAATGTATCGGATTGAAAACTTAAATAAG
The DNA here is from genome assembly GCA_963924145.1 of Pyrausta purpuralis. Classification (NCBI taxonomy): domain Eukaryota; kingdom Metazoa; phylum Arthropoda; class Insecta; order Lepidoptera; family Crambidae; genus Pyrausta; species Pyrausta purpuralis. The sequence continues at coordinate 6,557,416 of OZ001665.1, forward strand.
CTGAGGTAGTGTTTTAATATTTTTTTTCCACCATCGCAGATTATTATATAAATATTAAGGTAAAGTTTCAAGGTTTCGCTGCTCTGAGGTCCTGGGTTCGACTCCCGGTCGGGTCAATATAGAAATCAGTGGTACCACCGTTGTGTCTGATTTCCATAACACAAGTGCATTGGCTACTTACTTTGGGATCAGAGCAATGTATGTGATTTGTGTCCAATATTTATTAATTTAATTCAGCTTTACGCACCAAACATTTCCGATTAACTTTTTTGTTGAGTACGGCTAAGAAATTGAATTCGTTGCATGTATCCTCAACACTATGATTATAACTTTTTCATGTAAAAACTAAATAGGCTAACTAATCAGACATGATACATTCTCGCCCGCATTTATAGAGGTCCGAATAGTATCCATATTCTTCATTACATAAGCAACCTGCTTATAAACGACTAGCGGTACCCTACGACTGCATTCGCGCGTTTTATTTATTTATTTTATTTTACGAGATCAGGCAACAAAGGTCCATTTTGTTAGTAAAATAATCTTACAAGCTATATTAGTAACAGAAAAATCAGTACACAACAGCGGGATACCACATAGCCGCGGCGGGTCAATCGGTATTTCTTTTGACCAACACCCTGGCAAGGTGGTGAGTTATAGGGGAGTCATATCTTCCCGCAATGGTCCTAAGAATGGAGTTGGAGCTGGCCCGTATCCTGCAGAGCAACGATGCTGCTTTTTTACGCATGATAGCGTAGAACTCGTCAGTGCGTGCCTCAGCAAACATCCCCGAGGCACTGCAAAAAGCAGCCCCAGCAGCATTCTGAAGCAATTATCATATTGGACACGCAGAGCATTTACGGTCTTTTGCGTGAAGCTAGCCCACAGGCTGCAGGTGTAAAATACTTGGCAATACGATTTGAAAAGAGTGATCTTCACTGCTCGGCCACACCGTGCAAACCTGCGCACCAGCATGTTACATCTGACCGCCAACTCTCTACGTTCCCTCTCAATATCTTCATGGTCTTTTAGGTCGTCAGTTACTAAGTGTCCTAGATATTTAAATTTCGTAACACGTTTGAGCTCAACACCGTTTAACTTGATAGTTGGAACAGACTCCGGACACTTTTTACCGACGGCCTTAAAGACCAGGAACTCACTTTTCTTAACATAGTATGTTAAGCCTTGCATGTGCTTTTGCATACTCCTCACACAGCTTAAGACTTAAATTGTGACCGCTCACTGGAGTGGGGACTCTCGGCAACCACCTCAAAATTGTCTACCAGTTGTTTGAGGTATCTCAAGGTTCCTGAGGCGCCCCTGGGCGTAACTGCACCTACTAGTGCGGATTGCCGCTTGGACGACGGAGCGCATGCGATAAGCGATCCTTCGTCGTCCTGCGTATGGCTTGTGGGAACTCGCGGAGGTTTTAGTGGGTACACTTGACGAATGGTCTGTCATTCTTCAAGAGTCTCAATTCACCTATTGCCGTCACCAAGGTAGTAGGTATGCGTAACGCATTTAAGATTGACGAAGAAGAAAAAGACGCATTTAAGGCAAGATTCCTGGCAAGAGATCACCAGACCGACCCTAAAGAAAATGGATGGATGACATCAAAGACTGGACCAAACTTCGTTTTATGACCTTCTAAAAAGAGCGACTCAAGACCGCATCGGTTCCTACATGCTGACCTCCAAATTTCAATTTGAAGATGGCACCCCATGATGATGGAACGCATTTTCTCCGCGAAAAAAAAGGATCACACTGGATGCCGACTGCTCACAACCGTTTGCTGTGGAAAACCGCAGAGGAGGCCTATGTTTAGCATTAGACATCCTTTGGCTGATAAAGATGATTACACAAACCTATGTCATTTCTCAGAATTCAAACTCGCCAGTATAAGTAAATATTATATACTTGCACTATTGAGTGACATTTAGTTGCTAAAGCAAACGGCTAAATAGGATTTTATGTGTACAAATAGAGCAGTAGAAATATATAGGCAAGCGAATCATCTTAAATATTCGTTATAACCCTTCATTTATTCAAGTACCAATATTTTCACACGGCTTATTGCTCGTTTTCTGACAATCCTAAAAAGGTTTCTCCCAATGGAAATCAGAGAAATCACGGCACTCGCATTATGTGTCCTTTTGAAGGGCTTTTACGTAACACTATCGTGTTGCTATTTTTAGAGCTGTCATCCACCCCCTTAATCCAAAGATCTTTGTATCAGGTTTAGCACCTTACTAAGGTATAATCGAACAATTTAAAAAAAACTCTAAATGGCCACATTCAATAGTGGAGGTATACTTTCTTTTAAATTGATCGGGTTACCGTTAAGCCTTGGTTTAAATCAGATGTTTGTTTAAGGAGGGCATTGGTTTTGAAAGCTATAAAGAATTAAAAGTTATTGCCAGAGCTTTTACGTATCCTGCGATAGGAAAAATGTCACAGTAGGTAATTGTTATAATCAATTCGGAGGTATTACCTATCGATTGGTCAAAAACAATATGTATGCAATTATACTAACGAAATTTAAGAAGCAAAGTGATCGAGTACACTAGACTTTGTTATTCGTAGTTCATATATCGTTTGGTGGAAGTATAGTAGTATTGTCATTGGTTACATTTGGCCAAAACGTAATAAATACAAAGTGACATTTGCAATAAAAATTGCTACAGATTTCTCTTCGGCCCGATTTATACAACGTAAGAAGATGAATATTAGTCGAATAAAATACAAAGGCTTAATTTGAAAACGTTACCTGTTTGTCTGTAATCATTTATGTAAATGTAATTTTAAATGCAACAAAATTCGTTTTATACCTATTTAGTTTATGTGTTATCTGACGTTGGTAAAATCGACCCTTATACGGAATATTTGTCGAATATAATACAAATCGCCTTAATTGAGAATGTAACCTATTTGTCAGCAATCATGTAAACGTGAATTTGAAATCGGCTGTTTTATACTTATTCAGTTGCAATCGTATTGCTATCGCTTTTGAGATACTTTAAAAAAGTATCATCCTTCCTTCCGATTACGGTGGATACGGATACGGGGCAGCCCGAGATGAGTATGAGTACAGTGTAAGATTTATTGAAATCGGTCCAGTAGTTTTAGAGATATCAGTAATAATAACAAAAATCATTTAAACAAAAACTAAAATTAAGCTTTTTATATATCGCATTCGTGGTGCGTGGTGATGGCGTGTAGACTGTTGAAGTTGGTAGGCTTGCTCCGACTTTGTTTCTCCTAAATAGAAAATAAATGCGTTATTTTTAGTTATTTTAAATAATTAAATTAAAACTTTAACAAATGGTGGACTTAACGCCATATGACATTCCCCACCAGTCATGCCTTTAGGTTAAGCAGAAATGGTTGTGAACGGTGCGCCAATTAAATACAATCCATACTTAGATTTTATCAAGATTATATTTAGTTACATAATATTACACATACATAACACAAGGTATAACATAAATACAGCAAAAAAAAGTACGTATACAAATATATATTATATATTACGACGAACTTTGTAGATAGATGGCTTAAAATTCTTTCCGATCCATGAAAAATAAGGCTAAACTGTAAAACTCGCGGTTAAATATCTGCCAAATTATGTACGCTACACGTTAAATGGAAACTTTTCTCTTAAATCATCTGTTAACACGTAATGCCTTTTTACACCGATCTATTTCCAGTTTAATGTCATTCGGTACCGACTACGGAACCACATATCTTTTTATTCGGCTATAAAACTGTTTTTTGGCTTTCTGCCCGTCGTTGGATATGCAGTCAATGTGAATATGTACTGGACATTGCTAAACTTTGACGGTGGTAGTTTTTAATCCAACTAATAGTTAATCTGAGGTGATCTTAGTGCAATGGTAGCAGCGCTTTATTGGTAGTGATACCAAAGTCAAGCAATCTACGGCGTGGTCGTGTTTGGATGGGTGACACTTCCGACCATATAAGTGACGTAGAGCCGGAGACGTTGGGCCCGGCTAATATCGGTTGATACTCGTATTAGTCGTTACGCCTAGTCAGAGGCCTTACGGGCAGCTTGATAACATCTGAAAGCAGGGTTAGTCGATTGCCTAGCAAACACCCCTCCACCAATCCGCACAGAGCCCGTGTGGTAGAGTATGGTATAAACTACCTCATCATTATTGCCCTTACCTCATAGTTGAGGTAAGGCCTTTGTCCAGCAGTGGGACGTTACGGGCTAACTTTAATATAATGGTTATTCTACTAAGTTGATATTTCTGTATGTGAATGTATATGACAAAGATAAGCTCAATTCGGTGTAGTTTTTTACATCATTTTCGCTCTTCCGCCATTCTCTCGACCTCTTGATACGAAGCAACATTCAACTTTTGCTTTTTTTGATGCTTATAGCTTATTCTTGGTCTTCCTCTCTTCCTTCTTTCTTCTTTTCTTCTATTCTATTCTCTCTCTTCTCTTCTCTTCTATTATCGTTCTGATGAAACTGTCTTTTCGTAATAAGTAACCAAGAAAGATAGGGAGGGACTGGAAGTGTTTGAGATGTGGTGCTGGAGGAGGATGGAGAGAATCGGCTGGACGGAAAAAAAACAAATGAAGAAGTTTGACGTATAGGAAAGGAAAAGAGGAAACTAATAGAAACAATTGAGAGTAGAAGAGGGAGATTTTTGGGACACTTTATACAAACTGGTAAAAATAGAGAAAAAACCCGGCCAAGTACAAGTCGGACTCACGAAGGGTCCCGTAAGGGTCCCGTTGGCGATTATCCGCATACACAAGAGACTTTCAGACACATGGCTGTGTATCAGCAAAATTAGATTCTTTATAAAACAAAGCTTTTTAAAGAAACTTAAACAAAAAGTGTAGTTACAAATTGCATAAGTATTTCTTAAATTAACCATTAATATTTAAGTATCAAAAATTACTCAATCGATTGATTTTCATTTTATTATGTAGGAGAGACTATAAATGTATTTTACTAACCTAGGCTACGTTTGAATTTGTTACTAACATGAATATGGACCACGGTCTGAAATAAATTTCATTCATTCATTCATTCAATCATAAATCATGAGTGGGTACTTAGTTTAAAATATTGCCAATGTTTAAAAAGTCACTCTGTATAAATACAGCAAGTAAAATCAAAGTTGCCGTGGGTTGACATAAGCTACAAATTTATAAAGTGTATGTGTAACTTGCTAATTTACATGTCATATTAGAAGAGTGAAGTCATTGCTACAGGAATAGTTGCTGTGTTACATTCTAACACTATCTTTAACAATACCGATCATTTTAGTGCGACTGCTCTATTATTCCAATTCGATCGCCAATGGTCTGCATATCAACATTACCACAGGCCTAAGTAAATATGACCTAAATTAGGAAATAGCACATTAATAGTCAGGCCTGTCTATTTCAGATTCGACAGAGTTCGACATCGTGTTAAAGTTTGTCACTCAATCAGTTTAATATTTTAACATACTACTGACCAAAAAAATAAATTAAACTAAATGTAAAAAATACATTAAAATGATTTGTTAAATTATGTTTGTATCCAGAAATTCTCGTATCCGAATCTTGGAAACGGTTCCAAGGATTATAATGAATTTCTTTAGAAAATAAAACGACGAACTAGGTGAGCAGAATAACTACTCCAATATTATTTGAATACGACAGATGAGTCCAGAATAGTTTTTTTTTTTATTAAATACCGAGCCGGTCACCCAGATGTTGAGATCATAAAAAGTAAACCAAACTCTAAAATCTAAAATTTTTCATGGATCGGAAAGAATTTTAAGCCATCTATCTACAAAGTTCGTCGTAATATATAATATATATTTGTATACGTACTTTTTTTTGCTGTATTTATGTTATACCTTGTGTTATGTATGTGTAATATTATGTAACTAAATATAATCTTGATAAAATCTAAGTATGGATTGTATTTAATTGGCGCACCGTTCACAATCATTTCTGCTTAACCTAAAGGCATGACTGGTGGGGAATGTCATATGGCGTTAAGTCCACCATTTGTTAAAGTTTTAATTTAATTATTTAAAATAACTAAAAATAACGCATTTATTTTCTATTTAGGAGAAACAAAGTCGGAGCAAGCCTACCAACTTCAACAGTCTACACGCCATCACCACGCACCACGAATGCGATATATAAAAAGCTTAATTTTAGTTTTTGTTTAAATGATTTTTGTTATTATTACTGATATCTCTAAAACTACTGGACCGATTTCAATAAATCTTACACTGTACTCATACTCATCTCGGGCTGCCCCGTATCCGTATCCACCGTAATCGGAAGGAAGGATGATACTTTTTTAAAGTATCTCAAAAGCGATAGCAATACGATTGCAACTGAATAAGTATAAAACAGCCGATTTCAAATTCACGTTTACATGATTGCTGACAAATAGGTTACATTCTCAATTAAGGCGATTTGTATTATATTCGACAAATATTCCGTATAAGGGTCGATTTTACCAACGTCAGATAACACATAAACTAAATAGGTATAAAACGAATTTTGTTGCATTTAAAATTACATTTACATAAATGATTACAGACAAACAGGTAACGTTTTCAAATTAAGCCTTTGTATTTTATTCGACTAATATTCATCTTCTTACGTTGTATAAATCGGGCCGAAGAGAAATCTGTAGCAATTTTTATTGCAAATGTCACTTTGTATTTATTACGTTTTGGCCAAATGTAACCAATGACAATACTACTATACTTCCACCAAACGATATATGAACTACGAATAACAAAGTCTAGTGTACTCGATCACTTTGCTTCTTAAATTTCGTTAGTATAATTGCATACATATTGTTTTTGACCAATCGATAGGTAATACCTCCGAATTGATTATAACAATTACCTACTGTGACATTTTTCCTATCGCAGGATACGTAAAAGCTCTGGCAATAACTTTTAATTCTTTATAGCTTTCAAAACCAATGCCCTCCTTAAACAAACATCTGATTTAAACCAAGGCTTAACGGTAACCCGATCAATTTAAAAGAAAGTATACCTCCACTATTGAATGTGGCCATTTAGAGTTTTTTTTAAATTGTTCGATTATACCTTAGTAAGGTGCTAAACCTGATACAAAGATCTTTGGATTAAGGGGGTGGATGACAGCTCTAAAAATAGCAACACGATAGTGTTACGTAAAAGCCCTTCAAAAGGACACATAATGCGAGTGCCGTGATTTCTCTGATTTCCATTGGGAGAAACCTTTTTAGGATTGTCAGAAAACGAGCAATAAGCCGTGTGAAAATATTGGTACTTGAATAAATGAAGGGTTATAACGAATATTTAAGATGATTCGCTTGCCTATATATTTCTACTGCTCTATTTGTACACATAAAATCCTATTTAGCCGTTTGCTTTAGCAACTAAATGTCACTCAATAGTGCAAGTATATAATATTTACTTATACTGGCGAGTTTGAATTCTGAGAAATGACATAGGTTTGTGTAAGCAGGCTGATCTAGCTGATCTAGATCATCCTGTAAATGAATACAGTCTTGCTCATTAGTTACAGCTGAGAAAATCTTAGTGTCATCCGCATATAAGAGACAGCTAGAGTGAATGCAGCAATCGGCAACGTCATTAATGAAGATGTTAAACAAAAGAGGACCGAGATGGGATCCTTGGGGAACACCTGACGTTACAGGAACGAAGCTGGAAGTGAAACCCTTAATCACAACTGCCTGAGACCGGTCCCTAAGATAAGAACTTATCCAACGTAGTAGATCGCCGTGTACACCGAAGATGTTTAATTTTTTTATTAGCAGTGAGTGGCATATCTTGTCAAAACATTTCGAATAGTCAGTGTACACGGCGTCCACCTGAGCACCATTATCCATGTTGACTAGCACAGAATCCAAAAATTGGCAAAGATTAGTTTCTGTGGAGCGACCCTTCACAAAACCATGCTGATTACAATTTAAAAAAGGTTGAATTAACGGAGATATGGCATCGTAAATGATTTTTTCAAATAATTTAGGTAGCGTAGATAATTTGGATATGCCTCTGTAGTTGCGAATATCATGCTTATCGCCATTCTTATGAATGGGAACTACCAAAGAACGCTTCCAATAAGAGGGCATGATCCCGGAGGAAAGTGACAATTGAAAAAGCAGAAACACAGGGTAAGCTAATTGTTTAGAACATTGTTTTAGAAAAAAGGGATGTATATCGTCAGGGCCGCTGCCTTTCGAGGTGTCTAGATGCGACAGATATTTCTCCACGATTTGCTCAGAAATATATACCTTATTAACATCGCAACTACTAATACTAACTGAAAAGTTCTGGTTTAAGTCAATTTCGTCATCGTTTTCGAAAACTGTCTGGAAAAATGTATTAAATAAATTAGCGATGGTAAGGCCATCACTACCAGCATGACTGTCAAGATAAACTGTAGCCGGAATATCGTTATGAGATCTTTTGGATTTTATAAAAGACCAGAAATGCTTGGATGAGTGGCGTATATTTTGTTCTGTTTTTGATATAAAGTCATTATAGCATTTTACCTCCAATTCCTTCACTTTTATTCGTAAACATGAGAATTCTTCATAATCAGAAATTCTGTGATAAATCTTCCATTTTCTATGTATTTTTAGTTTTTTGTTTATTAAAGATATAAGTGGACGGGTATACCAAACAGGATAACGTCGATTATTACTCACACATTTAGAAGGGACATTACAATCTATGATTTTGTTTATTATTTTATAGAATTTATCAATAATTAATTCGATATTATGACCGGCTAAATTATAATTCCAATCAATTTTATTCAAGTCATCCCTAATAACGTTATAGTCCGCGGCATGGAAACGGCGAACAGTGCGCGGTGCGGGTCGCAAGACCGGGGCAGGAGTGCTAAAAGTTACGTCTAAATAAAAAGCAGGGTGATGTCCATCCTCCGGCAATGCGAGCGGATCCGCCCGACCGGCGTAACAATCAACGTTAGATATAGCCAAATCTAAATACCTATTATTTTTATTGGGGATACAATTAAACTGATTCCACCCTGTAAAACTCATAAAATCTAGTAATTGCAAACCAAGAACATTCCCTGATAAATTTTGTATTGTTAACTTATTATCAGAAGGTAACTGAGTCCAGGTAATATCATTAATATTAAAGTCCCCTACTAAAAGAAATTTATCATCGGGATATTGAACGTTTAAGTTTGTCAAATAATCGAATAACAACAGTTGCGAACTAGACTGTGAATGCCCCTGTGGACAATAACAGCAGAAAGTTCTAAATCTAGTGAAACCGGATCCTAAACCAAATACCACGTTAATGCAAGTGACATCGACATCCGGAAATGCCGGAAGCGGGGGGATATTTCGCATGTCCACCGTTAGTGAGCAGCGCACAGCCACCAGCACGCCACCACCCAGCGAGCAGCCTCGACGCTGGTAGTCACGATCACTACGGAACACTGTATAACGGGAGTCAAAAAGTTCAGCGTCGTTGATACCCGGCAACAACCAAGTCTCAGTCAAGCAAATTATGTCGTAGTCGGAAGTGAGTAAATTTCTTAAAAATAGTGTAGTCTTTGTACGCAATCCACGTACATTCTGATAAAATATTTTAAAATCGTATTTTAAAAGAATGATTTATATAATAGGTGTGTTTAGTAAAATAAATATTAACTTCAATTAATGAACGACTACTACAGTTTACGTATCGGACATTATATAAACTTAAAGAGCGCATGGCTAATTTAGTGTAATATAGGGACGGCAAGCGAAGAATAATACACTGACTAGAGAAGAAGGCATGTTTACAACGCGACCAGGGCAGAGATAATCCACTAAAACCAATTAATGAACAGGGCGTACAATTATTAGTTAAACGATAAAACCTGACACAAATCTTAATATTCAAATAAAAATGTTCCGCTTTCGAAAATGTATTGAAAACTACAATTTGATATAAACTGAGGGTAACTAAAAATGTTATCGTAAACAAGTTAACATTATTCTTGAGATCGCAAAATATTATGTTATTATAACACGGCAAGTTTAATACGTAAACGGATGGATTGCAGTAGTTTGCTGCTTTCGTGAGGGAAATCGAGTCGCGTCTCCGCGCAAGACCAGCAATGGATAAGGCCGCGTTAGTGATAAACAAAAGGCAAGCGTTCGACCGATAGTTAGAAATAACTCGACGAAGTACTACAAACAAAAGACGCTTTGAATAGGCAGAGGTGCTAAACATGTTAATAGTTTGTAATATTACTATAGCAAATAGCAAAAGTAAAAACACACTATGAGAATTAAAAAGGTAAAGACGTACCTCGTTTCGGCAAACATTTAACAGTTTGGATATTTTAACAAAATATGAAAAAGTGACTAAAGTACTCCAAGTAGTTCTTATGTTATTTTGTTTAAAGAGTCCTCAGAAGTGATATGTAACACTGGTGACTTCTCGTTGCGTCTCACCATAATAGTGCAATTACGCACCCAGCAAAAAGCATAATTCAATTCACTAGCCTTCTTCTTTGCTTGCTGTAATAACCATTTATTGCGGGATGATAAGTGATCATTTATAAATATTCTATTCTCGCTAAGGTTGCCAGCAATGCCCAAATCTTTGGCTTTTAAGTCTCTTAACTTACGTAGACTGGCCAGAAAATCATCTTTTTTATATCTTGCTTGCATTTTAAGTATTATCGGCTTCGGTTTCTTGAGTTCAACATCGTTCTTTACTGCAACTCGTGTAACGAAGTCAATGTCCAAATCTGGATTGAGGTTGAAACCACTTAGAGATGAGAGTTTTTTGACGACTTCAATCAGGTTTTCGTTATTTTTCTCGGGGACACCATTTATTTGTATGTTGGATCGGCGCACCCATTGTTCATTTCTAGCATTATCTGTAGTGATAGTGGCAACAATGGTCTTCAATTCGTCAAGCTCCGACTTCACTCTTTCTAAAGCTGTAACTCTTGAGTCTATATCAGTAATAACCCTGCTAAATTCTTCCATTTTGTTGTTAATATTTGTCTTCATTTCGGCGAGTTCATTTTTAACTACGCATAGATCCTTACTTATTACATCAATAGCTGACAGCTGCTTTTGCATTTCGGAGAGTTTGGAGAAGATGTCCTTCAACATGTCTGGCTGAGGGGTACCACGTCCAGCAGAAGATGGTTGTCTAGGCGCCTTAGATGGAGATTTAGGCGAATGGAGTCCCTGTGCATCTTCTTTGCTTGATGAATTTGAGTCTAAATCGCGACAAGTGACACATAACCAAGACTCTCGGTTCGCACCCAGTTTGTTGAACCTTCTTTCGGTGGTACCACAACAGTGAAAATGGAATTTCTTGTCACATTGAGAACATTGAGGACCTTGACCGACCGATTCATGGCAAGATGAGCATTCTTCGGTTAACATTTTGGACAGAAAAAATAAATCCAATATATATTCCAAATAACACTCAAATAAGTTGAACCTAGGGTTATGCACCTCTGGACGTTCACTGAGCGTGGAACAAAATACGTGTATGCACTCAACAACGGCTCGCGCCTGACTATACTATAAGTCACAACGGAAATTTCATTTGTAAAAGAGCAGGCTTAAGAACGAACTTAATTAAATATCGTATTCATTAATTACCAAACAGCCAACCCTACGTCTTTAGACATCTCCACTATTAGCGCGCTGACCCTATTTCGTCGATACCACGTACCCAATTACTTCATCTGAGTCCTAAATACTTTGAGTTAGGGTTCAAAATCTACATTGTATTTCAGAGGAAGTGTGTTCCAGACAGAATTGCTCTCCACAAGAAGGTGTGAAGCAGGGTTGACAAATTGACGAATAATTTATGAGCTACGTCATGTCACAGACATGTTCGATTCGTTTTAATTCATTTGGGAGGTCTTCTTGGCATTTTTTTACTCCTTTCTTTTTATCTTTTGTAATATATTACCTACTTTTTGTAGAGTAAAGATCAGCCTTAAAACTTTTGACATCAAAAATAACAAAGTTCTAATTAGAATTTAAATTACATTAGAATTTTAAAAAAAAAAGTAAAGGCCTGGGCTGCTAGGCAAAGGCCTTACCTAAACTATGAGGTAGTTTGAGCCATCATCAGCCTCAACCACGCGGGCTCAATGCGGATTGGTGGAAAGGTGTTTGCAAGGCGAGCGAATAACCTTGCTGCCAGATGTTATCAAGCCGCCTGTAGGGCCTCTGACTAAGCTTTACGACTAACATCAACCGATTTTAGCTTTCCGAAGCACGGAGATCTCGTGTACGTCACTTAAATAGTCGGAATGGTCACCCATCCAAACACGACCGTGCCGCAGGTTGCTTCACTTCAGTATCACTACCAAAGCGATGCTACCACTGCGTTACCAGCAGCTCATTTATTGGATCATTGTTATGAATAAAATAATATTTTATTAATTCATTCGTCGTTGTCTTGGCCTGTTCCCAGTTTATCTAGAGACGGGGCAGTATGTTTGTCTCTTCCACACTATTACTCGTCATTGAATCATCCATTCTTTTTACACTCGTGTATTTTTTCACACAGTCCATCCATTTCTTTATCGGTTGGAGTCTTCCTTTCCAGCCATCCATATTCATTCTCATCACTTTTTCAGAAATACGACTTTTTCATGTAATCTCTTGGCTTTCTCGTCTTATATAATGACTATTATTCTTTTTCCATCATTTTAATTTACCGTGTTTTTTTCGCCTAGTCTTTCGATACCCTTAAGATATCTTTCCAATGCAACGGACCATACTCGTATACGGATCGTGGCATGACCGTGCTAGGAACGTGTCAGGCATGAAAAGCACTGAGAATGGATTGAAAGCCTTCTGTCTCAACGATACATGGAGCGAAAAGCGAGAGCGAGCGAGAACGCATTTTGCCGGTGCCGACTCGCTCCGTGCATGGCACTTTACTGTGTTATTTGGAGACGGAACGGTTTAGTGAGCGAGATGTCATAGTTTTCAATATAAAATGTTTTTTTTTGCCGGACACGTTCCTAACTCGGTCATGGTATGCTACTGTGTACAGAGCTTTAATTTTTTTTAACTCCCAGTTCGAAGATAAATTTAATGTAAAAAACATAACTCATATCCTTAAAGAAAACAAACAAATGGGAAACGATGCAAAAAATATCTGTACAAAGACACGGAAAGAGATGAAAGAAAGTTCAAACATTTTCTTGGAGATAACATTTTTTTGCGCAAATTTTGTTATTATGATTAAAAGGGACGTGGGAGTTGTTGGCTTTGCATTAAAATTCAATTATTCTTTATAAAGAACAAATGTTTCGACGCCTTCGGACATAGATATTTCTGTTTGTTGCTTTGTTTATGGTAGGTATTTATGATAACTTTAGAAGAAGAAAAACTGTTATTCGGAACTTTGACTTGTCTTAACTAGTCAGTATTAAAGCTTTCTGCCTCACCTGAATCCGATGTGTACATGTTTTTGTTTAATGTTTAGGCTCAAGAGTTAAGTTCCAAAAATAGTCGCGAGATGGCGTTATACTGAGTTAACTCACGGTGACGCGGATTTTAATTACAAATAAATATTGAGTCTTGCTATCATCTGGGAACCTTACTTACTTTGGGGTTCCATTTTGTGGACGTTTTGAGACTTGACCAGTTTTATTTTTTCCATAAAGCTTATTAAATCTATTACCAGAGTTGAATAATTGTCCAAATGATAAGAAGAAAGAAAAAAATAACCTACAACTGATCGCGCCCTAAGTAAACACACCTGTTGCTTGTCATAATTCGGTCGAGCATTTTCCTATTTCCCCAAGACACTCAATAATGATTGAAAGTATAACTTCCCATTATACTTTGCACTGTACTTCCTAACAATCGATACACGTGCCATCGAATAATACGCCTTGTGTCACCCACATACGGTTCAGATATAACCGGTTAGAACAGGTCATAAAGGTTGGAGAGCCATAAAGTGCATTTACGGCGTTCTTTATGAGAATGCAGCTTAACACTGACCCACCTTCAGCTGTCAATTTGGTCCAAGTAAAGTTTATGGAGTCAATACGTTGTGGACTCACGAGTCAAGACGTTTTGCTTATGAGTAGGTTACATAAGGTGGCGTAATGGATTGTAAGTGTAAATATCGGAAGTCAGGGCTTTCAGATACATTTATGATATCCTGAAGTCATAGAGTAACTCGTGTTGGTTGCATTTTATAAATAAGACCTAGTTTTTATTAGTATTTTGGTTTATTGGTGATATTCCAAATAATCTTTCGCGTCAGGAAATTTTAAATATGCCGAGACAAACATGAAATATTTGGATTTAATTCATGAATCGCATAATGCTTTGAAATAAACTTCTACTTGTTGTAGAACTTATTTCATGGTCTTTGAAAAAAAATTACTTTGGATGATTAATTACCTAATATCTCTTAATAAGTGCCGTGCTATTCCTTTACGCAAAACCATAAAAAAGCCGTAATATCCAATTAATTGATATTAAAATTACAATTTAATCCCCTTCTAAGAACCTAATGGGTAATAACGTCATAAATCTCATGATATACATCTAAATGTGGATAGGTAATTCTTTAAATGACCACAGTACAAGTACGATAAAGCAATTGAAATTATTTTGAATTAAAGTTTTTGACTGTTAAAGTGTATTGCGAACAGGTACGCTGCTACAGGTTTAATTTGACGTGGCGTCAGGGCCATCTTCCTTAACTGTATTGCAATAGTGAGCCACATAGTTATTCATTACAAAATAAACTAAACTTGGCTTGCGCTATTCATTCATTTTAATTTCCAATATCACCCGAGAGAATTAAGTGCACATTGACTCGGTTGGTAAGAGCTTTGGCCCGAATCGCCAGAGTACGTGGGTTTAAATCCGCCTGGTTCAGTTTTTTTTATATTTCTTATTCGACTTTATAACAACACAATTTGACCTCTTTAAAAAGTGTACAAAAACAGGTCCTACAATGTGCGTTATAATTTTTTGATCATAAATTCAGCCAAAATATAGCAATAAGAAACTGACATAAGCATACAATAAATGGATATGGATATCAGCTTGGTGCCTAAGAAATCGAATGTTTTTGAACATCAGTAAGTGTCTCGTATTTTTTTTTACGAAAAAGCGCCACAAAATATTCTTTGACTACAAGTTTGAAAGACAGATACTAAAGCGAAAGGCTACAGTCAAGGATCTTGGCGTATACTTTGATGATGATCTCTCCTTCCGGTCTCATTACCAACACATGGTCAACAGTTCACTACAAACTTTAGGGTTCCTCACAAGGCTTACGAAAGACTTTAAGAAACCGGCTAGACTGATCATCTTGTTCTATTCCCTAGTTCGGAGTAAACTTGAATATGGGTCAGTCGTTTGGTCACCTCATTACAAAGTCATCTAAAAACATATAGAGAAAGTGCAGAAAAGGTTTACTAAAATTGTTTGCTTCCGTTGTAACCTGGGGCGCTCCTCGGGGTCATACACGGAAAGGCTAAAGAAACTTAATATGACTAGCTTGACTTTTCGAAGGCAGCAACTCAATTTAATGGTCCTACACAAAATCGTGCATCACACACTTGAATCCCCTGATCTTACCTCCTCACTAGCCTTCATCACTAGGGTATACATGAGGCGTTCATTACCCAATTTTGACTTGCCTGGATACAGAAACAATGTCTCACGACACAACCCTGTCGGCAGAATGTGTCGCCTATATAATCGTTTGCAGGACAGGCTTGACATATACAACGCTAGCTCTTCTCGGTACAAAGCTGCAGTAGAAGTTGTCGTAGATGACCTCAGCTAGCCTCAGAATAAAAAAAACTTATTTATTTATTTCGGACAACAAAAATCCATGGGTTAGTAAAACGGGGTAATTTTTTTTTCATTCTATGTTGTTTTTGAATTAAATACTTAGCTTTGTATTTTAAGATACAGATTGGCGCACAGGTGTAACACTTTAGGGCATTAGCTATAAAATTTTAAAGAAAGAAGGAAAGAAAGAAAGAAAGAAAGATGTTTTTATTTACGTAAGCACATGTGCAGTTGCTTAGTATTAACAAAACACAGTAGCAATGTGTCAATTTAATTAATTGCATTAGTTAGTATCAACGTGCTTTACCGAAAACTCGGCTTGTAAATATGTAATGTCAATATTTTAATCCTTAATTTGAACAAATAATAATTATAATAACTAAGTCTGTAATAAAAAGTATTACAATAATCAATTCAAATTGTAAAAATTTATCATCGGGAAAGTCATTTATATTATAGTAACACTTATCAACTAGGAATCTTTTAAATTTCGATTTAAATAAAATCTGTGTTAAAATAATAAATAATTAGTTAACTATGCTGTAACTCAAAATAAAAAACTGTCAAAGAAAAACTGATGCCATATTAATACACACTTAAATCTCAATATACCTTCTGTTAATATCTTGAATATCAAGTATTTGATCTTGATAGAGTTACTGTCGATGTACTTTTTTACTGTGTCCGGTAATCATCCAAATGTGGTTATATAACGTTTTTCAGCCAGGCCTCCGGCAAACGCTATCGTTTGCATATTAATAGCATCTGAGGTAATTAGGGGCCATAAGCTTCTTTCATATTTTAGATGTGCTTATTTTTTTGACACGTTGGCTGTTACTTACTTTTGAGTTGGCAGCTTTCCTAAGTTCTTTCCGCCCCTACAACAAAATTTGTTCACGTTAATCTTATTTGTATGGATATAGTCTGGAATTTGGCCACGATCTTATTAGATGGTAAATAATGATGATTAACGTAACAGCCTTTTTAATTACTTCATAATTATCTTCTTGAAAAGTCCAAATCATTGTGTGAAGGCAACTTTAGATGTCAGCGAATTCCATTCCTTAACAGTTCGCACCAGAAATGTTAAACAGTAAAAGTTTAGTGCGTATTATTTCATCATATTTACCGACCATAAAAATGAGGTAATCAATTCAATGTGTATGTGTGAGATATTGTTAGAATTTGATAATATTTGAGTGTGTTGATCTATAACGACATCCAAACACGTGTGCAAAATTTCGTAAGAGTTTGTAAATTAGTATGTTTGTCGCCGAATTTTCAGCAAATAATAGTTAAAAGGTTTTTTTTATTCGATTAGGTATATTATGGAGCTAGGACCCCTTAGGTATATAAAGCTGGGACCCCATTTACCACATCTTATCAATACAACATTAGGTTGGGTTATTTCAAGCCCAGTCTACGAAGACAAACTAGGTATCTACTGACACTGCGCAGGCAGTTAGCATGTTTGTTACTTACAGTATAGTTTCATCAAAATCGGTCCAGTAGTTAATGAGATATTGAGAATCAAAATTCATGATAAGTGTAGACTGTTGGTGTGGGTAAGCTTGACATAATGCACCAACTCCTTATGAATTTCGTTTCTCCTAAGTAGAGGGCAAATGCGTTATTTTAAGCATTTAGTCAGTTTTTGAAGGCGCTTATTATTTTTGAAGTGAAAACTTCTTTAGCGGCGTTGAGCACTTTTGTGGGATTTAGGAAAAATGTGAAACTCGCGTCAGAACACGTGGGCTGATCGAAAAACCGTAAGACGGTTGGCGAAATTATCGATGTAAGTTGATTTTTCTGAGAGATAAACTTTTTAATTTAATTTAATATAATATAAATTGTAATGTTTGTGTACGATAGCGTAATAAATAAATATTGTATTCTATAAAAATATTATATTATTATTTTTATTATTAATTTTTCTTACACATCATTATCCTTACTTTAACTATTAGAGAATAAGTTTTTTTAAAACGGAACATACTAATCATGTAACACAATTTTGTATATTTAATTAACTGTTAGGGAAATGAATGAAACTTTACTTCAAAATAGAGGTGCTCGTATCGCAGTGGTGGCAGCGCTTCGGTAGTGATACCAAAGTTCTGTAACCTACGGCGCGGTCGGATTTGGATGGGTGACCATTCTAACCGTATAAGTGACGTATTTTCAAGTATCTCCGTGCTTCGGAAGGCACGTTAAGCCATTAGTCTTGGCTAATATCGATTGGTTGATATTAGTCGTTAAGCCTTACGAGGCCATAAAGGCGGCTGGATAAAATCTGACAGTAAGGTGTGCTCCTTTCCTTGCAACACCTCTTCACCTGAGCACGCATGTGGAGTATGGCTCATACCACCTCATACTTAAGGTTAAGGTCTTTGCCCTGCAGTGGAAATTTACAGCTAACTTAAACATAACTTTACTCATTTAAAAGTTTACACAACCAGCAGCTTTGTAATAGAATTTTACATACTTTATATTTGTTTACATCGTAAAATAGAACTAGTTAAAGCCAGTAGTTTATTAAAATGGAAAGGATTTCACCCCGTAAAAGCAGAGTTTTGATGTGAAATCATTAGACAAAACTACCGGGTCTGCTTTTTGTGGTGCGGCCCAAGTCGAAAACAATGAGCACAATTTCAAAGGAAAAAATATTTTTTATGCAAAATACAAGCACATCTACCAAAACATTCTTCTAAAGAGCTAAAAAAGAAATCTTTCTATCAATCAGTTATTTCTTTTTAACCGACTTCAAAAAAGGAGGAGGTTATCAATTCGACTCTATGTTTTTTTTTTTTTGCATGTATGTTACCTCATATCTCAATCGTTTGTCGACCGATTCGAAAAAATTTTTCACCTTCTTAAAGGGTGTACCTTCTAGTTGGTCCCATCTTTCCATTTTGGGATCTGATGATAAGATCTTGGTGTAATCGAGGGAAGCCCTCAAATTTTAAAGGCATGTATAGTGTTTCTTTACTAGAATCTTTTCGTTGACGTGTTGTTACGTCTGATAGTCAACATCTTGTGGGGCTGAGCTGATGGTGGAACTCCTTAACGCTTAGGAGTTCAGTAGTTATAATGACGGAACTTATGATAGGTAATTTTTAGCTTCTTATAGCTGTCCCAGATGCTCTGCATTATATTTCTGGTTATTTTTACAACCTTAGATGTTAAATCAAGGTTTTCGAATGTAAGAAAAAGGTTTCGTCATTACCTAGAAAAGTAAATATTTCCTTATTTTACATCATTTAGTACGCTAAGTACATATTATATTTTTGTCATATGTTTCTACGTACACGCGACCAAGCGTGAGATCCGGTGGCGATCGGCACTCTATAATCTTTAGATTCATCTTTTGGCACCACTGATTTAGGAAGGTAAAGGGTAGCGCTTCCTACCGACCGAGTGTTATAACCGGGGACCAAGGTCCACATTTCACAGTCTTAGTTTATTCAAATGTAGGTAGAAATTTACATATCGCGGTTCAGTCTCCAAACTTGGACTACAGCGTCCATCTAGTCATATCAAGCCGAGCCAGCGTGTTGCGATGATGTATAGTCACAGCGGTTGATCATAGATGTTGTTACACATTGTGTTATTCCAAATAAAATATTATATACTTATACACGTCCCAAAATTGACCCTACCACAGCTTCAGGACAATTGTGGGCTCGTGCTAAGAAGAAGCTGCTCAACAAACTCAGTCACTATTATAATTGCATTTTTTTAAATATTGCAATTTAAATGTTCTTATAAGCTAGATCATATATTGTTATTGGTCATATAACCATTTATTCTATAAATTACTATATCGGTATATACTATTTCGGTAGTGTTTATGATATTGCAGGTATAAACCTGATGAAAAAGATAACTGTGCTTTAGAGGAGCAGTTATTAAGCTTCTTTTTCCTGCCTCCTCTTTTGCTTTGTACCAAGCTCTGCTACCCTCATCAGTGGTCAAACTCCGTCACAAAACTCTGTCCTCGTCCTGTTTGTTTTAATTAAAATAACTCCGTTATGAAAGTTATGTCTTTATTTAAACGAGTATTAAATGCTCCCGTGATCAAGATTCAGCGCGACAGGGATAATGTTTTAAGCCTTTAGTTTGAACTACCCGTATTCGGTTAAGATAAATAGGAAAAACTATCGGACCCAGTAAACTTTGTTTCGCCCTGTTTGTTTGTTTTGGCCCGCCTCGACCCCGCCATTTAAATGATTCTAAGTGAAATGAGAGAAAAAAAAACGGTACCGCTTATTATTCTAGTTTTTTTTTCACATAAAAATCTTCTCCGAGAATAACAAAGACTACAAAAAAAGAATTAGTGAAATCGGTCCAGCCGTTCATACGGGATACCGCGACCGAGAGAAATATGGATTCATTTTAGAGTGACATAGTCCAACAAAGATGTCTTTTCTGTGTCGCCAGGTCCGTCTGTAATTTGTCATGGGTATGTATGACAATCTCCCCACCAAAGCGGTAAAATATTTTTGTTGAATTTTCATACCTTTCATACAAGTAACGTGGTTAAGTTTTATGTTTCTCTTGCCAAACCCATCGTGTGGGAAGCATTCACAACCTTAGGCGTTTAATTACAAATAAATGACGACCTCCGTGGTGTAGTCGCTAAGCACGCTGGTTTTAAGGTGTCGCCGCTCCGAGGTCCCGGGTTCGATTCCCGGTCGGGTCAATGTAGAAATCAAAATTTTCCATATTGTCTCGGGTCTGGGTGCTGTGATACCACCTTTGTATCTGATTTCCATAACACAAGTGCATTAGCTACTTACTTTGGGATCAGAGCAATGTATGTGATTGGTGTCCATTATTATCATTATAAATGTGCGCGAAATAAATTCGTTTTTTGTTTTTTGATCAATGAGTAGTAAGTGTTCGCGTAATCTTCAGAAACAAATATACTTGTATAAGATCAATGTTCTAATTAGGCAATACACCCTTTTGTATCTTTACACATCACATACTATCGTGGAACAACACATTATCTGCCCAAATCCAACGCTAGCTGATAACAGCGATTACAGTTTACGTGGAATATTGATAACGCGTACAATCGCGCGGAAAAGTGTTATATTTTAAGAACTAAAAACAAAAACTAAGACATGCATGCCTTTAAAATAAGCAAATTTTAAATCAATAAAGCTAGAAAGTATGTGCTTCGTTATTGAATAGGTAGTATTCAAGTTTATTTTTGAATGTTAAGTATAATAGACAACGGCATTAGCTCTGATTCCAAAGTAAAATTAGCGAAATCAACACCGTTACCATGAGTTTACGACGGTTTTACTCACTAGAGACGACGTAATAAAAGTCTATGGAAAATTGCTTTGCACCCCTAGTAGTCACTGGCAGAACTAAAAAATTCCATGCAAAAAGTAACGTCTTTGCTACGGAGTAAACCGTCGTCGCTAGCAAGTAAACTCATGGTAACGGTACATGAAAAAAATCAATATAAGAAACGAGATAAGAAAACATTATTTCATCTGAGATATCCAACCGCGACCAGGTCCAGGACCTCGGAGATCGCAGCATACACCTTGACATTCAGGGAGTATTGAGGTCACCATTGCCTTACCAGTTTATGAGCCCAAATCGCTTGCATCCAACGGGTTTGTCTTAAAGTTACGCCCATTTTGTCGTAACTTTAAGACAAAGCCGTTGGATGGACTTTAACTCGTGGGTGATAGCTAGCTAGAGCTCAACCTCAAACCGAAGTCATTTGTCAGTTGTCGAAATAAACTAGGAAACATTTTAATATCAGTATTTTTTTAGCTTAGATACATGTTTTCCTGCAATTCCATTTACTACTCGTACCTATATTTTACTAAATCTCAGCTTTTATGTACGGACAACAGCACGCCAAGGTAAACACTGCGGTATCTTATTCGGTTGTAATAAGAGCTACTTTGCAACAAAAGTTGTAACGAAAAGCTGGCCGCAGTACCAAAAGTTGAGCACGTTCATTTCCCCAAAATGCGCGTCTTATACTCTTGACTTTATTATTTTCCTTTTGTTTCGGGTAAAAATACCATTTCATCAAGATATACCTGTTTACCTCTCTCAAAACTTGGTTCACAAAACAGGACAGTGAAGTGGAAAAGTGCTAGGCATTTTTGTGGAAATAAAAGCGTGATATGTCTACCCTAAGCCATGATGAAAATTAATAACATTACTCTCCTTTTGACGCAGTTTGTTAAAAATATAAACTTTTCTTATCATAAAATTGTTCATAGTGCTATAACTACGTTACCTAAGTACCTATTATCAATACAGAGTTATGATACTGGCTAAATTCTCACGTTCTATTTTACAATGTCTGAATGAGTTTCCATTACAGTTATGACTATTACTTCATAAAAAACATGTTCCATATTTGAATTATCCGTTGGTTAGCGCTTATTTGTCGATGGTGAAATACGCCCTTAGTCTGGTATTGAAATTAGTCCTAACTAGACAAGGGGCTTCGTCATCTGGGCGTTTATTTTTATATGACTCGCGTTAAGATGGCGTGTTGTATTAATTGATTAATGTTGGATTTTCCAATAAAAATAAGTAAAACACGGGAGTGATAAAAATAAGATAACTGAATTTCGTAAGTACTAACGTTTATATTTCACATAATTTCCATTGATTTTTAATTCGTTTTTGAACTAAAATCACACGCCTATCCAAGTGGGTGATTCCGAAATAGGGCCCCTGGTGGGGGCAAATACAAAGTGACATCAACAATCAAGGATTAACTTCACTCTTAACATTATAATCATATACGTCATCATATACGAATGATGTTAAACTCGGTCTAACTATTACTACTACGTCCGTTAGTCTGTCTACTGCTAATACGCAAATATGGTATATATGCATCCTAATTTTATTTCTCCATTCAGCAAATGAAAAGCAAGCAAAAGATAGGCACGGAGGAGGACGAAGGATACGTGATAGGTACGTATTAAAATCAACTTGTCTTGGACTAATTGAACCCCGCACTCGTCGCTGGCCGGGCGAATATTTTACCGCAAGGCCAGCCAGTGGTTAGCAAATTTGGTCCCGTTTAATAATTCGTTATGATAACAAAGTACATAACTATGCGTTTTTATAAATTACCATTTGTTTAATGAATATATTAATATACCTAAACTTGCAGACAAAATGTTTTGTTATATTATAAAAATGAATCTCCATCTAAACTTACAATAGTAAATTTTATTTGGAGTTTGGCTCTTTAATATATTATCATTGTACTCCACAAAATATAAATTCAAAAGAAACTGCCACACACTTTTTCTAGGAAGGGACTGTGTAATAAAAATTTCATAAAGCTTTTCGTCCCACTTGTTACTATGAGCTATGAGTTTAGAAGTTATTCGTATATTCGTCTTTGAACGCAGATTGTACAAAGTTAAATGCACATTTTCGTAAAATGATGCTATTCACTGTATGCGAAGTAGGAGGTGGGAGAACCAATCCAACCGATGACAGCACTCGCAGTGACCAAAAAAAGTAAGATTGATGGACGTCTGTCATTATTTTTTTAGCAATTTTAGTAAAATATGAACGTATCCGTGCTTTAAAATTTATTATTGTGTAAAAATCGACACATCGAACATTAAATTGAAATAACTTTAGTAATTACATATCTTTATTAATAACAAAGAAAAAAAAAAACTAAGACATAGAACATAAAAAAAAACGTAGTCTACCTATTCAAAAACGAAACCATTTCCTTAAGGCAAGGAGGCTATGATGCTGGACTTTAGTTGAACTACTTTTCGGAATTTATCATTTCAACGTGCGGCAATAGTTTGGAACGCTGTCGTCACGCACGGTTGAAATAGTTATTTATTTTTACAATAAAGATAAACTGTTATAAAGTTATCAGCGTTAGGTACCTAAACGGCGTTTTTTTATGTCACTATTTTTAATAGTTTTACTTAACTGCCACTGGTTACAAATACTAACAACATTAATAAAAAAATAAAAATAAAATGCGGATGAGACCAATTTGAAGCCGTTAAGTTGATAAGTAGTTTTTTCAAAAGTAAAATATAGCGTAAATATAGTCTCTATCTTATTGTAACGTACCTTATTTAAATTAATAGTAGAAGACATTTCAATAATTAATTTATTTGACACTTTCGTGTACGACAGTACATGTTCACAAACAGCCTTATCTAGATTAATTAAACCGTTCGCTGAACTTTAAGGACTAATTTGTAGTCGAAAACGCGGGGTACAGTCACTAACAGAACTAGTTTCAACTGTAATATATAGTCTATTTATGGATATAAATAAGGGTCATATTTGCTATGCCGTCCAAATTCAATGTATTTTTACACAAAAAGAAACAATCCATACTAAATTCGATAAAAAAAACCGAGGTAACTCTTAGTTTGTTTTATCAAAAATATTACCAATGAAATTAATTTAAAAAAAGGTGAAAAGTGAATGAAATTTCCGCAGAATCCTGGTGTTTGTTATCAAAGCATTGTAATTTAATATCCTCCTGAAACTCGATATTCAATGTACCTTTACTGTGTTTAAAAACAATTCGAAGAAATGATCATATAAAATATACTCGCTCCCTTTTTCCAGAAAATTATAAAAAAGATTGTTTTTGATTAATAATAAGGTCTTAAAACAGCGTCCATATTGAAAACGTAAATGAAAGGAGAGTTTACATTTAACGATGTTGAGAACAATTTAAAAACAACCTTAATTGATGTAAGAGAAAACTGTTTGTAGTGTGGATTAGGTATTCATTTAGGATAATATTTGCTTAACATTGAGCTGTGTATTGAATTGTTATTGAATTGAATATAACATAGACGTGGGCATTCTCTCAGTCCTCGCTTAATGGCACCCAAACATGATTTTTAGTTAAAACGATTAGTTGGTCGCTAGAACTCTATTAAGGTGCGCAGAATAATTATCATCATCAGTCAAAGGACGTCCGCTGATTAACACAGACCTCCCCCACGGTTTTCCACAGCGACCGATCACCAACGGTCTGTATCCAGATTGAACCTGCGATCTTTACAAGATCAATAGTCCATCTTGTCGGTGGACGTCCTACGCCGCGTCTTTGGTCGAAGGGTACTAGATGCGCAACATACTAGGGGTAAACTGTCTGATCATATCCGGAACACCAAACTACGCTCCGTTATACGTTTAAATATGATATACGAAAATATACGTACGTAAAAATATACGTACTATATTTTTGACGTAATCAATAAAGTTTTTGTCTTGCGAGTTTTCTCGAAGATTATACAAACCATATAGTTTAGTCCTACTTTTATAAATCTCTGTCGTGGCCCAATTTCTAAATTGTCATTTCGCCTAGTTTGATTTATTCTTCCTTTAGGGAAATATTTCATCAAATTCGTTTTTAATTAAATGGGTCGGTCTGGACTGATCATGTAATCCGCACGTCTGTACTGAGTGTAAGACGGTCACGCGGAGGACCCAGATTAAGATGACGTGACGAGTGAGACTGGAGAATGGTAGCTGCCTTAAATCGTGGAGAGTGGAACAGGGAGGCCTTTGCCTTGCAATAGGACACTGGGATCATGATGATGATGAATTTAAAGTTTTCAATCGACTTCAAAAAAGGAGGAGGTTATCAATTTTAATTGTATGTTTTTTTAATATGTTACCTCATATCTCAGTCATATGATGACCGATTTGAAATCATTTTCGTTTACCTTGGATTGTACCTTCTAATTGATACAATTGTTGCCAAGTCGGGATCTGATGATGGGATCTTGGTGTAATCGAGGGAAACCTTTAAATTCTGAAGTCACGTAGAGTGTTTTTGTACTACAATCTTTGATGACTTCTTGTTACGTCTAGCATTGCATCGAGCTAAGCTGATGGTGGAACTCCTTAACACTTAGAAGTTCAGTGATTACTTACTGTACTTTCATAATTATTTATTTTGTGTGTGATTGGAAAAATAAAATACATTCATGTCTGAATAATACATAGAAGCTCATACCTAGATAAATAAAGTGGTTTTATGATATATTTTGAATAAATTTTGATGTATAAATCGTATCGTATCGTCATCGTGACATATAAATATACGTTATCGCTGGACCCAGGTGTTCCAATTGAAATAAAGTATCCACATTTACGAAATATCCTCCGAGCCATATTTTCCATGTCCGGGTTTTTATTTTCCATTCATGTGTTATGTCTTTGTTCAATAGATTCTCCATTTTTACCTCGCTATATTTGAAATCTTTACTCCAACACATATCTGGACATGCGGTGGTTAAACTAAGTAAAAGAAAAAGAACTGGTGACTCAGCGCCGTGTCTTTATTGACACGAAAAATTTCGCATTTTGAAACATTCTACAGAAACACATGAGGAAAAGAATCCGTACCGTTACCACGGTAATGTTATCTATACAGTATTGTAACTCAGCTGACTCCTTGAAATAAATACCTTCAGCCGCGCGATACCTAAACGTGCGATAGGACTGCCTGCCCGCCTCCAGCATTTTACATTTGCCTGCTATGTGTATCCATTTAATTTTGTGATTGTAAATATATATATTTTTTATTTAAACAAATAAAATATTTTGTAGATTAAGTAGGAAGTAATCAATAAAAATGCGTGTTGTTTCGTTGATTGGTTGAATTAATAAAAAATATATATATTTAAATGATAAATCGGTCCCATAAATTTGCTACCGAAAAATACTCGCTCGACTTAGACGTACGAAAGGCTTTATAATATTTTAAAGTATAAAAATCCACATTCTAATATAAAGCTTCATAAAAAATCATACAACCAAAAACAGAACAATATATCCTATTCGTCATACTAAAATGTACTTGAACTTATTTTGCAGTCTTGATTATAGTCAGTGTTTTTAGCAGATGCTCTAGTTATCACTAGACGTATCACAAAGTTTCTGTTTGTTTTAAAAATTTGAAGAAGAGGCAGATTTAGTTAATGTTCGTGTTTGGGCAAAGTTGTCTCCCGTGGGCAAAGTTGTACGGTATTTTATGATCAAATATTTCAAAGATGAAAAAAGTTTGTTTACACATTATGCCCTAGAAAGCTTTATTTTTTTCACACCACGCGCAAAACTTATGCCAAATAAAATATCAGCTATCTTAGTGTGGATACATTTTCTACCACAATAAATAAAATAATGAACCTATTGACATATTAAGGATAAAAAGAGCCTAACAACAACTCGTGCTACTTTCTTTAGAACAGGTTTTCTTTTATTACTTCCAAAGCACATTCACATGTACGTCCCTGTCAAATAATCTCTCCAAGACCATTTGTACCGACCATTTTAATAATAAATCCGGAAAATTTCACGGGAAGTTCACGAACACTTATTTATTTATTAAACACGACGCACGAAGAAATTGTTTTCCAGAAGAAACTGAGACGGGAATAAAACGTTATTTGTTTGTTTCGACGTAGTTTGACAACAGGGTTAAGTGGAAAACAGTGTTATTGTAACATTGTTTTTGGAAATGTTTACGAATTTATGTCGAGTTTCCCTTTTACAGGATGATTGACATAATTATGTGACAATTCAAAATCCTTATCTAAGACATTCTTTCCACCCTTGTTGCTTGTTACAGAAACAGATTTGTGTATCGGGGAATCAAAAACAAAATTGGAACCGTACATGTGAAGTTTTTTTACATATATTTCACCATGACTGCACTGTAGAGGTGCTCGTAGCGCAGTGGTAGCAGCGCTTTGGTAGTGATACCGAAGTGAAACAACCTACGGCGCGGTCGTGTTTGAATAGGTGACCATTCCGACCATATAACTGACGTGCATCACGAACAGCTCCGTGCTTTGGAAGGTACATTAAGCCATTGGTCCCGGCTAATATTGGTTGATATTAGTCGTTAAGCCTAGTCGGAGGTCTTATGGGCGGCTTGATAACATCTGACAGCAGGGTTAATCGCTTGCCTTGCAAACACCCTTCCACTAACCCGCACTGAGCCCGCGTGGTGGAGAATGGTTCAAACTACCTCATAGTTGAGGTAAGGCCTTTACCCAGCAGTGGGATGTTACAGGCTAACTGTAATTTTACATCATGACTGCCTCATTTATTCATCACTTCGCATCTGGAATGTCATAAGGCGATTTGATACTTGTCCAAATCCATATTTTTCATACGCGTATGTTTCAATCAAATGTTTATCAAATTTGAATTCGGAATCGCTTAATTGCTCTTGCCCTTGTTTGTTTGGAACTGGAAAAGATGATGATTAAATCAAACCAAATCAAATTCATTTATTTTGAAACACAGGCTGGCTTTTTGTATGATTGCCTACATGTTATCACTCAAAGCTGACTCACGAGAAGTGATGTTTTTACAATATGGCATTATCACAGTTTGTTAAAAGAGAGGTCAGATTAAAATTGCTGTTACATAACTTAACTGTCTACAACGTTGTGCAGAATAAGATTTTTTTTAACTTCATTAAAATTACACATTCTACGATCTTTCCCACAAAATATCGTGGGTCGTCTTATAATCCCAAAGCTTAAAAAACCAATTTCGCATCATACAGGCTCAATGCGTTAATACTAATATCATCCACAAATATCGCACGAAGTCCTGTGGTTAATAATTTATAATATCTACCAGTGAAAATGTAACACCCTGTGAAATGAGTTTGGCAACCAACGCGTCTCAAAATCTCTTTTTGAAGCCTTATAATGGTGACTACGTTTTTATAAGTCCGATAAAAAATATTTCATTTACTAAATATTGCAGAAAATGGCCGTTGGGGCAGAAAAGTTCTAGATTTGAGACCCTTTAGTAGGACGTCTTCCGACAAGATGGACAGATGTCCTTGTAAAAATAGCAGGATCAAATTGAATGCAGACCGCATGTGATCGGTCGCTGTGGATAACTGTAAGGCCTGTGTTCACGAATGGACGTCCTTTGGGCGATAATGATGATAATGGTAATGATTCGGCATACGTAAATATAAGACATAAGAAAAACGTTTTCATTGCACGAATTTTCCGGAACAGACAAAAAATATACACCCAATATTTCTTTTTGCGTGACATTATTTTACTACTTTAGATAAACGTTATCAAAAAAGTTTTCTTCAGTCGACAGGCCGAAAAAATGGCATTTATTTTCTTTGCTAACATAACAGTTGATTATGACACTGCTGTGAAAAGGAAAACAAGAGTTATGGGCAAAGTTACGGATGATGTAACTGAATTAACCAAACGACGGATAGTAGAACTTTTGTTTAGAGATTGATAAATAAAAATAATACTCGACATTTTATAGAACCTTATCACCATAGTTGACCATCATATATTTTTTGGGTTTTTGCACATTTAGGACTGGACCCTGAACCAGTTAGATTCTCGTGCAATTCGTATTCAAAAAAAGTTCACCGATCAAGTTTCATTTCCCAAGACAAAAATGATTTTGATTTCTCAGAAGTGATCCTGAGATATCAAAATCTTTTTTTTAAAATTGCTATGCATTTAGATTCGTCCGTGCAGTAGTTTTTACACGTGTAGATAGATTACTTGATTTTTTAGGTAAAACGATTAAACCTTCTTTTAATTTTAGTAATGTTAGTCTTACGGAACCTAACTTTCTCTGGAGTTACCTAATGTTGTTACATTGGGATTTTATTTTTTGGCTTAGCGCCTTCCAAAGTCCAAGTCTTTGTACAAGTATGTTCCGATTAGTACTGCATACTTTATACAAAAAACATTCTTCATTTAAATTATTCGTTAGGTAGTAAACACTATAAAACAGGCTTTTAGATACTTATTTAACAAGCATTGTTTTTCTCAAATTACTTTCCTTTTTACGATTTCGTCGCTTCAAAATATTCTTGGAAGTAGTAATTAAAATCTTTTTAATTGGGAACTCTTCCGAGGAATTTTATTCGTACTTTCGTTCGTTATGACATTAATTATCTCATTTTGTTTGAGTTTTTTAACTTCATTTTGTTTCTTCTTCTTTACATAAAATAGGTTTTTAACTTGGTGATGATTTGTGACGCAGTGAGCATAATTATAATTTTTCGTGCTTTTATGACCAACGGCCTAGATAGAGATCAAACATATCTATACTAAATATTATAAAGCTGAAGAGTTTGTTTGAACGCAATAATCTCAGTAACTACTGCACCGATTTAAACAAATATTGTTGAGTTCGATAGTTTATTTATCGAGGAAGGCTTTGGGCTATAAAACATTACGCTACGGCGGGAGGGGAGGGAACAGACTCAAAACACGCGGACGCATTTACTGGGAACCGCTAGAAAAATGTAAAAAAATGTAAATAAAAAAACTGTCGCATTCCATTCATGGTAGCTGCGTAAGTTATTATCAGTTTTAGGTTGTTATTATCGAGTCTTTAGTCTCCAAGTAGGGCTACTAACTATTAAAGTATTATAAATTAGCCCCGAAGTTTCGCACCAAAACGAGTTTTTAATTTTCCTACAAATCTTTTTACAGCTAAACGCGGTCTGATTTCTATTAAGTTTTCGTCCAATTATAATTTAACTAATCAAAATATTAAGGGATCTCAAGAATTTCTTAGAACTTTAAAGCAATCAGTTTTTAGTGAAATAATTTTAAAGTTTAAGATATCAATGCTGTCTTTAACAAATGTTTAGAAACTTTATAGATCAAGAGCGAGAGGATGTCTTTGAAGGTTTAATTTATTTAAGTGCAGGCAAGTAATTCAAACATCGCTATGAACAACCAGAGGCCAAACACAAATACTTGATTCAAATTCGAAGCGGCTAACTAATCAAAAACATAAGATTATTTCTTCTGAAAATCTCGAATTAAGATAATTCAAAGAAAATGTATTTTATTGCAAAGAATATTACTTATTCAATTAAAATACTGACTCGTGGTTCCAATTCAAGAAACAGACAAACGAAAAATCACGCTGCATTTAATTTGGCAGATACTTTGAAAATAATCCTTTTGCATTTGAGGATTATTTATTACAAAAAAGAAAATACATTAAGATTTATTTTCTATATATTATGTCAATCCTTATTTTACTAATGTATGTCCATTCAATGCTGTACTAACATAGTTTTTAAGACAAACTTACAAAATGGATCTATGTAATATCTTATAATAAATAAATAATAATTACATAACTTTATTTTGCTTACATTAGTAAGACCATTAGGCCTGTCTTACAATGTCCTACTAAGTTTTGGTTGGTTTTATCTCTCGATTTCTTTATACGAAAAGACGTTGATAAACCAATTATTTATTGGATAGCGGACATTTCTCGATGGTAAGACAGGCCTAGATTTACATAAAGTTCTTACTATGCTCTCATAATCATGACGACGCGTTTGGTGTATTGTTTAGAGCTCCTGACTATTACGTCGGCCGTCGCGGGTTCGAATCCCGCAAGGGGCAAATGTTTGTGTGATGAGTACGAATATTTGTACCTAAGTCATGGATGTTTAATATGAAACTAGTCTTGCTTTAAATATTGTCAAAAAATTTTTTTTAAATGCAAATAATATTTATTACTTTTACAGTGTGTCAGTTTTATGTAAAAATATAAAACAATTTATACTAATTAATGGAATCAGGCGTTACTTTGCGGAAATCCATTATTAAGTTGAAATTCATAAAATTATTTTGCTTTAAATTTCCGCGAAGCGACGCCGGTGCAGGCAACTAACTACACGAACCGTCACCGCGTTTAGTATTAGTTCAGGCAAATGCAGGATGCACCACCCGCCCTCCCTCATTACGCATGCGGCACAGCTGATGCAATTAATAGTACCCAACACCAACGTGCAAAAAACCTCGACGCGTTTCGCCACTACACGTGGCATCCTCAGGAGATGTTGTCGCCTCGGCGGAGCACGGACGACTGTCCGTTCGTTCGTTCAGTCGTCCGTGCTCCGCCGAGGCATAAATCATAATCCAGCGGATTAAGATCGAGACTAGATGACGGCCAGTCTTCAGCTCTGATGAAGTCCGAAACGTTTGCTTCTAACCAAGACTGCGTGGACCGAGCTTTATGACCCGGCGCCGAGTCTTGTTGGAAAGAACATGCTTGGTTATTGAACATGGTGTTGTTAAGGGGCTTAACTACCTTCTCAAGAATGGTATCTTGATACACATGTGCCGATGTTTTGATACCTTTTTCACAAAAATATGGATCAGTTACTCCTTCATAGCACACCCCACCAAACCATCACTGAAGTCGGGTAATGCCCACTTTGCACTCTGCTGACTAATTGGGAAACTTCCTTCGAGGTTTGAGCATAAATACGGTCATTTTTGTTTGTTAAAATGTTGCTCAATTGTAAAGATTTTCTCATCCGTAAACAAAATTTTTCTGTGACCTCCCTTTGCGTACTTCAATAGTTTTTTCGATTTTACTACCCTATTCTTTTTTAAATTATCAGTTCAAAAATGACCAGTGCGTCTCTTATAGGCTGCAAGTCCTTAGTCATGTTTTAAAATACGCGACATGGTTCTGGGTGCTATCTTCATCTCCCGAGATAAAATCTTTTGCTTGCGGACAGGATTTCTGCGAATTCTTTCCCTTACTGCTTTGACCACCTTTTTCGTACGAACACTACGTAGACGGCCAGATCTTTTTCTGTCACAAACAGAGGAGGTCTCATTGTACCTATTGATAGCCCGGTACACAAACATTTGACTAACATAAGCGTATGGAGAATTTAAAAATTGCATTTGGCTCCATACCAACTTTGTGTAATGCAATCACAGCGATTCGGTTCTCTTTATCACCCCACTCCATTTTAATATCGCAAAATATTATAAAATGTATTGACGCCAAAATTAGAAAACACAATGAGCAATCGTATAAAAATGACAGATTCTAAATTCAAACGTAATATCTTTCTTATTTTTAATTGTAACTGTACTTATGGCCAGACTGTATATTTAAGTATTTAAAGGGAGATACCCCCGTAAAAATCGTTGTCTGGTATTCGTAACACAAGGAAGGAAATTCCTTACTTCGAAACCACAATAATTGGTGTGTTGTCTTGCGCATATTATTATTTATTATGTATGTGTAGTGTTTCACTACATCATATTAACTGGAACCTATTAGATGTTATTCTGATTAGAACAAGATACCTAGGTAGAATACGCACAAAAACACATACAGATTTCTTTTTTCATTTACTCCAGTCCAGAAAAATAAATTACGGCCAGTCTTTTAGCTTTTCAGTGTTCCAAAACCATCAAATGTTTTCTAGACGAATGGAATCGGGTCGACTCACAGGGTATGGGAAATGAGTTCCGAGAACGACATCTTGACATAGAAACCTCGTTCTTAACGTGAATATGGTATTATCGAGATATTCTTTCATATTAACTAGCGCAAGGGACTTTTGAAAGCGATTCGGTATTTTTATATTGCAAAAAAAATCCGTGCCAACTTTAACTAAATTAGAGGTTTACTTACTTCCACTTAACCAAAATACCACAATATTTTGTTGACCCCAAATATAATTTTGTTTTTAAAAGTATTTGTATAAATAACAAAGTAATGTCTGCGGTTATTGAAAATCTCAAAAAAACTCACCAATCTCAAAATATCAAGCATGTATTTTTTCCAAAATTTACTCTCGCGTAGTTCAAAAGTTACATGGGGGAGGGGGATGCCCTTTAGAAGCGTCTATCTCTTAAACGTAAGCCTTTTAGAGAAAATGTTTTAGATACCTCGGTTTGACAATTAAAATAAGGTTTTAGTTTCATGTATAGGAGCCCCTGCTCGGTGGCGCAGCGGTAGATGGGTCGCACTTTAACGCGACGGCTGCGCCAGAGGTCCCGGGTTCAATCCCCGGGTCGGGCCAAAAATATATACCTGAGTTTTTCTGTTCAGAAATTCTTAGGGTAGCCCGGAGTTTGGAAGTTGGCGGTGTTTCGCCCCCGTGCCTCGGAAAAGCACGTAAAGCCGTTGGTCCTGCGCCTGAACTCTCTCCGGTCGTGTCAGATTGCTGTCCCATCGGGCTATGAGAGTGAAAGGAATAGAGAGTGCACCTGTGTTTGCGCACACACTTGTGCACTATAATATGTCCCGCGCAGTTGGTTAGTCGTTGTGACTGGCCACCGTAGTCGAGATCGGCTAGGGGGACTTTTACTACTACGAGCCCCGCCTTAAATATCATTTTTGATTTTTTGTATGAGAATCGTTAAGCAGTTAACAGGATACATGTACTTACTAAGTTTCAACTGTGTAATACTAATAGATTCAGAATAGAATAGATAATTCAAAGTGGCTGTGACCAACGAACGGACAGACATGACGATACTATAGGGGTTCCGTTTTCTGCCATTCGGCTACGGGATCCTTAAAAAAACACACCATTCAAAAGAGTACAAAGTTATAATCATATGGATAAATTCAAATAAGTTTCCTTCAAAGCAAATAACATACCATCATACTCAAACTTAAGAAATTTGCACACGTGTTTGGAAGCTTTATATATATACATAAACATACTTAAATTTTAACCAATTCTAACGAATTCCATACATTCATGACGAGTTGATTACCCATTTATGAATTTGGTAAAAATACGCAGCATTTAAGGTTTTTAAATGATTCTCATATTGTAGTCAAGTAACAAGAAATGAGTAGGTACACTTTGTTAATGATATTACCTCTATTCAACGAAATTAAAATGAGCTCATTTCATAAACGTTATGAAAAAGTTACAGAAAAGTATTATGCAAGTATATGATTTTCTTATGTACGTAATATAGCTGTCCAAAGAGAAAAAAAGGATGACGTTAATAGTTCGGTTAAATTGTATTAGTTTCACTATACTTTATTAATAACAAACAAGAAAAAATAAAACTAAGACAAGCAACTAAAAAAAAAAAACATAAAATCTACCAATTCAAAACCGAAACCATTTTCTAGAGGCTATGATGCTGGCTGCGTTGCCGCGTTGGATAGCTATGCTAATCCTTTGAGCTAGGAACCAGCCAACTTAATTAATTATTTATTACATTTGATTTGCTTTGTTATAGGTGCATGTATTACGCTAATGTGTGGGTGGCTTGATCTTTATACGTAAAAGGTTTAATAAGAAAAATGTTAACTGTATGTTTTTAGCTTTTGGCGTTTCGCTATTTACTTATTATTCCGAGAATGTTTCTCTTGTTGTTTTTTTTTTCTTTATAATTTGTTTAAAACTGTAGTTAATAAGCGTTACATAAGCACGTTTTTTTAATGATATCAGAGCGTTAGTTTGTATACGTCTTATTATTGTACCTTTATGTTTCACAACCAGTTGGTATAATTTATTTAATGC
Organism: Pyrausta purpuralis; assembly: GCA_963924145.1. Lineage (NCBI taxonomy): Eukaryota > Metazoa > Arthropoda > Insecta > Lepidoptera > Crambidae > Pyrausta > Pyrausta purpuralis. Next base: position 6,592,620 of record OZ001665.1, read on the forward strand.
TTCAACACCCGAGCGGTTGCAGGCAACCGCATAACAATAGAATTTGCATTGTGTCTCGTTCACATACGCTTGAGGGATTTAATGAGCAATTTGTAAAATGAAAATCCTGCATTGGCTGCGGCTGTTCTTAGTCTTAAGAGCTCTTAAATAATCTTAATGGATCGAAGAAAATAAATTTAATTAAAATGGTCCACTGAGCCCAAAAGTTGATCACACAGACAGGACAAAATGTATTTGCCATCCAATTTCCAATGTGTTCCGCTTGACTTCACCGAAGTTCATTAATACCAAAACTAAACACATTACATACCAACTCTGTATGTGTCCAGTGTAACTAAAATAACAGTTAGTGTAACTAGTTGGTAATTTGTCGTTGGTCCTGTAACGACCATTAGATTACCTTTGAGACGGAGAAAAGAAAAGGAAAATTTACTTTTTGTCTGTTTGGATGCATAGGCAAGGTGTGATTTAACCGGGAACTACTTAATTTCGAACCAGTAGTTCCTGAAAGGTATGGTTTCAACCAAACGAACTGACTCAGTTTATTGAATATATAGCCTGTTGTTTAGGTAAGCCCCTTCCACCCCCACCCTCCATAAAAACACTGTGGTATCTTATTCAATTGCAATAAGGGCTAGTTTGCAACAAAAATTGATAACTTGACATGCTGGACTTGGTTTTGTTTTAAACGTATAGTTACAAAAACTATTTATTATTATAAAACTGTCGAGTGAGTCGAACAACTACTAACACCCAACTAAAAAAACGGCCTGTATAAAGTCATCATCATCATTAACAGCCAAAGGAAGTTCACTGTTGAAACGCCCCAATAGGCTTCCCCCTTGGCTTTCAACAGCAATCGGACGCAAGCGGTCTGCTGTCATAGTGATTCTGCAATCTTTACAAGGCATCTGTACAACTTGTCAGTGGTCATCCTATACTGCGCCTGCGACCTTTCGACCAAAGCGAAGAGTCGAGACCCTTTCAGACGACTTCCGTGGTGTAGTGGTTAAGCACGCTGATTTCAAGGCGGCGCCGCTCTGAGGCCCCGGGTTCAATTCCCGGTCGGGTCAATATAGAAATCAAAATTTTCTATATTGTCTCGGATCTGGGTGTTGTGGTACCACCGTTGTGTCTGATTTCCATAACACAAGTGCAATTTGCTACTTACTTTGGTATCAGAGCAATGTATGTGATTAATGTCCAATATTTATTATATTGTTTTGAAAACTGAAATAACTTTTATTCCATTCCGTCACTCGAGCGCTCAAAAATATTTAAAAAAATATATCGTAGAAAATGGATCTTTAAAATTCCGCGAACCATCAAACATCTGAAATTAAATTCGTTATGACAAGAACAGGAAAACCTTTATATTGTAAGTGGATCGACGTCGTTTAAATACCGAAAATTTTGGAGACGGAACAGTAAAGCTAGGCTGGCAAGAAAAGACATCACATTTATTATACTAACTGTCTCTGCGACTTCGTCTGATTTTCAAGAGAAGTGTGAATAAGCTGCTGCTGGTCAGACATGATCCTTCCACGACTACATTATCACTTACAACCAGGTGTGATAGTGGTCAAATGCCTGATCATTTATATAAAAAAACCAACCAAGTGCGAGTCGGACTCGCACACTTACTCTGCAAAACTGAATTGGAAATCCACTTACTTCCACTTAGCCAAAATTTCACAATATTTTGGTTGACAGCAAATATAACTTTGTTTTTCATAGTATTTGTAAGAATAATGAAGTTACGTTTGCGGTTATCGAAAATGTGCTCTATCTTAAAAACTACTAGTTCGATCTCGTTTGACCAATTTTCATTGAAAGTTTTGTCAAGGTTTACATAATGTTTTTTTTCTTCAAAATTTACACTTGCTTAGTTAAAAACTTATATGGGGGCCGCCCATTTTACCACTTTGAAAGCGTCTATTTCTTAAACGATAGGCTTTTAAAGAAAATGGTCTAAGGTACTTCGATGTCATTTGAAAAGATTAAAAACCCTACGCGCATAGGTTGTAGCTCCCCCCCCCCCCTTAAATATCATATTTTTAACATCTACCTACTGAGTTTAAACTGCGTAATACTACTAGTTTCAGAATAAAGTGGCTGTGACTTACGGACGGACAGACAGGCAGACAGACAGACGTGACAAAAATATAAGGGTTTCGTTTTTTGCCAATTGGGTAAGGAACCCTAAAAATAAAGTTCTTGCTCTGAAAACGACGAGGAGGGCAAAAGAAGTTCAATTAACATACCGTTTTGCCTAAACTGTGATCTGTGGAGAATACCGTTCAACTTATGACAGACAAGAGTCGTCCTCGCGAGTTATTGGGCTAATTCCGAGTGGATGTTTACCTACCTTTATTTGTAGATTGTTGAATTAATAGGCGACCGTGGTGTAGTGGCTAAGCACGGTGATTTTAGGGCGTCACCGCTCCGAGGTCCCGGTTTAGAAATCAAAATTTTCTACAGGGTGTAACAAAAAGGTGAAATAAAATTTAAAGCACGTGTAGAGTAGTAAATGTGTAGTTTCTATGCAAAACCACAAACTCATGCGAGTATGAATTACTGAGTAAATTGATGTTCAAGTTTTAACAAAAACTTATCGGTGACAACCTTAAATATTAGCTGTTAGGTGTGTGTGTGTGTGCGCGGCGGGCGAGGGTTGCGGGTGGGGGTTCGCTAAAGAATGATCGCAGATTCAGGTTGTCAACACTTTTGGTAAAAAAACAATTTATTTACCTAGTATGGGAAAAAAGGTGATTTTTTTAATTAAAACTTTTACTACTTCATGTTCACATTACTTACCCCTAAATATTATTTCGCCTTTTTTACACCCTGTATATTGTCTCCGGTCTTTGTGTTGTGGTACCACTGTTGTTTCTGACTTCCATAACACAAGTGCATTAGCTACTTACTTTGGGATCAGAGCAATGTGTGTGATTGGTGTCCAATTAATATATTAATTATTTATTTAATAATTTAAAATAGAAGATTAGGCTTAGTTTCACCATCTTTAAAAAACATAATTATGTTTTTTATTAGTTATAATTATAACTTCCGTGATTATTGAATGATGTTCAATTTAATTGCCTGTTTTGTAATGCTTGGAATATAATGTACGATGTTTTAACCAGAATGAATTTCAAATTGTTGCCCCTTACGGTCTGTTTACAATGGTTATAAGTTTCTGATTACGTTATCTATCCATCACATCATAAGAAATTACGTTAGATATTTGAATAATTCGCTGGTTAGTGTTTATTTTTCGATTTTAATGAAAATAAAAAACAAAATCCGCCATTTAAAGCTGCGAGGACCTCCAGTCAAATTAAAAAGTAGTAAAGTTAGCCTGGAACATCCCACTGCTGGGCAAAGGCCTTACCTCAACTATGATAAGTTTAAACCATACTCCACCACGCGGGCTCAGTGCGGGTTGGTGGAGGGGTGTTTGCAAGGCAAGCGACTAACCCAGCTGTCAGATTTTATCAAGCCGCCCATAAGGCCTCTGACTAGGCTTAAGCTTAGTCAGAGGCCTTATGGGCGACTAATATCAACCGATATTAGCCGGGACCAACGGCTTAACGTTCCTTCCGAAACACGGTGATGCTCATGATGTACGTCACTTATATGGTCGGAATGGTCACCCATCCAAACACGACCACGCCGTAGGTTGCTTCACTTCGGTATCACTACTAAAGCGCTGCTACCACTGCGCTACGAGAAAATTAAATATTGAAAATTTACAACTGAAAACGTTAAACGTATTTAATTAACAACATACTTATTACGTTTTTCGCTCAGAGTTTATTTCTCTATGTTTCAGGTAATAACCTGTCACCTTCTTCACCGTTCTTCATCGTTGTTTGAATAAGGTATGTATTCTATTTCATTATTTTACATTGTCTTAGTAGCACCGCCGCCACATTGGTGTTACAATTTTGTCGCCACATTTAAATCGCGCCATATTTAACGATCCAGACACGTCCGGGACACAAAAAATGTAATGCATTTTGTGTTAAAATGTTAGAGCTTTTATTGTAAGAGTGGTGTCGCGGGTTCTTATCCCGCTAGAGGTAAATTGATGTGATGGAGCACGAACATTAGTACCTAAGTCATAGATGTTTAGATGTAATAAAGTCTTTATGGGAGACGCTCCCGTAATTATTATTTTCTGTTATTCGTAATACAAGGAAGAAATATACTTTCTTTGAAACCACAAAATAAGTGTGTTGTTTGGCGCAAATTTATATATTTATGGCACCACAATTGTCTTAATACAAAAACGGCGCAGATGTGCTTGCTTTATACTTCTTTATTTAATTACTACCAAACCAAAGCTTTTTCTTCAAATGTTATCCAAATCAGAATTGACGGTTATACATACTTGCAATAGGCCCCAGCTAATATGATTGATGTAAGTCATTGAGCTTATGGGCAGCTTGATAACATCTGACAGCAAGTTTTGTCGCTTGCCTTGTAAACACCCCTAACTCCGTCAATGCTCAGTGAACCCACGTGATAGAGTAGGTAAAATATGGCTCATGCTACCTCATACTTGATTTCAGGTCCTTGCCCAGCAGTAAGATGTTCGAATTTGAGTACTTCGAGTCGGATAACTTCTGCTTTTTTTCGCCACAGAACACGAAAAAATAGCTTTGAAAATCCGCTCTAACAAGTCGACGATTAAATTAACACAGGCACGGAATACCCAAATTTAACCCACAAGCTGTAGCCATAAATAATTTTAATTGTATCTTGTTATCTTGCATGTCGAAAATAATTTTAGGTGTGCGTGCTGAACCGTCTGACTCGGGGGCTACCATGATTGTATCGACATCATAATAATTAAGGATCACAAATCACTCCAATTACAAATCAGATGGGTATACTCGTACCTATCTATACCAATATTATAAAGCTGAAAAGTTTGTTTGATTGTTTATTAGTTTGAATGTGCTAATCTCGGAACTACTGGACTTACTTGAAAAAAAAATTTGTTGGATAACTTATTTATCGAAAAATTGTTTAGGCTATAAACATCACACTACGACGGGAGGGGAGGGAGCAAACTCAAAACTCACGGGCCATGTCGAGGGGGACCGCTATATTAATATTTACAGAATTATCTACCTAAACTGGGTATCTATGATAAACGGCAAAACCATTTTTTATGAATTTTGACAAAATAATATGTATTTTAGACCCTATAGAAATAGATCATAAGACAGTTTCAACATCGCAAAACGTTTCATATGGGAGTGAAAAGGGATGTATGGTTGTACAGTAAATTTGATATCAATGCTTGTCTCATCCACTATAACGGCAAGCATTTTATTCTACGGTGCTGTTTTCGACGGAATTCGAGATTATTAAGTAATTATTAAGCTAAATAAGATGCCACGCTTATTAAGGTATTCACAAGAGACCAGAAATATTGCACGGTAGCTATTAATATTTTTTTTGGGTTTTTAATAATCTTTTTTATGAAGATTTCATGGTAGCCCCCCAGATAGCGTTTCAGATCGTTTGCGCAGTGTCCACTGTCCCTTAAACTAGGTTAATGGAGTCGCCACCTTCGTCCCTTTAACAGCTTAGGTATACAAGACGACTTTGAAATGTTGGCCAGTGGGAAATGAGGTGACTCAATGGGAGTTACTGTTATTTAATTCTGAGTAACTAATACTCAGAACTATTATAACCTCCAAAGTGGATCATACTAGCTTTTTTTGTCAGTTTGAGCACTGAGCGTGCAAAAGTGTATTTTTGTGGGATTATTTCATATTTATTTCTATAAAAATAATTAAATAATGTTCGTTTTTGGTTCATTCAAACGGCTGTACACCGACGTATGGCCGGGTACCGGCGAAGCGAGTCTACTTACCTTATTATTTTTATCATTAGTTTTTATTGTTAACTGAATTTGTTTTCTAATATCTAATATTCAAGTTTTGCAACACATTGTGTAAAAACTAAATTCAAGTGTTAAAGATACCATCGAGGGTAGAGGGTACACTTCTGATACAGGTTTTTATTTAAACTTTAAAGAAGTCGACCCAATCCAAAAAAAAAATAACTATATTGTTGAATAAAGTTTATGTATCATTATTTACCACATGTACCCGTAAATGAGTTGACACTACGTTTCTAGTTAAAAAATGATTGTTTTTTTTTTATAATCTTATAGTATTTATAGTTATTAAGATCTTATATGTATTATTTCAATTTTATTTCACTGCAATTTGTGTAATTAGCGGACTTAATACCTAATAGTAATCTTAAGTTTTAAAAATTTTGTGAAATATTGTCATAGTGAGCCCTGCACAGATTTTTATAATTTATGTGTAGGTATTATTAAATATCAAAATATTTTGAACATATGGCTTAATGTTGAAACAAGTAACATACTTTTAAAATAAGTATGAGTACATTGCTTAACAAATTGACAAACTGTGGCAGGTTATAGAAGTCTTACACATAAAAATAAACTTAACAGCAAAAGAAGTCAAGGAGACTATCCTGTTGCGAGAAATTGCAAAGCAAAATAAATAATACAGTCGACATTGTAGCAATATTTTATTGTAGAACTCAATTAAACTTTTATAATCTGCGTCAATGATGGAGAAATGGAAGCGATGGAAAAAGTTTTGTATTTAAAGTTTTTATAACTTCTGGTTTCATCAGGTATCAGGGCATAACAAGGGATTGACATAAACATATGATCACTTCATAAAAAACTTTGCCAGTGTGTGGCACATGTACTATTTTTTTTCTCTCATACTTGTTACTTCGATAGGAGATGGATATAGTAATTTCTGCTATGGCATCAACAAAAATACGGCTCTATGCAATATTTCTGAGTATGGAAGTCAAAACATCACCACATCAACCTAAAAATAGCCACCATTATAATTTTCCTTTCCCAAATGTCAAATCAATATTGAGAAACATTCCACCGTAAAATTAACAAAATTATGAGCTTTCATAAAAAAGGGCCTTTTATTTTCCCCGAAAAGGTTTCATTATTAGTACCTTTTACGGAGCTTGTTAACGGAGTGCCCCAAATCTTATTATGAGGGATTCCACTTGAATTTCCGATAATGTGAAGTGGGGCGCCTGAGTATTCGCTCAAAGACAGCTTCGTGTTATATGTGGTGATATATAAAACCTTTTTTGAATTTATGATTAACTTAGGGCCGTTTTTTCAATGGTCAGATAAAACTTATCAGACTGATAAATTATAAAGCGACAGATTTTTAAAAATTACAGGTACCTATGATTGCTGTCACTAAGTGACGTTTTCAAATTAGCCATATTGTATTTTGTTCGACGAATATTTCTTATCTGACTATTGAAAAATCACCCCTAATATATTTATGAATTCGCAATTCATAAAACAGAAAAAAGCGCACGATAATTCGATCTGTCACTGTGACAGCTGGTGTCAAACCTTGGCTTAGGCTCGTATTTTTGGGTTTTTCTTTGGTTTATTATGTTTTAACACTCACAGTGTCATATTTTATATTAATGAAGATAAAATAAGAAACCAAAATCTATTCTTTATTTAAATGTAAAATAATAACCTTGTGTTCATAATTTGTTAATTTAACAACAGTTAATAGCTCAAGATTCTTTATAGAACAATACCAGCTACCCATATTTTAAGCGTCGCCAAAAAAGCGTAATCAGATAAACCTACCTGCCCACATTTTTTAAAATGAGTAAAAGCAAATGACCCCCTTTTAAGATGATATACTACAAGTACCTACTCACGTTATCATGACAAACTAATATTTGGTGACCCATGGCCTGACAGTATTTCGTCAATTATCATATTTAACGTGCGGTTATGTCCTCGTGACATGATGAAGCTGGCAGTAGAAAGCCTATGAGTAACTTATACAATCACAATAATTTGTATATACTAAAAGACAATAAAAATATACTATGACTACAGTCAGATATGATTCATATTTGTCTTTATTGCGACCTGAGTTTGCGACCGAATATCTGATTAAATTTAAGGTTTTTATTTGGCGTAGGCCTTTATTAGTAATGTATGAACGTAAAAAAGTTAATTCATTTATTTACTTACACTCCCAAAAAACATTGAAATGCATCCTTGAAGTAATTCTGTCGGGATGGTGACTACGACAAATCTCAAAAAATGTATTGACGATTTTTGTTGTCAAAATCATTCTCCAATATTTAAAGTACGAGAAAAAACTTTAAATAACCACTCTGTTTATTTAAATTTAGGCCTCTCAAGAGGAAAGTCTACGCACCATTTTCAAACGCTTCTATAGTACAATACACCCCGCACGTCAGTTTACATATATTAATTAAAATGTAGCCCTTGTTACAACCGCATAAGATACCGCAGTGTTAACCTTGATATGCTGTTGTCCGTACAATGCGTTCCTCTATCTACACATAACCCACTCGTAAAAAAGATGTTGTATTGTTTCAATATCAGCTTAAGTCCGACAACAACTGTCTTGAATCCCACTTGATTGCCTTATATTTAGTTAACATAAGCCAAGGCTTTGCCCGTATCATTTTCGTTGTATCGAAGAAAAGGTGTTTCTCTAATATTGTGTAACAACTTCATAAGACCTAGAATAGACCTAATCAAATCTAATCTAGACCTAATCAAAGCTACAGAACCTTTTATGAGATGAGTAGGTAGAAACAGATTGTGTGCAATATAGCATTTCAACCAGGCGAGATAACTGCGGATGTTGACAAATGTATTCTACTGAGTTTGTAAATTTTATTTTATTCCAAGCAAATAATCATCTAATCTCCGTATTTCAGTCAAACAAAACAGCTTGTCATCTGTTTCACAAAACGCTTTCTACTAAAAAAAGCTTTCAAAAAGCTAACTTGTTAAAAAGATATCAGGATTTAGCATCTCTCATCAAGTGTTGTTAATGATAAGGTTTTTTCCGCGCTCGCGACGAATTTTCATTGTGATTGAGTGTAATACAGTAGCTCCACTCCTGCTAGGCATAATGACACAACAGTTTTAATAGTATTAAATCGTATTAACTTATTTAAAATTTTAGATTTTTTAAATATGACATGGCTTTGCTATTGACTCTAGGCTGGACCACGCGGCTATGACTAAAAAGAAGTAGACAAATCATCAAACAAAAGTATTTTGTACTCTGTTCTAATTCTTGACATAGTAACATTCGACCGAAGGCGCAGCGTAAGACGTCCACCGATAAGATGGACAGACGACCATGTAAAGTTCGCAGGATCACATTGGAGACAAACTGCTAGCTACCGGTCCCTGTGGAAAGCCGTAGGGGACGCATTTGTACAGCAGTGGACGTCCTTTGGCTGTTATTGATGATAAACTGGAACAACTTCTGCTTCTTCTTCTTCTCGAGTCAATGGCAAATAAACTTTCTGCGCCCAAAAAGTGGCATGTGTGCAAGCAATATGTGTAACAATTAACATTGCGAAATGCACTGGGATGAAGTAAGCTATAAGTTTTTGTAAGGCAAGCGCCTTTGCGAACGTTCAGAGCTTATCGGCACTTGCTTGTTGCAAGTTTTCCACACGAACACAGCTCTGATGAAAGTTTACCCTAAGAACTGATGCGAGAAACAAAGTATAATACTTTGCTTAACGGGCATGGAATTCTTGGGAATCTTCTTCTTCTTGATCACTTCATAGTATAAAACAAAATCACTTCACGTTGTCTGTATGTATGTATGCTTTAATCTTCAAAACGAGTGATTGAAGAGAAAGGTTTATATATATTATACATGCATAATATATTAGTGATAAATAAATATGTGCCTGACAACAAACCAAATTGCCGTGGTTTCGAAGTAAGGAATTTTCTTCCTTGTGTTACGAATTACTAAATACGTATAAAATATCCATGACTCAGGTAGAAATATTCATGCTCATCACACAAACATTTGCCCGTTGCGGGATTCGAACCCGCGACGGCCGGCGCAATAGTCAGAAGCTCTAACCAATACACCAAACGCGTTGTCTATACACTGATTTTTCTAAAGATTTCTAAGTGAATCACATTCAAATTCGTAATCACACATTTTTATGCGCTTAAATTGCAAATGCTGGCTGAACCCTTAGAGATAGATATAACATTGCTCCCGTGCGAGGTCGGTGTCGTTATTTTATTTTATAAAGACGCATTACAATTCAGAATGAATTTATAATCAACATACTATACTTAACAACACTTAATGAGCTAAATTGTAACCTAACAAAAGCGCATCCTAGCAGTAACTTCTTACGATATTAGCTTCGAATAAATAGTATCCATAACTTGTATTAATAACAAAAAAAAAACTAAGACATGCAACATAAAAACGACGACCTCCGTGGTGTAGTGGCTAAGTACGCTGGGTTTCAAGGCGTCGCCGCTTCGAGGTTCCGGGCTCGATTCCCGGTCGGGTCAATGTTGAAATCAAAATTTTCGATATTGTCTCGGGTCTGGGTGTTGTGTTACCACCATTGTGTCTGATTTCCATAACACAAGTGCATACTACTTACTTTGGGGTCAGAGCAATGTATGTGATTGGTGTCCACTTATTTATAAAAAAAAAAAAACTTAAAGTCTACCTATTCAAAAACGAAACCATTTCCTTGTGGCAAGGAGGCTATGATGCTGGCTTCGTTACCGCGTTGAATAATTATGCTTATCCTTTGAGCTAGGAACCAGCCAGCTTTATTATTAGCTGTTACAAAATTTAATTTTGGCGCAATTTTACCAAACAGCAATTTAGCAGAGGGTCCCCACGGCCCAAATGTTTCAATAGTATCACAACTTAAAACTCCCAATTTCATGATATTTACTTTTTTAATATAATTTCTATCCCGAATAGCATTAGGAGGAGATATAAAATTTGCAAGTACCGCTCGTCATGTACAAATTGGTAATACGTAGTATTATACAGGCTGACTTTTTTATCAGTACCGAAATTTTGTGTAAAGACTCCACTGATGAATATGTACAACTCTTACTATGGGGGCAATAGTGAAATCAAGAAAAAAAAACAGCTGTTCCATACAATAGTTCAATTGGCGCGCGGTCAATATGTATGGAACAGCTGTTTTTTTTTCTCGATTTCACCATTCCCCTCATAGTAAAAGTTGTTTATATTCACCAGTGGAGTCTTTACACAAAATTTCGGTACTGATAAAAAAGTCACCCTGTATTATCTGTGGTAATACTGAGTACAATTCCCTTACGCATGTATCATGTCCTAAATCTGTTCGACCACAAATGTTCCACAATCAAACTCGGCGTTGTAAATGTTTATTATAGCAATTTTATTTACGAGGCCCGGCTAAATCTAGATCGTTGGCAAAAAAGATCATTAACCATTAAACGAACGCCGTAAATTTCACGGATGTGTGTTCTGTAGGGGTGTTAAAAGCCCTTTTTGAAAATGTTCTAGGTTTTTCTTGATCAATTAAGATAAAAAAGTTATGAGCTTTGTCAGTTATTAAAAGATTAGGCACCTTTTTAGACGCTCTGAATTTTTAATTGGCATGAGAGTATTTTTTTGTTTTGAACTAGAAAATGGAAAGCAAACTCTTTAGGATTTTTTTTTTGCTATTTGATGATAGTACCATTTTTTTGCATTTCCATTTTTGATATAAAGCGTTTAAATATCTATATTTTTTGTGAGATGTCACTATTCATAATTTAAACCACGTTTTGTGAAATGCTTTCGAAGTGTCATTGGGATTAAGAAATAGTCAGGGAAATGGCTTAAATAATATTGGTTTCGTAAAGGGTGATTCTACAAATTCAAAAACTTTATGTTGATAGTTCGTACTTATTATTTCAATTTGTCCCGAAACAGCACAACAGCTGCAAGGCCATTCAGACTTCAAGCTGCAACACTCGGGTTAAAAGCTTGTCAAAATAAGCTGTTATGTAAATAAATTGAGTTTAGTCGTTATTCATGCGTTAAAATATTTGGGTAATTTCCCATTTGCCATTTGTTTAGCGTAAGTTCATGATGAATGTTGTGTTGAGTATGTTAAAAGCTCATTATTGTCCTTTATATAACCTAATTTTAAGTTATTTTCATAAGAGCACGAAAGTCGAGGAAATGTAACTTATTATGTAACTTTTTTAAACTTCTCACTTGATGTTTGGTGTTGATTTTAAACAAAGACCGATTTCTCCAACGTCAGATAAGACTTATCCGACTAAAAATCTATAAAACGAGCGATTTTAATGACTTTTACATGAACGATTGCTGATATATACGTGACGTCAATTGTTTTGTATTATATTCGAGGACTATTCATTAGCAGACGGTGGTAAAATCGAAACTAAGTCGGTCATTTTATACTTATTCAGTCAGATAAACCTTATTTGACGTTATTAAAATCGACCATTAGTCGAATTAATGTATTTTCTGACGTTTTTTTCTTTCTTTATTATGTTAGTTTGTAACTGATCTCGCACTTTCCAAAAAAATGTTTTTCATGATTTTAGTTACTACTCGCATCTCAAAACACTACTTACACTGTACCCCAAATTGAACTACACATTATTAAAATAAATAAGAATCATCTCGCTATGACTCTACATGTAGATGAACATACTAACATTTCATCCAATTCTGACAACATCACATGCATACAGGACGAATTGATTACCTCATTTTTTTAAGTCTTTAAAAAACAATTGCAATTGATTATAGCTACAGTTGGTTTTAGCGAGACTTTACCGTACATCTGTACACTTGAAATTTTGAGCCCTAGTCATCAAAGTTCGCTGCACTGAATATCGTATTTACCTGATACGAACAAAACGGTTTACACCAAAATTTATTCCCCATGTCAGTGTTTCCTAGATTACTACCACATTATCTATAAATAAATAAATATTGGACACCAAATACGTACATTGCTCTGATCCTAAAGTAAGTAGCCAATGAACTTGTGTTATGGAAATCAGACACAACGGTGGTACCACAACATTCACACCCGAGACAATAAAGAAAATTATGATATCTACATTGGGAATCGAACCCGGGACCTCTGAGCGGCGACGCCTTTAAATCCAGCGTGCTTAGCCACTACACCACGGAGGTAGTCATCATCTAGTTTTATTTTTGTGTTTATAGTATCTTACCACTATACTTACTTAGAAAAAATAAATTTCACGTGTGAAAAACTACTGAGTCAGACAAGGAATCGCACCTTGTATCTTACGCTATCTGGGCGCATGTCTAAACCACTCGGCCCCCCGACACTTTGACAAGCCTGTTTAACTTTCCAATAGAAGAAATCATCAGCTCATCAACATTTCCAGTTAACTCTCTCAAGATTTCTCGTCTAACACAGTTGCTTTTAACTAGTACACTTTATAATACCAGAATATTTCATACTTTATTTAGGTGAGCTCGCTCCATCGACTCTAGAGGACTCTAGAGGCATTTCTGCCACATTTTTTCTAAACTGGCTTAAGTTTTTTTTTATATAATAATATATTCTTTTTCTAGGTTCAGCTTCTCAATCTTTTTGGTGACTCGCTACGTAAAATTCGTTCCTTCGCAATACTTGATGGAACCCTACAATACAACAAAATTAAAAAAAATACAATATAAGTGCCTATGTATATGGATGAAGTAGCTAATAATGTCATTTCAAAACCATAACCATAACTTTAACTATCATGTAACTTTGACTGAGTACTTACTTACATAAAAGTAAAATAATAGTTATTGCAAAACACCAGAAGGCATCGACGGTGGCGGCATTGTAAAATGATACGCCTCGTCAGAACGGTCCACCAGAGAGAGGTGTTTTGATTTTTTGTCTTAATTCTTGCGAAATCCTTATACAAGTATCACGGAGCCCCTGGGTTCCGCGTACCGCACTTTAAGTATTGCTGGTCTAAGCGACATTTGTTTGTCCAGCTTTGACCTTGCCCCTGAACAATTGCTGTCCCTCTGTTGACGGTAGATTATCAGTTGAGCCCGCACTCCGCATCACGTTCTGTGACCGCGATCGGCCTTCACAACGAAAATAAACCTCTTTTTCCAATGATAGCTGTATTTAAATTTGTGCATACGTTTAGTATTAAGGTCGATTCTCGCGGCAATCGAACTTTTTTTGTGTAATTCCATTGCGAGTTTAACCGTTTTACTTATAAAATAAAGTAAAATATCTACACGTAAAAAAACAATCAAACGAACAAAGTCTTAATACATAGAAGTCGTGACCCTGAGAAATCAAAAACGTTTTTTTCTTTGACACAGAAAATTTAATCGGTGAATTTTTATCGTACACGAATTGCTCGAGAATGTTATCCCGGGGGTCAATTCTTTAGGTAAAACGGTTAAACTCGCAATCGAATGACCTCACGAAAAAAAGTTCGATTGCCGTGAGAATCGGCCTCCAGTTTTGAAATGACATTGTTACCTACTTCATCTATCACAAGCGTGCCTCTTGAAAGCGTTGTGAGCAATTGATGGTGCGTCTACGGCGTATCAACGGCATGTGGCGGCAACCGTTTTTTGAAGGCGGAAAAGCCATCTGAAGTCAAATCTGAGATTCTTTATTTATTTAAACGTGGTTTTATCAAAATATTTTAGTTTCTCAGAAGCTTTTGGAACCGATTAGCGTTGCTGGTATTAACTAAATGTTCTTGATACTTATAGATTGACTGTAAAACACAGATGGCACCGTTCCATCAAAAAAGTACACTTAGAATAAAAACCACCTTCATTGAACTGACTTAAAAGCTTAAAATAACGAATTAGTCTTCCAATAAAATAAAAATAAAAAACATTCTTTGGGAGTCGGTGCATGATAATTGTAGACTGTTGGTGAACAAAAGCTTTGACATCGACATCATGCACTTAATCCAAAAGAATTCGTTTCTCCTAATTAGAAGACAAATGCGTTATTTGAAGCTTTTTAGACAGTTTTGTGAAGGCGGTTTATCTTTTTATTTTTTTATATATTTCATGATTTTTAGTTATGACACATATCTCAAAAATTACTGGACCGATTTTCATGAAATTCATTTTGTATCCTAAGGTGAACTACGTGATTGAATTTAAAAAGAATTATCACGCTTTGACTTATGGTTTTTGAGAAATCCTAAGATAAACAAACAAATATACAAACAAACATACATTTACGAAATTTAGCACACGTATAAGAAATACTTAATAGATCAAAACACTTAAATTTTGACATACATACAGGTCGTATTGATAACCTCCTTTTTGAGGTAGGTTAAATATAAACTCTTTTTTTGTTTTAGTGATAAATGATATCATATTATTGTTATTATTATACTGTGACAAGGTTTTTATAATAAAAAAACACACACAACCAATATGTTTTGTAACTGCATAATAACAAAATAATCAACTTATATGAGTGATCACAAACTCTCTTTGATATGAGTAAGAAATTCATAACCTGTTCACATAATAAAACCACTGTGAAGAATTGAGAAAACGCACACCTTCCACCGGATTTAAATATAAGTTTTGTAGAGAATATAAATTTACATTTGTTTTTTTTTTCATATTTAAGCTATCGTCCATTAACGTGGCGTAGTAGGACATCCGCCGCCGGCAAGATGGACAGACGATCTCGTGAATATCACAGGATCGAACTGGATACAGACCGCTAGTGATCGGTCACTGCGGAAAACCGCGGGGAGCACTATGTTCTTCGTATCTCTGTCGCACTACGCTACGATGTACTTAATCTGTGGCGTTGCTTTAAAAATAATAGTTTAGATTAAAAAGATCGACCCAGAAAAACGACTTAACTATTTTGTAATTTAAATTCATGGATTTTTAGTGTGAAATGGTCCTATCGTCTGGTCACACAGTATTTCAAATATCCTAGTGATAGGCTATTAAACCACGTTTCCACGAAATCTATTGTGTTACAAAATTGCGTAACATTGTCAACTACGAACTATTCCCAAAATATTTCGACCCGAAATTGAATGGAATAATCAAATAACATTTTATAACTCAATCTGCAGTGGACAGACGCCTTTAACTATATCCAATTATGAACTAGTCGAGTTGTTAATCATCAGAGGGTCAGAGAGCTATATTATTCTAGAGATTCATCAAAATCCATACAGTAGTGTTTACAGGAAGAAGGAACAAACATACACACTCATTAGAGTGATAGATTAACTAAGGGTGACAGTTTGCAATTGAAAGCTCCAAGCAATTCCGTATTGTTCATTCATTGTTTGATAGTACTGCGCCTAATATCAATGTTTTCGTACTACTCTGAAACATGATATTCATAGCAAACACATTAATCAAAATGTAAAATTAGCCTTACCATTAAGGCGTTATTTACTCGCACAATATAAATTGGTCTCTTTATCGCACTGCTATTGTAAGACCATGCTAACTCAAAAACAAGCATTTTGCAGAAATGATTAAACACTGATTTCTTACTCCATGTAATAGATAATACAAAAGTTAGCACTTTGTTGAAATTGGGAATGAAAATAAGAAATTTCTTTATTACGGAATTGTTTTTAAGATAACATCAGTCAACAATCGAGAAAAAAAATCAGCTGATCCATACATTTTGACCGCGCGCCAATCGAACTTTTGTATGGAACAGCTGATTTTTTTTTCTCGATATCACTATTGCTCCCATAGTAAAAGTTGTTCATATTCATCAGTGGAGTCTTTACACAAAATTTCGGTACTGATAAAAAAGTCACCCTGTATATACACCATAACCAAAAACGATGCAGAATAGCGCGGGGAGTAAGTATAGCCATTCAGTTATAAATAGTGATTATTAACTCAAAATCTTAGCTTTTTCTGACGGTATTTGAACGACAGTTTTTTAAAGGATCGGGAATAAATTTTACGAATTCAAATGGGTTATCAGCCGTTTGCTGTCTCAGCGAGCCACAGCCAGAGACAAGAGCTGCGGACGAATGCTCAAGGCTTAAGCCCAGGGCCTGACCAGATCAGCTCTTGCCTCACTAATGACACGGAAGAACGCCGTCATGTTTATTGTAGGTAGGCGGGCTCCAAAGCCTGGAGTCCCACATAACCCCCAACGGCCCCCGTGGTCGGTGGGTATCCATAAGATAATTTTCCTACCGCAAAAAAATGTTGAACATATTATTAGGATAATAAAAGTGCCTACATAAATAGTAGATACGGAATGATGGCGCACGAGTCCGACTTGCACTTGACTGGTTTTGTTTTCTTATACACAGTTGATAACATACACCGAGAGCACATCAAAATGGCGGCACCTCATTAAGCGAACACGCTAATTATGGACACGATAATAGACAAACACTTTCTGAATCATTAGCTTTATAGCCTTAACACAGTAGAACTTTATACAGAAGAACCAAATACACAACCAGCATCTGCATCAGAAGGCAGAATATAAAATTCACCCTGGGCCTGTTTTACCACTGATAAGCACTTATAAATAAATATTGGACATATAATGACCCGACCGGGAATCGAACCCGAGTTTTCGGAGCGGTGACGCCTTTAAACCCAGCGTGCTTAGCCACTACACCACGGAGGTTGTCAAAGGTTATTAGGATATTGTGAAACAAGTTGTAAGTGTAATGCGTCCCATTTTTTGTCATTTATTTATAGGACCTGCTGATCTTTCATAAGTTGTGGTATTAAGGTAGATTGACTAGAAACAACTGATAAGGGCTCATACTATAACATCGCTGAAATATCTGGGACACAAACATATAGTATATAACGAATTCAGTCTTGATATGGTTTAGAATGTTTTTAACACTCAGTGTCATATTTTATATTCACAAAGAAAAAAATAAGAAACTTAACATTTGCGCTCGGACGGGACTCTAAACAGCAACTTCTTGGCTATCCGGCCAAACGCTCTACCAATTGAGTTAACGTGCTGTCGATCCGACCTTGCGAAATCCGTGGTCTCTTATGGATAAGTTATTACGCGTGACGTTCAGCGCCACGTACCAAGTAGTTATTCATTACAGAATAAAGAATCAGTCTTGATATTACAAGATCTATTTTAATATTGTAATTTTAAGACGCCACATCCTTACATCTACCCATAAGTAGTAGTTTTTGTTGAACTTATCAAAGTCACCGTCGCATTAACACCTCAAGAGCCAAAATTGCTTGCAGCTCGAATCGTCTTTTCTCTGAAATTACGCCTTTTTGCCTCATGTGTGCAAGCGGTTTTTATTTGAAAAAACGAAGAAAGAAAGAACCTGTACCAAGCATAGATGTTGATCTTATTTTTTTTTATGAAGTTGCAAAAAAGCAGTATGGTAGCAAAAAACTTAGGGCTTCTTGACTAAAACCGAAATTTCTGAAAATAAACGAAACACATGAAACTAAAACCTTGAAAGTTGAAATACATGAACCTAATACCGTTTTTTTTTGTTAATCCTATGCGTGTGGGGTGTCTATGGATATCTTTTAAAATGACATAGAAGTTCCTCAAACCATTTCCTGTAAAAGTCTAACTTTGATAGATAGACGCTTCCAAAGTGGTAAAATGGGCGAACCTTCTAAACTAAGCGAGTGTAAATTTTGAAAAATAATGATAATGTAGATCTTAACAAATATCCTTTCCTTTCCTTTCCTTTGGACATTCCCACACATCGCCATCTAGTCCCAAAGTAAGCTACTCAAAGCTTGTGTTATGGGTGCCAGACAACGGATATAATACTTAAATGTAAATACTTACATGATATACATAGAAAACACCCAGACCAATACAAACAGACATGTTCATGCACACAAATGTTTGTATTGTGCGGGGATCCAACCCGCAACCCGCTGCGTAGTAGGCGATTTCCCGACCACTACACCAGACGGGTCGTCAAATACAAAATACTTTCAACGAAAATTGGTTTAGACGGGATTGAACTAGCAGTTTTTGAGATACAGCACCTTTTCAACAACCGCAAACATAACTGGCAACAAAATATTGTAGTATTTGAGCAAAGTGGAAGTAAGTGGATTCCCTAATTCGGTTGAAGTTGGCACGAAACCCTCAGTGCGCGAGTCCGACTCGCACTTGGCCGGTTCTTTAAGCAACACTGACGACAGCCATTCACTTGCCGTCACATCTGTGACTAGCGGTCAATGCCGTTTGGTGTGTGGTTGGCTTATACCGTCGAAAAGTCGGTCCGTGTACAAGAAGACTTATTTTTCAGCACTCATGCTACGTGGCATGCACGGACCAGATTGAGCCCTTAATTAGTACACTAGTGCTGTGATAAGTCCACTATTCGATTTTTATATCTACATCGAGATATTACAGTTTTATTTATTTATTTAAACACTTGATTGCACAAATAAAAGTGTACAAAAGGTGGACTTAATGCTAATAGCATTCTCTCCCAGTCATACCTTTAGATCATAGAGAGATTGTTTTGGGTTATATCACAAGCTCATTTCTAATGGATCGTTACGTGTAGCTTTATTATCATATCATAATTATATCAAAGATCCAAACTAATTAACGAAATTATGATAAATATAAAACGTTTAATTTTCAAGTCAATAAATTTTTGATGTAACTTTTTTAATGAATAATATTTTATTTAGAACACCTGCTATTAATTTTGTAAATAAGTATCTATCAAAGCATACAAAACATATTAAATTGCGATCGACAAAACAAGCCTCGATATTAATGTAGATGTAACAATCCATTCACATGTGTCCGGAAAAAACGACTGTGATTATTAAAAGCCTTGATGCCAAGGAAATAGGTTTTGCTTCATACTTACCCTTTTTTTAGGAACAGAATATAAAAAATCCGCTTCTGGGAACATCATAATAGATCAATCGCCACGAGTGTCCTCTATCACGGAAACTCGACTACATTATTAATTTTTTGTCGTTTTTTTCTTAAAATGGAAACTCGCCCACACGCTTTTAAAGTTCGTAATTTATAATCGTCATTATTACTATCAGTAAATGCCTTTGTGGCGCAGCGGTTAGAGGGTCGCATTTTAAGGCGACGGTTGCGCCAGAAGTTCCGGGTTCGATCCCTGGATCGGGCCAAATGTATGTACCTGTGTTTTTCTGTACAGAAATCATCAAGGTAGCCAAGAGTTTGGATGTTGGCGGTATTTCGCTCCTATGCCTTGGACACACGTAAAGCTGTGGGTCCTGCGCCTGGTCTCTCTGGTCCTGTCAGACTGCTGTCCCATCGGGCTATGAGAGTAAAAGGAATAGAGAGTGCCTGAATTTAGGCCTCTCCTATACATAGATCTCCAACCTAGAACTTTTCTGCCCCGATGGCTATCGGTTCTTCGCTCTATGTGCCTTACCTGTTGGCACTTGAGCTGACCGATTCTCAGGACTATGTCCGTTACCTTAATTCTTCTACATTTCTGATTCGAGCTCGTAGTTTATCGACAAAAAATATATAGTAATGATACCACACACAATATAGGTGATAAAAAGCTCATATAAAAGAAGATTTCACTATTTTTACAGTATTTTAATGACAAGGTGTCTAAAATGACATGAGTTAAGTAAATTTATAAGATTTCATTTCTAAAACCAAGTAGGTACTTTAGCAAGTAGGGGAATATTCAGTGAATGAATCATTTATTAATTCATAAACATGGGGATTATATGACGTCAGATACCGAATTATTTTAAGTGACGATTCACCTAAAATGCATAAGAATAATTTAAAATTACCTCTATTTTACATTTTGCTATTAAAATAATCTTATATCATAATAAGTACGCTTTTTCAGCAAGGAAGCTGTTGAGTGAATTTAAAAAAAATATATGGACGACCTCCGTGGTGTAGTTGCTAAGCACGCTGCGTTTCAAGGCGTCACCGCTCCGAGGTTCCGGGTTCGATTCCCAGTCAGGTCAACGTTGAAATCAAATTTTCGACATTGTTTCGGGTCTGGGTGTGTGGAACCACCTTTTTGTGCGATTTTCATAACACAAGTGCATTAGCTACTTACTTTAGGATCAGAGCAATGTATGTGATTGTGGTGTCCAATATTTATTAATTTAAATTGTCCATGTTAGTCCTTTTTTGTATTTAAAGACTGTTTTTTTCGTTTGTTTCAGGTATGAACATTTTGGCACTATGGAACTTCTTACATAAATTAAGTAAGAATACACAAAAGCTTTTTATGTAATAACATTTTTATCCAGTAGCGTTAAGGAGTAAATTATTATATATCGGTTGACTGTACACTGTTGGAGGGAGCCATTTTTTTTCTAATTACCCATTTCAGAGTGAGCTTAGCATGAACTGGCAAAGACTAGGCAACTAACTGTAGGTAGAATAATTATAAAACTGCGGCCAGCGGGGCAAATTATTTCTCTTTCTGCGAAAAAAATATTTTTGTAATATAAATAGAAGCGGAGACATTTTTAGCTACTCATAAATCTAATGAAATTATTAAATCTTTATAATGTTTCGTTTTTGGTTCATAGGAGTAAATCTGAGAATCTACTTTAATCATGTTGGAAATAAAATGTATTATTAGAGAGCAAATATTAGTTTATTTCCAAAAGTGACAAATCAAGATAAGACATACAAATAATACTTTCAATTTATGTGAAAGTGGGATGTAATGCTACTCTCAAATATGGATCAACGTTTAAGCCGTATTCACTGTCTTAAAATGAACAACAAACAAAATATTTTATGCTTTAGAAGGTTTTTAACAGTTACAATGTTATAAACTGATAAGATGAAATAAGAAACCAAATAATGTAAGTCACGCGTAATGAAATTTAGCACTGTAGCTGACTATTTACTTTACTTATATTATTTTAATATTTACTCATACTTTAATTGCACGGTAGCTCGATTGGAAAAAGCGTTATATGTCAGTTTCTTGAAAGCGGTTTATTTTTTTATTTAATGTTTTTTTTAGTTATTAACCGTATCTCAAAAACTACTGGACCGATTTTGAAGAGTCTTACACTGTACTCTAAGCTAAAATATACCTGAAAAATATGATGAAAAATAAACATCTATGACTTTTTTTTTAAGAAATCCGTAGACAAACATACAAACGTACATACACTTACGAAATTTTTACACATGTTTGGAAGCCTTTATACATCAAATAATATCAAATTCTAACGATATCACATTTAATTACCTCCTTTTTTTGAAGTCGGTAAAATTATCATCAAAATGAGATATTCAGCTCTACTTTTATTCCTGCAAGGACTTGTCGAATTACCGGTAACCCTGTAGATGTATTAATTTCACGTTATGAGGTACTTTTTGTACAAACATTTATTCTTTGACAATGTCGACACACGGGGCGACTGCCTAAGAGTAACCTAATTTCGTTCATCCGAGCTGAAATAATGTTGCCCAGGTTGTTTTGTAAAAAGGCAATTGTTTGTGAAAGTAGCATTTCTGTGCAGGATTTGATAGCATATTATGACTTGAGTTTGTGTTTTTTTACAGATATACAGGGAGTTTCTTTTCGAAAATCAAACGCTAACATCATTTGAACCAAAACATGAGCGATATCACATGTCGGTTTTTATTTGAAGTAACACTGTTTTTGTGCCGTTAAATAGTGGTTAGGAAATAGAGACTTCTACCGTAACTATTTTTTTGAGTGTATTGTAGAAGAAGTGTATGTTTTTTTACATTAAATAAATAATAGGGTTCTGAAAGTATGTATACCTAGTAACTTAAAAAATATAAACCTAAAAAATGTCCTCTTTGTGAGTTTGTCATTGAATTCCAGCAAAAAACTGTGGATTTGTTTTATTTTGAGTGTTTTGAAATCCCAATGTTTAGAGCCGCAGGATGTATAAATAAGCTTTAACTGTATAAAAAATATCGTTGTACCTGTATTTTTTAACGGAAAAATTTTCTAGGTTTTTATTTCAACGATTTAATTCCAAAAGCTCAAAAGTGCTTGCACAAAAAAGATTTATTTCAGCAATAGTGACGTCCTTAATTTGAATCACCGCTGCCTCGACCCAGTTTCAAAGATGGAAGAATTCATGGCCCCTTTGAGTTAAGAATTCATGCGATTCTTTATCGATGCATCAAGATCGTTATGATCGAGTTCGTGGAGCTATAAACGCTATTTCCTTGTGAATAATTTCGTGGCAATCGATGACTCGGAAGGAGATTTCTTTTTTTAATCATGGACGCCGAAGTGCATATCAATATCAAGGCCACCGTAAGCTAAAGCTGAGTCTTTTGTTCGGAGTGATGCCCGTTTTTGTCGTTTGCCCGTTGAAAGTGGTAAAACAGCAGAGACCTCGATTGAGCAAGCAACGTAAGTCATGAAACTAAATCTCATCATCATCATCATCATCAGTATCAGCCAAAGCACGTCCACTACTGAACATAGGCCTTCAACAGCTTTCCACAGCGACCGACCGCTAGCAGTCTGCATCCAGTTTAATCCTGCGATCTTTATAAGGTCGTCTGTCCATCTTGCCAGTGGACTTCCTACGTTGCGTTTTTGATCGAAGGGTCTCCAATCTAGAACTTTCCTGCCCCAACGGCCATCAGTTCTTCACGCTATGTGCCCTTCCCACTGCCACTTGGGCTACTGATTCTCAAGGCTATGTCCGTTACCTTAGTTCTTCTACGTATCTCCTCATTTCTGATTTCATCCCGTAGAGAAACACTCAACATCTTATTCAATTTCATCTTTCTCAACATGAAACTTAATCTAATGTTTCTTATTTTACACTCATTCACCAAACCTAATAGTATAAAGAGAGCTCAACCAACAAGCAGATGGAATATTGATTTTCGTAAAACTAGCTAGACAAGACTTTTTCATTCAAAACAAGCAATGCTTTTAGTTCACAATTTCTTCGATATAAGCTAAGTGCATTAATGTTCTCCTCTCCCTAGCGTGTTCGTCAATAATATCAGATATTATAATATAAATTACACTTGTAAAAAGCAACTTTGGCTGTGACAGACGAGGAATCGAACCTTGAAACGCTATCCGGGCGTATGCTTATGCCGGATAGCGTATAATACACGGGGTTCGATTCCTCGTCTGTCACATCCAAAGTTGCTTTTTACAAGTGCAATTTATATAATTAAGTTTGTAGAGTGACAAAACACTATAAAAACATTTTTTTTTAATTTTAAGATCTACGAAGTGTTTGCCAAAGCTCCGTGAAAAGTATTTATTTATAAATCCTTGCTTGGAATTCGCTTGGAAGTGGGAGGCACCCTAATTTTTACCTTTACCGCAGATACCATGGATAACATAGGGTCGGATTCCATTCAAACCAGCGCAGAGTAAGACGTTGGTCACACCATCGGAAGCGAACCGCTTTTTACAAAAATACCGCACCAGGTTCAAACCATACCAATGTCAGATGGGACTTACCTGACCAGAAAAGTAAAAACGACTGTTTTTGAATGACAGTAACGTAAATGATATCTGATAAATAAGTGACTTTTCGAATTATGCGTTTGGTTTTATAATCGACGAATATTCCTTGTAAGACTTTGGTAAATTCGACTCATATAAACCTCCGGGTAGCCACCCGACCAATAAAATTACCATATTTTTTAAGAAGTTTAACTTACTGAATCCCGTAAAAATGACGTTCCTTTTAAATTGGTCGGTTAATGACTAAGTTTAATCCTAAGCCTGGTATTCTTTTTGTATTGTATTTGATCCATTGCTATAAACTTCATAATTATATAAAATTTCTCTCTAACTTCATTATAGTAGCTTATTAACAGTATTATTCCTATCGAACCATAATTATACCATGGTTGCTCTAACTTCAGTAAATAGTGCCTTTACTGCTACTAAAAAAACCTGCATTAACGTTAAGGTAATAGACGAACTAATTAACAATATCAGACGTTATTTTTTACGTTTGATTTTAAAATGAAGTTGCAATCAAATCAAATTCGAGGCATAAAATTTTCGAGCATAAGCGTTGACGTTTGACACTTATCTAACGCCATTTATTTGGCAGATAGGTCCTGCTGGTTCTCCATTTTTTTCTTTTCGAGTACTTCCTGTAGGAAGTCAACGATCGTGATGCAAATCTGCTGCATTTATAACGAATTTCTGCATGTAGAAAATGTCAGAAGCTATGGCGCTAATTTCAGGAGTATGTCATCAGTATTTATGGCGCGGTCGCTTTTACATAGCCTTAATAACTTGGTCGGCTTAATTAAAAATTGCTTTAAATTCTTATAATTCATATAACTTTCATTTTATTCGTATTTGAATGCTGAAAATAACAGGATTGCTTATTGATGGACTATTTTAATTTGTTTAATGTATATCATGTTTAGTTATTTCATGGTAGCTGCGTTTTCGATCACATAAATTGGAATACTTAAGATTCAGGAAAAAATATTTTTATCTACATTATTGCGAAAAGCTAAATCATTTTAAGTTATCGTCTCTCTCGTCATCTGGACTTAATCGTTTTATTGAAAAAGTTTTGCCTGGGTTACGATTTCAAAATTACTGCTGCCAAATCTGTTTTTCCTGAATAACTCGAAAACTATAATTAAAACCAATTTTGCTATTACGAAACAAATTTTGTCCTCATGATAACATTTAATTTTCTGTTATACTTACATCTTTCTAAAGCACAAAATTTTGCTGGGGTAACGCACGCATCACGCCATGCCTCTTGATCTTGCAATTGAGTTCAGTTCAGTTCCACTTCACTTTGTACGTGAGAAAAGATTCGTTTTGACGTTTCCGATATTTCAAAAAAGTTCGTGAGAGTTTCACTGACACTGTGGCCGAGGCTTAAGGCTACCATTTACAGAATAAAGCCCATAATGGTAGCGCTAAGAGCCTGTAATTGTCTTTACCCGCGGCTTCCTTCCGTATCTTTCGGGTACTGTCTCATTTCGTGATTTTGTTTGTTATCACCACATTGCAAAGTGTTGGTAGGGTCTATTTTTCCTGTTGTTTATCATGGGTCATTTCCTATTTTTTCACTGTCTAATAAATAAATAAATACTATATTTTTTAAAGGTCAGATTGCTTCATAAAATATCAGTAACAGTGTAAATATAAAAAATATCAGATAAATATTTTTCTTCTTTGTATCAATTTATCTGCAGGACCCCTTTTACAGGTAAAGGTCTCCTCCTGGTTTATCTATTCCTCTCTGGATTGTACTATTTTCATCTTTATTATTTGATCTTTCAATCTCATGCATTTCAATATCATAAGTACTGATTTATCGTTTTGTATTATATACTTACTTCGTTGGCTCAGCGACCCGAAGTGGATCTTGGCCTCCGATACGAGATGGCGCCAGCGCGCCCTGTCTTGAGCGATCTCCTCCCAGTTTTCTGCCTTCAGGGCACGTAGGTCCTTGGCCACCTCATCTCTCCACCGGTATCGCGCTCGCCAGAGGAGAGAACATCGTCTGACGCATAACCCGTGCCCCTCGCCGCGCCGCCGATGCCTACGCGCTCGGTCACGTAATTAAAAACTGAACGTTTTGTTGTGCGCGTTCATCTTCTTGTGTTTTGTGCTATTGTACTGTGACTTCTACTGTGTAAATTCGTCTCTTTATGTACTCCTTCTTCATGTTCTGTGTGGTGTAAAATAAACAATATTAATAGTGATTTGGACTTGTTCACTTTAACACCACAGGCCGACCAGTCGACGACCTACAGGCTGCCCAATGTACGCCTTCCTTACCGCCCTGTCATCCGGCATTTTTCTAAATGCCCGAGCCAACGAAGTCTCGCTGCCTTGTATTATATAATAGCATAGAATAGCTCAATGTTTCGACCTTCAATAATCATCGAAGTATTCGTTTGCTTAGATAATAAGTATTAATATTTGCAGTTACTGTACGTTTGAAATTAAGTACGTTGTCTTAAGAGAGGCGTAACGAATGTACCTCTAATGCAGAACAGGGTTGCCATCAACTTAATCCGTTCAATTTCTAGGCAAACCAATTCCCACTCAGTGTAAACGAATACTACCTATATAATAATATTATATTTATACTACAATATATTTTATTTTAATAAAAATATTATCAATATTATACGATACCGCAATCCGTATTTTACCAGTAAAGCAGAGCTTAACGGTACAGATGACTTCAAACGGACCGTCACCTATATTCTGCTCTACAAATCTCTAATAATATTACAGCTGGAGTACGCAGTATCCATTTAGGATTTGTATAATAAATACACTAAAATAATTGAAAAAGTTTAACGTAAACTTCTAAGAACTCTACGTTAGAGATGTTGCAAAAGCCGCCTGAATTACACCATTCTTCTTAAATTTACAAGATGCCTAAGCGAAAATCTAGGCAAATCCTTTTACAAGCAGTTTCACTTTTCAAGATTTGCAATGGATACTTCGATTGCCTCGCTTTAACTTACCAAATTTTTCACATTGAGAACTGTATATCATCGCCGGGTTTGCCAAATAAATAAACTCTGTTTTTTACTAAGGCTTACAGAACTAATGCTGGCCAAAGATCGACATTACTAAGACTGGTAGACATTTATAAAAAAACACTTTGAAAATATAGACATATTTGCGGTTACGGAACCTAAGTTTAAGCAATTAGAATTAGAATTTGAATTTTTGTCTCTCCTAAGTGACAGTGCACCGTCCTGTATGTATTCTACAGTAAAAATGTTTTTTTTTCGATCTCTAACCACTAACAGTATGTTGCCACACCTAGCGACTTTATGGTAAAGTCTGTTACCTAATATGTGGATAACGTAGTGGGTTATACATTTAATGATTTAATATATAACAAATCATTTGCAGCATCTAATGTGTAACTGTTTGTTATTCTTTAATAATAAATGAATAAAAGGCTGCATTGCAATACGCACCCAGTTTAAATAAGAGAATGCTACTAGTAACGTTAGTTATACCCAATCTTTATAAACATAGTATTTTCTATGTGACCTCTTGGTCTCAATCCAAAAGATCATAAAATAAAAATACAACCACAAAATGATGTTGGTTTTCTTATCGACGTGTGTTTTGTTATACGCTCGTCCCCCAAGGCTGCCTCACGCATGTGTAGATGCGATACATCAACCTGTCAAACTCTTGCGCAAACAAGCGTGATGGGTGACAATCGGACAATTAGTCGGTTTTTTGGTATAAATAATCATGATGCTAAAAGATAGCACAAATATGGGTGCCACAAAACGTGGAATCTATTGTGTAAGGGCGATAGTTTAGCAAATTGTTGATATTTGTGTCAAAAATTTTAAATCACACAGCAAGCGATGAAGAGAGCTATGCTCGGTGTTTCTTTACGAGATCGAATCAGAAACGAGGAAATACGTAGAAGCACTAAGGTAATAAACATAGCCCTGAGAATCAGTAAGACTAAGTGGCAATGGGCAGGGCACATAGCGCAAAGAACTAATGGCCGTTGAGGTAGAAAAGTTTTAGATTGGAGATTCTTCAACCAAAGACGTAACGTAGGATGTCGACCAACAAGATGAACAGACGACCTTGTAAGGATCACAGGAACAAACTGGATGCAGACCGCTTGTGATCGGTCGCTGTGGAAAATCATAAGGGGATGCATAAGTTTGTAGGGTAGTTACATATCGTGAAAATTGTACTTCAAAAAGCATATATTACGAATAAGTACAATTATTGCTCATAAGAATTATATAGGTATTTTACTTAGTTAAGTTACCTACCTTACAAAATGTAAGATGTTTAAAAAAACATAACTTTTGTTACAACCTTCCTTAAAATATGCAATCAAGTGTAACCATTTCAGGCATTGCCATAAAAGCCTGAAACATTACCTCACATAAATAAGAAAAATACAGAAGCATCACTTGCATAGACCATTTAAGGGGCTTAATATGGGGCATCTGCCAACATTAACGTGGGTGGTCTCCAAAATTTGTCCGAAAACAAAATTATCAAAAATTTTGTAGCAAAAATATGTATAAAATCAATGGTTTTTGAAATCTATTATAAATCTACATAAGTCACTTAAGTCACATAGTAAATATAATTTAGTATTTTTTTTACTTGTAATATATTGTTACTTCTAAGATAAAAAAGCGATAGTCATTAAAAGCAATATTTTGAGTGATATTTAAAAATAAACATTCACAGAAAATATAACACAAATAAGGAATCCTTCTATGATATTAAAACAATATAATAAAAAAAGTGAATTACAAAAATTAATACCTAATTTGACTACCGAAACCACCGGCGGGAATTTGTTTACCATGTGATGGAATATTCTATCCTTGTCGTACTCCCCATATGTTTTGCAAGTTTGAACAGTGTAGATATAGCTTCAATGGTTATTCATCATCATCCAATTTAAGAGCTAGGCTCTTGTCGGTGGAGTTTTTTCCATTCCTCTCTGCTTTCCGCCTTTCTCTTAACCTCCTGATACGACCCGACATTTATCTTTTCCTTTATTTGCTGCATGTAGCTTATTCTTGGTCTTCCTCGCTTCCTTTTTCCTTCTATTCTTCCTTCAATTATCGTTTTAATAAAATTGACGTGTCGAATCAGGTGGCCCAACATTCGTCCCCTCCTACACTCGATTGTTTCCATCAATCTCCTTTTTTTCCCTGACTGTGGTTGTGGTCCCTAACAATGGTTATTACTGCAGTAAAAAATACGGCGGGCAAAAATCGACCAGGAGATGGCGTCTGACAGAAGCGCTCATTTTGAAATCGACCAGGAGATGGACGATCGACAGTTAAGTGTAAAAGTGGTGAAGATAGGATCTAACTTGTAGGTCTAATTTGCTGTTATGAAAGAACAATACCAAATGTAGCTTATAACCAAGTTTTTTTTATTACATCAGTAAGGTAGTAAGAATAGCCCTCTAGGGATATTATTAGGCCTACGATTCTTCATATTATGCTTTTGATTTAATTTAACTGATATGGGACAGCGAATTTACTGCACCCTTTTCTTTGCCCTAAAAGTTAATGGCAATTTAATTTCAAAACGATTGAATAACTCGGCAATCCTTTAGGAGAAGGTCTGTTCTCGACATCGGAAAGAAACGACCGACAGATAAAATTATAATGTCAGAAATTTATGATGGCCGAAATGAACACCATCTAATTAAAATTTTCAGCTTGACTGTACCTGCATAAAGTTTGTTTTGCAGTAGCGAAAATTTAATTTTGTGTTAATAATTAAATCATATTTGAATATCTGTTTATTCATTCGATGTTCAAGTAATTTGTATGTAACTTGTTTTCGTAAACTGACATTTTTTTTGACACATTAAATGAACAGAGATCCTACCTAATAATTACTGTACAAGGTAGAGAAATTAAGGTATGATTTATTTTAATAACTCTTTGCCAACATAAGATGTTATCCTGTATTATTAATTGTTGATGGGGTGCAAGATTTTTTATTATTATTATTTTAAATTCATAATTTCATTATTTAGAGTAATCTGAGTACAGTTTTTAGTGTTTTTAGCTATCATCTTAGTTAGTGTAGTATGTTTTTATTTTCCATGCAATCTTATCATCGAAGAGTAATTATATCAATAAGGTACCAAATCGCTACTACTCAGCAATATTAATTTTTGGTATCAAATATCACGTTAAATAGGTAAGTAGGTATGATACACAGAAATACTGTTAACGTATCACTCAAATTGATATTTTATTTCTGTCTCGCATCGCCCCCAATCATTTCTGCTTAACCCAAAGGTACAAATATTGGTTGTGCAATAGAAAAAATGAAGTATTTTTTTAACTTCTACTATAGTTACAGTGCACTGGAGTAAAACCTTTATTTTGAATGGAAACATCTCGTGATGTCAACATTAATAGAAAGAAGTGAGAAATATAACGGTTGGGCGCTGAAAAGTGTTTAAGTTTACACAACATCAACAAAACGCGAAATGGATATACCTCTAAACATAACGTGTGACACAAACCTGGTAAAAATCGTAGGTGTGATTTTTTAAATCAATTGCCAGACATTTAGCCTCAATCTCATTTTACGATTATGTTTGAATAAATCTGCGGCCGAAAGATGGATCATGTCGACTATTATAGGAACAGCCTTTACACATTTATATTGAATACTAGCAGTCCAACGCGACAGCGTTCGCGCGTTTTGAGTTTGCTGCTACCCCTCCGGTCGCAGCGTAAGGTTTTATAGCCTTAAGCTTAAGCCTTCCTCTATAAATAAGCTAACCAACACAAAAATATTTTTCAATGGGTTCCGTAGTTTCTGAGATAAGCGCGTTCAAACAAACTCTTCAGCTTCATAATATTAGTATAGATTTATCTTTAGCAAAAGGTACTTATCAGGAAAAACATATTTTAGTTTGTATGACTCTGTAGTCGGTCTTGGCCCTTACAAATTTAATTTTTCCGTTACAATCTTCAATTCCTCTTTTAATGAATATATTATTACTGGGACAAGACATATAAGAAAGAGATATAAGAGTATGTATGTATATCTTTTGCAGGCCTGACTTTGCAATACGTGACAAGTTTTATCCAAATTGGTTCAGCTCTAGGCGAGAAATGTAAACAAACTGTCTGTTACGTACTTTGTATTAATTAGCTAGTTATACCAACTATTTTTGAATTTTCATACTGCATTTAACGATATCCCATAAATACAATTCCGTAATATACCGAACTATACATGTTCATTCAATCTGCAACAGCATTATGTATTCCTGTCACAATGTCTATTAGTCTATAATGCCAAAAGGAATACATAACTGCCTTCAGTGTCTGTGTACAGTCACGAGCAATGAAAAGTGGACACTATACAACATACAACGTTAAATGCACAAAACCTGAAAATGGGTTGATTGGAATAACGAGCAGAATAAATTAAACCACTTTTTATCATGGGTTACATTTTGAAATAAAGAATATCCTTATAAAATGTTGCTCTGTATACATTATTATTATACATATTACATAATAAGACAAGCCATCACGTGCACCAACCTGTCAAGCGCGGCGAAGCAGCCCGGTAAATACCTAACGAATCGTCTTTCCAACCGCCAAGTGTCAGTTAAACTAAAAGAACACAAAAAAAACCTAAATTATCTTTGAATTTTAGTTTTTCTTTCAGAATTATGTCAATACATTTGAACATCATTTGGGGTATCTGAGGTTTTGCGCATCAATCATGAAGTATTAAGCGGCCGGACTTAAGCTATTAGTAATTATCTTTTAATTAGGGTCTAAAACTAAGATTGCAAACAAGAACGAAAAAAAATGTGTTATTAACAATCTTGCGGCATTGCCACCTATGTTTGACGGCGCTACGGTAGAAAAATACTAAACTAAAGGATCTTGACCAAAACCCTATAGAAACTCGGCCCACTTTGCGTCTGTATGCGTCAATAAAAATATATAAATATTTGAAAGAATACAGACAAAAAATATTTTTTTTTAAATAATTCGGGGCTTACGAGGAATTCAATGGCAGATTAGACATTTTGAGATTATGTTTTGTAATTGCAGAGTTATTGCACCTCACTTACATTCATTTTGATACATTCAGAAGGTAATTGTTATATTTAACTAAAGTGATTCAATATTTAATTACTTAGTTACCCTTAAAATACCAGAAAAATTATAATTCAAACAAGATTTTTGAAATATAAACTACAAAGATGCAAGTCCCGACTTTGGTCAATATCCTTTCAATCTTTTAGCTGAACTAAGGTCAGTCATTTTCTAAGAGGTTAACTTTCAATAGTCAAATTGTTAAACGTTGAGTACTTCCGTTCGAATTGATCATTGGCCTAGCTATTTTAACAGCCGGTATTTGAAGAACTGCCTAAGGATTTGACAATTAACTGGCTGATTTAACCAGATCGCTGCGACGTATACATTTCAATGCTAGCGACTGTACTACAGGTATATAACATTTCAGTCGTGACATTGTGCCACGATTTTACGCACAATTAAACGCTACTACGTAGGGTTGTTGAAATGGGTGATTAAACCTCCTTACAGACGGTATATTATGTACATCTTTGAACTGTGTACTTCTTATAATGTGAACGTATAATATGATGCATTTAGGGCGTAGACCTATCTTTGTTTTTAATAATATATATATATAATACTATGTTACGAGCGGTTCCCTATTCGTCCGCTCCGTCCCCTCGCGTCACAGCGTGATGTTTTATAGCTTAAAGCCTTCCTCAATAAACAAGCTATCCAACACAAAAATATTTTTCAAATCCGTCAACTAGTTCCTGAGATTAGCGCGTTGAAACAAACAAACTCTTCAGTTTTATAACATACGTATAGATTGTCAGGATCTTTATTGTTGATAAAGACTGTTTGACATTGTCACTTCAGCTTCGGAAATAACTCTGGACTACCAAATGGTTGTGTGTCAAATTTTATGGTTCAGGTCTCTGACGCCTGATTACTTTTAAAAGAAAATCGTTTGCACACACGGCACAAAAACGTGTCACTTCTTAAGTAACGGTGCTAGCATTTTTTTACTTTTTACTAGTATTTGGAAATAAACTAGGTAGGCGTTCAAAATACTTATTTTTAATAAAACAAAATAATTAACAAAAGTTCTAACTGAGCACAAATACAATTTTGATGTTTAATAGGCAGAACAAATGAAAATGAAGGCAAGTCTATTCTGGTCATTTTCTTCGTCGGATTTGTTTTAATCAAGCCTTTCTCTTTTAATAAATCTTATTTTATAATTAAGAACAACATTATCTTAAGGATTTCTGAAGACGAAAGTGCTGTATTGGAGGGAATATTTTAATAATTGAAGGCAGTCAAAGAGGGTGACCGTGGGTGGTAAGGCGCTGCGTAACACTTGCACTCTAGAGGGTAAAAAACATTTTTGTTTTTACTAACAGTACTTATCGTGAATTAAATCCCCTGTGATGCCAGTGTGAGTGACTATGGATTAAGTATATCTACTATTATTATCCATTGATTTTAATGCTACCACGAAATAAAACGAATAATTAGAATTCTAGACTAATACACATTTTCACTGTGTAAGTAACTTCTTTCGTCCTATCGATCATATATTAGACCTATTTCAGAATAATTTTTATCCATTTTAACATTAAAACTATTATATCACGGTGACCGAAAAAGTGTTAAATTCGACTAACTTTGTATGGGATGTATCTTTTAAAATATCGCTGGAAAGTACCTACTAGAACAACGGAGCGAGCGCAAAACCACTACGGTGAGCTAAATTCAAATCATACTAAGTTCTATTTATGTTAGCAAAATTAGTATGACATTTCATGTTATGCTAGTTTTAAAAGTGACAACCATTGATGGCAAGAATATTCAGAGCTCACTGTAGTGCTAGTTTCGCGAGCAGTAACTATAAATAATGTAGGTGGCGAAGTAGATGGCGCTGAGCATCATGCGCAATTACATCGATAAGAAACCACAAATTACGCAAGGTCGGAAAGACAGCACGGTAGCTCAATTGGTAGAGCGTTTGGCCCGCTTAGCCAAAAAGTTGTTGGTTCAAGTCCCGCCCGTGCGCAAATATTTGGTTTCTTATTTCATCTTTATGACCAGCATATCATTTTAAAAAAAAACTAGTGGACTAGGCGATATCGTATGTGAACACGATCATATAATTAATTAAGTTATATTCTGCTATCAATCATACCTTTTGTACACTAGCGATCCTTTGGTCTCTGCCCTCCCGTCCTAGGTTTTTAAGCGTTCCTCGATAAATGATAGGCATACTCGCAGGTATGCAGTTGTTTTGTTGATCTTTTGTGTGACTAAACTAATTTATAGATATTGTGAATTAATATTCATACATATTTTTTTATTGCTATATGAATATGGATGCTCAACGAACTAACACTGAGAACAACTAGAATGTAGACAAAACTGTAATATTAGTCTATAAAATACTATTAATTAAGCAAATATGTGTGTCTTTTGGTTATAATTATAGTAATAAATAAAATTTATTAAATAATACAACACACAAATAATTTTTCAAATCGGTCCAGTAGATCCCTAGTTAAGCGCGTTCCAACAAACAAACCAACTCTTCAGCTTTATAATATGAGAATAAATAAAATCTCATTTACCTCAAACTATTACCGTCTGAACTTGACTAAAACATTTATTATTACCTTTCTTTCGTTAAGTTCTCATAAGTTTCATAACTTTAAGATTACAAAAGTCGTTGCATTTTATTGATACTAATCACATATTTTAAGTCGGGGGAAAAATGATTTGCGAATATAAAACATTTTTACCTGAAAACATCCAGGCGATCGCTGGATAACATCAAAATGTAATGGTTATTTGCGGTAGGGTGACCAAGACGATGCAAATTCATTTTGATTAAAATACCTTTTCATAAAAATACAGATTATTAAAAATTAAAAAGACGATTACAGATTTCTCCTCTAATCTGGTGTAGTCTCCTGCCAGCATGGCAAAATCAATAATAAATTCAATATTCTAGAAAAATAGTTTGCAAAAACGCGGTAGTCTACTGTTTTAATCTCAGTCTTTCTTACTTTAGTCTGGAAGAGATTGTTGGCAGCAATATCTTATATCGTCTGCGTTTACTTGTGTATTTCATACAATGTTTTCGAAATAAGCGAATAGAAGCCTGTGAGTTTTATAACGCGTACAGCAAATAAATGAAATTCTACCTGCATTAATATTTACAATCTATTAGCTCCCATATAGGTCCACCGCAAAACTGAGACATTTCTTACTTCACTTGGCGCCTTCGTTTCCAGTCCTCTGCCAAATAATGTATTCCGTATCATCTTTATATATTCAACGATCTTTCTTTCACCTGAAAGTTAGCATTTAATTCATTGTAAAAATATGACGACAAAAGTGACGCCAGGAACGCGTCAGTTTCGCGGATTACCTTTAAATGTTTAAAGCTAAAGTGAACAAGGTTATCTTTATCGCGTTTGGTCTAGCCTAGAGATAATAGCAAACCTATTTCATATAAAAATAGGTAGGTAGATCTTTATATGTAGTCAGCGTTGGCTGATATTATACAATGTGTTATATTTACACTTGATCAAACTTTCAGATCAGAAATCGAGAAAAAAAACAGCTGTTCCATACATTTTCTCCGAGATGAAATGAGTTTTTGTATGGAACAGCTGTTTTTTTTCTCGATTTCGAAGTATGTTCCATATAGTCCCCCTAGCCGATTTCGACTACGGTGGCCAGTCATAACGACTAACCGACTGCGCGGGACATATTATAGTGCAAAAGTGTGTGCGCAAACACAGGTGCACTCTCTATTCCTTTCACTCTCATAGCCGGATGGGACACCAATCTGACACGACTGGAAAGAGTTCAGGCGTAGGACCAACGGCTTTACGTGCTTTCCGAGGCACGGGGGTGAAACACCGCCAACTCCCAAACTCCGGGCTACCTTAAGAATTTCTGAACAGAAAAACTCGGGTATATATTTTTGGCTCGACCCGGGGATCGAACCCGGTACCTCTAGCGCAGCCGTCGCTTTAAAGTGCGACCCTCTTACCGCTGCGCCACCGAGGCAGTCCATAGCAAAAGTTGTTCAAAACCAACATTAGAGCACTCCCAAAAAATTTGATCAAGTGTAAAATTAACACATTGTATAGATGCAGCGTGATATTGCGGTGATCCGCAGTGCTGTGATATTTAAAGGTTTCGATTTTCTTTAACATTGTAGTCATTGAAGATTATTTGTACTATTTAAACCTAAAACCGTGGTCACCCTACTGGTACGTGAGT
Organism: Pyrausta purpuralis; assembly: GCA_963924145.1. NCBI lineage: Eukaryota > Metazoa > Arthropoda > Insecta > Lepidoptera > Crambidae > Pyrausta > Pyrausta purpuralis. The sequence goes on from OZ001665.1 coordinate 6,629,370, forward strand.
GGCAGTTAAAGCGACTGTGCCAAGCCACTCGCGATTTGAATCCTGCCGTGCTACCAGGATTAGCATACGGAATCCAGACGATCCGTTTTATGCTTGCCGTTACGTTCCTTCAAACCGTTAAATATTTGCACTTGTATGTTTTGTGATTGAGAGTCTGAAGATATGAGCTTTGACTGAGTGTAATCTTGTTCTTATTTTTAACCGACTTCAAGAAAGTAGTCGACTGTATGTTTTTTTTTTGTATCTATGTTACAAGCCATTTTAGGCAAACGATTTCTTTTTGGAGTCGGTGCCACTTTGACCATACTTACAATACATACTACCAAAGGAACCCCAAAGGGACACTTTTCAGATCGTGCGTGGTAGTCTGGACCAGATTTACTTGTCTATCACCGGCTGGCGCTTGAAAAACGCAGAAATAAAATTCATGAGATTTTTTAGAACAGTTCACATTATTATACAGGATATACAAATATACAAATCCACGAGGAACTATCATAAATCCCGGAACATACAGAGGGGTCATTCGGAAAGCCCAAGTGATGCTTTTTCGACCTCTGGGCTTTGGCTTGACATTATTTTAAGGACATTCTGTACTTAGATTTTTTAAAAGTGTTTAACAAATTTAACTGCATTCCTTCTCGGTGGTGATTCTGATGCTCAAATTCAACAACTTTTTGTATGGAACCAACATCGAAATCCTAAAATATTTTTTGACTTCTTTATACAATTACATTTTTGATTTATAGTGTTTTTGCCACTATACAAACTTAAAAATATAAATTGCACCTGAAACCCCGTTTCTTACGCTATCCGGGCATCTTTGTTTTTACAAGTGCAATTTATATTCTTTATACAAACTAGCATCAGCAAATCGGCACTTTAGTATGGGAAAGTAAAATATTTTTTTAATGTAGCGATGTTGGTCCCATACGAAAAGTGTTTGTATTAGAACATCAGAAATACCCCAAATGGAATGCATGTTATTTTGATATACCTTATAGGTATAGGTACAGTCAATAAACTCACGAATTTTGACTCAGGGTGTACCTAACGCCATCTGGTGAACGCTACGTAAATGAGGTCCAGACTTCCACCGCTAGATTAGCTAAATCTAAATTCTGTTGTGCTGTCAATTTTTACAGAAACTGAAATAGACGTGGTTATATTAACCTTTGGTTTATCTATCATGTTTTAGGTTATGTTGTCAGGTTGTCTCGGGTCTGGGTGTTGTGGTACCACCGTTGTGTCTGATTTCCATAACACAAGTTCATAAGCTACTTACTTTGGGATCAAAGCAATGTATGTGATTGGTGTCCAATATTACTTTACGTAAATTAACTATATTACTATTATATGTGTATTTATTCGTCTACGCAAGTGGACCCAATTTTAATTTACTTCTATTAACACTAGTTAAATAATTAACAGATAATCCTTTACAATTCAAATACTTGCTCATAATCAACAGAACCACAGTCTCACCACAGATTTGATTTAGATTGTGGGTAAAATATAAATTTTTAGGTGCAAATGTTTTCATTGTACATTTTGAGAATATCAAGTTAAGTCATGTTATGTTAAATTAGATTTGTGAAGTTTGATAGGGCCGCTTGATTTGAATAACCTGAAAAAAAGGAACATAAACATGATAGGATTGATTCAGTACTCATTTGGATAAAACGTTCTAATAATGTAGATTCTTTTTCAGCCCAATGCTTTTAAAGGCCCAATCCTAATATAATTGATCTAATTGCGTTTTTTTATATTTTTAGGAGGTTATCAATTTTTTTTTTTTTATATGTTATATTTAAATCAGTCATATTTTGTGGACCGATTTGTTTCTTTTGACCTGAAATTATACCTTCTACTTGGTCCCATTGTTGCCAAGTAAGGAACAGCTCAAATTTTAAAAGCACGTATACAGTTTTTATATCTTTGTTTTATAATCTTAATGTTGACATGTGGTTTAATAGTCAACATTGTGTGGAGCTGAACTGATTGTGGAACTCCTTAATGCTTATGAGTTTAGTGATTATAATGACAGAACGTATGATAGGTAATTTGTAGCTTCTTAAGGAAGAGTCAAAAGGTGCGACCCCCTCCCCCTCCAAAGTTTATTTAAGACTTTTAAATACATTTTGGTTTTGAAGTCTTTTTTTTGTAGTCTCTTTAAGCGGCCCTGTAGGTTGAGTGTACACTTCAAAAGGGTCCTTTTAATATTTGCCCTAACCTTGGCAACTTTGATAAGCTTATAAATTTAATTAAAGTGCTCAGAAGTAAATTTGCGATGTCTGAATGCTAGTTCTCGTCTATTTGACAATATCCCTAGAAATGTTTCAAATAATCTGTAAGAAAATAATAAAAAAATACGCCATGTTTTATGCAGCGTTATCGATGTTAAATCGATTAGTGTATTATGTGAAGCTTTGTGTATGTAATTATCCATTGTTGTTCATACGTAACTATTAGTATAAATGTTGTAGGTATTAATAAAATAATATGTCGTTATAACCGCATTGGCTTGAGTGAGAATCAATATAACAATATTATTTTAACCTAGTATTGACTGAACTGTATCATTTTATTTATATTTAGATCATGCAGCGGCCGAAGTCTAAAGCAATATTTTTGATATTTCGCGCAGACAATTTCAATTTTCTGATTTTCGACTGCTTTTTAAATATCCTTTTTCGTACGTAGCTATTTATATCTTTAATAATTGTTTAAAAATATGTATGTTTTTTTAACTTATTAAACATTATTCCCAAACGATAAATACATGAAAACACCAACTTTGTTTGTTCGGCATTTTAAAGCTTCACCTGGAGGCCGATTCTCGCGGAAATCAAACTTTTATCGTGTGGTAATTCGATTGCGAGTTTAACCGTTATACTTAAAAAAATAAGTAAAATATCTACACTTTAAAAACTATCGCACGAACAAAATTTAAATACATAGAAATCGTGACCCTGAGAAATCCAAAACTATTTTTCTTCGACAAAGAAAGTTCGATCAGTTAACTTTTTTCGTTTACAAATTGCACGTGAATTGTCCCCCTGGTTGTTTCATAGAGACTTTGAGGTATGTTATATCAAAAATAACACAACATTAAGTTGTCACATATTTTAAGTATAACATAGAGCTTAAATAAATATTTGGTACGCTATCGGTTAAGGTATGAAATCTCCCGTTTCGACTCTTATTTGTCTGGTATTTTTAGTTCTCTCTACCATTCAAATTAACGGGCTTTTAAGTAGACTTCAGACAGTACCTTTGAAATATAGCAAACCATACTAAACTATACAGTCTCGAAAGTTTAAAGCTAGCAACTTGTTTATTCGTTGTTTGTCCTAAAGCTAGCATTCAGGGCACGTAACTAGGTACTCGTGGATAGTACTATTGTTAGTTGGTGTTGTGGTAAAACTAAGCCAAGTTTATCTATTGTTAATTTATTTAAAAACTTTAGTGCACAAATAATTGTGTACAAAAGGTGGACTTAATGTTAAAATATTCTCTCCCAGTCATATTAGGTCATGCAGAAAGACTTTAGTGAGAGCAGGAGAACGATTTTTGCTGATGGTGTTAAGTATTATTCTCTGTCATGGTTCTACAGGTGTTTTTTTTCTGGTTACGGAATTCATCGTGCGTCTGTTTTAAAAACAACAGATAGTTGCAAGAGGTATTTATTATAAGGAAATAAGAGAATGTATTCACATGTTTACGACATAAAAACTGACAAACGGACTTTGTCGTAAGGATATAAATTTCGGTCGGCTTTTTGTATGGTTAATTTACACTCACGAGAATAATTTTGTTTAGAAAAAAGCTCAGTTCAATTCAGCTTTATATAGGAGACCAGAGAAAGAGTTGACATGGTTACCTTACAAATATCTTTATCCAAGTTATATAAGATAGTCGGTCTATCATGCTGTAGCACATCTATACACCCGATACGGGTACAGCAATATATCGACTTAAAGCGTTCAGTGTTATATGTATGAAAATCCATACTTCAATGCACATCGATCAATTTAGTAACGTCACCATCTCGGATCGAATTTAACCCGGCACCCACTCTCAACCAGCGGCGCATACGTTGCAATGAGCTTACGGACAGTCGCCCGAAAGTTGTCAACCATCCGTCCACCCTGTCAAACGGGCTGTCATTCACAAGAAGAACTGTCATAAGTTGTAGCAAACACGATCCGAGGCGAGGCGTTCGCTAGCCGTTGCCGATACCATGCCGAGGCGTTGCTGTTTCCTATACGTAACGTGCTTCCGTATGGTTGACGCGTGGTTGGTGCTGTTCCAGAGCCGGGCGGATAGTTTTGCTTCAACCTTCAGACTTCACCCTACAATGTCGTTAATAAGTTCCGAAAACTTGGCGACTTTTAACCGAAACTCTCAAAATTGAACTGTAGATAAGATATTACTGGGTTGTGCTGTTACGTAATTATTCAAATGAACTTTAAACCCTAAGGCTATTAGGTTAAAGTATATTCCAATGTGAACCGAATCACAAATTAGTAGTCTAAAAGATGTGTCTAATCTTATGTAAATAATGATAGATGATATTTGTAGAACTAATAAATAATGATTATCTTTGTGTTATGAAACTTATGTACTATAAATTTTATTTCAGCTCTTATTAGGTGATTTGCTAATATTACCTACAAACAATAAAAGCATTATAATTTTTCAAATTCCTTATTTAACTTGAAGTTAACATGGAATAATCATATTTTACCAAAGTACGCAAAATTAGCAAAAGTCAAAATATGTCCTTTATCACGATTTTATGTCCTCTTGGTAAGCTTTTAGGTATTTGTTTACGGTAACAATAACATTAATGTGACGGAGCCCCGTTAGATATTGATTTTTCCTTTAGGAACGTGAACTATTTTATCCTAATGTTTGTTTTATTATAATGTAAGCTTTTATTGTGTACTTTTTATGAGCATTGTATGAAAACACCAGAGGTTTCATCCTTTATCAAAGAACCCTTTAATTATCTTGTAAGTGTATGCTCATATAAAACTAAAATAGAGGTAGAAATAGTTATGAAAGCTCCTGTAGCGGGAATTTCAACCTAAAATCGTCTTTTATTAGATCGAAAATCCTTTGACATTTGTAAATGCATTGTGCAAGCAACTGTGCACAATAGAATAATTGTTGTTTGGGTAATGGATACAGCTCAAAATGGATTTTGAACCGTAAAATTACTCGTGTAGAATTCAAAATCGTATGCATCAATGGAATAATATAGAGTACACCAGGGGATAGTGTTGTTCATAGTTTTACGAAAGCAGGTACTGAAAATTTGTTCATAATTACTTTAAAAAGTATAACCGTATTCTTTATATTGTGTATCTTCTCATATAAAAAAAAAACAAGTATAAAGTTTAGTAAAACCTTTAAAAGTAATAATGATTTTTTTTCTCACCAATAACAAAATCACACTCGCGCAAAGAAAAACTTTGTATAAATATTATTGCTTTCATAAAAAAAAATAGTTCTGCATACATTTGGCAAATTAATTAAAACATGCTCATTTATGTTAAAATGTTCCTAAAAGCGTTGAAAACATTTAAAACACCATCAAACAAGTCCTCCTTTGTCAAAGTTTCCGATAGGAACATTAAATGTGTTCGAAACATCAATGAGTTTTGTTTGTGAACCTTTGATGGCACCCTAATAAGATTCAATTAGTTAAAATTTTAAAGAATGATGAAATTGAGTATTTGACATACGAATAATTATATGAAAATGTACGTAGCAACTCCTAGAAATAGATTTAATGCCGTAATAATAACCTATACTAATCTCAGGTGTATTTTAGACTAATATTTCGAATTTTTTACGTAAACACTTACCCCCTTATTTACCAAAAATTAAACAGTCTAATAAACCTATTTAAGCTATTACACTGTTTTGTCCCTTTCTGTCAAATGATAATAACGCCAAAAAACGAGACAGTGTCATAGTTAAAATAGGTTTATTAGACTGTTTGCCTCATTATGAATGAGAATGGAATCCATTGAATAATCCATGGGGGTTAATGTATTGAATTGTTGAATAAATTTATGTTACATATTTTTTATGTACATGTTTAATAGAAAGGTGCCACAGCCCTTGGCCTATGTACAGTCACTTGCAGGTTACCTTTTGTATTCGCAAGGTGAAAATCGAAAGCATCTGATCCGATGGTATTGTCCGCCAGTGTAGTACACTCCTGTGCACCTGCACTCGTCTTTACAATCTCGTTATAACGAACCAGATTTTATTCTATTTTTGAATCACTGGCTGCAATTTGGCGTGAGATTTGCTATGATTATTGTTCGATTATCGAATGAGAATGTATTGAAATCCACAGGGCAGTAATTGAATGGTTGTGGCTGATATGGCTGATGGCTCCGGCTAGTCGGTCTCCTCTCCCATCCCAGAGCGTGCCCCTTCTTCTAAAAATCGTGCTATTTGGTGTGCCGGTATTACCGGATCAGACTTTGATATTGGCTGAATAGTACTTCGTATCGTATCGTATCGTAAATCCACAGGGCAGTGATAGAAATATTACAATTTTGGAACTAATCTCGTATATATTAGGCGTGATTTCAGTTGTTCAATTGATTTTCGAACGAAACAGACGATCAATTTTCTCTCGTAGCGTATTCATGACTTTGATGTGCACATGTGTAAGTGAAATCACGTGTGACGAATAATTATTATCGACGATCACCGTGGTGTAACGGATGAGCACGCCGGTTTCAAGGCGTTGCCTCTCCGAGGTCCCGGGTTATATTCCCGGTCGGGTCGATGTAGAAATCATAATCCTCTATATTGTTTCGGGTCTGGGTGTTGTGGTACTAACGTTTTGTCTGATTTCCATAATACAAGTGCATTTACTACTTACTTTAGAATCAGATTGGTGTCCAATATTTGTTATGTGTTTTATTATAAATCCAACAAAAAATATTGTTTTGGTTTAAACTAAGACATTATTGAATACTCACATCATGACATTCTTTTTAAAAGTAGTTGATTAACATCATAGTAAGCCTAAGTTTTTGCAACAAGGGAATTAAAATTTAAGATTTTCTACATAAAAGAAAATAATAATACTATATTATTTTCTGCTAATACCACAAATGTTGTGATTTGAATATTCTCTCTAATACCTCTGAATTCAGTTTACAAATCACAAGTTGTACCAAACTTATCTGAGCCAAACCAGTTCATAATTTATTCGAACCACAGTTTCTAGCCTGTCCGAAATTCTACCTGAAAAATATATTAAGTAGAGAGGACACATAGGATACCTGGTTCAGAACCACTTGCAACTGTCATAGGACTTGGCAATATACATTAATTTATTTATAAATTGTTATATCGGTTGTCAATACATACACTGTGTAAAAAAAGTAATGAGACTGGTCTCATATTTTATTATATCAAGGCTTTTTTCAAACTTCGGTGAATTTTTAAAATAGTACCAACGTATGTCAGTTCGATAGCCAATGTAATATTTACGAGTAAAAATATTTGCATCAAATAAATCCAATTGATAATCCACGTTCATATATATTTTTTAATATGTGCAAGTCCTCATAGTTGAGGTAAGACCTTTGCCCAGAAGCGAGAAGTTACAGGCTTACTTAACATTTTAACTAATGAAAGTATTCTAATCCGACCGAGTAATTTATAATCGGGAGGCTGGTGTCTAATTACAGAGTATAACAAAACTGCATTCCCTATAGGTATTAATCTGGAGCTCAAACACAAAAACTAAGTGAGACTACGTTACGATATGCGTTGTGGTGACAATTCCAACAAAACAGTGAAAATCGATCCTCCTATCTCAAGTTATGAAGAGTGTAATTAGCACGGAGATTACTTTGTTTTTTTAAACCCTTAATTATTCATTAGTTTTATTTACCTCTCTGCGATTGAGTTAAATATCTCAATTAAACAAAATATCCGAAAATAATCATTTTGACATCCCTGAAAAATTGGATCTTAAGCAAACAGTATAGAGAATAGTGTATAAAGATAAAAATATAACTTTTGACATAATCTTAACATTATCTAACCGTATTGCAATACATCGTTTGCTATTAAAATATACGTAAGTTCCTTGGTTTATACGAACATGACGGTATTAATGGTATTCGTCATTATCGTATTAAGATAAGTCTTACAGCGGTTTTAAATTGAGTCAGATGTGACTTAAGACTGCATTTCATTTCTATAGAAAACACTATCCTAAAATATGCACTGACCAATTTAAAAATAAAAAGGAAAGTCTTGCAGGAAAAAAAAATAATTAGTTAATATTTTTTGTTGTTTTTTAAAGGGATTTTTTAGATGTCGACAAAGTATGTCTAAGTTTTGAGCTGTGATTTTATTTGTAATATTTCCTACATTTATCAATGATAAGGCAAGAAACAAATGTTTTCCTCTTTTTTCAAGTAGGTACGGACAACAGCACATCTGGAAACACTGTGGTATCTTGCCCAATTGTAATAAGGGCTAGTTTTCAGCAAAAAAAAACCTGGTGTCCATACTAATCATCATCATTTTCAGCCAAAGGTCGTCCATTGTTAAACATAGGCCGCCCCCACGATCTTCCACAGCAACCGATCACAAATGGTCCGCATCCAGCGTGATCCCGCGATTTTAATCTCGTCGGCCCAGCTTTTTGGTGAACTTCCAACGCTGCGTATTTGGTCAAAAAGTCGCCAACCAAGAACTTTCCTGCCCCCTCGGCCATAAGTTCTTTGCGCTATCTGCCGTACCCATTGAGCATACCATACCACTTGAGCTTACTGACTGATGTGTTGGCGATCGTAAATATGTAATTATAATTATAAGTATATAATTTTAAGCAATTATTAAACGCTCGAAATCCTGTTTAATAACATCGTTAACGATTTCAATTTGAATACGATTGATTGAAATCTTATCCTGGCAAAACAGCTTGCATAAACCGTCGTCAAGAAGAAAAAGCTAGATTTCCTCACAAAACCTTAACACCACCCATTCTCAAAAGATTGCGTTTACTCTCAATTTAATTCCAATAAAAGAAAAACACCAGACGCCGTAACGTTAATGAAACGTCATTGGCAACTGACAGAACAAATCCCCGATTTGTTGATGCTGTCGAAATAAATTCGCAACGAAATTCATCGGAGAATCACAAACGGTAATGTTGAAGTGTCATTTTAGAAACTAGACGTTTTCCACGGCTTTCTTCACGTACTTTAAGTATTTATTACAAGATCTTAAACTATTTTAATATGATATTAAATCAAAACTGAACCAATGATATTTTTGTGATCATTTATTAATAAATATTAAATATTTAAAGGCTGCTTTTCGCCATACAAACTGAAAAACCTTTCGGGCTATTACAATCGACCCACCATGAAATTAAAATTACCCTTTTAAATGTATACTAATATTATAAAGTGGAAGGTTTTTTTTGTTTGTTCTAACGCGCTTATCTCAGAAATTATTGGACCGATTAAAAAAATATTTTTGCGTTGGATAGTCTATTTATTGAGAAAGGCTTTAGATTATATAACATCACGCTGTAATAAGAGAGGGGGGGGGGGGGGGGCACCTCAAAACGTGCGCATGAAGTCCCGGGGGACCGCAAGTGCATAATATTTATATATGCTATCAAATGGCAAATCAAATCATTTATTTGCTGGCTGAGGTCTCTAGCGTCTAATGTGGTCTATAAACACTGTTAAATGGATATCAATTGCACAAATTAATTAAGACGGTGATTTTGATAGCCTATGTCAAAATTCAAATAAAATATCAAAACAAAAATACCTCGTTCGTAACGTAAAGTAGAATAAGACAAAGAAGTTGTAGCCTGTTTTAGCGAAAATAAACCTAAAATGAAACGGATTCTCCTAGCATTCTATTTATACACAATTTAGCGCTGTTCAAGGTATTCAAATAAGAAAGGTTACTTTAAGTGCAGTGAAAAAACAACGGCACTTAAGCACTTAAAAGATGTTTTATAGTCTTTAAGAGGGCTTTTACTGTCTTTACAAACTGAACGAATAATTTGAGAATTAAAAAAAACTTTACAAATCAGTAGGATTCACAGAAAGATTCTTGATTAGAGGAAGGTCACTTAAAATTGTTTTGTTTATTAGATGTCATCATTTTTTTTTTCATATCTAATTCAAAAAATTCAAATACACTGTGAGCGTTTTCAAAAAACTTACTAAAGCCGTTTATTAGTCAACATGATATATTTACATCATCATCACGAGAAGAGATTGCATCGAAACTTCTGAAAGAAACACCAATTTTAATGCCTCCAATTTACAGATTGGGTAGTTTCCTGCAAATACCAATAATTTGACTTTTTTTATGCAAATACATTATTAATTTCATCCCAACCTTCCATGGATCATTCTTATTAATTCATACTATTTCAATTTTTTTTAGCTGTCTAAACTATAAAAAGTGCTTCAGTTGAAAACTAAGAATTATTGTTTCAAATCGCCATAGGAAATCTGTAGAAGTTTTGAAGAAATATTAAAAGTGCGTCAACCATTGGTTGTGGAAACTAGCCAATAAATCTTTTGAAAAACTCCACCAGGCAATTGGAGAAACGGGGACCTGGCTTATGCTTAGTGAGGTATCCTTGATTGCGACACCACCGACACATGACACATCGTGGTAGGCACTGCATAGTTGGCATAGTTATGAACTTGTTTTTTTTTTGTTCTTTTTCTCCTTTTTATTGTGAAAAATCGTTATGTACTTGTGTAAGTTATTATTTTACTGAACTCGTGCAAATGTGTGAGTGTGTGTGTGTGTGTGAAAGAGAGAGAGAGAGAGAGAGAGTGTATGTGTACGTGAGTTGGTGAACCTAAATTTAAAAAAAAAAAAATTTTTTTTTTCAATTGTTTCTTTACACCAGTGAAAAGGTTTGACCTGCTCTTATTATCTTTTTCACATTCTTTAAACATGAGCGATGAAGAAAAAGCTATGCTTGGCATTTCTCCATGAGATCGGATCAGAAATGAGGCGATACTTAGAATAACTATGGTAACGGACATAGCCCTGAGAATCAGTAAGCGCAAGTGGCAATGTGCAGGTCACATAGCGCGATAAACTGATAGCCGTTGGGCCAAAAAGTCCTAGATTAGAGACCTTTGGACAAGAGACGCAGCGTTAGACGTCCACTGTCAAGATGGACAGACGACCGTGTAAAGATCGCAGGATCACACTGGATGCGGATTTCTTGCAGTGGACGTCCTGTGGCCGATAATAATGAAGATTCATAATCACGTATTAGAATTACGCGTCTCGTTATTCAGAATTGTAATAATAGTTATATCATTCAACAACGGAAACCAGGAACTTCCGTTCTGCCAAATTGATCTGAACGGATATCAATCCGGAACCCTTACCTCGACGTAACATTCTACCGTCACGTGAAGATCTTATTGAAATACCAATCCGTCAAAAATATTTCATGCGTAAAACCGAGCCTTATTGCAAAGTATTGTGTTTATCGAATTGAATGCTTGGAAGATCAATTCTTAAAGGCAAATAAATTGCTATTTATCGTGTACATCTATTGTAAGTTATGTCAACAAGAATAAGATATCACGTAATATTTTCTATGGAGACATTATCGAAAGCTGAAATAAAAATCACTTGGCCTAATTAGCCATATTAATGCAGATTCCAAAGAAGGTTCCAATTACAATCCCACAGAAAATTAATAATTAATTGAGTAATAGTCCCCCTAGCACATTTCGACTACGGTGGCCAGTAACAAAGATTAACCGACTGCGTGGAACATATATAGTGCAAAACTGTGCACAAACACATGTGCACTCTATTTCTCTCACTCTTATAGCCCGATGGGACAGAAAACTGGCACGACCGGAGAGAGATCAGGCGCAGGACCATCGGCTTTACGTATTTTCTGAGGCCCAGGAGTGAAACACTGCCAATTTCAAAAACTCCGGGCTCATGTTAATCTTATTTAGAAAATTGACTTTACTGTTCAAACAACCCGAATGGATCTGACCATTATTAACGTCTTATCAAACATCTAGCGGTTTCCTCTGACTGTGTCCGCGCATTTTGAGTTTGCTTCCTCCCCTCCAAAATCAGCGTGATTTTTTATAGCGTTCATTTAGCACGTTTAAACAAACAAGCAAACAAACTCTTCTGCTTTATAATATTAGTATATATAATAAAATTGTAAAATAAAACTACAATAAATGATTATTCAACCTCTAATATGTGACAAACATATCTCTAATATGTTCAAAGAAACTCTTACGTACGACGCAATTTAATAAATTAACCGAGATTGCTCAGAGGAGTTTTGTCTTTATAATTGAATATGAGTTCGTAATGTTCGCAACTTTGGGATCGTTTCATAACTTTTTTACAAGCAGAATGACCTGTTTGTTGGCTTTTTAGGGTTCCGTAGCCGAATGGCAAAAAACGGAACCCTTATAGTTTCGTCAAGTCTGTCTGTCTGTCTGTCTGTCTGTCTGTCTGTCTGTCTGTCCGTCCGTATGTCACAGCCATTTTATTCTGTAACTATAAGCATTACACTGTTGAAATTTGGTAGGAAGATGTATCCTGTTAACCGCTTACCGATTCTTACACAAAAAATAAAAAATAATGTCATTTAAGAGGGGGCTCCCATACATGAAACTAAAACCAAAAATTTTTTTTTTACTCAAAACTATGCGTGTAGGGTGTCTATGGATAGGTCTTTTAAAATGATATTAAGGTTCCTAAAACCATTTTCTTATAAAGTCTAACGTTTCCTAGTTATCTGCTTCCAAAGTGGTAAAATGGGCGTCCCCCCCCCATCTAACTTCCAAACCAAGAGAGTGTAAATTTTGAAAAAAATATGTAATATAGATCGTAACAAATACTTTCAACGAAAATTAGTTCGGACGAGATCGAACGAGTAGTTTTTGAGATATAACACATTTTCAACAACCGCAAACATAACTTTGTACTTCATACAAACACTATGAAAAACAAAGTTATATTTGCAGTCAACAAAATATTGTGGTATTTTACTAAGTAGAAGTAAGTGGATTCCCTAATTCAGTTAAAGTTGGCACGGAACCCTCAGTGCGCGAGTCCGACTCGCACTTGGCCGGTTTTTTAAAATTTCGCTACATTATGATATAAGTGTGCTAAGTTGACCATTATATACAAGGCGACATTGTGTGCCATAAGAAAGCCGCGTATATTATGGTCCCAGGCCTTGGATGAATTAACCACTGGATATGAAACGCAAGAGCGAATGTATGAAAACATCATAAGCCAATTTCTGCGGAGCGGGGGGAGCTTGTCGTGTCAATTTTTGACATTTAGTGCATGGAAGTGTCGATATTTTTCTATCGATATGTGTGGAACGAATGAATGAACGAATCTTTTGTAAAATTATATTTAATTTTATCATCAAAACAAGAAATTACATTATGGGAATATAATGCACAAACCATCAAATGAACAATTGAAACATAGAAAGTCGTTTTATATGAACGATCTGGCAAGTATCACTTAGTTAGTGTGAACTTCCTAAGACATTTTGAAACAGCCCGTTAGTACACAATATAGCCTTGCACCATTAAAATCCTCCTATGGGATAATTAAGCAGTAGATTTATTGCGTTGGCATTCAATCACGCTTGGCGTAAATTGGATGCAACATATTTGGTGATGTTTTGTGGGGATCCATTATGCCTCTCTTTAGACTGCTTCTACCCACTTTATTTCCCTAAATGGATCTACAGAAAATATAAAATAATATTATAAAGATGTATTGTCAAATATGTAGTTTAAAATTTTAAACTAAACTGTTGTATTTTTAAGATTACCTTAATCTACTTTCGAGTGAAACATTTTACAGATTTATCATTATATTTTAAAAAAAATTATATTAAAAATTTAATAAATGTTTATCGATATCATTTATCGACAATTGTCAAGCACAATTAAAATTAAACTGACAAGAGAACGAATGATAAACATATGATAACCCTACCGTATAAAGTATACATTATCTTGTTGATTTTGTAGTAACTGACCACCACTTTTTGAAATGGCAATGTTACTTTTCTCTTGGAAAACACATTTTACTATTTTCATGAAAAATAACAGCTTTTTTGGGATAAAACGTTACCTAAAATAAATATTTTTTATCTTGCCGCTACAATTTTTCCACAAAAATAAGCCACATTTACCCATTTTTTCCGTCAATGTTTCTCACTGAGCTCTATCACCGTACTGACAAGACGTCACCTGTAAGTGAGGCCAAAAAGCCCGCTTCGTGGCTAAGGGGGCACAAGCGAAATTGCCCGTCATTGCGCGTCCAGTGGTTTATTCGTCCAAGTCCCAGGCATACGTATTTCATATGACGTTTTTCAACACACTTGTGAGGAAAAACAAGACTCCAATTATTTACGAAAAATGACGCGTTGTATTTTTTTTTTCTTGCCGCGATACCGATGCGTGCGAAAGGCTAAGGCGCGAACTAGATTGGCCAACAGCTAAGGTTAAAAATGTAATAATTCGTGTATAAAACACAAATTACAGAAAATTTTAAATGAATTTGAGTTGTATTTTAGTAATAAAGCTGAATGTACCATTTTTTAAATAAATATGCGCACGTGTGTTAGTTTTCGCATAAATACTATTCGTTTCTAAAATAAAAGTTTTAACCCGACTAAATTATATCGCTTCTTCTTCATACTTACTACTTGGTACTAGGGTACAATTGTGAATTGGTCGGGTTAATAAACTAAAGGCACTATAGTGCAATAATATACTGAAAAAGCACGCGTGTTTAATATCTAGGATTATGAGCCAAAAATCGGTGGAATAAAAACGTCGTTTGGAGCAAGTGTGTTGAAAAAGTATTTAACGTTCCTTTTTTAAACATTTGCCACTTATCCTGCTCTCATGAGAATAACCCACATGACTAAACACGCCATCAAACGGACGTCAGTCATTTTTCAAATTACGTACGCAACAGTAAATATTTAGACTGTATGCGGAATAGATCACTTAATATTACAGAGATCGCGTTTATTTTGTTAACAAAGAAAACCGTATTTAATTTACGATTGAATTGTTCCCCGCCTTGTTAGCAAAAATCACTGGCTCACAAAACACAAAAACGGGTTTACTTAAAACAATAACTCCGTTGAAGGTTGTAGAAGGAATTTATAGTTCTTATCGGAACTATCATCCGTGTTTATTTTCGTGTAAAAGCCCTTTCAGTGCTGTTTACCTCTGTGTTTCTGTGAAAGACGAGTTGCAACTATGGTAGCCACACTTATAT
Source organism: Pyrausta purpuralis (assembly GCA_963924145.1). Classification (NCBI taxonomy): domain Eukaryota; kingdom Metazoa; phylum Arthropoda; class Insecta; order Lepidoptera; family Crambidae; genus Pyrausta; species Pyrausta purpuralis. Next base: position 6,644,730 of record OZ001665.1, read on the forward strand.
TATTAATTTACACTGAAAATAATGATATTAACTTGTGATATAACTGCGTCCGGAAAAATTAAGCGTTCAACAAAATCGATGCCTTTAATTCTTCATGTCAATAATTTGTCTATAAAGCTAAGTGGTCTGCGGAATAAGCAAAGGTCTATCAAAGTTGGTCAATGATCGATTTAACTCAAACATAACTTTGAGAGTTAGTTCGGTAACTTTATATAGTATTTTATAGATGGTGTCCCGAAAGGAGTGGATAACCTTGTAACTGAAAAGCCTCTTTATGGTCTATCTAATCTAAAATTTTGACCTTTGTAAAAATATTTCCGTTTTCAAGATTTTCCAGTTTTTGTGTTTTTTTTTACAAAAATGCCATTTGCAATTGGCTTTCCTCATGCCATTTTTACAGATTGTTTCAGTTTTCAGTTTTTTTTAAATCAATTAATCAATCATTTATTTCTTGCAAGTAATAGGTAAAAACAAACATAATAGATTTTTTGTTTGTTTTATATACAGCATTAAAGCAGCATTCACATTCACAGACAATATAGATAATTTTGATTTATATATTGACCCGACGGGGAACCGAACCTGGGACCTCGGAGCGGCGACGCCTTGAAACCAGCGTGCTTAGCCACTACAACACGGAGGTCGTCAAAATATGTCGCGGTGTGTGAAGGGTCTTTGATGTGTGTACGTGACACGATTGACAGATGCATTCTTACGTTAACCAGGTAGTAATTGCAAATGATAGACATGACACCGACTCAGATGATAGCATACCAACTATAGGTGCTGGCTTGAGTAAGAAAGACAGCTTTAAATGAAACATAATTATTGTCTTCCATAGTAGAGTCCAATGAGTTTCAAGTTCGAAGGCTGTATGAACGTTTAATTGGTCATTAGTTCGACTTGAACTTAACAAGGGCCTGTTTGATTTGCTTTCATTTTTAGACGACTTCAAAAAAGGAAGAGGTGATTGTTTTCTTTTGTATCTATGCTACCTCATATCTCAGACATTTTTCTACTGATTCGAAATTTTTTTCGCCTACATAGAGGGTATACCTTCTAGTTAGTTCCATTTTTGTCAATTTGGGATCTGATGATGGGATTGAGGTAAAACCTCCAATTTTCAAGGCACATATAGTGTTTCTTACTAGAATCTTTATGTTGACGTGTTGTTTCTTCTGATAGTTAACATCTTGTGGAGCTAAGCTGATGGTGATACTCCTTAACGCTTATAGGAGTTCAGTAATTAAAATGACAGAAATTATGATAGGTAATTTGTAGCTTTTTAAAGAATAGAGTCATAAGGTGTAACCCCCCCCCCCTTTCTCTCTTGCAATCACAAAAAAATAAGGCAGAAAATTAACTTTATAAAAAAAAACCGTCTTTAAAATCAAAATGCTCTAAAAAGTCTTAAATAAACTCTTGATCCTTGAAAATAAAAGAACGCAATTCTAGGCAATCAATTTTTTGAGTCGGTGCCATCACTTTGACCTTTAAGCACAACAACTATCAGAACATCGACTCCAAAAATAAATTGTTTGTCTAGAATTGATTCCTTTTCTTTTCAAGGATCAAGAGTTTATTTAAGACTATTTAGCGCATTTTGGTTTTGAAGTCGGTTTCCACATTTTTTTTAAGTTAATTTACAATGTATTTATCTAATCCTAGCTGTTCATCTCACGAAAATGTTCACTACTGAGTTGTGATCATTATGTATAAAACACCACCCAACGATTTAGCGCTCTCCTTCAATCAAATGAAGTGACAGCTAATAAATAAATTTAAAAGCCAGGAATGCCGTTGTTTTCTCAATTTCACTCACTTTATACCAATTGTGGGGTCCTTTTACGTTTAAAAAAAACCGGCTAAGTGCGAGTCGGATTTGCCCACTCAGGGTTTCGTGCCAACTTTAACTGAATTAGGGATCCACTTCCTTCAACTAAGCTAAAATACCACAATATTTTGTTGACAGCAAATACAACTTTGTTTTTCAAAGTGTTTGTATGAAGAAGAAAGTAATGTTTGAGGTTGTTGATAATGTGCTATATCTCAAAAACCACTAGTTCGATCCCGTCCAAACAAAGGATCGTTGAAAGGATTTGGTAAGATCTACATTATTATTATTTTTTTCAAAATTTACACTCGCTAAGTTAAGAAGTTAAAGAGGGGGCGCCCATTTTACCACTTTAGAAGCGTATATCTCGCAAACGATAGACTTTTACAGTAAATGGTTTTGGAACCTCGACGTCATTTCAAAATACCCACCCATAGATTTGACTAATAAAATTTTTTTTTCGGTTTAGTTTTCTGTAAGTATGGGAGCCCCCTTAAATATCTTTTTATTTTATTTTTTGTATAAGAATCGTAAAGCGGTTAACAGGATACATCTTCCTACTAAATTATAACTGTGTGAAGCTTATAGTTATAGAATAAAGTGGCTGTGACATACAGACGGACAGACAGACAGACAGACTTGACGAAACTATAAAGGACCCGTTTTATGCCATTGCGCTACGGAACCCTAAAAAGTTAATTATCCCTAGGTAACCTACCGAAGTATCTATTTTATATCTCTTCGTTCACTCCTGAGGCTAATCAACCCTTTTTTTCCATTTTATACCGTCTTGCCTAAGCTACCTTTATCACAAACACGTGTGCTCACATGTGCTCCCACATAAAATAAATGAACATACATCACGTAGCAACCTGTATCTGAAATCACGTGTGTATCGTATTTGGAGCTCAATCAGTTGCCTCGAGTAATCGGAATCTTCGGCACAATTAGCTTAAACCTGCCACGTGAGAAGTAGCGTCCTTTACTTTGTAGCCTTATTAACAACGTGAAGAGATGCCACATAAGGTTGATTTACTTTTCCGTCTATGACAATATAACAGAATTTTCACGCTTCACGCTTGCTCTAAAACCTCAAGATCCCTGGAAATATAATAGGTATATATACGCGAAAATTCACATTCATTCACTAAAAAAGTGATACTCAAATATAATACTAGGAATATAGGATACGCAGGCTATTCCACATTCAAAAGTTTGGTAATTCCTTCATGGAGAAATGAACAAAATTTAACAATAAACTACTAAAATACATTGTAAATTTACCGGTTAACTGGTTCCATGCCACAGCACGCATCGGTGCGTTATAACAATTAAATTTCTATTGTGTCTCAAGTGTGGCAGCAAATGGGTTAATAAACTAAAAACCGTCTTTAATGAAACCCTACAAACATTGTAAACCTTTTGAGAAGAGGCATTGACAATACTGACTGGGTTTGCTGCGCAGCTTTTTCTCAGCACTAGCCCACAATGGTCCCGAAGCTGCGGTAGGATTTATATTGGGTCATGTGATTGCGTCCTCAATGGGTCCTATTTGCATAAATAAATGACATTTACTGTATGACTGTTTTAAGTTAGTGGCATTCGTATAAGTTGCACTTCTAAAATGCGACTGTGTCAAACATGGAATCCACTGTCTTTCGCTATCCAGGATCATGCCTATACTACTCAGTCAGCGAGTGGAATAGAGAAATAACGCGTAGGCTTCGTCTGAGGTGGGAGGTGCCTACGCTACGTAACGTTGCGAGATTTCGATCCCAACATAAAAAAAATACAAATATTTAACCAGTAAAGGCAACCTTGTTTAAGGCTTACTGTCAGTTTATCTACACGTGCTGCCGGTGGACTAGCCATACGCAGCGGGCATACGGCGCCCTGCGCGTCCATGTACAACAACGCGTTCAGAATGCTGATGGGGCTGCCGCGGTTTTGCAGCGCTTTAACGATGTTTGCACAAGCGCAAATCGATGATTTTTACGCCAACATCCGAAAGAGAAGTGCCTTGCTGCTTAATCGTTTTCGGAGTAGTACCAACAGCATACTGAGCGCGTTGGCCGAGCGGTGTGGTTCTTCGGGTACGTATTATAATACCGAAAGTTCATAATACCTACAAATGAAATACCTTCCCCGATATCATACCATATCCCGAAAGTAAGATTAATCCTATTTTTTTTAAGATTAATTCTAATCAAACGTTTGTTTTTCTTAATGAACCTCTGTCTCAATGTATGCAGCATGCAGCATGCAAGCAATCAAACAGGCATGCATGTAGCAAGCAGGCATGCAGCATGCAGCATGCAAGCAATCAAGCAAGCAGGCATGCATGCATGTAGCAAGCAGGCATGCAGCATGCAAGCAATCAAACAGGCATGCATGTAGCAGCATGCATAGGTTTTGCTCTTCTCCGGCGCTGCGGGAAGTGCAGCCCTTTCACCCTAGCGTAGCGAATATCAGGCTCTCGTGCGAGCTGGAGTGGCTGAGGCTGGTCGCCGGAGGCGACCAGCAAGCCGAAGCTGCGGAGGCGAGCCGAATGCCGAATTTCACATAACCGAAAGTTCAAAATCCCAAAAGTTCGTAATCCCGAAAGTTTGAAATACCGAAGGTTCATATCCCGAATGTTTAAAATCCCGAAGATTAATATACCTACAGTTAGTATACCGAAGTTCAAAATCCCGAAAGTAAGATTAATCCTATTTTTTTAAAGATTAATTCTGATCAAACATTTGTTTTTCTTAATGAACCTCTGTCTCAATGTATGCAGCATGCAGCATGCAAGCAATCAAACAGGCATGCATGTAGCAAGCAGGCTTGCAGCATGCAGCATGCAAGCAATCAAGCAAGCAGGCATGCATGCATGTAGCAAGCAGGCATGCAGCATGCAAGCAATCAAACAGGCATGCATGTAGCAGCATGCATAGGTTTTGCTCTGCTCCGGCGCTGCGGGAAGTGCAGCCCTTTCGCCCTAGCGTAGCGAATCTCAGGCACCCATGCTCGCCTCCGCAGCTTCTGTGACCAGCCTCAGCCGCTCCAGCTCGCACGAGAGCCTGATATTCGCTACAGCGGGCGAGGGCTGCTCTCCTTCCGCGCCTCCGGCTTTTGAATTACACTCTAGTATCGGGCAGACTTGTACCACGGCGAAGGACCACGGTGAGTCGGTGTCAATCAAAATTTGTTTTTCTTAATAAAACTCAATCTATATTTACAATTTGTGTGGCGTTTCGTTCACAGGTCTTGTAAAATTCGGTATTTTTAATCATCGGGTTTTAAATTATTCGGTATTTTAAACTTTCGGTCATATAAACAGTCGGTATTTTAAAATTCGGCATTTTAGTATTCGGCATTCCAATTATAGGTCTTATAAGATTCGGTATTTTGAATTTTCGGGATTTCAAACTTTCGGTATTTAGAACTTTCGATCATATAAACATTCGGCATTCTAAAATTCGGCTTTCCGTTCGTAGGGCTTATGAAATTCGGTATTTTAAAATTCGGTATTGTAATACGTACCCGGTTCTTCGATGATGGACAGGTGAAAGAATCTGCATGCCAATTCATCACCTTTTTAAAATAGAATAAAATTGAACTTAAATGTAATAATAATACTTACATAGCTAATGAGGAAAATTGTTACTAACACCATATAGATTGCGGTCCGAAATAAATGATTTGATTTGATTTATCATTTTTTTATATGAAAAAAATAATAAGTGTATTTTTGTTCTTATAGTGATTTGTTACTATTGAAACTTGCTCAACTTGGCAACTGTGTCAGACAAGAAATCGAACCCTGTGTTTAACGCGAATGCCTTGACCACCGTCACTTTGACAAGTATTGTAATGATTCTACGGTACATTTCAATTATTTTATTTCATATAACAAGAACCCTAAGCATAACAGTATGTTGAACATTAAAAATTAAAGTAAAGTTAGCCTGTAACATCACACTGCTAGGCAAAGGCCTTACCTCAACTATGAAGTAGTTTGATACATCCACTACGCGGGTTCAGTGCGGATTGGTGGTCTGTTGAACACAAAAAGATTTAAAAAAAAACTATTTAGTTACTTTCTGCTAGTCATTTTTTATTTTAAGGTTTGGTTCTCTCGTCATTGAGCACCATTAAATCTAGAAAAGAAACTTATACCTTTTTAGATAAACAAACTCTGTACGGAAGGCTGTTAACAATTTTAAAGAGATATGAAATATGCCAGAAATTAAGTTGGTCCTGTCCTGAGTCAACATTTTGTTTGTTAAAGTGGATAAAGAAGAGTGTTGCAAAGTATTTAGGCTTGTTTTTTTGTATATATATGCCTTGAAAGAACTGGTTTATCGAGTCGCAAATAAATACTTCAAATAAAAGAACGATGCAAGCGAAAGCAACTCAAAATTTATTCAAATTCTGTTGTTTTTCAATTTAATGCAAATGACAATATTAGTTCAGAATACTTTTCCTCTGCTCCATCACTTCAGAAAACATAACCATTTATTATTTACTCTTTGTCCATCCATTTGGAAAAAGCACCTATGTTCTTGCAAAGGAGTCCCCAGTATTTGTTCCTACATAAAAATTTACCTACGTCAAAAAACATGATACGGAGGCTTCTTGTGCTAAACTTTGTCTTTTAAGCTTCGCCGAATTTCGGAAAAGAAAACTAAAATACTGCATAGGCAGGTACCTACTTAAAGCCACGAGGGGTACAGTAGCAATGACCTTCAGTGCCCCGAAAAATATTTACGTTCAAGACTTCCACATCATTTCAAATTCAGTGAGCACGACTGAATCGATCAACTGTCAGTCCGGGGAGTCCCCACTTTATTACCATACATTTTCCCTATTTCCCGCAAAAAATTCCACCATCCAACCCCTTATTAAGTTTGCTATGTGCTATTTAAATAGGTACTTTTGAATACCTGAAACATTGCAAGTTCTATCGGAAAAATGGGGATGGAGATGAAAAATCATGCTTGTTTTGATGACAGTTTTGAGTAAATGTTGTAGTTTTTTTATGTATTTTTGAAGGAATTATTAGAAGGAATCTTGTGGACTACAAGACTAATCAACCTTTTTAGCACTACTTAATTTGATTTGAGAACCAGCATGCGAGCAGCGTTCAAAATTTTCCTTTATACACTGCGAATTTAAGCAGCGATGCAGTCGCAATGCTAACGCGCGTGCAATCGCAAAATGTCAACCTTTACACACTGAGCAACTTTTAGTACCTATACAGTCGCTATGTTTTCGCGCGTTAGCATCGATACAGTCGCGATGCAGAAGCTGGAAACTGTCAAATTATGTACTGAATTTTGGCGACTGCATCGCTACTAACGCGCGCTGCAACAATGCAGTCGCGCTTCTGCATTAATGCTAACGCGCGACTGCATCGAGTTCTTAGTCGTCTTCAGCGATTATATTGATTTATGTTTATAAATGTGTGACTTTTATACTTCCAGGTTTTTACGTTTGCAAACGTGATCTAGCTAAGCACATTTAGTTGATGACTTCTTATTTCACATCGATTAGATATAAACTGAGGTTTGTTAGTCTTGAAGCGTCGATAAATACTTATTGCGTTTAACATTCCCTCGTTTTCATTTCAGGTAAGCGACACGAGACATCCTTGACACACACTAAAAGGTATAATAGAAGATTGTACCGATTGTACAGTGGCCAGCACATCAAGTTACCCACTTTTGTTGCAAACTAGCCCTTATTACAACTGAATAAGATACCGCAGTGTTTACCTTGACGTGCTGTTGTCCGTACATTACTGTCTTACAAAATTATTTGTTGTCGTCATATAAACCCCTAAATGCAATATTTTTTTTAATTGTACTGTGTGTCCCCGGTTATATTGCAATCTGCATAGGAGGTAAAAGAAGACCTAAAGGCAGTCATTTATTTTTTGACAATATTTTAGGTTCTGTGGAACAATGATGGGACGCTACGTGCAAAAATTACGTTTTCTTCGTTCTTATTCGTTGCTCTATTTCGATAAAATAAAAAATATGATAATCTTTTTTGTTGCAATTCAGCATTGTAGTCTAGGCACTTTCCTATAGCATTGTATAACAAAAGCTTATTACTCATTTTTAGTAACTCGTTGAAAACCTGAAAGAAGTCGGTAAAAAGTACCCTTTACATATTAAAATAAACTGAAACCTTATAGTTAAGCTTACTTAAAATCTGAAACTGCTTTCAAAGGCAAAATAGGAAACGAAAATTTTAAGCCTTAAAGAGAAAATTCTAGTTTCCGAGTAAACATTACATATTTCAGTTCTTACTCGGATATCTGCAGGAGGATTTAATAAAAATGCATTGTTTTTTTTTTTATTAAACTCAAAGAATATTAATATAGTATTAATTCGTTTTAGTTTTTTTTCCAAAAATGACGAGCGATTTAATAAAGAACCCAGAGTATCGCTCCTGATGTTCGAACTAAAAACTTGATTTTTCTAAAAAAAAAATGAAATAGCTAAGCGACTGATGTGGAAATTTCATTATTTTATTGGCAGGAAATATTTTTTAACTTAAGATTTTTTCCAAGAAATGTTGACCAAATCATTATATAAATTTTTCGCTTCTACATGTACACAGCTTTATTACGTTTGATTAATATAAATAAAGAAACATTACTGAGTCTGTTCAAGTCCTGAAAGTTATTTATTTATCGTTTTGGCTAGCTAGCATTTGCATTTTCAAATGCCGTCTAAATTTCAATTGCATTTCCAATTTCGTCAAACGCAGGTTTCGGATTCAAAGTTGGCACGTAACACAGTTGTACATAGACACGTGGTAACACAGTTCTCAATGTACTGTAAGTTACCGGTACTGTGGTCTAGATAAAAGTACCTTTTACACTTACCTATACACAGTGGATTTGAGCGTTCACAAAGAGTATTGCTTAAAGTTATGTTGTTTAAAAAAAGGATTTATCCTACTCTAACACTGTATCTTTACGCTGATCTACTATCGGTTAGAAAGTTATACATACTGCATGCCGTTCTGAAAGTACACCGTTTAATTGGATACAGTCATGACAAAGAAAGAAGAAGGAGATCAGATAAAGTAGCCTCAATACCTAATGTTCATACTTGCTTCGCCCAATATCAGTTTTCGTATCTGTCTGCACAAATCTACAGTACAGTAAACAAATCTCTTAATATATACGCACTTACATCAGAAGAATGTAAAATAGTACTTATGAAGTTGAAGTGTCTGGACCATAATGAGACTGAAAATATTTTGAAAATTCGTGTCTGAATTAGCATACGAAAAAAAACACACTCGCTCTCTCTCTCACACACACGCACGCACGCACGCACGCACACACACACACACACACACACACACACACACACACATACGCGCGCACGCACTCACATATGATCAATTAGTTTTATTATTAGTAATATAATTTATAAGTTTTATGTAAGTAGTGTTTAGTTATGGAAGAGCGTGGCCTCCTGGCACAGGCATTCTGTAATGCCTAATAGGAGACTACATCAATTAGTAACCATAAAAATGTGTAGGTATTATGTTACGTAAATAAAGAATTTATTAAGAAAAAAAAATATTAAGTGGCCGTAGTGCGGGTCGGAGCCAGACTAACTCGATCAAACACAGCAAGCGCGTTAACGTGAATTTATATGGGATTGAAGCAACACCATCTATTGGCTAACAGGTACACTAAAACAATACCGTTTACGCGCCCGATGCGTTTGATCGAGTAAGAGCGCATTTACAATTGGCGATTTTAGCAGCACGGTCGCGCGGCAGTCGCGCTGCTGTCAATTTCATACATAAAATGACAGCAGTAAGCCCTTAAAGAGAAGCGCTGCTGTCGCTCTAATGTGAAGGCGTACTAAGCCTCGCTCCGACTCGCACTACGGCCTCGGAGCGCAGCGCAGAGTTCGGATGCCCTCCGCTATAATCTGGATGCCTATGCGCACGGTTCTGACGTCATGACCTCATAAAGCTGATAGTGAATGAAGCCGTCATTTTGGTAGCACTATTTTTGACTTCACGTTTTATTCTTTATTGTACAAACGAAGTAAAGTAAAATAAAATAAATAAATATGCGCACGAAACACATCAATTGTCGTGGTTTTGAAGTAAGGAATTAGCATCCTTGTGTTACGAATACCAGACAACGATTATGACGGGGGCGTTTCCCATAAATAATTAAATACTTACATAATACACATCCATGACTTAGGTACGAATGTTCGTGCACATCACACAAACATTTGCCCCTTGCGGGATTCGAATCAGCGACGGCTGCGTAATAGTCAGGAGCACTAACCAATACACTAAACGCGTCGTCAGAACATGTGGACTTAATGCTAACTAAACTTTAACTAAAGATATCAGCCGGAGAACGTCCACAAAGGTCTTCCCTATGGTTTTCCTCAGCGACCGATTGCGACTGACGGATATTTTAATTTCCTTTAGAAAATTGTAAAAGTCCCTCTTACGCCCTTAACACACTGTGGCTTTTAGTCGCGATGAATGTTTGGCGCTTTGTGAAAACGCGCTTCAGCATCGCGACTCACGCAATGAACAGATTTATTTAGTATCGATGCAGTCGCGCGTTAGCATCGATACATAATTTAACAATTTCAAGCTTCTGCATCGCGACTGCATCGATGCTAAAAGTCGCAGTGTGTAAGGGATCTTAGACGCAACGGCACGTGCACGTTAGTGAGTATTGTACTTTATTAACTGGACGAATCATGCAAATGGCTGTAAGTTGCTAACATAGATTATTAATGAATTCACAACTGCACTGTGCCTCTAGAATTCTGTTGTACGGACAACGGCACGTCAAGGTAAACACTGCGGTATCTTATGCAGTTGTAATAAGGGCTAGATTGCAACATAAGTGGGTAACCTCATGTGCTGTCTACTGTATATTATGGTCTAAGCGAAATACGGGCGTTTTGATACATTTGAATTTTAAATACGTATCAATCAAATCAAATGTTACATGTGTTAAAATACACATTGATTGATTTTGAGAGGCCAAGTTATCACTTTTCTCTTATAAAACTGATAATATGTTATTGCTTATACAAAATATACAACTGATTTAACCATTTCAGTTATATACAGCCTTTGTAGTTTTTTTTTGGATTTTGAAAATCATACGCGTTATAATATTCAACACTGTAAATAAAACGTATCACAAAGTCATCTGGTTTCTTTTGAAAACTCTCAAAAAACAGCGGCATCAAGTCATTTTTCCTCCTTTCCACCTTCCTTAATGAATAAGCTATTCAAAACAAAATATTTTTTTTAATCGGTCCAGTAGTTCCTGAGATTAGCGTTTCACACCAAGAAACAAACTCTTCAGCTTTATAATATTAGTATAGATATTATATTATGTATTATTTTATGTATGTCTTATACAATCTGTGCAATATGTTATTTTTTATTCAATACAAAAACTGAGTAGGCTTTTATTGTAATTTTATATCTCATTTTCGTAAAGTAAGGCATAATAATTATAAAGATATCGCACGCCCAGAACAATACTGCATTATCTCGAAAAACCTCAAAATCGACTTATTTATTAATTTAAATAGCCAAAAATTTCCTGCGCGTGCCACAAATACAGGCGTATTTATAGGTAAAAAAATGGTCAATAGATGGCGCGCTAACTCTCTATTGTTTACGCTGCGCTGCCACATTCATACCGCAAACACGAATCTATTTCCAGATGCAACTTGACGGCCGCTTGAACAACCTGCTAATCTTTTACGCAACAGTGTATTATTTCGTGATAATGCGGTGTTGTTAAATGGAATAATAAAATTACAGCGAATTATTTAGTTTTAATGCAGTGTTGGTAGTATTACTGCCTGTTATTATAAGACTTATTTGACACTATTTCGAAATAGCACCCTGTTTTTGGCGAAGGTATGTCTATTTTTTGTATTATTCCAAAATGATTCCGTGTTGTTCCTAAAAGTTGGAAATTTGTTAAATGATACACTATTGATGGTAGATATAAATTATGTCCTAGTTTTGTTAAATAGTACTACAAAAAATGATTAATACTCAGAATTGTTACTTACATGTTAAATATATAGGAACATGTTTACAATTTAAATAGTTCTTTATATACAAAAAGATTCATATATTTTTTGAAATAATGCAGTATTGTTGAATAATTTTTTATTTAATATCGGTTTTTGGCAGATGATGAAAGGACGTGGTCTCCATTAGCTCCAAAAGGTAATGGGAACAGTATAAAATGCTGAGACGTCAGCAGTTTAAGCGTCAAGCAGTTCAGCGGATCAAGTATTAGTTAGGCAGGAATAAAACACATCCATGAAAGCATTAACTGATGAGGCGTCGGCGGTCACAACATCAGATAGGCAGGTAGAAAATACATGCTGACAGCTACGACTGATGAGGGTTCAGCGGTAGTAGCAGTATCCTATCAAGTATCAGATAAACAGGTAACTGTTCCTGCATCATTTGGAATACTTCTATTTCTACTCTAGTCTAGTCTACTACTAGTCCTTCTACTCAAGAAACTTCTTTTACCATCGACACTGCTCCATCAGAAACTGAACTGAAGTTAAGTAGAAAGAGCGTTATCCTGCTAAGTGGAAGTCTAATATGGCTAAAGCACTGCGGAATACAGGAAAACCTTTGACAAACCATACGAAATTGATCAGTGAGCGACAAATCCGTCCACCGTGTGGTGACAAATAAGACTGCACTCAATTTAGAATAGGAGTAACAGTAGCAGTGACTTAAATTTTATATTTCATTTATTTTTTTTACTAAGCATATAAAAATTTGTTGATTTTGTTTAAGGTAAGTCATTAAAAAGTAGTAGATTACTGTGATTTCTTGTAATACATGGTAATTCATTAAGCCTTTTTTTTCAAAAGACTGATTATAATAATCAAACATTTAAGATTGAGACTAGAAGTACATACAATGAGTACCTATGTCAAAATTAGCTGAATGATTAAGATAGTGTTGAACATATTTATTACCAAGTTTTATGAAGATTATATTTTTAGACTGTTAATAAGGTAGTTATTGTAAGTTCCAATTAGTTATCTGGCGCTTAAAAGTACGTTAGTTTTGTGATGTGATGTGCCTCAAATGATTGTAATACTACCCAGTGTTCCTATTTAATTGTACTACCTATTACCTATTTAACTTCTACTACCTACTAATTGTACTACTACCTATTTAATGCTTCAACACCCGAGTGGTTGCAGGCAACCGCATAACAATAGAATTTGCATTGTGTCTCGTTCACATACGCTTGAGGGATTAATTGTAATTGTACTACAATTTTTATAACTGTTTTTCTTTTGGCATTTTGAACAATTTATGTTTTAAATAAGAGTTTTATTAATTTGTTTTTTTTGTTCTTATGTTACGAGTACATAGCCGTAACAAAGCCATTTATTTGTGTTGTATGTTTAACTAAATTTTGAGTAATTTTCAATACTATGGGTCCAAAGTCATTTAAAATTTATGCAACTACTGATTTCAGTAATATTGTGTGTTTTATTTCTTTATTATTCTTGACCACAGACTAAATAAAACGTTGTTGTTCGCTGAATCTGAATTAATAAACGCTAGAATAATAGTGCATTATTTCAGAATTCATCAGCAAAAAGCACGTAACTCGAAATAATCTATTTTTATTTTGATCATTTTTGCCTCAACAGTGGATTAAGTCAAAAAATGCATAATTATGCTTAACTAAGTGATTTAGAATTGACTGAAGTATAAAATGCAGTTAAAGATGGTATTTATTATATGCAATGCTCAAAACATTTGTGATAACGGTGATGTATCTTGAGATAACGGTTTTTCGTCAATTGTGAAAAATGAGATATTTTGAAATGGTGCAGTGTTGATCTGGGTGTGCGATATATCTACTCTTCCAATGTAATAATGGTAAAATCATGGACCCCATAGTGTAATAGAATACTCAAGGGAAAACATTTCATTTGAAACGAAATGACGTTTGCACAGGTTGCTATTTCAAATTCAAATTATTAAGGAAATTCGTTCGTTTTCGTAATTTATCTAGGAAATGTACCTACTTCATGATCTTTTCATAATAAAGCTATTTTTTTGTAGGAAATTCTAAGTTTTTTAAAGTTTTTTTTAAAACCCAGCAGATATTATACCACTATCGCACCTGATATCAAATATGAGTAAGGTCTAGGTTTCTTTTTTAATCACAGCTCTCACTTTGATAAAATGTACAGTCACTTTTATAATTCTTTGAAAACCTTAGTACCACATGGTACTTTTGGTTTTAACATCAAAATATCAATTTATCCCTCTTTTTAATAAAATCTTACAAATAAACAGACATTTACATTAATAACATCCTACCGGGAAGGGATGAGGAGACGGGGTAGCAAATTGCTGGAGTCCGCAGGACAACGTCTTGCATGTGCGGCCGGGCTCTAACGATTTTTTTAAGTATTATCTAAGTGCACATTGTTGGATACGAAATAAACCTAAGACTTTATAATGATTTCTAAAGTTAGATTTAAATCCTAAACTCAGCCTAACACCTGCCTGGTTCCTGACTTCTATACAATACATAGAATAATTATTTATTTTTAACTGTATTACCAATCTACTCATCTCACATACTCGTAATTCCATTTGTTATTGGCCTGTTTATTTTATTACTGACCTAAACTTAACTCATTAGCATCACAATAAAACTTCGTGGTTTTTAGATGTTAATATTTCCTATATATTCTTGTAATTTTGTTAATATGATAAATAAATAGAATAAAAAAGTGCCACGAAGCGGGCCTCTGCGAAGCTATATAAAAGATTCGGCGGAATGGAGACCGCACCACGGTAATATTATGTCTATCAGTATTGTAACTGGCCCGTGTCCTTGAAATAATTCTCAAACTCTGTAATTGTCTTCTAACTCTGTAATTGTTTTTTCAGTGCCTCAAGCTGTAAAAGTACATCCACTTATAAAAGCTAGTGCCGAGAGAGATTGCCTGGGTAAAAATATAACCTGGCTCAGTAGCTTGTACAGTTAATTTAGCTGAAGATGTTTTTTGCACCGGATTCCCTCTGGCACCATTTCAAATAATTATGGAGGCTTTTACGCAGAACAAAGAGGGCAGCCAGCCTTTAAAATTCTAGATTGAGCCAACTCTCTACTTAAATGTTGCAAAAATAAAATTTCGTAAACTCCTAGGGTAAATAATGATATATTTATCCCCGAAGTCGCATAATTTAAGCGAGAAAAGACAAACACATATGTTAGCATACGTAATAGTTTGGGTAGACTGTTAAAGTCTCATCTCCAAATTAATTTGCGTGTGTCTCGTGACAGTCATAAAAGTATTTTATTTTTGTATATCGGCCCATAAAGGAAAAAAGTGTCTTATTCTCGTCATTCAGCAATGATATCCTTTTAAGGGTCCGTATCTGAATGGCAAGCAACGGAACCCTGATAGTTTGATCAAGTATGTCCGTCCGTCCGTATGTCACAGCCACTTTTTTCTGAAACTATTAGTATTACACAGTTAAAACTTAGTAGGAAGATGTATCCTGTAAACCACGTTACAATTCTCATACAAAAAATAAAAAGCAATGATATTTAAGGGATACATGAAACTAAAACATAAAAAAATAATTGACAAACCTGGATCCATGGATAGGTCTTTTAAAATGTCATTGAGGTTTCCAAATCAAATTTCTCTGAAACTAACGTTTGAGAGATAGATGCTCCCAAAGTGGTAAAATTGGCGTCCCCCCTCACACCCCCATGTAACTTTTAAACTAGCCGAGTGTAAATTTAAAAAAAATACATAATGTAGATCTTGACAAAGACTTTTAACAAATTGGTTTGACCGAGATCGAATGAGTTATTTTCAATAACCGCAAACATATGTTTGTTATTTATACAAATACTATGTGGTATTTTAGCTAAGTGAAGGTAAGTGGATCTCTAATTCAATTAAAGTTGGCACAGAACCCTTAGTGTGCGAGTCCGACTCGCACTTGGCCGGTTTGTCCTCGTAACTACAAAGTGTCAAAGATGAACTTGTATTATAATGTGGAAAACTTTGGAAAGGCATTATGTACAAACATTCCTGTATATTGATAATGCTGATAATGAAAAATTCTGAAGTCCGTTCCAAAATAAAGATACTGGCTGTTATTTATGGCTTATCCTGCCTTGAAGGACCAAATTAACTTGTTCAAGTTACAAGTTGCAGCGATTATGTCACTACGAATGTCATGAACGGCTTGCATTTTTATTTCCTACATTTTGCCCAGAACTTTCTTTATTATAAAACTTGCTTCAAATTTATGGAAACAAATAAGCCAAGTTTAGTTTTGTAGACAATTTACATAACTACTTTATCGTTCCAGTAACAAAGAAACTATGTAAAGAAATTTTACCGACACGCTTGGTGCAGTGGTTAGTGCTCCTGACTGCAGAACCAGCGGTTGCGGCTTCGAATCTCGTATGGGGCAAATGTTTGTGTGATGGAAAAGCACGATAAATTGTACCTATCTCATGGATGTTATATGCATTTTAGTATTTATGGGGAGACTAACGTCATAATCGTTGTCTGGTACTTTGATAAAAAAATAAATGGGTAAAAAAGGCTAATTAAGTAATTTATTTATAAATAGAAAATAAATTTTCCCAACGAACAACGCTTTGAAATTGAACCACCACAATAGATTGTAAGTACTAAACTATCTCTCTGCAGAGAACTTCGTTGAATGGCAATCACGAAATAATCTGAGAGCAAAGCGATCTCGAACTATTACAACTCCCGATTAACTCCGGTCTATAGGGGCTAATCGGTATTTTGGATACGTGTCAATCTATCTGTTATGTACTGGTTGATTGATAGGGCATGGCTAAAATGCACAATATGAGAGGGCAGTGTGGTAAATACTATTATATTACCGACTTCAAAATATCGGAAGCAATCAATTCAATGTTTATGTATGGGATATCGTTAGAATTTGATAATACTTGAATATGTTGTTCTATTAAAGCGTCCAAACACGTGTGCAAAATTGAGTCGGTGCATGATGTGCGCGGACTTATTTTGAGCTCCGTAGTTAGCTTTTTTTAATGTGGTTGATTTTTTTTGTAGTGGAAGGTTTATAAAGTGATATCATCATCATCATTATCAGCCAAATGACGTCCACTGCTGAACATAAGCCTCCCCCACGGCTTACCACAGTGACCGATTACTAGCGGTCTGCATCCAGTAAGATCCCGCGATCTTTATAAAGTCGTCTGTCCATCTTGTCGGTGGACGTCCTACGCTTCGTCTTTGGTCAAAGGGTCTCCAATCTAGAATTTTCCTGCCCCAACGGCCATCAGTTCTTCGCGCTATGTGCCCTGCCCACTGCCACTAAAGCTTACTAATTCTCTTAGTTTTTCTACGTATCTCCTCGTTTCTGATTCGATCTCGTAGAGAAACACCAAGCATAGCCCACTCCATCGCTCGTTGTGTAATTTAGAGCTTCTTTATGAGGCTCATAGTTAGAGACCACGTTTCGGATCCGTATATCACTGGTAACACACCCTGGTTGAAGACTTTCGTCTTTAGACACTGAGGTAATTAAGACGAGAAAACGCTCTTGCGCAGTTTCCCAAACGCTGCCCAGCCGAGTTAGATTCGTCGATTGACCTCTTTCTCAAAGTTTGACCTACCCAATTGGATTACTTGTCCCAGGTAGACGTACTCGTCGACAACTTCGAGAGTTGAGTTCCCAACGGAAACTGGTGAGGGAACAACAAGGGAGCTTGACATAATTTTCGTCTTTTCCATGTTCATTTTAAGACCCACTTGTTGGGATACTCGGTTGAGGTCTTCGAGCATAGTGCCAAGATCATCCAGCGTCTCTTTATCATCGGCAAACCGGAGGTGTGTTATGTATTCGCCATTGACGCTGATGCCGAATGATAGAACGAAGTGATATACTTTTTTTTCTTTTTATTTTGCGCCAGTCAACAACTTTAAGAAGTAAATAGAAGAGCAGACACAGACAACGCCTGTTATGGAAATAAAAGTAAGGATCTAATATAAGAAACAGTTTTTTTTTCATTCTTTACATTATGTTCTGTAACTTGAACTATTAATTGAAGTATGTATGTAATGCTTATAGAATGTTTTTAACACTCACAGTGTCATATTTTGTATTCATAAAGATGAAATAAGAAACCAAAAATTTGCGCACGGGCGGGACTTGAACCAGCAACCTTTTGGCAGACCGGGCCAAACGCTCTTACCAATTGAGCTACCGTGCTGTCAGTCCGACCCTGCGAAATTTGTGGTTTCTTATGAAAACGTCAATTGCGTGACGCTTAGCGCCATCTAGCCGTCTGTTTATGAAACAGATGGCCCAAGCAGTTATTCTTTACAGAATGAATTCAACTATAAGCATTAGATAGCGAAGCGACATCAATTTCCAAGTTGAAGTTCCTTTTCAGTCACTATTCAAAACAACAGTATACTTATTAGTTTTAGATTCTTTTTAAGACTCACAGTGTAAAACCAATATTCTTAAAAGATAAAATTAGATAATGTTTTCAGATTCTTACTTTTTACAGTGCTTTCTTCTAGCCTTTTAGGCAAAGATAACCACACTCCCGAGAGTGATCTATGAAATGACTAATGTTTAGGAAGAAGACAAGAAACTCCCAGTAGGCTTTACCTACAGATCTATGCCTACGCAGATGAAACGGGTCACTCACAGTATATTTAAAATCAGGTGTCAAATTTTGGCACCTTGATTTATTGGTGAAAAAATTCAGTACGGACCTATTAATGAAATGAATAACAGTTTCGACTCAACATTATTAATCTTTATATATATAATTCTTCTGTGAGTGTGTATGTCATTGAACTTCTCTCAAACGACTGGACCGATTTTGATAAAAAAAATTGTGTGTGTTCAAGGGGATCTGGGAATGGTTTAGATTCACATTTTTTTTTAATTTTAAAATTAAAGACGTGTAGACAGGACAACGTCTGTCGGGTCCGCTAGTTTTACTATAAAATACAGATACGACGGTGAGTTGGAGTCAATAAAATGGTAAAAGGAAGTGAAACGCTGCACAAAACTTTTAAGGTTATATTTTTATCTTGCAAAATGCGTGTACAGTATTTGTACCATGTCAAATTATTAAGATTGTTTGATTGATAGTACATCATTTGGTCAATGTGTTCTGAGACTAAAGACAGGGCCTGTTTAATAAGCATCAAACCAACGAATAATTCGTATTAAGATGCTACCCGAATTTTTGACGCGCACACTAGCACCAATCTACTTAAAATAATTATTACTCCTTAAATACAAAAACAATAAAAAATCTGGTAGACATGATTGTAGTACAGGTTTAATAGTTTATTTAGTACTTTTAAATTGTTTCTAAAGTAGTTTACTGTAGTTGGAGTTAGAAAAACTGCTAAATATGGCAACTTTTGGCAATTTACTAACTGTTACTGCAGATAACTCTGTTTTATTGAACTTAAACATTGTATCTAAACCACATAACCAGAGCTACAATCGCATCAATCAGATTTTCGATTGGTCTTTTATTTAACGAGTTATGATTTTTCTACTAAAGTGGCGCTAGTGTGCGCGTTAAAAATACGGGTAGCCCCTTAAGTATTTGACAATAACGCAAACTACTTGTAGGACATTGTGCAAACGGCCTTTAGTATGCTGATTGCTGACTGAAGACTTGCGTCATCTATTGAGATAAACATCTATTGTTTTACCATTATTGAATGGCTCGAGGGCAAGAAATATGGCAGACATTCAGTGTGCGATCTAGGTGGATCTACGAGATTGCTCTGAACTTGCTTTACGACGGCAATTTGTCAGAAAAGCCATAGGATCAGTCAGGGTCTATATTTCCTTAAAGCGTAGTTTGAAGAATAATTTATTCGAAGGGTCTGAAATGTATATTTTATGATGCCCTAAAGTTTATTATAGTTCAAATCATTGTTATTGACAATGAAATATCCACGACCAAACTTGTTACGCAGTAAGTGATTTATTATTATATGACAACAAATTATTTATTTATTTAAACTTATTGCACTGTAAGTTGTACAATTGGCGGACTTTATGCCTAATGGCATTCTCTACCAGTTATCCACCTGGTTATGCAGAGAGTTTAATTAGTGGAGGAATATTAATAATAAGTGAGAAGAGAAACTAACATAAACATACATACTAATATTACACAAATATATAATAAGATACATAATCAAAAGACTAATAAACATACATAGAATACATATACTTAATAAACACAAAATAATTAATGATAAAGTTGATGATATTGACGACATCCAAAAAACACAAAGAAAAGAAAATGGTTGCTAATTCTGAAGACAGCTAAGGTTATGATAATTATGTCTTACATTTTCAATAATATTATGTTATCATAGTGAGAAATAACAGATTTGAGCAAACGAAATAGAAACATTGTGTTCTCCTTCTTCTTCTTATCGTGTCGATGGTAAAGCGACTTAAATTGGTTGTGTCCAGTAATGGGCGACGCGGATTGCCTTGTCGTTAGCACACATAAGGTCTTCTAGCAAGCACGAATCAGGGCACGCAGGACAAGACAATAAATGGGACATGTTTTGTGGAGTGAACCCGCAAACACAGGACAGATCAGTTCAGGACATTGTGTTTATCAATCGCTTATATAGATATAAAATATAAAAATATGGCCACTCTGACAGTCGTTAATTAAATATGAGAGCACCAATTTTCTTTTAAATATATTATTAGCCGGAGTTTTAAACGTTCCAAGACATTATAATTATATAGAGATTTCATAATATGGGTTAAGCACTTCAAAAGGCAAAGCTTAATACCTTAGCTCTTAAAGGCCTCAGTACAATATCGTCACAGTTGGAAAGAACTTACTTACAAATCCTCCTAAGTACTTGGAAACTGGTAGTTTTGTACCGTATAATGCCAACCTATTCTAAGCAACTTACATTCACAACAGGGACATTATCAGACCCATGGGAATAACGGAAACTCACATTACAAACTTAATCTTATGGGTATTGTATGATACTTAAGTAACCTGTTATTATTATTACCTAGTTTGCATATTACACTGCTTACAGAGGCTCTGAAACTAATCTGAAATTTATACAAACTATAGGAAGGATTAAGTTTGTTTAGTCCATTGAAAAAAAGACAAAATTTAATGACCGTTACACTAAGCGATTGCTACATTTGCAATAAACAAAGTATACAATTCAATTCAATAATTAGTATATTTTTAACTGCCTCGGTGGCGCAGCGAATAGAGGGTCACACTTTAAAGCGTCGGTTGCGCCAGAGAATCCGGGTTCTGTGCAAGTATTCTCAGGGTAGCCCGGAGTTTGAAAGTGACGGTGTTTTACCCCCGTGCCTTGGTGAATTACGTAAAGCCGTTGGTCCTGCACCTAATCTCTTACCGGTCGTGTCAGATTGCTGTCCCATCGGGCTATGAGAGTGAAAGGAATAGAGAGTGCACCTATGTTTGCGCACACACGCGTGCACTGTAATACGTCTCGCACAGTCGGTTAGTCGCTGTGACTGGCCACCGTAGTTGAAATCGGCTAGGTTGTAACCCTATATATACAAAAGTTCAATTGGCGCGCGGTCAAATCTATGGAACAGCTGTTTTTTTTTCTCGATTTCACTATTGTCCCCATAGTAAAAGTTGTTCATATTCATCAGTGGAGTCTTTACACAAAATTTCGGTACTGATAAAAAAGTCACCCGTATTTTTATACACTTGATAACAATCAAAAAACCTTAAAATTTCAACGTTGCACAACACTGGGCGAAAATATTATGACTGTTACCAGTCGACTTGAAGAAGAAGAAGCACCTTTAAATACAACTTAGCGGTACAATACTCAACAACGGACCTATATGACTTCCAAAACTCAATCTATTACTTCTTAATTACGTATGCCGTTGACTTATTCAAACCCTTAAAAACAAACTTTAAAAGCAATAGTTATAATAGTGCCTCTAGCTAGCTAGCTAATTTCGACTACGGTGGCCAGTCTCAATGACGAGCGGACTGCGCGGGACATATTATGTGTACAGTCCATAAGTGTGTGCGCAAACACAGGTGCACTCGCTATTCCTTTCACTATCATAGGCCGATGGGACAGCAATCTAATACAATCGGAGAGAGATCTGGGCCCCTATTTTGAAATTAATCACACGCCTCAATATGCCGTGTGTTTTTACAAATGCAAAACCGAATAAAATCCACACAGGAGTGATAAAAAAGCGATAACTCTATTTTGTAAGTACATACTCGTTTTTATATTTGAAGTGATTTTGTTATTTTTTTATTGATTCTTCAACGAAAATAACTCGGAATATTGATGCGAGTGATTCAAAAATAGGGCAACAGGCACTGGACAAACGGCTTTACGTATTTTCCGAGACAAGAACCCTGAGAATTTTTGATCAGAAAACCCAAGTACATATTTTGGCCAAACCCGGGGAGTGACCCCGGAACCTTTGGCACAGCCGTCGCTTTTAAGGGCGACCTTCTAACCGCTGCGCCACCGAGGCAGTACTTTAAAAGTATTACAGTATTAAACCATGAACCTCCTCAAGTTTCCCATTACACTTCGCTAACTCTTGAGGTCAGCTCAACGAGAATATAATATTCAAGTCGGATCACATACACAATAGACTGAGTAAACAGTAGAAACTGCTTATCTGATAGGTACTTCATATCTTACGTACCATTTTGGCCTTAAAAACTTTCCATCTTCTTCCTTCTATTAATCTATTTATATACATAACTGCCTCGGTAGCGCAGCGGCTAGAGGGTCGCACGTTAAAGCGACGGCTGCGCCAGAGGTCTCGAGTTCGATCTTCGGGTCGGGAAATTGTCAAGGTAGTAGGTGTTCAAAAGTTGGCCATGTTTCACCACGAACAGTCGAAAGAAAGTAACTCTATTTTAAAAAAGGGGTGGACCGATTTATACGATTTTTATTTTGTTTGATTTGTCACTACTTCTCATAGGACATAAGGGAAAACAAAGTTTACCGGGACAGCTAGAAATAAATCAAATCAAAAAAGACGATAACGATTGGTATCAATTAGAAGCAGGTCATTGGTTCTGTTATTTCCTACTATAATAATAATCATAATCATAATCATAATCATAAATCATTTATTTGCTCAAAACATAGTATAATTATTTACTTACTTACTAAGTATAGTAGAAAATTAGAAAGAGGACCTACTCCATCTTCAATCTATTGTGGATCTTAACGCTATAGTTCCGGCGAAGATTACACAAGCTATCAGAGAAGTTCGGATCTAGAACAATTGCTCATACTTGAGCATGTATGATGGAGACTCGGTTTTAGTTAAGACTTCGATGGACCACAAAATGTGTTTATGAAGTTCAATGCACTAAGTTTGATGTAAAATTTAAATAAAACTTGAAATAGCAACATAATATTATTTTAGACACCAGCTACTTGCTTTATTAATGTAACTATTTGATCCTTTACACACTTTTAGCTCCGATGCAGTCGCGATGCAGCCTCGATGCAGACGCAAAATGTCAACATTTACACACTTGCGGTAGCTTTAGCATCGATACAGTGGAATATTATCTATTTGACATCGAAGCGCAGATATTTGTGTTTACTTTGCTCAATGAAAATGAACGACTTAGTCCGGTCAAATTAGACATCCAAGGTTACAAAAATTCCCACCTAGCTGAAAATTGGTAGGATTGTTTAAAACACCATCATAAATGAAATGTAGAAAGTCCCCATCGATCCGATACCTGGAAAAAAAGTTACTCGGGGTCAAATGTCACAAAAACGGGTTTTTCGCGATTTTCAGCAAAACGGTAAGTTTAATCATAAAATTAGCCAGACAAAAATTGTAGAGCAGATAAATATCTACAAAAAATGTCTATATACTTTTCTTCCTAAGAGCCACCGTTTTTGACATATAACGATCCAAAAAGTTGAAACTATTGAATAATAAAAGATATTGGCAACGGTTGAAAATGATAAAAGTGATAAAAGCGGTGTAAGTTAAAAAAAAAATAGGGATATTTATCCATCTGACTCATAATTCTCTAATACTTCTGCTTCTTCTTCTCCTTGTTCTTCTTCTTCATCCTCGCTGCAAGTAAATTGCTCCAATAATGACAAATCGCATGTCTCCTCGTTAACATCAAATGAATCCTAAATTGTTGGTGATTCAACATTGGAGCACGACCGGTCTTGACAATTAGTACATGCTACAGAACAAAATAGGTCAACTTTTTTGCAACCACATTTAGCACTACATCCCTTTTTACAGTTGCAAAAATTGTATTTAACAGTTTTTCCGGCGCAGGTGGGAGTAAAATTTGAACTGGTTCTAATGTATTGTCGACCAACTTCCAACCCCACTCTTTCGGGTCCAGCTGATAACCAAGCCACACTTGAACTTGGTAATATACCCGAAAAAGATGTTGATGAGCAGCCGCTGAGGTTGGAAGAAGACAAGCTAACTGCACTTGTTTTTTATTTCGGGTATTTTTAACGAAACATGCATATCGAAACTTATCTAAGCACGTTTTAAGGAGCTCCATACATAGAGAGAAGACACTAAATTCCGTTGGTGATAACTTCTTCTTGAGTTACCCGACATTCTCATAATTATAATATTTTATATGTGTAAGATACACTGACCGATAGAATAATATTTTTACTTGTATTACAGCTTCAGCGATGTATAGACGTGGTGTACTTATACATATTATGACGATTACAACTTTTTCAACTTTTTGGATCGTTATATGTCAAAAACGGTGGCTCTTAGGAAGAAAAGTATAAAGACATTTTTTGTAGATATTTATCTGCTCTACAATTTTTGTCTGGCTAATTTTATGATTAAACTTACCGTTTTGCTGAAAATCGCGAAAAACCCGTTTTTGTGACATTTGACCCCGAGTAACTTTTTTTCCAGGTATCGGATCGATGGGGACTTTCTACATTTCATTTATGATGGTGTTTTAAACAATCCTACCAATTTTCAGCTAGGTGGGAATTTTTGTAACCTTACCCCTATTTTTATGTCTAATTTGACCGGACTAACTGCATACTTACGCGCGAATGCATTGATGCCAAATTAAATCTTTTCATAGCTTGAGTCGCGATGCTGCATTGTAGCTAAAAGTCGCAGTGTATGAGGGGTATTTGATCTTAATATTTCGTCAAAAATATTGCTTAAAGTCTTATAGTGGAACGTTAACACGTTACGCCGAGACTTTTTTTTTATTGTTATTTGACGCTGAAAATCATATTAAACTTAAATTTCTATTCCTTGATTAAATATTTTATATTAAGCAAATTTAACACAAATATCTGTAATTCGATATCAAATCCATAAAATTCCAAACAAAATACTATTTTTTTTGATGCAACGTAACATAAGAAACTGACATACGAGTAGATTAATTATGAAATAAAAATAGTCTACGTAGTCTACAGGTAGATTTTTATAACCACAGAATACATGAAAGCCTCTAAAAATACACAATTGCGATAGTTCTCAAGCAGAAATGAGCCGCAGTAATTTTTCAACTCCTAAACAAATCCGAGGTACTTTCAGTAGGATTTCCGAGAAACAATCAAATGTGTCCCTTGAGAAGGACAAAGGAAATTATCCCACTTTCTCCCAAGACGTGGATACTGATCGAAACGATTGGCGATACGGGACAACTTCATAAGACGTGTAAGCCACACGTAAGTGAGGAATAAGCCTTGTAAAGTGTGGAATCATGAGCGTTGGAAAAATGATCAATGTGTTGAAAATGTTGAGGGAGAGTTGTATATTAAACTACTAGTATTACGAGTAACTTTGTCTACATTATAGCAAAGGTTTGCAAAATAAAAATCTGTAACAGACTTTAAAAAAGGAGGAAGTTATCGATTCGACTGTATGTTTTTTTTTTTGTAGCTGTGTTCCCTCATATCACAGTCATTTGTAGACCGATTTGAAATTTCATTTCGCTAACCTAGAAGTTATACCTTCTAGATGGTCCCATTGTTGCCAAATCGGGATCTGATGATGGAATCTAGGTGTAATCGAGGAAAACTCTCAAATTTTAATGGCACGTATACTGTTTTTGCTAAAGAATCCTAATGTTGACGTGTTGTTACGTCTGATTGTCAACATTGTGTGGAGCTGAGATGATGGTGGAATTATTTAACGCTTAGGAGTTCAGAGATTATAGCGACAGAACTTATGATATGTAATTTGTAGCTTCTTAATGAAAATAATCATAAGTTGCTAAATAAACTTCTGACCCTCTAAAGGAAAGGATCCATTTTAGGCGAACAATTTCTTTTAGGAGACGGTACCATCTTTCACCATCTCAAGTATCAACTATCAGAGTACCGACTTCAAAAAGACATTGTTCGCCTAAAATGGATCGTTTCCTTTAAAGGGTCAAGAGCTTATTTAAGGCTTTTTAGTGCATTTGGGTTATGAAGTCGGTTTTTACTTTTTTAACCCAGATATTCCGGAAAAATATGTCTTAGATACATAAGGTACTATGTGCCAAATAGGAACAAAACTTGTTTATTTTAAATAAGTTAACTCATAGTTTTAGGATATTTTCAAAAGATCACATTCATAATAAATGGGTTGGTTAATGTATTAAGAACATAGAATACTTAGTTAATTTTTTGAACTTACTTTATATGGAAACACTATTAAAAGTTATAAATAGTCAGCTCCTTGAAAAAACTACATGTCATTTCTAATAACTAAGCTGTGTCTTTTAAGGAACAGTAGGAACATCTGGGTTAAGTATTTTTTTTATACTAGACACGCTGTTACGAACACACGCACACACACACAAACACTTTAATAACATCACGTAAATACGAATTCATATTTTTTTATCAAATAGCTTTTTACAGCTGCAAATTACAACTTTTTATATGTTTTTAACATCTTAATTACCTGATACATTTTTTAATCTTCCAAAAACACATTTACCTTGTTACTTCAAACAAAATCAATACTATAAAATAATCGTAACGTTAAGTTACAAACTAGATTTGTTTTATTTATTGATTTTATATTTCTTTGGTGTGGAGTACCTAGGTTTAAGTAGAAATAATAATAGGCACTCTTAAATTACTTCAATAGGTAAAGCCAAAATAATTCCTTTATCATTGTCAATCAGTAGGAAAGCAAAAACCGAAAATAGATCGGTCGGCAGAAGTCTATTGTATAAGGTTTTACGGATTTGCAAGCCACAACAAAGATGCCCTTTGCAAAGAGTGAAGAAAAGAAATTCAGTTTGTAAAAAACCTTAAGGCTCGTAGGTGTAGTGGTTACTCACCCAAGAGGTGCCGGGTTCGAATCACAGGTCATGCCGAAATAAGTTTCTGGTGTTTTTTGTCTTGAAAATCGGATTACCGAAAAGGTCGGTATAATAACGGAAGGAAAATATTACTATTGCAACTTTTAGTTGACGATAAGACTTTCCTAGTTAGCTACTACTACCGTAACAAACAAATATACAAACATGGCGTGTATGAATGTTGACTGTGTATAATATGTGTGAGGATATAGATTCTCAGACAAATATACTACACTTTCTAAATTTTGTTCACGTGTTTGGTAGTCTTAATAGACAACAGAAAACTTCAATTAACTTTTCTGTATAATAGACCAACATACTCCAATATATCACAAACATTCCTGTCGAATTTAATTACTCCTTTACAGTCGGTAATAATAAAGTATTTATTTCAGTTTAAAAAGTAGTTTTGTAATATTTCATGTTCCAAATAGCTTGACTGCATTCATTTTTTTATTAATCTTCACTTAAAACACCAGTCAATAGGTTATCACTAGTTTTAATGTGGTCTCACCTTTACAGAAGTCTGTGTATATTTCTTTGTGGCGCTAAAAATAAATTGGTCAGACGATTTTAATTGCTTATAATTTAGGAATATTAACGAATTGAAAGGCACCTTTAAGGTTCAGATGCGTGATCGATAGTAAACTCAAAAAATGGTTAAATATTCGTACCATTGGGAGTATTTACCAGTATGTAGAATTATGCGTTTTATAGAAAAAATACAGTTTCATTACTATAGCCATTCTATCATTTGGTTAAAGTACAATACGCACAATCATAAAAATACAACCGTGCGACATTCAGTCATTTCTTGAGTCAACTATCGATCATGCAAACGGGCCTTTGAAAATATTTTCGTAACACAAGTAGGAAAATTCCTTACCACGAAACCAAGACAATGGTGTCTGGTGCATGGAAAAAAAACTTACTTAAAAGGTTTGTACTACGAGTAAAGTAGAAATATTACCTTATCTATACTAATTTTATAAAGCTGAAGAGTGTGTTTGTTTGAACGCACTAATCTCAGGAATTACTGGACCGATTTGTAAAATTAGTTTTGTAAAGATGAAATAAGAAACCAAAAATTTGCGCACGGGCGGGACTTGAACCAGCAACCTTTTGGCAAACCGGGCCAAACGCCCTTACCAATTGAGCTACCGTGCTGTTAGTCCGACCCTGCGAAATTTGTGGTTTCTTATGAAAACGTCAATTGCGTGACACTTAGCGCCATCTAGCCGTCTGTTTGTGAAACAGATGGCCGAAGCAGTTATTCTTTACAGAATAAATTCAACTTGGAAATTGATGTCGCTTCGCTATCTAATGCTTTAGAATGTTTTTAACACTCACAGTGTCATATTTTATATTCATAAAGATGAAATAAGAAACCAAAAATTTTGCGCACGGGCGGGCCTTGAACCAGCAACCTTTTGGCAAACCGGGCCAAACGCCCTTACCAATTGAGCTACCGTGCTGTTAGTCCGACCCTGCGAAATTTGTGGTTTCTTATGAAAACGTCAATTGCGTGACGCTTAGCGCCATCTAGCCGTCTGTTTAGTTTTGTGTTAGATAGATTATTTATTGAAGAAGGCTTTTGGCTAGTAAGTACATCACGCTGCGACGGGAAGGAAGGGAGCAAACTTAAAACGCGCGGGCGAAGTCGAAGGGTCCGTTGTATAAAATATTTCTTAGGCATTCAGCAATTGTAAAGAAGCTTAAGTCTAAAACAAATCGTCAGATGTATGACAAACCATACATTGTCGCTAACACAGTCATAAGGACTCGAAAAACATCTCTGTACAAAAGAAAATAATTCAAAACGTACGAAAATATTATCCAAGTCCTTTTGAAGCAAAAGATATATCTTTCCTAAAGCAAATGTGTGTTTAACGTTTTTCCTTCGGACATTTGGTGGTTCATTTCTGGTCAGAGCTGACCAAACTAAAGATTAGTACACAATATACGAGCATCAAAAAAAACTATAATAGAACAAAACGTTCAAAATTAGTCATTAAAACCAAATATTCACAAGCTTTAAGGTTCTGTGGAGATCTCTGCTACTTTACCAATATGAAGTTTCAAGCAAGATACGACGTGAAGTGCAATAGGCTTTTTAGCTGGTAAGGCGGCAGTGACCTCGATAACATAAAAAAACACATTTATTTTAAAATCTAGGACCCAACATGCTACGATTACACGTTATTTGTACCGAATCAGCTGTATTATATAATAGTTCAAGAATTCTCCCATTCTAATTAATAAAAACAATATATTCGAAGCTGTATTTTCTCTGTTAAAACCTATGCATATATTATAGCATTAAGTACCGTTTGTTTGTGCATGAAGTTTAAAATAAATAAATCAGAGAATCTCTACCTGTAAAATTGCAAAAAGAAACAATTTTTAACACGCTCGTGTAAACATGTCCTTAAGAAAATAATGGCCCCCTAAAGATCTTTCCACCAAGAATATATTTTGTAAAACCGTTATCATATTTCCTGAGAAAGTCGCTTATAAGATTAACAAAATACGAAATATTTTCTTATTAGGTTAGCTTTGGACATTACGCTTCTGATATTATTTTTACGCAACGAGGATGGTAGTATCATCGGATGTGTTAAAGTATGCACATTTATCAACAATTAAATTAATAAATAATGAGATAATTCTTGTTTGTTATTAATAAAGTCGATAAAGATACGTTTATAATATTCCCAAACATAAAAATATGGTGACGTATCCGAATTTAAAAGGTACTGAATTTCACTAACGTCTCTTATTATTTATCTGTTTCTATGTTTTTATTACTATCATAAGGCTCCCCCCGAAGTATTTCACAGCGACCACATGCGGTTTGCATCCAGTTTAATCTTGCGTCTTTACAAGGTTGTCTGTCCATCTTGTCGGTGCACGTCTACGCCGTGTCTCATTATATACAGCTTAGACGCTTGAGTTTTATCGTTCGTGCGATAAAACTTTAAAACGTACTTCAGAGCGCAATCCACCGGGCCCCCGAAAGCGAAACGCGCCGAGTCAAGTTTCAATGGTCAACTTGTTTATGTAAGCCAGATGCTACAAATTATATTATTTATGATGAAAAGTAATCAATCTTTAAAGTAACGGGTGTTTTAGTTAGAAACTTTAATTCTTTTTAGAATATGAGACAAGAAACTCATAGTACCGTTTCTGTAGCGTTTTTTTTATATAATTAAAGTTATTGACCGAAAGCAGTTATTACAAAATTAATTTATTGCGTAACTCAAGTATTATAGGATAGTTTAAAAAAAGTATGTCAAAGGTCTAGTTTTACTATTATTTTAGAATGAATTCCCCGAACGCGCAAAAAAATCTGTAAAAAATACTTACTTTCTTCTTTCGGCATTCAAAAAATGGAGTTATTTAAAAGCGTTTTTTTAATGTTTTGGTTACACCACTCATTGGTCTTCAAAATGACATCAAAACAAGCCCCTACACGACGTGAGACTCAAACCGCCATAAATTTCACGAGTTAACTATTTTTTGATAAATAAAAGTGCATTTGACTTTCAGGGGTTTTGGAATTGACAACCCTAAGGGGTATTTTCCTCAATAAAATTCATATTAGATATTCCCTTTAAGGGGCTACCCAGATTTTTAACGCGCACACTAGCGCCACTTTGGTAGAAAAATCGTAACTCGTTAAATAAAAGACCAATCAAAAATCTGGTAAACAAGATTGTAGTACAGGTTCTATAGTTTATTCAGTAGGTTTAAATTATTTCTAAATAGTTATCTGCAGTTACAGTTAGAAAAATTGCCAAAAGTGGCCATATTTAGCAGTTTTTCTAACTCTTACAACAGTAAACTACTTTATACACATTGTATATACTTTATACACTTTGTATACATTTTTTGGAAAGAGGCTAGAGTGGAAAAAAGATAAAAGAGATAGCACCTCCATTGTAAAACTCCAGAGGCCCCGACATAACGTCTCAATACATAAAAAGTCTTCGTATATTGATTTTGCGTTTCTCTTCGGTTACTCAATTTTCTGAGACGACATAAGATGTACCATAAGACAGAACGATTGCTATTTTTATATAAAACTGCAAAGAGTGCGATGGTTAATTTTGTTGGTTCCGCATACGTCTTTTAATAGAATGGAATGTTAGGTGTTTCTGTGTTCATTGCATCAAAAAAGTAAAAACCGACTTCAAAACCAAAATGCACTAAAAAGTCTTAAATAAACTCTTGACTATTGAAAGGAAAGGAACCCATTTTAGGAAAACCATTTCTTGGAGTCGGTGTTGTGATAGTTGATGCTTGATGGTCAAAGTTATGGCACCGACTCAAAAAAGAAATTGTTTGCCTAAAATGGGTTCCTTTCCTTTCAATAGTCAAGAGTTTATTTAAGACTTTTTAGTGCATTTTGGTTTTGAAGTCCGGTTTTTACTTTTTTTAAAGTTAATTTTATTTCTTCATTTTAAGAGATTACAGAATGGGGGGGAATATAAGGGGCAAAACTGAGTGACCGTGTTTTTATTATTCTTTTTACGTAAATCCCGCAAATATTAAGCTTGTCCTATCAAAGAGACATAGTAATACGAGAACAATAGTTATTCCGTTATAATTTCATTGCCATTCAGTGTGTTGCTGGTATTTCAATTAGTTTACCCCTTTCATATAATCTTATCACACGTTACTGAATCAACCATTTTTTCACAATCATTTTTCTTATACTCTTTTTTATCGGATGTGTTCCTCTATAGTCATCAATTCAAACTTATCATCTCTTACACGGACTGTTTCACAATGTCTTAATAGTTCTGGTTAAAGTGTTATCCTGCGATCTTTACAAGGTCATCTGTCCATGTTTTCGGTGAAAGTCCTTCGCTGCTTCTTTCGTCAAACTGGATGCAGGCCGCTTGTGATCGGTCGCTGTGGAAAACCGTGGGGGAGGTATGTGTTCCGCAGTGGACGTCCTTTGACTGATGATGATGATGATGATGGCAGTGCTATTAGCCAGATTCTATACAAATGGCGTTTGTTTAAATAATTTTATTCTTACCTCTTTCCACGGAACCCTGAATCGGAATAAACAAGCCTTAGTTTACTTTAAAGAAGTTGCTTGATTAAATTTTAAATTGAACTTTATTGTTGGAGAGTAGTTCTAGAAGGAAATAAAAATGAAGACATCTGCTAGATATTAATAAAAGGGGAAGGGATGTAACAAAAAGATGCTGGTAGTAAAGGTTATTATGAGTTTTGCAGTAAGTTTGGTTTGACTGACTGGAGTAACACAAATGTCGACAGTTTGTTCTTTGAATGAAGTTTGTATTTTTTTTGTGTTTGGGAAACATGTTCTTATATGGTAAGCATTATACATCCATACGTAGGTATAGCACACGTCCAATATACAAAATAATAGTTATTGCTGGTTTATGTGTAATTTTAAAAATCAACAGAATCATTTTAAACATTTTAACAGAATTATTTTTTGACGACCCGTCTGGTGTAGTGGTCGAGAATACGCCTACTACGCAGCGGGTTGCGGGTTCAATCCCCGCACAATACAAACATTTGTGTGCATGAACATGTCTGTTTGTATTGGTCTGGGTGTTTTCTATGTATATCATGTATTTATTTACAAACAAAAAGTATTTAAGTATTATATCCGTTGTCTGGCACCCATAACCAAGCTTTGAGTAGCTTACTTTGGGACTAGATGGCGATGTGTGGGAATGTCCAAAGGATATTTATTTATTGATATTATTTATTTATTAAACAAAAATTGAAACGTTTATATCTCAGTGCTTTCGTGGAATTAATAATAAATTGTAATTTTTCTTTTATTTTAAGAAGAACTAGCGGTCCCCCACGATTTCCTCCGCTCGTTTTGAGTTAGGGGAAAGGGGGGCATAGTGGAATACTTAACTTCAATCGAAAAAATAAAAAGGACTAGAGTAGTTCTGAAGTCAAATTTTAATCGTAATGGTTCTAGAACTATTGTATTACAGATAGGGTTAAATATTTTCAACGAATTCTTAACCATTTTGGTAATAAATTAACTTTTTTTAGAAGTAGTAATTTACCGCTTTGCCCTTATCACAAGGGTAAAGTGGAATTGCACATTGGGCAAAGCGAAAAAGGGATTTATTTGGCGTATTTCTCATCAACTTGAGTATTATGCTAATGAAATCAATAAAATTAAGTAAGATAATCAACTAATTTGGTATAAAGGAACTATTTCAAATCAAATACTTTCCACTTTTCATCATTAGGAGTAGGTAAAGTGATTTTTTATTTAATTTAAAAAGGCACATATTTGACATTCACATACAAAATGCATTAGTTCCTATA
This sequence comes from Pyrausta purpuralis, assembly GCA_963924145.1. Taxonomy (NCBI): domain Eukaryota; kingdom Metazoa; phylum Arthropoda; class Insecta; order Lepidoptera; family Crambidae; genus Pyrausta; species Pyrausta purpuralis. The sequence continues at coordinate 6,678,365 of OZ001665.1, forward strand.
TTTAACACGAACAAAACAAACACCTTCAATTTTACCACAAAGTTCATGAGCGATGGAGAGTTCCAATTGGGATACCATATTTTTTGGATACCGAACTCGCTCGATCGCTCTCCTCATTTGACCTTCCGTTCATGAAAGCATTGGTTTGTTTTTCTTTTGTAGTTATGAAATAAAAGTTGATGTCGCTTTAATATAACGTATTAAATCAACTGTCAACAAACGTGGAAATCATTCCACTTTGCCCCCTTGTAATTTTTTCCACTTTGCCTTTATGATAATAATATAGTTTTCAATTTATTACTAAACAAATATTTAAATTTGTTCAATCTACTAAATGTCTGAGTGTAGTAGAATAAACAGATATTAAATTAAAATAATAAATACACCGCCACTACTCACTTTTATCAATAATATCCAGCCTCCAAAATCCTTGAATTTCATAAAAAACTCACTCGATACATATCGCGCAGTCGGGTAGCCCGCTAGGTGGTGCTAGCCGGACTGATTTTGGTCAATGACCTTGGTCGGACGTGCGCTAGGCTTGTGCGAGGTGCGGGTACCGTTGGGTGAAAGAGTGTTGGTAAAATCAAATTTTTCGCTTTGCCCCCCTCTTCCACTATGCCCCTCTCTCCCCTATCCCTCCCCTCGTCGCATCGTGATTTACTATAACCTAAAGCCTTCCTCGATAAATAAGCTATGTAACACATTAAAAAAATTTCAAATCGATTGAGTAGTTCTAAAATTAGCCAAGTTTAAATCGTTTTAAGTGATAATATTTTAACTGTGTCTTTGTATACATCACAGAAACAGGGTACTACCATTATTTTTTGGAAAATCGGGATTTAATTTTTTTTCTAACAAAGAAAATATCATTTTTGAAAAGAACACGCTGTCAATTTTAAAGGTTATCTACGTCATCGGCTTCGTCTCTTTCATTTCAATGCCCAAACTTTCTTTTTCTCTTATCTTCACCTTAATTATTAAAAAAACAACTTCTGCAAAAAAATACTACCTTAGCCTCTAAAATTCTCTTAACTAGCGTATAAAAACCCAAAGTGTTTTCTTCAAAAAATTATTCATATATTGTGCTGAATTGGCCTTTTAAATATTATCACTTAAAACGAGGTAACCTTATAGATGAGAAACTCAATAATCGTATTCTATACTCGGTCGACGATTCTTTCAGGTTCTTATTAGATCTTATCAATGAATACAAAATATCATTGTGAGTGTCAAAAACATTCCAAATCATTAAATAGTGAAAGCGTTTGCGAAAAGCAACGACGGCGCGGTAGCTCGATTGGAAAGAGCGTTGGCCCGCTTAGCCAAAGTGTGCAGCTTCGAAACCCGCCTTGCCCGCCCGCCTTTGCGCATTTTTTGTCTTTTATTTCATTTCATAGAAATATAAAACAGTACATACCTAATCTTTAAGTTTCTGTTATTAATTGTAAGCAGAAACGGGTGCGTCTTTCTATCTATATTTTGATTATCACAAATAAAGTTCGTCTTATAAAAGTAAGTTAGTACACATAAATGCAAAGATAAACCTTTTAGAACTGCGATCCATCAACTCCTGTATTAATACATACACTCCAGAGAGTAATTTTTCAACAAAATTTATTCCTTACAGAACTCTATCGGAACGAAAATATTTTTCCATACACATGAGCAGCCATGTTACATAGACCTTCATTCTGATGTCAGACCAGTCAAAATTCTAAATGTTCAAGGTTCAGAGAACGATGGACATACTGAAATCAAAATAGACTTTGAACACGAATGAAGTAATTATTCAAATCAAATTGATATTGGTTAAGAATTGGTACCTTATTGTGGCTTTATGTTACACTCATGGGAATTCATGTAAAAATGGAACGTTTAATTATATTTGGAGAACTCAAAATGGTATTTTAATATCTGTCAGTTGCACCGATTGACATGAATTAATATCAATTTTGTATAAGTAAGGATTAAATGTATTCATTCGTTTTAATACCTTCATCGCCATACAGTTTAATATATTATGCACTTTAATGTTTTACAGATTGCTAATAGCTTTTTTAACCCACGTAGTTATTAAGATATCGAGCTGCCTAATACGTTTATACTTATACAGTATACTTTCATAGCAGTCAAGTATAGTCGCGGTTAGCGTAGCGATTCACGCCGCGACAGAGACACGAGACCGAGGAAGTAGATCGCGACTAGTCGATGCTGTAGGCCGAGACCGAAGACTGCGACAGGTAGATCAGCCTTTCTCAAACTTCCAGACTTTTATATCTTAATGTGTCGAAGGATTCAGTTTCAATTATATTGACATGGAAAACTAAGCAGTGGAAGTGCTATTAGTAGAAGAAGATGACGATGATTTGTTCTTAAATTATTATTACAAATGCAAAACTAAAAGATAATTACCTATAAATGAAATATATTAAATTTTTGGTTAGTTCAATGAACCTTTTTACAGTCTTTGCTGGTAAAAGTACTCATTTTGAATTTCAAAACACGTGCTTTATCGCGCGCTACCGCGACACTACTAGTCCGGGGCAGCGACCGTCTCGCTGTCTCTGTCGTGCGCCTCGGTCGCTTGTCTTGGTCTCCCTTGCGAACTGATGCTCATACATTGCATAGCTTCAAGTGATGGTTGCGATCTCCAGTCGCAGTCAAAGAGTCAAACTCCTTAGGAGATCGCATCGTCTTTTGTTTGAAGGAGCTTTCGTTTTAGGTTGTGTTTGCAATTCATTTTCGTTAAAAAGTGTTTCAGCACATCATATCTCGAACGCAATGTAACGATGTAGTATTTTTTTCTCTTCTACCCTATTCTACCACTCGTCATCTTTTCCCCTTTCACAATCATATCTTGTTTCACACAGTCAATCCAAAATGATAAAATTGAGGGTATTATTTAGTTTCAGAATTATTAATAGGGTATTTTCTAATACTTTCAAGCAGATCAGACTGTCTGAGCATCGCACCGGTTAAGCTTCGTTAAGCTCCGATAGACCCAAAGTTAAGAGCGTCGCTTTAACAATCGCTTTTAACTAATTAGAGACAGTCTGATGCCCCATCACGCTTCTCTCGAACTGATTTTAAGGAATAATTAAAATTTTGAAGAGCTTATTGGACTAAGCTGCTTTACCGTTAACTGTTTTTGCTTTAAAATTTGGACAACACTTGAAGACGGCAATGTCGGTGTACCTTATTACTCCATCTTTCGTACGATCGTTGTACTTTTAATCGTATATCGGTCTCCATTATACAAGAGGACATAACAAGATGTTGCCAAATTTTAGGAGGTAAATGTGACCATCAATACACACAGTTTTTACTAAGTGGGTCTAATGCTTAAATAAAATGTAATATGCCCTTCACTAATCAATCAGCAACGTTGACGTTAAATGTATGGTGAGTTTGATAGTGGTCATCACATTGTAAAAGCTGAAGGTATTGATGGTTTCAATCACCTCCTAAAATTTGGCAACACTTTTCTGTTACCCTGTGTGTCTTATCCGCTTGAAATGTTCCTGAGGTAATACATTAACTAATGCCATGTTATTGAAACCATTAAATAGGTCATTGTTATTTTAATTACAATAAATAAAAATATCGTGTTCATCTTTGATTACAAACTCATTTTATCACAACACAACACAAAGCCTCTAACTTAGGTTATTTTGTTTAACAAGTATACTTTACATAGCGATATGAAATTCAGTTTGATAGTTTTGGTTGCACAAAGATACATCCACGGATAAAGACTCTTTCTCTCTGCACAACACAATTACATTAGTAAAACTTAAATGAACAATAACTTAAAAACTTATGCTATTTGAATTTCTACTTTTTTGTATCACGTGTTTAACAAGAGATATAAAGTATTGTTCAACATTAGTGTATATCCTTAAGAACAGGATGTATAAAATACTAATAGCTGCATCAACTGTCTCCTCATAAAATATATTACACACACGTTTTAACTGTAATTCCATTCAGCTATGTCTGGCGTAAATTTCTTCTTATTTCGTTATTCTTCGCGTCACACCGTGTAAGTGACATGAAAATCAAACGTCTTATTAGATCGAAACGAAAATCTTATTTATTTGATTCTGGTAGGCAGTTCTTGAAGTGAGTTCGTATTCAAATTATATTGCGAGTCATTCCGTTGATACGCTCCTCTAGAAATATAATCAGATTTGTTTTACTCTTTAGTGAAACAAATCTCTTTTCCTTCAAAGGTAGGTTGGTTTAACTTTTTAAATTAGTTGTATTTAGCAGGAATAACCGTAATTGTAAAAAAAATACTCCTCAGTTTACTAGGTACTTACTTAGTGAATTTTACAACGGTCGCTGTGGAAAAATCTTGGAGGAGGCATATGTTCAGCAGTGGATGAAGTGAATTTTGATTCGAATGTATTTTTAAAGCGTGATAAGAAGAAATTAAACCACTTGAGAAAACATTAAAAATAGATTTCGTAATCGCATCCTTAAGTACTCTTAAGTGGTCATAAGTTTTGTTAAGACTTGCAGTCATAAATACGTTTGAAAAAAAAAATATTAATCCAATTTGAACTTAAGGCACATAAAAATAAAGCCATAAGGTATGATTCCGTAGCCGACTGCACCTGTGTGCTGCTGCTGTCAGCAGCACACGACGTGCCGCCACGACATGTCGCTTCAGTTATGACATGATTGCGAACCTGACTGCCAGCTGCAATAACCATTTGTTCCCAAGTGTTTCGTGAGACGATATGTCTGAAGTGTTTGATAGTGATCGTGATTAACCTTCGTATCTTTTGATAGAAGAGGAAGAGGATGATGATGACTTGGCAAGCTTGTTTTAGTACAGCGTCAGCGACCAGAAACAAGAATAAACTTGCCGTTCCAAACTTCAGACTTTAGAAGGTAAATCACAAATTTATTGGAAGATACGAGTATATTACTTTCTTTAAATATCATTGGATTGTCTCTAGATACATTCCATTCGATTGTTAAATAATGTTTAATTAGTAAAAGATGTTATAAACTAGATGACTATATGAACGATAACAATGTATGGTCTAGGTTGTACGAACACAAAAAAAAAGCCATAGAGACTGAGTTTTTTGCGCATCTTCTTCTCAGCACCAGCCCACAATTGTCCCGAATGTGTGGTAGGGTATATATTGGGACGTGTAAAAGCCCCCAGTGGGCTTTTATCTGGTCATTTATTTATTTGCATAAATAAATAACTTTTATAAATATTACTACTGTTACTATTATTATGTTACTACTGGTCTGAGTTTGAGCTTCGTGTCGTTTTTCCTTCAGCCATTTGGTGGCTGATTTCTGGTCAGAGCTGACCAAAATAAAGATTAGTACACAATATACAAGCATCAAAAAAAAAACTATAATAGAACAAAACTTTCAAACTTAGTCATTAAAACAAAATATTCACAAGCTTTAAGGTTCTGTGGAGATTTCTGCTTTCATATGAAGTTTCAAGCTATATACGACGTAAAGTGCAATAGGCTTTTAAGCTGGTAAGGCGGCAGTGGCCTCGATAACATAAAAAATCACATTTATTTTAAAATCAAAAACAATTACATGTTATTTGTACCGAATCAGCTGTATTATATGTATAATAGTTCAAGAATTCTCCCATTCTAATTAATATAAACAATATATTCGAAGCTGTATTTTCTCTGTTAAAACTTATGCATATATTATAGCATTAGGTACCTTTTGTTTGTTATATCTACATTTGTTTGTGCATGAAGTTTAAAATAAATAAATCAGAGAATCTCTACCTATAAAATTGCAAAAAGTAACAAATCTCTAACACGCTCGTGTAAACATGTCCTTAAGAAAATAATGGCCACCTAAAGATCTTTAGATCTTTCCACCAGGAATATATTTTGTAGAACCGTAATCATATTTCCTGAGAAAGTCGCTTATAAGATTAACAAAATACGAAATATTTTTTTATTAGGTTAGCTTTGGACATAACGCTTCTGATATTATTTTTACGCAACGAGGATGGTAGTATCATCGGATGTGTTAAAATATGCACACTTATCAACAATTTATTAGATAAAGGTAAATTAATACTTTTCCGAATCATAAAAAAATCTTAGAAGAGAAGAAACTCATAGAATTGTTTTTGTAAGACCGAATGCAGTAATTGCAAGATAAATTTGTTACGTAACTAAAATATTTTAAGGTAGTCTAAAAAATATGTTTAAGGTCTTGTTTTACTACTATTTTTAAATGAATTCCCTGAACGCGCAAAAAATCGGTAAAATATACTTACTTTCTTCTTTCGGCATTCAAAAAATGGAATCACTAGAGATCGTTTTTTTAATGTAATGGTTACACAACTCATTTGTCGTCAAAATGACATCAAAAACAAGCTTCTACACAACATGAGAACCGAATCGCTGTAAATTTTCCGAGTTTACTATTTTTTGAAAAATAAAAGACACTGCAGCAGACTTCTATGAGTTTTGGAATCGACAACCCTCAGATGGTAATTTCCTCAGAAATTCATTTTAGATATTCCCTTAAAGTTTGTTATTGCTAACCTGGAGATACTGTAAAAATATTCAAGATCCTAATCTATCCGAGCTTACTGCTCACTCGATCTTAAAAAAATGTGCTAATGGTGAAAGAGCTACCTCCTTAAGAGTATAATTACCCGACCAATTAGAAAAGTATGTCACCCATTACTGAATGCTGTCATTATGTCAATATTTTCATATATTTTTTTGTTTAATAGTTTATTACGGTGCTAAGCCAAATAGATTTTTTTAGAAGGAGGCTAGAGTCGAAAAAAGATACAACCAAAAGTCTTAACCCCAGAGGCCTCGACATTACCTCTCAATACATAAAAAGTCTTCGTATACCTATTGATTTTGCGTTTCTCTTCGGTTGCTCAATTTTCTGAGACAACATAAAATGTACTGTAAGACAGAACGATTGCTATTTTTATATAAAACAGCAATGAGTGAGTGTGAGTGCGTCGTTTAAATTTATTGGTTCCGCATACGTCTTTTAATAGAATTGAATGTTAGGTGTTTTTGTGTATGTTGCATCAAAAACATAATTTGCATGTTATTAGAGCTACCGTGTATGTTACTGATATTACGCTGTATTTTTTTATGGACTTTCGTACAAAAGTCTTATTCATTTATACCATTGATTAACTAGTTGGCTTCATAGTAGTATCATCAATTTATAATATTTTAACATAATTTCGATATGTTTACCAATATTTAGAGCGCTTTCACATTAAAGCAACAAACGCCTAAGTTTGAAAGCGCTCTTAGGCGTTTTTAGCAGTGCGACGGTCGCGCAGCAGTCGCGCTGCTGTCAATTTCATACATAAAATGACAGCAGTAAGCTCTTCACATTAGAGAGACGCGCTGCTGTCGCTCTAATATGAAAGCGCACTTAACTGTATGTTTGATTAAGAACGCTTACACACTTAGGCGTTTTTAATAGCGCGACGGCCGCGCTGCGGTCGCGCTGCTGTCAATTTCATACATAAAATGACAGCAGTAAGCTCTTCACATTAGAGAGACGCGCTGCTGTCGCTCTAATATGAAAGCGCACTTAACTGTATGTTTGATTAAGAACGCTTACACACTTAGGCGTTTTTAATAGCGCGACGGCCGCGCTGCGGTCGCGCTGCTGTCAATTTCATACATAAAATGACAGCAGTAAGCTCTTCACATTAGAGAGACGCGCTGCTGTCGCTCTAATATGAAAGCGCACTTAACTGTATGTTTGATTAATAACGCTTACACACTTAGGCGTTTTTAATAGCGCGACGGCCGCGCTGCGGTCGCGCTGCTGTCAATTTCATACATAAAATGACAGCAGTAAGCCCTTTACATTAGAGAGTCACGCTGCTGTCGCTTTAATGTGAAAGCGCACTAGTGAATACTAGTGCACTCAATTGTCAGTTCAATCTGTGTCAATCAATTGACGAATGTCAATTGATTGACACAGATTGAACTGACATTTCAGATGGAGATGATTGATATTTTGATTTTGTGATTATGATTACGTCAATTGATTAAACTGTCGTTTCGACAGCGCCACTTTTATTAATTTAGTGGGGATAGAAAAAAATTAGTAGTGGGAGTCTGTTCAATCTCGGTTGTCAAATCTGATGATTGTGCGTAATGGATCAGTCCTAAGTCGATATAGTGTTTACAACAAATAGTGATACTTATAGGAAATAAGGAGCTAAAAGTGGGTAACCGTGTTTTTATTTTTCTTGTTGTGTAACTCTCTCAAATATTAAGATTGCCCAATCAAAATAATATTGTTATACGAGAACAGTAGTTATTTCGTTATAATTTCATTGCCATTCAGTGTGTTTCGGTTAGTTCAATTTGTGTTCCCCTTTCATACAATCTTATCACACGTTACTTTAATTATTTAACTGCCACGGTGGCGCAGCGGTTGAAGGGTCGCACTTTGAAGCGACCGCTTTTATATGCTGTGTCCCTCTATAGTCATCAACATTTAAACTTATCATCTCTTATACTCACTGTTTCACAATGTCTTAATAGCTCTGGTTATAGTGCTATCCTGCGATCTTTGCAAGGTCGTCTGTCCATCTTGTCGGTGAAAGTCCTACGCTGCTTCTTTTGTCAAACTGGATGCAGACCGCTTGTGATCGGTCGCTGTGGAAAACCGTGGGGGAGGTATATGTTTCGTTGTGGACGTCCTTTGACTGATAATGATGACGACAGTGCTATCAGCCAGATTCTATACAAATGGCGTTAATTGAAATATTTTTATTCTAACCTCTTTCCACGGAACCCTGAATCGGAATAAACAAGCCTTAGTTTACTTTAAAGAAGTTGCTTGATTAAATTTTAAAATGAACTTTATTGTTGGAGACTAGGTAGTTCTAGAAATGTTTACCAAGGAAATAAAATGAAGACATCTGCTAGATATTAATAAAAGGGGAGGGGATGTTACAAAAAGATTCTGCTCGCTAGTGGAGTTTATTATGTGTTCTGCAGTACGTTTGGTTTGACTGACTGGAGTAACACAAATGTCGGCAATTTGTTCCTTTTGAATGAAGTTTGTATTTTATTTAGTGTTATAGGAAACATGTTTTTATATGGTAAGCAGTTTATTTATATTATTTATTTATTAAACAAAAATTGGACCGTTTATATCTCAGTGCTTTCGTGGAATTAATAATAAATTGTTACTTTACTTTTATTTTATGAAGAACTAGCGGTCCCCCACGACTTCCTCCGCTCGTTTTGCGTTATCCCTCCTCTCGTCGCATCGTGATTTACTATAGCCTAAAACCTTCCTCGATAAATAAGCTATCTAACACATAAAAAAATTTTCAAATCGATTAAGCAGTTCTAAATTTAGACAAGTTCAAATCGTTAAAAGTGATAATATTTTAACTGTGTCTTTGTATACATCACAGAATATGGGCACTACCATTATTTTTTGGAAAATCGGGATTTCATTATTTTTCTAACAAAGAAAATATCATTTTTGAAAAGAACACGCTGTCAATTTTAAAGGTTATCTACGTCATCGGCTTCGTCTCTTTCATTTCAATGCCCAAACTTTCTTTTTCTCTTATCTTCACCTTAATTATTAAAAAAACAATTTCTGCAAAAAAATACTACCTTAGCCTCAAAAATTCTTTTAACTAGCGTATAAAAACCCAAAGTGTTTTCTACAAAAAATAATTCATATATTGTGCTGAATTGGCCTTTTAAATATTATCACTTAAAACGAGGTAACCTTATAGATCAGAACTCAATAATCGTATTCTATACTCGGTCGACGATTCTTTCAGATTCTTATTATATCTTATCAATGAATACAAAATATCACTGTGAGTGTCAAAAACATTCCAAATCATTAAATAGTGAAAGCGTTCGCGAAAAGCAACGACGGCGCGGTAGCTCGATAGGAAAGAGCGTTGGCCCGCTTAGCCAAAGTGTGCAGCTTCGAAACCCGCCTTGCCCGCCCGCCTTTGCGCATTTTTGTTGTTTTTTATTTAATTTCATAGAAATATAAAACAGTACTATAGGTGTCAAATACATACCAAATCTTTAAGTTTCTGTTATCAATTGTACGCAGAAACGGGTGCGTCTATATTTTTATTATCACAAATAAAATTCGTCTTATAAAAGTAAGTTAGTACACATATATGAAAAGATAAACCTTTTAGAACTGCGATCCATCAACTCCTGTATCAATACATACTCTCCAGAGAGTAATTTTTCAACAAAATTTATTCCTTACAGAACTCTATCGGAACGAAAATATAATTCCATACACATGACTAGCCATTTTACATAGACCTTCATTCTGATGTCAGACCAGTCAAAATTCTAAATGTTCAAGGTTCAGAGAACGATGGACATACTGAAATCAAAATAGACTATGAACACGAATGAAGTAATTATTCAAATCAAATTGATATTGGTTAAGAATTGGTACCGTTTTGTGGCTTTATGTTACACTCATGGGAATTCATGTAAAAATGGATCGTTTAATTATATTTGGAGAACTTGAAATGGTATTTTAATATCTGTTAGTTGCGCCGATGGACATCAATGAATATCAACTTTTTATAAGTAGGGATTAAATGTATTCATTCGTTTTAATACCTTCATCACCATACAGTTTAATATATTATGCACTTTAATGTTTTACAGATTGCTAATAGCTTTTTTAACCCACGTAGTTATTAAGATATCGAGCTGCCTAATACGTTTATACTTATACAGCATACTTTCATAGCAGTCAAGTATAGTCGCGGTTAGCGTAGCGATTCACACCGCGACAGAGACACGAGACCGAGGCAGTAGATCGCGACTAGTCGATGCTGTTGGCCGAGACCGAAGACTGCGACAGGTAGATCAGCCTTTCAAAAACTTCCAGACTTTTATATCTTAATGTGTCGAAGGATTCAGTTTCAATTATGTTGAGATGGAAAACTTAGTAGTGGAACTGCTATTAGTAGAAGAAGATGACGATGATTTGTCCTTAAATTATTATTTCAAATGCAAAACTAAAAGATAATTACCTATAAATGAATTCTATTTAATTTTTGGTTAGTTTAATAAACCTTTTTACAGTCTTTGCTGGTAAAAGTACTCATTTTGAATTTCAAAACACGTGATTTATCGCGCGCGACCGCGACACTACTAGTCTGGGGCAGCGACCGTCTCGATGTCTCTGTCGTGCGCCTCGGTCCCTTGTCTTGGTCTCCCTTGCGAACTGATGCTCATACACTGCATAGCTTCAAGTGATGGTTGCGGTCTCCAGTCGCAGTCAAAGAGTCAAACTCCTTAGGAGATCGCATCGTCTTTTGTTTGAAGGAGCTTTCGTTTTTATGTTGTGTTTGCAATTCATTTTCGTTAAAAAGTGTTTCAGCACATCATATCTCGAACGCAATGTAACGATGTAGTATTTTTTTCTCTTCTACCCTATTCTACCACTCGTCATCTTTTCCCCTTTCGCAATCATATCTTGTTTCACACAGTCAATCCAAAATGATAAAATCGAGGGTATTATTTAGTTTTAGCATTATTAATACGGTATTTTCTAATACTTTCAAGCAGATCAGACTGTCTGAGCGTCGCACCGGTTAAGCGTCGTTAAGCTCCGATAGACCCAAAGTTAAGAGCGTCGCTTTAACAATCGCTTTTAACTAATTAGAGACAGTCTGATGCCCCATCACGCTTCTCTCGAACTGATTTTAAGGAATAATTAAAAATTTTAAGAGCTTATTGGACTAAGCTGCTTTACCGTTAACTGTTTTTGCTTTAAAATTTGGACAACACTTGAAGACGGCAATGTCGGTGTACCTTATTACTCCATCTTTCGTACGATTGTTGTGCTTTTAATCGTATATCGGTCTCCATTATACAAGAGGACATAACAAGATGTTGCCAAATTTTAGGAGGTGAATGTGACCATCAATACACACAGTTTTTACTAAGTGGGTCTAATGCTTAAATAAAATGTAATATGCCCTTTACTAATCAATCAGCTACGTTGACGTTAAATATATGGTGAGTTTGATAGTGGTCATCACATTGTAAAAGCTGAAGGTATTGATGGTTTCAATCACCTCCTAAAATTTGGCAACACTTTTCTGTTACCCTGTGTGGCTTATCCGCTTGCAATGTTCCTGAGGTAATACATTAACTAATGCCATGTTATTAAAACCATTAAATAGATCATTGTTATTTTAATTACAATAAATAAAAATATCGTGTTCATCTTTGATTACAAACTCATTTTATCACAACACAACACAAAGCCTCTAACTTAGGTTATTTTGTTTAACAAGTATACTTTACATAGCGATATGAAATTCAGTTTGATAGTTTTGGTTGCACAAAGATACATCCACAGATAAAGACTCTTTCTCTCTGCACAACACAATTACATTAGTAAAACTTAAATGAGCAATAACTTAAAAACTTATGCTATTTGAATTTCTACTTTTTTGTATCACGTGTTTAACAAGAGATATAAAGTATTGTTCAACATTAGTGTATATCCTTAGGAACAGGGTGTATAAAATACTAATAGCTGCATCAAATGTCTCCTCATAAAATATATAACACACACTTTTTAACTGTAATTCCATTCAGCTATGTCTGGCGTGAATTTCTTCATATTTCGTTATTTTTCGCGTCACACCGTGTAAGTGACATGAAAATCAAACGTCTTATTAGATCGAAACGAAAATCTTATTTATTTGATTTTGGTAGGCATTTCTTGAAGTGAGTTCGTATTCAAATTATATTGCGAGTCATTCCGTTGATATTATGCTCCCCTACAAATATAATAAGATTTGTTTTACTCTTTAAAATAAAACAAATCTCTTTTCTTTGAAAGGGCGCTTGGTTTAACTTTTTAAGTGAGTTGCATTTAGCACGTATATCCGTTATTGTAAAAATTTACACATCAGTGTAACTAGCTACTTAGTAAATTTTACAACGGTCGCTGTGGAAAAATCGTGGCGGCGGCCCATGTTCAGCACTGGATAAAGTGAATTTTTATTCAAATGTATTTTTTAAGCACGATTAAAAGAAATTAAATCACTTGAGGAAACACAAAAAAAATATTTATCTAATTTGAACTTATGGCACATAAACAAAACCCATTAAGGCATGATTCCGTAGCCGACTGCACACGGCAGCAGCACAAGACGTGTCGCCACGAAATGTCGCTTCAGTCATGAGACGTGATTCCGAACCTGTGATGTACTACGAAAAATGAAATTCGTCAATTCAATAATGGTTTTGCGGATCATAAGCATTTTGTAGTAAGAATTGCATACATAAAATTGTTCGAATCCACAAAACAATGGTCGTATTGACGGGATTCGTTTTTCGTAGTAGGCCCTCTGACTGCAGGCTGCAATAACCGACAGCAGCTCTGTATACGTTTGTTTCCAAGTGTTTTGTAAGACCATATGTCTGAAGTGTTTCATAGTGATCGCTATGAACTTTCGTATCTTTTGAAAGAAGATGATGATGATGACTTCTGTAGTTTGTTTAAGTACAGCGCCAGCGACCAGAAACAAGAAGAAACTTGCCGTTCCAAACTTCAGACTTTAGAAGGGAAACCACTAATTTATTGGAAGATACGAGTATATCACTTTCTTCAAATATCATTGGATTGTCTTAAGATACATTCCATTTGATTGTTAAACAATGTTTAATGAGTAAAAGATGTTATAAACAAGATGACTCTATGAACGATAATAATGTTTGGTCTAGGTTGTACGAACACAAAAAAAAAATTAAAAAGAGCCATTGATAATGGGGACTGAGTTTGTTGCGCATCTTCTTCTCAGCACTAGCCCACAATTGACCCGAAGGTGTGGTAGGGAATATATTGGGACGTGTAAAAGTGCCCCAGTGGGCCTATTTGCATAAATGAATGAATTTTATAACTTTTATGTTACTACTGGTCTGAGTTTGAGCTTCGTGTCGCTAACTACGCATATGATTTCATAGAAATACGAAAAAAAAAACAGTAGTGTTGCACGAACTTTTGTCTGCTGCTACTAAGTGTAGTTGGCTACGAAATCGTACCTTTAGATACCGAAAATACAATAAGTAATATATTGTTATTTTGTTTGAAAATTAGTTTCCATACTGGTTATTCCTTAACTTGACAATTATTTTTAACCGACTTCAAAAAAGGAGGAGGTAATCAATTCGACTGTATGTTTTTTTTTGTATCTATGTTACCTCATATCTCATTCGTTTGTCGACCGATTCGAAAAAATTTTTCGCCTACTTAGAGGGTGTACTTTCTAGTTAGTCCCATTTTCCAAAGGCACGTATAGTGTTTCTTTACTAGAATCTCAATGTTGACGTGTTGTTACGTCTGATAGTCAACATCTTGTGGGGCTGAGCTGATGGTGGAAATCCTTAACGCTTAAGAGTTCAGTAATTATAATGAAATAAACTTATAAAAGGTAGTTTGTAACGTCTAGAGTCATAAGGTGCAACTCCCCCCCCCCCCTTCTCCTATAAGCTCTAAAAATGAAGAAATAAAATTAACTTTAAAAAAAGGAAAGGTGGGGTCTAGGCAAACATTTTTTTTTTTGGAGTCGGTGCCATCACTTTGACAATCAAGCATCAACTATCACAGCACCGACTCCAAAAAGAAATTGTTTTCCCACCTTTCCTTTCAATAGTCAAGAGTTTATTTAAGACTTTTTAGTGCGTTTTGGGTTTGAAGTCGGTTTTTACTATGTTTTAAGTTTTTATTTTTTTTAATTAACATTCTACCATGTAGAATCACCTGTTTATAAATTACTATAATTAGCCTTAATGCTTCAACACCCGAGCGGTTGCAGGCAACCGCATAACAATAGAATTTGCATTGTGTCTCGTTCACATACGCTTGAGGGATTAAAGGGCTTACACATGTCTCCGTATCTTTTGAGAACTACCAGCACTTCGAGTCACAATTAGGTATACTAAGTTATATATTCTCCAGCCTCCAAAATTAAGAGGTTTAGTAATACACAAATAACATTACATTGTATACATATTATAATACCTACAGCTGTATTAAGTTATCAGTTAATTACGTTTAAAACATCAGTTGGCATTATTGATGTGTTTATACAGTAAGCAGTGCGTAACAGCAGCGTGTTTATGCATGAATATTCAAAGGAATT
The DNA here is from genome assembly GCA_963924145.1 of Pyrausta purpuralis. Classification (NCBI taxonomy): domain Eukaryota; kingdom Metazoa; phylum Arthropoda; class Insecta; order Lepidoptera; family Crambidae; genus Pyrausta; species Pyrausta purpuralis. Next base: position 6,693,558 of record OZ001665.1, read on the forward strand.
TCAGGCGTGGTACAACCGATAGCGATTTGGTGGCTTGGATGTATTTCATTTTATATGAACGTTCGTTCGAACGGTACTGTCTAGGATTTATTTATTTATCGAACTTTACTAACACAACGGCCAAACTGTCAAGTTTTAAGTAAAAAGCTTAACATATTAGCGAATTTTGTAAATTAATAGATAGACGGACAGATATAAGTTAATGAATGAGAGTTGTTTACCCATCTCGAAGAGTCTATTTTGGGACGTACTGTCTCAAAAATGCAAAAACGTGACTTTCTCAAAAAGGACGATGATAACTCCCCAAGTGACTGATGATATTATTTTAGATGCTATCCTGCGCTATTATGATAGTGAGCAACGAAGTATTGTTTTTAAAAATTATTATTATTACTGCTTGTGAATTTGCATTTGCCTACCATAGGCAAGCAAATATTCATTATTTGAAATAATAATAGTTTTCTCTTTATGATCCGCTTGTACATTGCCATGCTTACTTAACTTCTCAAATAAGTGACATGTATTGTCTTCTTGAGAATAAAATTCTATAAACTGAAATCAAATCTTTTAAAAATAATTTAGCACCCTGCTCCTCAAGAACCTTTAGTAACCATCAGTTACGCTGACACAGGGAGCCAACCCTATTCTATAATCTGTCCTTATCTGACATACCAGCACGCGAGAGATATTTGGGACACGTTTCAATCCAGGATTTAGGTCTGAAGACTTGGTGTATAGCTACTAACTATTATTTTTTAAAAATATTACTTTGTTGTTTGTTTATGATTTTACTTGACAATATTTGTTTTATTTATTGGATTTTTTCGCACTGTAAATTATAAAATGCCTATCATGCCTTCAGGCATGAAGTTCACAAATTCTTACCAGTCAACCGTTTGAGAATGCAGAGAGTCCAAAATTTAGTGATACAAAAAAAGATAAATTAAAAAAATTAACATGATGTTATGTAAGTATGTGCCTTTTTATTTATATATGTATTATTTATTGCACAAACAAAATTAACTACAAATGGCGGACTTAATGCTTTAAAGCATTCTCTACCTGTCAACCATTGCGAGAGGCAGAAACAGTTTTAAGGAGTTATTTTTTTGTTAGCTTTCCCTTAATTAGAATTAAGGGAAAGCTAACAATAAAAACTTTAATACTAAGCATGTTATTGACATTTGTTTAACATTCATGAGGTTTGGTAAGGTAAAAATTTGGTTGAATTATTTGTATGGGAAATACGGACCCCTGAAGACTATTCCTAGGTTATTAACGGTGTAAAAGTTTTTTGTAGTCATCATTTTGTACTGGTTACATTACACATTATAAAATATTTAATGTTCTTAACTATATTATAACTAAAACAAACCGTCTAAGTGCGAGTTGGACTCGCGCACTAAGGGTTCTGTGCCAACTTTAACTGAATTACAGATCCACTTACTTTCACGTATCCAAAATATCACATTACTTTGTTGACGGTAAATATAACTTTGTTTTTTATAGTATTTGTATGAATAACAACGTTAGGTTTGCGGTTATTGAAAATGTGCTCTATATCAAAAACTAATAGTTCGATCTCGTTTAAACAAATTTTTGTTGAAAGTCTTTATTAAGGTCTACATCTTTTTTTTTCAAAATTTGCACTCGCAAAGTTAGACGGGAGGGGGGAGGTTGGAGGGGCACCCACTCACTACTTTGGAAGCGGCTATCTCTCAAACTTAAGACTTTGAGAGGCTACGGAACCCTTAAAAAAACTAAAAGAACTTTTGTTACAAGTGATTATTACTCCTCACGTTTATAATTTTTTCCTTGAATCCTATCATTTCCTGATTAATATCGCTTTATAATTATAATATAAATTACTCACCGCCCTCTGGTAAGGCTTTCAAAATTCCGAATTGAGATTTTATCACAACGAAATAAATCGTTTAAGGAAATACGGAGACTTGCGTTTATGATTATAAAGTGACTATAACTATTTGTTATTTTATAATATACAGGGTGAACGGGTTGACGTTCCAAGCTAAAATTTAGATGCCATACATGAACGTGTATCCCAATCATTCTCATGTATGTTCTACGTTTTTTCTTAGTTTAGGTTAGGAGATATATTTTTTTTATTTTTATTTTTTCACATGCTTACCTTATACTGTTTTTTTTTCTGACCAGCACTGGAGTTCGTTTTATGTTAATAATTTTTAACAACACTCACAAGTACCTTCGTAAAAACTAAGATATATCCAGGTATTGAGGAACCTAAAATTTTTTTTTGATAGGTACACTCAAAATGTCTTATTACCAAGTTCCGACACTCATACTAAACACGCGACTAAATTTAAAGTTAATTCCGCAATACCTAGATATACTTTTATCATGTTTCATCGATTACAGTTTATCCCAATCATGAAGATGAAATAAGAAACTAAAAATTTGCCCACGGGCGGGACTCGAACCAGCAATTTTCTGGCCAAACGCGGCCAAACGCACTCCGTTGCATTAACAGATGGGTAGGTGGCGCTAGACGTCACGCGTAATGACTTATCCATAAGAAACCACAATTTTCGCAGGGTCGGACAGACAGCACGGTAGCTTAAATGGTAGAGCGTTTGGCCCGGTAAGCCAGGAAGTTGCTGGTTTGAGTCCCGCCCGTGATCAAATTTTTAAGTGATAAAATCATTCTAAACAATTTTCTATCCCACTTTCCGGATAGCAAGTAGTAAACACAGTATTTTTAATACATAATACACAAAATATAAGCACGTATGTTCTACGAGAAAAGGGTTAGAAATGGCGTAATTTGAGCTCACGTTTTAACCCCTTTGTAGGAAAGTGCAAATAAAGCAGGGTAACTTGATTTGGTGTGTAAACTGAACTTTGGTTTTTGATGTAATTCGGATGTTTATTTAAGGAGAGTGGTAATTTCATTCCGTGTTTGATTCTGTAAATGGTTTTGTGACTCATGACATATTAGCCAGAAATCTTAATAGGTAAACAATGGGACTGATCCCTAGAATTCTTAATAAAGTAAGGTTCTTATTAAGCGTGTTATTTCTGTTTTCATACTGTACTAGCGAGCCGCCTCGGGTGCGATGTTTGATCCACCTCGTAGAGTTCAAACAGCGTTTGCAATATCTGCGCAAAAATGTTTGTTTATTACGACTAAAAATCTTTAAAGTTATCAGTGTAGGTATTATGCACGTATTATACATATAACGTTCGTCTTGAATCACACTATCTGTTAAGAAATCCTGTGAATTGGAGTTCATTTCAGATTCAGATTGTTAAATATTTCCTTCGGATGTTGAGAGACCAATCACGCAACATTGATGACGTCACGCAGCCTACGCGTTTAGAAAGCACTTGCAAAATTTAACAGGCTTGCTAATGTGACGGTGGCCGAGCGGTATAAGCATACGCCCAGATATAGAAAGACCATAAAATTATTATTTAGAATAGAACGACGAACGTCAGTAGCAGAAAACAGTGTAAGAAAAAAGGATGCGACATGCAATTTAGCAGAACCATTTTGGGCGTCTGGCAAACAGTTGTATAATTTTAAGTAAAATGGTTTGTTTTCTGGAGAAATAGTTCTTCTGAAACATGGTGACTTGATCGATGATCGATTGTTGTTCATCACTGCGAAATAATCCCAACAAATGTTCATTTCACAGGTAAATTAGTACAAATCGAAGGCTCTAAATTTACGATTCATTTTTGCCACTGCGCTTCAAATTTAAAGTACGCAGTTTGATATTATTTTCGATAAACGTTTATTTACGTTAAATGTAAATACAGAATAACACAAAATGCATATTTACAAATATTTTGTGTAAAAAATAATTTTCGTATTACACTAAGACTGCATGGTTGGTTCGACTGTTTACATACGGTAAACTAATATGTTGAACTGCCTCGGTGGCGCAGCGGTACGAGGGTCGCACTTAAGCGACGGCTGCGCCAGAGGTCCCGGGTTCGATCCCCGGGTCAGACCAAAAATATATACCTGAGTTTTTCTGTTCAGAAATTCTTAGGGTAGCCCGGAGTTTGGAAGTTGGCGGAGTTTCACCCCCGTGCCTCGGAAAAGCACGTAAAGCCGTTGGTCCTGCGCCTGATCTCTCTCCGGTCGAGTCAAATTGCTGTCCCATCGGGCTATGGGAGTGAAAGGAATAGAGAGTGCACCTGTGTTTGCGCACACACTTGTGCACTATAATATGTCCCGCGCAGTCGGTTAGTCGTTGTGACTGGCCACTGTAGTCGAAATCGACTAGGTTATCTCACTTTAAGTTACTTATTGATACTTACTTGAGTTAGTTACTGTCTACCTAAATCGGATTCGTTTGCCAGCTTTTACTTGACCTTCTCTTCCGATTGGAATATTAATTTCACGTAAGACACAGAGATTTCTTGTCTGGCACAGATGCTTTTTACCTACTTACACATAAGAAGATAGCTTGTTACTGTGTTTCAATCATTATTTAATTATTTCTTTTTTTCGTATTATATGAGGCAGTAGTTTCTTCAAAAGGTTCCCTAAGAGTGTGTAACTAGAGACAAAGAAAACACATCAAATTAAAGACAAACATTTGCCCAGCTAACTTTTAGAAGGGGGTTTGATTTGGCGGCGTAAGAGAGAAGGGTGTGTTTTTTGTTTCGATTTGACGTTATTTGCTTTCGTGTCATGTTTAGAGGTTTAAAAATACACATGTAAGGTCTCAAAAAAAGTAAAAGTCATGAAAATCAGTCCACCCGTTCTCGAGTTATAAATATATAAATAATAAATAAATAAATATCCTTTGGACATTCCCTCACATCGCCATCTAGTCCCAAAGTAAGCTACTCAAAGCTTGTTAACACAAGGGTACCAGACAACGGATATAATACAGAAATACTCTTTGTTTGTAAATACATACATGATATACATAGAAAACACCCAAACCAATACAAACAGACATGTTCATGCATACTAATGTTTGTGTTGTCGGGGGATCGAACCCGCAACCCGCTGCGTAGTAGGCGATTTCTCGACCACAACACCAGACGGGTCGTCAAAGAAGTATAACAATCACGACTTTCTGTGATTTAAGGATGTGGGGAACATATGACCTTAGCCCGTTGGAGCGAAGTGTTTTATGCCAGCATTGAATAACTTTCTTTTGAATACACCGGTTTTGCCTGATGATTCTATGTCTTATACACTTATAACAACTTCAATAAAATACTCTTTTTATTTTGATTTCCGTTTAAATAAACGTAATTTAGATTAATTTACAAATATATATATATATATATATAAGATAAAAATATATATATAAGATAAATATAAGAAAAAGGTAGTCCTTACCCAGGCACAGGGATTATGTTTTCCCACATTTATTTTTCAGGGTTATCAGTATTTTTCAGGAATCTGTTGATGAGAAATCCAACAGGGCATTATCCAAAACCTAAATGTATATGCAGCTTTTAATTTCTTCCAGCAATTTTCCGCGGCCCGGTTAAGGGGCAAAGCTTTTTAGACAGTTTTTGAAGGCTTCTATTTGTTATATAATATTTGTTTTTAGAATTTTTGTTAAAATACTGGACCGATTGTGATAAAACGTACACAGGACCTCAAGTTGAACTATGCCTGTTTAAAAGTAAAAACACACATCTAGCTATAAATTCTCGTTCCCAAAAAAAACTGTGTCAATTTTACAAAAATTCCAATATACAAACATACATACACTTATTAATTTTGCACACGTGTTTAGTAAAGAAACCTTAATAGACCAACATACTAAAATTGAATCCAATTCTGACGATATCACATACATACCTTTTTTAAGTCGGTAGACGTAATAACACCTTTGCTCTCTCTCTTTTCTTGGCCCGTTAAAAAGGATGGGTTGAATAGATGGCCACCAATCTTGACTTCTCACTTGTGGGTTAGGTTACATTTAATTAAGTTTTTCTTTGAGAAAGCTCGAGACCAAACGTGTGAATTGACGGACAAAAACACGTCAAGGTAAACACTGCGGTATCTTATTCAGTTGTAATAAGATCTAGTTTGCAACAAAAGTGGGTAACCTGATGTGCTGGCCACTGTACAGAAAATGAATGAAATCCGTCATTGAATACAATCCTAGAAATTGTATGTAATTCCTTATAACACCCGGATATGGTTGATGTAAATTAGACACGTGCCAGGAAATTGATACATTTTCGTAACAGTAATCAGAAATGTAATATATTTAATTTATTGGAACTTGTTAGTCTCAATGAGAGCCTAAATTAGGACAACATTTCCTTAATTGTCAAAAATTATGAAGATAGCATAATTTACAAACCGTAAAAACGTTACTTGACTCAAAGAGAGCCTTAATAAAAACTCTGATCATTGAATCAGTAAGAAGTAAAAATATAATATTCTGTATGATTGTTACATAATTAGAGCTTTAATAAGCAACTCTGGTTCTTATTAAAAACGTGTGTTATTTACTTTATTAACACAGTGTTTGTTTTCTACATTTCATAATACGATGCCTTATAAAAATCCTAGGAAATGTATAAAAATATCACCATATATGCATATTAAATAATCACTGAATCAATATTTTATACATTTCTTAGATAGCTTCGGAATTGCTAACATTTCCTAGGCGTTGTATACAATTCTAAGAATTAATACATTTCCTGTAACATTAACATTCAAAATGGTGAGCGAGGATTTATTCAGAGTTTCAATTTAGTTGGATTCTGCCAAATAATGTTGTTTTATTATATTGAAACCTCCGTATAATGTTATTGTACTATCGAGATCAACGCCGCCTTACCATCTTAATTGCCAAAACTGCTTGCGCATCACGTTATCTTTGTTAAAAGTGACGCCCATTTATGTGTTGTGCGCGCTAGCATTTTTCAAAACTGTCTATAAGAAATAAAAACAACGCTGATAACATATTAAGATACGTAGAGACCCTCGAATCCTTTGCATTCTACATGCTATTATTAATAACCCCTCGTCGCTTTCTTATCTTAAAGATATGTTCCCGTTTTATGCCAAACTCACGATCGGTCTCTCCGTTCCTCCGACAATCTCCGGCTGGGCACGCTGGCACACCGCTCCACGTACGTCTCCAAGTCATTTTCAGTCACGGCAACACGACTGTGGGACTTTCTTCCTTTGGATGTCAGGAGGGCTGAGTCGAAGGTATCATTCAAGAGGAAAGTCCGACATTTTCTTACAGAATAGATAATTGCAAAATAATATTTATTTATTTTGTGTATTATTCATGTATATTTTTTATATATATTGTATTTATTTTGTTGTAGTAATAAGTAGGTTTATATGTTACTATAAATATTAGTTAGTTGTTACTTTTTTGTTGATATTCTCTAAATTTCTTTTCGCTGCACCCATTGCCATCTCTCTGCATGACCTAAAGGTTTGACTGGCAGAGAATGCTTTTAGCATTAAGTCCACCTTTGTACACTATGATTTGTGCAATAAAGTCTTTAATTAAGAAATAAAAAATAAGATATAAAGGTTCCATTTTTTTGACAGCTACGGAACTCTAAAAACACAGTTATGTTAATGTTAGATGGTGTAACCGAAATCATGCGTATGCATATTGACAAAACATATCAGACTGATAAATTATAAAGCGACAAATTTTCAAAAATGTTAGTTACGTATGATTGCTGACAATTAGGTGACGTTTACAAATAACTATATTGTATTTTGAACGAAGAATATTTCTTGCCTGACTATTGAAAAATCTGCCCTTATAACTTTTAACACCCTCGGCTACGTCTTTTGCTAACACCCACTAAATATCTTGAGCAAAGCTTTTTGCAAAGTATCCACTAAAATATGTATTTCTCACTCTAAATGAGTTCTCTGTCTAAGTAGGCCTTATCATTTGACCTGAAATATTATTGTCATTTCTCATAGCCTTCTACCAAGCTGAATCATCATAATAAAAGCCTCAATTTAATATGCGTTTGTAAGCGTAGATAGTAAATAAAAAAGGAGTATTTACTAAGAAACAAAGAGTTGTGTTTATTTAAAAAAGCATAATTTTTATTTTATAAGTCCATGTGATGGATATTTTTTTAAATAATTAATTTAATGTAAGGTATTCACTAAAATATTAATATCTCAATTTGACCTAGTAAAAGAAGACACAAGTTGATTATTGTGTTACTTTTTATTACTGACTTCGTTATTATAATTATTATTTACTCAAATTAAAGAATAAAATATTGACATTACATTTTAAAATACCGAGTTTCGGTAAAACATGTTGATACGAATTAAATGTAATTGATTAAATTAACATGGTATTGCTACTGTGCTTGTAAATACTAATAAACTATTCACGTGTTTACGTAAATAAATATATCTTTCTTTTATAAATAAACGTTAAATATTAATAATGAAATAATAAGAGTATCTACTTAATTTACAACGTTTAATGTTACAATTAAAAATATATCTTTACAAATTATTTGTCTCGAGTATCCTTTAAAATGAAACCTTATTTTCACATCGCTAAATTGCCTATTTAATAAGAAAACGTTAATTAGTTCAAGTATGAATCGCTAAGCTTATTCTATTTTCTTTTCGTTAGTACGATACGCATTTGTGACCCAATTAACTTATTATTTAACCGACTTCAAAAAAGGAGGAGGTTATCAATTCGACTGTATGTTTTTTTTATCATTTTTTTTTTGTATGTATGTTACCTCATATCTTAGTCGTTTGTCAACCGAATCGAAAAAATTTTTCACCTACTTAGAGGGTGTACCTTCTAGTTGGTCCCATTTTTTCCATTTTGGGATCTGATGATGGGATCTTGGTGTAATCGAGGGAAACTCTTAAATTTTAAAGGCGCGTATAGTGTTTCTTTACTAAAATCTTAATTTTGACGAGTTGTTACGTCTGATAGTCAACATCTTGTGGGGCTGAGCTGATGGTGGAACTCCTTGACGCTTAGGAGTTCAGAAATTATAATGACGGAACCTATGATAGGTAATTTGTAGCTTCTTAAAAAATAGAATCGTAAGGTGCAACTCCCCGAAAAAAATGAACAAATAAAATAAACTTTTAAAAAAAGTAAAAACCGACTTCAAAACCAAAATGCACTTAAAAGTCTTAAATAAACTCTTCACCATTGAAAGGAAAGGAATCAGTTTTAGGCAAACAATTTCTTTTTGGAGTCGGTGCCATCACTTTGACCATCAAGCAATCACAGCACCGACTCCAAAAAGAAATTGTTTGCCTAAAACGGATTCCTTTCCTTTCAATGGTGAAGAGTTTATTTAAGACTTTTAAGTGCATTTTGGTTTTGAAGTCGGTTTTTACTTTTTTTTTAAAGTTTATTTAGATTTCGTATTTAACTTTGTTAATCACTGGGTGCTCTTGAAACAACTTATACATTTTTAATAGCAAAAAAATACACACATTTAATTTCTTTTTTGCAAACTTTGGTTTTCGTGCTTCAAAGTAGGTATTTGATGCAGTCTTTTTGGAGGCATATTGCAAGGAAAACATCAAGAAAATACTACATACTGATGATGGGTGGTTAGGTGGTACTGACAACATCACGTCAAGGTAAACACTGCGGTATTTTATGCAGTTGTAATAAGGGTTAGTTTGCAACAAAAGTGGGTAACCTGATGTGCAGGCAACTGTACTATCGTTAGCGTAACCACCTTAAGAGCAAATATCGCTTGAACTTTGCGTCGGCTTTCGTTTACAATTACGCTCATTATTCGGATCGTGTGGCAAGCGATTTCCATTTATAAGTGGTAAGGCAGCAGCGATCTCAACAGTAAATAGATAAAATATTGAATGATATAATAACACGTGTGTATTTATAAATGACATAGATAAATGGTTGACCTTATCTAAGATTCCTTCACAACTTTATTCTACTACAACTAGCTACCCGTCCCGACTTCGCACAGGTGCAATGCTGACAGTAAATATATTATAAAAAAAATATATTACTGTGGGTTATCCCTGATATATAGAAATATGCCATCGCAAGGTTTTTTGTAGACCTTTTTAAGGTGTACAAATACAAAACCATAGTGCATAATTTTGATCAATTTTATAGGGTTCAGCCAGTGTTTGCAATGTAAGCACAAAAAATGAGTTTATTTTCCACTCCACTTAGAAACTTTTAAAATTATCAGTGATTCACTACTATATTATGCATATATTATACTTTACAACCTCTCTCTTGAATCATTCTATACATTAGAAAACCTCGCCAAAATCTCTTGCGTATTGTTTTAAAGATTTAAGCATACATAGCATTCAGATAGCGGGAAAGCGACTTTATAAAACACTAGCGGTCCCCCGCGACTTCGTCCGCGCGTTTTGAGTTTGCTCCCTCCCCTCCCGTCGCAGCGTGATGTTTTATATCCTAAAGCCTTTCTCGATAAATAAGCTATCCAACACAGAAATATTTTTTCAAATCGGTCCAGCAGTTCCTGAGATAAGCGCGTTCAAACAAACAAACTCTTCAGCTTTATAATATAACTAGCGGTCCCCCGCGACTTCGTCCGCGCGTTTTGAGTTTGCTCCCTCCTCTCCCGTCGCAGCGTGATGTTTTATATCCTAAAGCCTTTCTCAATAAATAAGCTATCTAACACAGAAATATTTTTTCAAATCGGTTCAGCAGTTCCTGAGATAAGCGCGTTCAAACCAACAAACTCTTCAGCTTTATAATATAATTAGCGCAAACGCACGTTGTACTTAAGCTGCGAACATTATTTTAATGCGGAGTTATGTTAAAACTGTGATAGCTCCTAAGATATTTATTGGAATCAAATGATATAAAGGGCAACTTTGTTTTAAATGAAATGCTCGTGATGATGAATGTATTTATATTGATAAGAATAAATACCTGTGTGTATAATACACCTCTAAAAATAATGCATTATTTTTTTACAAATTTATTAACATAAAAAAGGTTGTAGTAAGTCAACCATAAAAGATAGACATATGCTGTCGCGGACTTTATTATAGAACTCTTAATGCTGAACAATCCTGTCATACATGTTTTTTGTGTAACTTAAGCGGTTTCCGCAGCGTATGCAACGGAAGCTCTCAAAAGGAATATCTTTCTCCCGTTTTCGCAACATTTTTCATTTCTGCTGTGGTCTTATGAGTCGTATCTTTATTTTATATAGCCGAAAGCCTTCCTCGATAAATGGACTATCCAACGTAAAAGTAATTTTTCAAATCGGGCCAGTAGTTTTTGAGATTAGCGCGTTCAAACAATCAAACAAACAAACAAACAAACTCTATAGCTTTATAATATTATAAGTATTAGCGCAAGCGCACGTTGTACTTAAGCTGCGAACATTATTTTGGTGCGGAGTTATGTTAAAACTGTGATAGCTCCTAAGATATTTATTGAAATCAAATGATATGCAGGGCAACTTGGTTCTAAATGAAATGCTCGTGATGATGAATGTATTTATTTTGATAAGAATAAATACCTGTGTGTATAATTCACCTCCAAAAATAATGCATTATTTTTTTGCAAATTTATTAACATAAAAAAGGTTGTAGTAAGTCAACCACAAAAGATAGACATATGCTGTCGCGGACTTTATTATAGAACTCTTAATGCTGAACAATCCTGTCATACATGATTTTTGTGTAACTTAAGCGGTTTCCGCAGCGTAGTAAAACTGTATGTAGCGAACTATAAATAATTTACAAAAATAGACAATGGTTTGTAATAGTGTTGATAAAGCATTGATGATTTAGATATCGATAAAATTCGTATTATCTATCTATCAGGTGTTTCCCACGGCAGTCCAGTTCTGTAGGATCACTGCATTTCTGTATCCCGCCTAAAAATGTAGTGTGTTCATACGGCAGTTGCACCAGCAAAAACAGCTACGGTTGTCCGTCAACTGGGTCCTATCAATAGTCTATCTCACTTTCACTTACCGATAAAGCGGTGCGTTGTGTCATGTCATTTCAGAAGTAGTACTGGTCCAGTTCAATGACAAAACTGGATCAGTACAAAACAGGTATCGGTTTTTTGCAAGTCATTGCAAATGGGATATCCGTGCGAATATAAGCATCAAAACGCGTTTGCAACTAAATAGCATCCTGCAAAAAACAGCACGTACTATTTTCTGCAGGATGCTGTTTAGTTGCATGTCATGCAAGTCAAAATGTCTCAGTGGGAAACAGCGCTACTAGTTTAACACAATACTTCAAAAATAAAGATAATGACCCCAATGAGTTTGTTATTAGCCAGTTAACATTAGATAAAATTATTACCTTTTATCGATTTTATTGGTAATTTACTTGTTTCTGAAATTTACGCGAGTATTACTCTATTACTCATGAAATAAGACACTGTTTTACGGATTAACTTTTCGCGAATTTATTACAATTTATCCCGACGATTGTCACGGGTTGACTAAGATGTAAATTTTCATATACAGATTTTTGAAAAAAATAAACTACCATCACCGTACAGTGAGTGGTCAAGCTTGGTTTCTCGCTAGCACTGGATCCCACGCTGGTAGAATTATATTGGAATACACGCCTGCATCTTGTTCCAGAGGCCTATGTTGACATCATTCGGGACATGTACTGCGATTCCGATTCTGTGGTTCGGACTGCAGTTGGTGACTCCAGACCCTTCCCCATCACCGTTGGCGTACACCAGGGTTCCGTCCTTAGTCCGTTTCTGTTTAGTGTGATATTGGATGTATTGTCAGACAGCATCAGAGACTCGCATGAGCAGCCTCCATGGTTGTTGATGTATGCTGATGATATCGCACTGGCGGACGCGGACAGGGGACGATTGGTTAAACGTGTAAATGCGTGGAAAGAGTCGCTAGAAAACGGCGGCCTGAAACTAAACGTGGCGAAGACTGAGTACTTGGCATGCAACTCCACAGACCCCACGTCCGTTCGCATAGGCGGAGACATGGTCGAGCGCACGGACCAGTTTAAATACTTGGGATCTGTACTTCACGCGTCTGGTAACATCGATTACGACGTCAAGGCACGCATTGCTGCTGCGTGGGCAAAGTGGCGTGAGGTGACTGGTGTTATTTGTGACCCCAAAATGCCGGTTAAGTTAAAGGGACTGGTCTATAAGACCATCATTAGACCCGTCCTTTTGTACGGTAGTGAAGCGTGGCCGGTCCTTGAGCGACACAAGCAGGAACTGCGTGTCACGGAGATGAACATGCTGCGATGGATGTGTGGAGTCACGCGAAAAGATCGCATTAGAAACTCCCGCATCCGCGGCAGCCTGAATGTTCGTGACATAGCGGATAAGTTGCAGGAGAGTCGCCTTCGCTGGTACGGTCACGTTTTGCGGAAACCGGCGAGCTACGTGGGTAACAAATGTCTAGCCATGCCGCCTCTGCCAGGCCCCGGCAGAAGGGGCAGACCCAAAAAGTGCTGGCTTGATGTCGTGAAAGACGATATGCGTGCCAATCAACTGTCCACAGAGGATGCCCAAGACCGTGCAAAGTGGAGACGGAAAAGTAGGAAGGCGGACCCCGGGCGTCACCGCACGCAACTGGGATTAACGCCGGGATGATGATGATGATGACACGCCTGCATCTTGTATATACTGAAATGTGACTGTGCCCGATGTAGCAAACTACATCGGGCAATCCAAACGAAGTAGTAAGTGAACTGGTACTCCTCAGATTTTTATATATTTTGGGTATAAAAAATGATTAAATAAAATATACTTACTTATCAATATTTTGTAGCGCATCACTGTTCGAGCTTTTCGCAGATAGCACAGTATTTTTGTGGTACTTCCTTTACTCTAATAAATCTCACTTTGGACATGCTTACTCGGACTGTGCTTTTACATTATTAATGTAGTTCTTTTACAAAACGCGTTCAGGTATTTTATTCCCTTGTTGTATGTTCATTGTTTAGTCAAGCTCATTATTAAATTATAATGAATAGTTTTATGGCTATTTGTTCATATCTAAAGTAATGTCAGAGTAATTGAAGAGAAATTGGGAATTCAATCCTACCAATTAAGAGGTCTTGGCTCCCAAAATAAAAAATAAATAACAATTCTTGGTATGTATGTTTATGTTACTGCATTTTAAAATGTATTTTTTGGTCCGTCTCAGCACTTTTAAATATTCCGCCACTGATTTAGCTCTCTGCATTTCCCAAGCGGTTCACTGGTAGAAAATGCCATAAAGCATTAAGTCCGCCAATTGTACGATTAACATTGCAAAATTTAAATAAAAAAATAAAACTCTTGTCGTATGAAAAACGTAGCTAGTCATTTATTCGAAATGTAGAGTTTCATTTTTAAATTTCATCTTATACTCGTAAGTTCACGTTTCCAGGCAATTATAATGAGGGAGATATGCAGAAACAGATCTCATCGCACATCAGCTTAAATGTTATGCCACTGCAAACACAAAACTAATTTAGGCCAAATTTATCGCTTCACGCTTCCATAAATTCTGCTGAATTTACTCTGGTCTGTCCATCATTTTGCATTTTGCATCTCATATATAAGATGTCTGATAAAATAAGTTTATAAAAATAATTCAAACAAATCGCTCCCAAAAAACTGACGGAAACTACTGAACTGATTTTGATAAAACTTGGACTATTTTCCCAGTTAAAATATACCTGACTATACATAAAATAATTTTACGTAATTTAAAAATATTGTTGTTCAAAAAAAATCAAAAATTATGATTTCATTCAATCGTTTTTATTCAATGATAAAATATTTGAATAAAAACTGATTATAGAAATCATGAATCCTACAAAGATCATAATTTTTTCTAATAATTAATTTATTGAAAATATTAAAAAGATACATAGGTAAGTGCATACAAGAATATTGATTGCTATGCAAGAGAAGCCTTTTTTTTTTTACTTCTAATAAAAACTGTTTAATGTATTACGTTTATATCTAACTTTATGTAACGTTATTTATCCTAAGTAGTGAAATCACATTAAAGAAAATTAACATCACAAGTTCAATAATTAATAGCGTACTATTGAAATGTTACAACACTATTAGTAGTACGCTTGCAACATTGAAAAATATAAAAATCGATTGAATTTGAAGCTGTCATGCTGGTCTATCTAATTAAAAATTAGAGTATAGATATCCTTTCCTTTGGACATTCCCGCACATCGCCATCTAGTCCCAAAGTAAGCTACTCAAAGCTTGTGTTATGGGTGCCAGACAACGGATATAATACTTAAATACTTTTTGTTTGTAAATACATACATGATATACATAGAAAACACCCAGACCAATACAAACAGACATGTTCATGCACACAAATGTTTGTATTGTGCGGGGATCGAACCCGCAACCCACTGCGTAGTAGGCGATTTCTCGATCACTACACCAGACGGGTCGTCTGATCATCATACTTGCTCAAATTGTATTATCCAATTCCAACAATATCAAAAACATGCACGGTGCGTATTATGCTATTGCTTTGACAGTTATGCAACTCTGCTTTTGAACGGATTAGAAATTCTCATTTATTACAATACTAGCGGACCAGACAGACATTGTCCTGTCATAAACATTTGTAATGTGGCAGTTTTCTGTTCCTACGTATTTTATAGTCATGGCTGAAAATTCTCCTGAACATAACCGTCACCCTGGTGACAGTGAGTGCTTGCAATTTTATATGAACTTTATGCACTGGCAATAAAGTTCAAATTAACTACGTTTTAGTTAGAAAACAATTGTGTGGGAAAAAGAAAAGGGCTGTTTTTACGTTTTTTTTTTTAAAAAAAAAGAAACATCACTTGAACTTTAACGAACATTTTAATAAAATAATGGCCAAATTGGTCTAGGCGTTGTTGAGTTATACGCTTAGCAACACATTTTGCGATTCATTTTTATATTATAGATAATGACATAACATGACCTAAGAGTTTGAAATGCAGAATATGTTTTTAACACTAAGTCCGCCTTTGCACTACATGATTTTTGCAATAATGAAGCATTATTATACTCAGGCTTCGTCCTCGGGATTAGCAAATAACACTTGTAGTACCGCCTATTAGGTCGCCATTCACGCACTGTATTTGAGGGAGCATTCAAAAAAAGAAATCATTCATTCATACACTCATATCGGTTCGCGTCCCGCTCGTTCGTGTCAGTCGTCGTTAGTGCTCGCCACGAACGCACATCTCGCCTCGCTAACGTTCGCTTCGCTAAAACTTTTACTTTGTTATTATGCCTAAATGTAAAAGTGATGATTGTTACGAAAAGTTATGGAAAAAAATCAAAAAATTGGAAAAGAAGCTGCTAAGTCGACGTCGCAGTAGTAGTGTTTCCTCGAATCGGTCCACGGATAGCCGTTATCAACAACGAGATCTGGATATAGAAGGTTAGTAAACAAGTGTAACTAGGTACTTACGACCTGTAATAGAATACCCTCATGGAAAAATGCATTTTATTGAGTGTTAATTTTCGAATAATATATTATCAATTTTGCACAACACATGTCTGAAGGGTTTGCGTGCTTCTCTTTGGAGATGATACTACCCACTCCTTATGCCTAATAAACTATGTTTTACGCATGTTTTGGCATATATTTCAGACATACGACCTGTTTATGGATATTATACAAATAGTATAACTTACCTATCTGGGTTTGCGTACTTCTCTTTGGAGACGTACTGCCCGTAATTTGATTTTGAATTCGATTTATTTTACATCTATTGTCATAAATGTGGTTGATGGTCAGTCATGATGGTCACATACATACTTACGGGGTTTGCGTACTTCTCTGTGGAGCTGTACTACCCAATAAGTTAGTTTTGCGAACAGTTCTTTGGTCTGTTTCTTAACTAATATCTCGAAAACTGTTGATTACAGAATATGACTATGCAATAAATGACGGAACTCAAGGTGCAAGTGAAAGTAACGTAGAAGTTCATGACGGCTGCGATATCTTCCAGCCAGATGCGTGCGGCGATGCAAGCAAAGAACACCATGGCCCACAGCGCGCCCCCGAGCATAACGCTGAGCCCACGCCGGTGCACTCGGAGGCCACTGCAATCCCCGCCACGAGACCAGCCTCGGTCGTCATTGCTATCCCTGCGGTTCCGTCAACTAGTGCACTGTGTCCGGACGCTACAGCTAATTCCGAAGACCCTGAGACCGTTGATATTGCACTAGATGGGTCAATTCTTGAGATATTAGGCGAAGATCCTACAATTTCTAATATGTATGGACCTGAAATCCATAAGAACTTGGCACTAAGGCTCGAACACTTAGCGCGAAATGGATTGAGTAAGGATCTTCGTAAGGAATTAGGCGAAAAATATTTACTGCCCAGTAACTGTAAGCTAATTAATGCTCCTGCTCTAAACGCAGAGATTAAAGCAGCTATCTCCGATGTTAACGCTAAACGCGACAAGAATATCGAGATACGGCAGAAACAAACAGCAAGTGCCATATCATGCTTAGGTCAAGCGATTAACTGTCTTATATCTAAGAACGACAGCAATACTGATTCTACTCTGGTAAAAATGCTCATGGATGCAGAGCGCATTTTATGCGATGTACAGCACAATGACTCAGTCGTAAGAAGAAACTTCATTCTGTCATCGCTTAAAAAGGATATGAAGGATCAACTTCAAAACACTAAGCCAGACGAATTGCTGTTTGGCCAAAATTTATCTGAAACTATAAAGACGGCCAAGGCCATCCATAAATCGGGGGCTGAATTGAAAACTACAGTACCAAAGCCACACTACAACCATGTCAATAGCAAGAAACCTTCAGCGGTAGCCAGCACTTCAAAGGCTTTAAACTGGAAGGGCCCCTACCCTGCTCGGAAGCCTCCGAATCCTCCGAAGGCGAAGGACCTCTCACAGAGCAAGAATCAGCCATCAACCTCATCGAGACACTCGCAGCCGCGACCGACGCGCGGCCGCCGCTAGACCCGGTAAAATATTCTGGTAGATTACCTTTATTTTATGACCAATGGTCTCGCCTTACCACTAACCCGGTGGTACTGTCTTGTATCAAAGGATATGAAATTCCATTTGTTTGCCCAGTTAACCAATCATTCCCTCCGGTTGTTAAAAAATACACAGAGATCGAAAAAGGTTATTTCTATGAGTCCATAGAAAATTTACTTTCAATTGGCGCTATTTCGAATTGTCAGCCGATCGAAGGTCAATACCTGTCAAGCGTGTTCTTAGTACCTAAGCCAAATGGGAAATTCCGTTTTGTACTGAATTTAAAAAACCTTAACAAATTCATCAAAACCGATCACTTTAAGATGGAGGACTTACGAACGGTATTAAAATTAATAACAAAGGATTCTTTTATGTCTAAAATAGACTTAAAAGACGCGTACTATTTTGTAAAAATACATGAAAATTCAAGAAAATATTTACGGTTTGAATTCGACAATAAGCTATATGAATTTAACGTTCTCCCATTTGGCTTATGTACAGCGCCATATATATTTACTAAAATTATGAAGCCTATAGTCCGTCTTCTGCGCTCGGCTGGACTTATATCTACTAACTATTTGGACGATTATTGGTTAATGGGCAAGACATATGAAACATGTTTACACAATACATTACTGACTAAAAAGTTAGTAGATGCCCTTGGTTTCATGATAAATGAGGAAAAGAGTTCCATGGTACCAGCAAAAGTATGTACATTCTTAGGTTTTGTACTAGATTCAGAAAATTTCCAAATCACGTTGCCTAACGAAAAAATTATCAGAGTCAAAAATGAAATTAACCCTTAACTACCTACCGGGAGTCTCTCAGACTCTGGCGAATCTGTTTCTTGTCTTAACTTGTCGCATGCGCGTCTTTAGTCTTTAAGCGTTCATGTACCTTCCGCCCTCTACCCGCAGCATCACGTCAGCGCTCGTCAAGGTTACACTTGCGCGCGTTTGCTCTCTAGTGAGTATTTAAAAAATTTTGGAGTCTTAGAGACTCCAGGTAGGTACTTAAAGGTTTTTTTTCTAATCATGTAGGTTTTATTATTTTAGTGAAAAATGAAATTAAGTGATACAATTATTGAGCGCTAGTTAGAGCAAGAACTTGCTATGGAAGACGACTTACAAAACGCAGAATGCAGTGATGAGGATGTGAATTTTGGTCAGGATTTCATGCTGATCGGATGAAATCCGGATCGGATTCTGAAATTGACGGTGAAGAAGTGGCGGATTAAGTGGTAGATACTACCAATTTTGTGCCCCAAAACACGTCTTTAGTTCTTTCTTCATCAGACGAAGCTGACATACCCTTGGAACAATTGCGATCTTTACCAATATAAAGAAATTATTTTGGCAAAAACTGCAATGATTTCGTTGGTGACTCTGTTGCGACTGGACACAGATACACTTTCTGGTGCTGCAGGAAGTAGTTCTGAAGAACCAGAAAGGCTGAAAATCCGCAAATACTGCTCTCAGTGTGGTCTTAAAAAGAAACGGAAAACCCAGTACTTGTGTTGCTATTGCAAAAATCCTTTTTGTCTAGAATGATCCTATATATTATATGGGCTTTGTCGACTAAAATTGTAAAAGTTTAGGACTTGCAATTTTGTTTATATTCTGTCATTTCAGTTATAATTTATGAAAACATTTATAAGTTGATTGTTATTTTTTTATAAATTAATGGAGAAAAGTTCCTACTTTTAGTCATTTTTTTTTTTCAATGGATCTCAATATCATAAAAAGTTATTTTGTTAGTTTTTTGAAGTCTCAGTGATTATGGCATTTTTAAAAATTAATGTCTTATATTGTTTACGCCTTAAATACATTTTTTTGAAATTAAACTCTATAAAAATAATATTTTATATATTTAAGTACCTTACGATACCCTAGTTTTTTGTTTAGAGTCCCGAGAAGAGAGGAGTCTGAGAGACTCCAGGTAGGTACTTAACGGACTGAAACAAGGGGTAGGTAGCTAAGGGTTAAAAAGTTTTTGACTCGTGATCGTTGTAGAATACGCGAATTCGCTGGTTTAGTTGGCTTATTAATATCTGTTTGTCCTGCTGTGGAATACAGCTGGTTGTATACAAAAGGTTTCGAGCGTGTAAAATATTTAAACTTAATGCCGGATGATAATTATGACAAAATTATGATTTTACCTGCATCAATTAGACCTGATCTTAAATGGTGGCAAAGGGCTATAGAAAGACCTTACAGCAAAATCAGGGAAGATACACATGATTTGGAAATTTTCTCGGATGCCTCAAATACGGGGTGGGGGGCTGCATGCGGTGAGGAGAGGGCCAGCGGGTTATGGAGTATAGAAGAACAAAGACAACATATCAACTTTCTAGAAATTCAAGCGGCTTTTTTTGGTTTAAAAATATTCGCGAAAAATATGACTAACTGTCAAATTTTACTTTGTATTGACAACACGACGGCCATCTCCTATATCAACCGAATGGGAGGCATTCAGTTTCCCCATCTTAACAATGTTACTTTAGAATTATGGAAATGGTGTGAATTTCGCCATTTATTTGTAATGGCTTGTTATATAAGCTCGGCGGATAACCATACAGCCGATGCAGAATCAAGGCGCATACACCCAGATATAGAATGGGAGCTAGCTAGATGGGCATTCGAGGAAATTGTATTGTCTTTTGGTTCCCCACAGATAGATTTATTTGCTAGTCAAATAAATAAAAAATGCTCAACATACGTAGCATGGCATAGAGACCCTGATGCCTTTACAATAAACGCATTTACAATTTCCTGGAATGATCATTATTTTTACGCGTTTCCTTCTTTCTCAGTGATTTTAAAAACATTGAGAAAGATCGTTTCTGATAAAGCTAGGGGAATAGTGGTCGTGCCATTATGGCCTACACAGCCGTGGTACCCTCTTTTTAAGACCCTCTTGATTTCTGATCTTTTAATGTTTAACGCAAATAAAAACCCAATTATATCTTACCATTCTAGCGATCGCAAAATTCACACCAAGATTACCCTGGTGGCAGGGATCTTATGCGGGCAGCGTGGTTAAGAAGATCTGTGCCTCCCTCTGCGATAGAGGTTATGCTGGCATCCTTGTCACATAATTCCATAAAACAGTACGATGTTTATTTAAGGCGCTGGTTCTATTTTTGTAAAGATAATAATTGTGATTTGTTTAACACGTCTGTCCCACAAATTATTTATTTTCTTAATAAACTGTATGAAGAGGGATCCCAATACGGTACCCTTAATTCTTGTAGGTCTGCGTTAGCCCTTTTAATGGGTAATAATATAGGAGAAGACGATCGAATTAAACGTTTTTTTAAAGGAGTTTTTCGTTTACGTCCTCCTTTGCCAAAATACTCCATGACGTGGGATACTTCGATAGTTCTGAATCATATGGCTACGTTGTATCCAGACGAAACATTAACTCTGGATCAAATTTCTAAGAAACTTATAACATTAATCGCTTTGATTACTGCACACAGAGTACAGACACTGTCCAAGATTAATATTAAAAATATTGAAATACTATCATCAAAAGTTCTTATTAAAATACCAGATTTTTTAAAAACAACGCGCCAAGGTTGTTTACATCCAGTTTTAGTATTACCATATTTTGTGGAAAAGCCTGAAATATGCCCGGCAAAGTCGTTACTATGCTATTTAGATAAAACTCGCCCTCTTCGGAAAAATATTGATTCCCTCTTCATTAGTCTCAGAAAACCATACAAAGCTGTTGGTTCTCAAACATTAAGCCGATGGATAAAGGAGACACTTCGTAATTGTGGGATAGACGTAAATATATTTACAGCGCATAGTACACGGCATGCGGCTACGTCCGCTGCTCATAGTATCGGAATCAGTCTAGATGAAATAAGAAGAACCGCCGGATGGAGCGGTTCTTCCAATACATTCTATAGGTTCTATAATAGAACCATAAGCTATGTAAATAATGATGATGATTCCTTTGCCAGAACAATTTTAGGTGGCGTTAATGCCAATGATAACAATTAATAAGGGCTCTTTCGTTTTGTTTCTACGTGATTATATTCTTTTTGAAGTACTAATTAAAATATTTCAATTGAATCTCTAAAGGTCTACAAGTGTTATTTGCTAATCCCGAGGACGAAGCCTGAGTATAATTACTGATTAAACGAACTTACCTGTACGTGAAGTTCTATCAGAATTATGCGAAGGCTTCGTCCGAAGGGATTAGCAACCCTCCCTCCCCCTTTTATATAAGGATTTCTACCCATAATTGAAATATTTTGCACATCTAAACTACCTGACACGAACGAGCGGGACGCGAACCGATATGAGTGTATGAATGAATGATTTCTTTTTTTGAATGCTCCCTCAAATACAGTGCGTGAATGGCGACCTAATAGGCGGTACTACAAGTGTTATTTGCTAATCCCTTCGGACGAAGCCTTCGCATAATTCTGATAGAACTTCACGTACAGGTAAGTTCGTTTAATCAGTAATTATTATTTATACTGATAATATGGGGCATTGGTAGAATTAAATACCCCTTTTTTTAAATTAAGCTTATTTGAAAAAACGCTTTATTCGAATTAAAATATCTAATTAAAAACAAACACTTGTGGCGACCAAGTAAGTAAGAAAAAGAAAGCATATTTCTTTTTTTTCTCTTGCTCATTTTTCATTTGTTTTTTTTTCCATCCCATCACTCTTCATAGTCTATGCTCAAGATTTACTTTACAACATTGTGCGAAAATATTACTCCCCGCGGATGTACGAGCATAATAAAGTTTTTCATTTTATAGACGTAATTCGATTTTACTCGTAGTTAGCAGAACTAGAGCAAACTTTAAATGAAGGGAAATGAATTATTTTCCATATAAAGTAGTTTAAACTTCTTAAGGCTTGTGCTGGACGACCTCTGTAGTGTAGTGGCTAAAAACGATGGGTTTCAAGCCATCGCCGCTTCGTGGTCCCGGGTACGATTCGCGGTTGGGTCAATGTTGATCATAATTTTCTATATTGTCTCGGGTCTGGTTGTTGTGGTACCACCGTTGTGTTTGATTTCCATGGCACAAGTGCATAAGCTACTTACGTGATTAGTTTCCAATATTTATTTAATTAAAAATATTGTAACACACTGGGGAGGCTATACCATGTGTGTTTTTATTTCTACCTACGTAAAAAGAAGCTATGCCAAGCGAAAAATGTGTCGCAAATACTTATACATATTTTAATACAAAATTTTTATTCAACATAATTATTTTTCGCCAACATAGTCATTCACTGATCATTTTAGAGTCATAAAAGTCATTTATTTATGCAAATAGGCCCATTACGGGCACTTTTACACATCCTAATATAAACCGTACCACAGCTTTGGGACAATTTGGTGCTAGTGCTGAGAAGAAGCTGCGCAACAAACTCAGTCACTAGTACGCGAGTCCGGTTCGCACTTGGCCAGTTATATTGCCCGTTGCCGTCCCGTGAAAAGCTGAGAGCTCAATTCTGTAGCTAATACACATCCCTTTTTCCCTCCATGTTTCAGATTTCAGGAGCTGAAATCAGAGCTTACTTGTTCTATATTTTCTGTTCACAGCGACCTAAATTGCGAAATATCTGAACGAATACTCCTTTGAACTTGTAACCTCAACCTTGATAAACCAATGAATCTTGATCAACTTCTCATAAATACTCATAGTAGATCAAAAGAAACGATTCTAAAGTTAACATGACTCAATCTTAGAAATAATTAGTTGTAAATATTTCTCTGTCATACGAGTATGGTGAGGTGTCTGTGGCCTAACTACTTTTGAAATGAAAAACGCTTGCACACACGTCACAAAATACAGGAGGCGTTTTTATTGTTTTGTCTTACCTATTTCTAAAACCATTTTCTCTAATAGTCTAACGTTTGAGAAATAGCCGCTTCCAAAGTGGTAAAATGGGCATCCCCCACCATCTAACTTTTAAACTAAACGAGTGTAAATTTTGGAAAAAAATACTTGATTTAAATCTTGACAAAGACTTTCAATAAAAATTGGTTTAAACGAGATGGTACTAGTAGTTTTTAAGATAAAGCACATTTTCAAGAACCGCAAAAATAACTTTGTTATTCATAAAAATACTTTTAAAAACAAAGTCATATTTGCTGTCAACAAAATATTGTGGTATTTTGGCTAAGTAGAAGTACGTGAATGTCTAATTCAGTTAATATTGACACGAAACCCTTAGTGTGCGAGTCCGACTCGCACTTGGCCGGTTTTAATTTATGTACATAGTACATTAAACGTCAAATAACAATTGTTTTAGGCTCACTCATTCAACAACTCGCTCTATCAAAGGTAAAACATTACCAATAATATGTTAGATGCGGAAGAGGCGAAACGATGATAATGTTTTTATGGCTGTAAAGGTTTTTGCTTACTAGACTGTATCACACCATGACCGCGATAGGAACGTGTCAAGTAAAATAACATTCTTTGTATTGAAAACTATGACACCTTTCCCACATAGACCTTTCCGTCACCGATCAACACCGACGTGTGCTATAAAAGGAGTGTGTCACTCAGCACCGGCAAAATATGTTTTTGCTCACTCTTGCTCCATATAATGGCAAGACAGAACGTTGTTAATCCGTTCAGTTGGCAAGTATATCGTAAATCGTGTTGTTGCCTACAAAAAACAACACGATATACGATATACAATTCACAATACGTGCCTAGCTTGGTTAGTCGCTTGCCTTGAAAACACTCCTCCACCAACCCGCACTGAGCCCCCGTGGTGGAGTATGGCTTAAACTACGTCATAGTTGAGGTAAGGCCGTTGTCCAGCTGTGGGACATCATCATCATTATCATCATTATCGGCCAAATGACATCCACCGCTGAACATAGGCCTCCCACGGCTTTCCACAGTGACCGATCACTAGCGGTCTGCATCCAGTTTGATCATGCGTACTTTACAAGGTCATCTGTCCATCTTGTCGGTGGACGTTTCGTTTCTTGCGTCTTTGGTCGAAGGGTCTCCAATTTAGAAATTTCCTGCCCCAATGGCCATCAGTTCTTCGCGCTATGTGCCCTGCCCATTGCCACTTGAACTTACTGATTCTCAAGGCTATGCCCGTTACCTGTGGGACGTTACATGCTAACTTTCCTTTTTACTTTTGTTTACGTACCTTGCACAGTCATGGTATAGTACGATGCAGTGGGAAACAACCCTAAAGAGTTTTACACATGCGTAGTTTTATAACCTATCAGTTGCTTGAGAAGGGTTTTCTCTGCCAGAATCACTTGGGTTATTATATCAAGTTTGGTGATAAAGATACGGGGATACCAGGATAAGGAACTTTTAGATTTATTGAACGTAAAAAATGTAGTAAAGCAAATTATGGGGGATAACGGAAGTAATTGAGATAAAAATAAATTGATAGATTAGGACAAGATTGTTTTAAAACTGCTTATGCGCAATAGATACGAGTAGTTATTTGTTTTTGCGTATTGCTGACTGTTTTATGCAAAAAAAAAAATACTTTATTAATTCATATTTGTCGGTAAACTTATAGCTACGTTATTATTAGTTGATGTCTAAATCGAAGACTTTAAAATGCATTTAGGATTTTCACACGATCCTTAATGCCTTGTTAATAATTGTGAAGCATTTCAGGATCGTTTGAGAAACGGTTAAAAAGATAACTTTAATTAATACTACGACTTCGACTAAATATAGAGAATGTCCCAAAAACTTGTAATAAGCCGTCGTGGTCACGAGGAGACTGGTGCTCGGCGTCTTCGTCTGCATCGGGCGGCCGGTTCTTCTGCTACCCTCCAACTATCCGATATTTGTTGTGCACGTGAACTAGAGTCAGTAGGTTCAGTGCGACACACAACACTCACAGTATCCGGGTTAATGTTTATTGATAAAGGTGACACACACGGTTTGCATTTATTAATCACTGGATTCAAGGCCGATGACAACTTAAACCCGTCTTCCCGATTGAAATTATTATACTTCTTGATTTCAATCGCTTCACGTATTACCCTAGTATGGTAATGGCGATCCGTGGAAAGGATTTTCGGGTCATGTAACTCCATCCAGTGATTAGTGCCCATATTAAGCAGATGTTCTGCCACCGCGGATTTATTGGTCTGCCGATTTTTCACTGCAGCGATGTGTTCCTTGACTCTTTCGGCTATAGCCGAAACACAATATTTTCCCAAATATATTCAGGGCAGGAAAACGGATGCATGTCCCAAAGGATACCGGGTTTTTGGCCTTTAGGGATATTACACACTTTAAAGCTAACAATAGCGATGGAAATAGACCTGGGGTCTAGTTGTACTAAGACGAGTAGTTCTTCGTGCCGCCAATAGATGGTACTGAATCGCATTAAATCGCGGTAGTAAAAAGTGTGTCCCTATTTGATCGCCGTGGTCTAATTTAGCCGGGAGGACATATATGATAGAAATGTAAATGCAATCTCGATATGTAATGGCCTCGCGGGTTCTTCGCCCGATTTATCATTTAGACCCAACCAAAGTTTGAAACAAGGTTCATCATAATCAGCCAAAGGACGTCCACTGCTGAACATAGGCCTCCCCCACGGCTTTCCACAGCGACCGATCACTAGCGGTCTGCATCCAGTTTGATCCTGCGATCTTTTTAAGGTCGTCTGTCCATCTTGTTGGTGGACGTCCTACGCTGCGTCTTTGGTCGAAGGGTCCCCAATCTAGAACTTTCCTGCCCCAACGGCCATCAGTTCTTCGCGCTATGTGCCCTGCCCACTGCCACTTAAGCTTACTGATTCTCAAGGCTATGTCCGTTACCTTGGTTCTTCTACGTATCTCTTCGTTTCTGATTCGATCTCGTAGAGAAACACCGAGCATAGCCCGCTCCATCGCTCGTTGTGTAATTTTGAGCTTCATTATAAGGCCCATAGTAAGAGACCACGTTTCGGATCCGTATGTCATCACTGGTAACACACACTGATTGAAGACTTTCGTCTTCAGACACTGAGGTAATTGAGACGAGAAGACGCTCTTGCGCAGTTTCCCTAACGCTGCCCAGCCGAGTTGGATTCATCGATTGACCTCTTTCTCGAAGTTGGACCTACCCAATTGGATCACTTGTCCCAGGTAGACGTACTCGTCGACAACTTCGAGAGTTGAGTTCCCAATGGATACTGGAGTGGGTACAACAAGGGAACTCGACATAATTTTCGTCTTCTCCATGTTCATTTTAAGACCCACTTGTTGGGATACTCGGTCGAGGTCTTCGAGCATAGTGCCTAGATCATCCAGCGTCTTTGCCACAACGACTATGTCATCGGCAAACCGAAGGTGTGTTATGTATTCGCCATTGACGGAGATGCCGAATCCTTCCCATTCCAGGAGCTTGAAGGCGTCTTCCAATGCCGTTGTAAACAGTTTCGGAGATATAACATCGCCCTGTCTTACACCTCTTCGCAATGGAATCGGAAACAAGGTTATGTATTGAAAATAATATTCAGATAGGATAACGTACCTACTTAAGATTCGGAAATGGACAGTTTTTTTATAAAATCAAAAGTAAAAAATGAATATTTGTCTAAAATTAATACTTAAATATGCACGTTTTTATTTATGAGATTGAAATAGATCCACTTACAAAATTGCTTTGTACTCGTATGTTAAATAAGTAACACGTGTTTGAAACTATAAATTTCAAATGTTATAAAATAATATTTAAGAGGTAATATTATATAATGTTTATTGAAAAATATTAATGAGTAACTTCTTTTGTTTCAGATATTCCTCATCCTATCACTCTTCGTCGTGCATCGTAAGTACCTACTAATTTTTATTTTTACTGTAATTTTATTTAAAAACTAAAAAATTAAGTTTCTCTTGGTATAATTTAGATCACAGATAAAGTAAACTATATTATACATGAAGGTATAGGGACCTTAAAAACGCACCCCCGTATAAGAAACCAAAAATTGCTTACAGGCGGGACTCGAACCCACAACCTGCGGCTAACCGGGTTCAAATCCCACCCGTGCGCAATTTTTGGTTTCTTATTTCATTTTATTTTCTATACACAAAAATAAATCCTTTATTTCCTAGGTCACGGCATCACGCGTGAATGGGTAGACCAATTTTACTTTTTTTTTTTGGTTTCTTAAGGTCAGGAGACAGTTTATATGATAGAAAGAACAATCGGTTGTCTGTAAAGTCGGTTTACTGACGATAGTTGAACGTGACAACGTCATAAAAAAATACTCCCTCTCACTCAAGTAGAAGATGTCGAACGCTGTCGAATGCGGAAGCCGCTTTGTCGCTCGTTTCGCGTTCTCGCTTGCACTTCAAGCCTTAAATGGAACACCCCAGAGCATAGAAGTACTATCGCCTATCGGAAGGATAATAATTTTATGCCCCAGAGCGAGGTAACGCCGCATAAGTCATGTTTTCTCGTACGTGCAGCCGGCTCCATCGAATTATAAGACGTTGTCACGTCAAAAAGAAAATTAAAGTCTGTAATAAAATAATTATTATTAAAATTACGGCTCTGAGGGCGAAATAGAGTTCGCTGGACCCGCTAGTAAGAATATAAAAATATCACTGTGAGTGTTTAAAACGTTATAAACCATTGAAACCCCCTTACTTTGAACCAGGCTTAGTTATTATGACATTCATTAATGGAGGTATACCTTTTTATTGGTAACTTTGTCTTGCTTCAAACCTGGTGCTTTATTTTTTTGTAATAAGGGGAATACTGTTTAATATTTCCTACCAACATATACTTCTTTAGGTACCTGTAGTTTAGGGAAGCATGTAATATTTTCAAAAGAATAAAATCTTTAATAGATAACATAGCATCTATTATTCAATATTAGTATAGACCACATCATATCACACAACATTAACTTTCTTATGACATCAGCGTCCCATTACATCTCACCCCATAAAAACGTTATGAAATTGACAGTAAAACATGGAGTCCATAGAGTATGATAGTTTCGTGACGAAGAGCGTCTCAGAGATAAATTAAAATGATGAACAGCAAGATTATTCACATGTAATATAAAATGGGCTTAACTGAACTGTGAATCTGTTGGTGTTGTCCTGTTTCAGTGACTTGTAACTATTAGTATTCTTTTTAGGGTTCCGTAGCCAAATGGCAAAAAACGGAACCCTTATAGTTTCGTCAAGTCTGTCTTTCTGTCTGTCTGTCTGTCTGTCTGTCCGTCCGTATGTCACAGCCATTTTATTCTGTAACTATAAGCGTTACACAATTGAAATTTGGTAAGAAGATGTATCTTGTTAACCGCTTACCGATTCTTATACAAAAATAAAAAAAAGACAGTTAAGGAGGGGAATGAAACTAAAGCCAAAAAAAATTTTTTTCGTCAAACCTATGCGTGTGGGGAGTTTATCGATAGGTCTTTTAAAATGACATAGAGGTTCTTAAAACCATTTTCTTATAAAGTCTAACGTTTCATAGCTAGGTGCTTCCAAAGTGGTAAAATGGGAGCCCCCCCCCCCCATCTATTTTCTAAACCAAGCAAGTGTAAATTTTGAAAAAAAATATAATGTAGATCTTCACAAATACTTTCAACGAAAATTGGTTCAGACGGGATCGAACAAGTAGTTTTTGAGATATAGCACATTTTCAACAACCGCAAACATAACTTTGTACTTCATACAAACACTATGAAAAACAAAGTTATATCTGCAGTCCACAAAATATTGTGGTATTGTAGGTTAGTGGAAGTAAGTGGATCCCTTATTCAGTTTAAGTTGGCACGGAACCCTCAGTGGGCGAGTCCGACTCGCACTTGGCCGGTTTTAATTTGTTATAGCACTTGACTAATTTAAATTTTGAGCTTGACATATTTACATTCATGACATCAATTTTCTTTTATTGACACTTTTTATAAACTTTAATGATTGATTAAAATTGTCACAAATAAAATTACCTGTAATAATACATTTGACATATTTGCATAAAACATTGGTTAGATGAAAATGTGAATCAAAACTATTTATAAGACCAAAAATGTACCCTCTTCAAGTGCAAATAAATGTATTCTATTCTATTCTTTTGAGATGGATGCTGTTGTATTAAAGATTGAAATGGGTTATGCACTTTTACATTAGTTAAGATAGCCTGTAACATTCTACTGCAGAGCAAAGGCCTTACCTCAAGTATGAGCTACTTTGAGCCATACTCCACCACGCGGGCTCAGTGCGAATTGGTGAAGGGGTGGCAGATGTTATCTAGCCACCCAAATGCCTCTGACTAGGCTTAAAGACGAATATCAACCGATATTAGACGGGACCAACGACTAAACATGCTTTCCGAAGCACGGAGATGCTCTTGAAATACGTCACTTAGACCCTTTACACACTGCGCCTTTTAGCAGCGATGCTGCTAACGCGCGTTAAAAATGTCAATCATTACAAATTCCTCTTCTTTAGCACCGTGTATCGATGTCACGTCACGATGCAGAAGCTGGAAATCGAGAAATTATGTACTGAATTTTGGCGACTGCATCGATACTAACACGCGACTGTATCGATGCTAAAAGTTGCAGTGTATAAGGGATCTTATATATACACAATAGTCGGAGTCACCCATCCAAACACGACCGCGCCGTAGGTTGCTTAACTTTGGTATTACTACTAAAGCGCTGCTACCACTGCGCTACGAGCACCTCACGTTTTTACGTATTAATTCGCAATTTATCTACACCAGCGGCTGTGGTCTGAAGCAGTAGAATTTATTTTCCTTTGTTTTAAATATTGGACACCAATCACATACATTGATCTGATCCCAAAGTAAGTAGCTAATGCACTTGTGTTATGGAAATCAGACACAACGGTGGTACCACAACACCCAGATCCGAGACAATACAGAAAATTATGATTTCTACATTGACCCGACCGGAAATCGAACCCGGGACCTCGGAGTGCTAGCCACTACACCACGGAGTTTGTTATATTTTGCCTCAATAAGTTTGTGATAACTTAAGGATAAGCACATTTATCAACCCGTAATGAGATCAGCATCACCCAGGCGTCAAAGGGAACAGCAACGCCTCGGCAAGGGATCGGCACCGGATAGCAAACGCCTCACTCCGGATCGTGTTGCTACACCATATATCACGGTTCTTGTGGTAAATGACAACCGGATAGTTTACAATAATTTACAACTATCAGGCGACTCACCGTAAGCGCGTTACAACATATTAATTTTACGGTTACAACGTATGCGCCGCTGATCGAGTGTAAGTCTCGAGTTGATCTCGATCCGTAGTTGTAACGTTACGAAATTGATAGATGTTCGTTGAAGTATAGAGTTTTATACAAATAATACTGAACGCCTTAAGTTTGTACGGTGTTTTTCCCGTAACTGGTAGATAGATGTGATGACCTTTGATGTTCTGATTTAGTTTTAAACAGTTTTTTAACCTATGAAGTTGTAATCTTTCTCCTGTGTAGCTGAGGTATTTTTTATGTTTTATTCATTTATTCTTCTGAATTAATAAAACATGAATTTTGACAATCTTTGTCTAGAATAGAAAGGAGTATAACAAGTCATATACACCTTTCTATTTGAAGAGAAAAAAAAATACATTTACGAAAACAGTGACATTTAAAACAGTTTTTCTAAAAACATATCACCTCCATCTGTTTCCTTTTCTCTGTCTCAGGACAGTCACCGTCGATCTCTTGGTATTAATCAAACCAAGGACTTTCGGGCATGCCTTGAGAATTAACAATAATCCTGGTTCCCTACTACGATGTTTCTATCTTCGATCTAGCCATCTCTATCGCTCATACCAGTATTACTTTTCGAGTAAACGCGATAGCAAACCTAAAAATGTTGCCTACAAATCTTACATAGTTATGTTTTAGTACGTTACGAACGTTATATCGAGGTTTCTGGCACCTAACCACCATAAGCGCCAAAATCGCTTTCAACTCGCGTCATCATCATCATCATGGGGTGTCATCTTCATATTGTAGTTTTAAGGTCAGCATGTAGAAACCGATGCGGCCTTGAGTCATTTTAGATGGTCATAAAAACGAAGTTTCGTCCAGTCTTTGATGTCATACATACATTTCCTTCTGGGTCGGCCTGGTGATCTCTTGCCAGGAATTTTGCCTTCGAGGATCAACCTTAGGAATTCATATTGAGAACCTCTTTGCATATGTCCAAAGAAGGCAACTTTCCTTCTCATTATAGTTGACATCAGTTCACGTTTACGTTTTGCACGTTGCAGTACTTTGGCGTTTGAGGTAAAGCTGGTCCATGGAATTTTAGACTCGCGTCGTCTTTTGATTAATGTGACACCCTTTTTTGTCTAGTGAAAAGTGGTTTGGCGCAAAAGACCACTATACGTCCGTACAGTGAGACTCCAGCCGTCTCACTTGCTTACAGTTGATTCTCTTCTGTCTAGTTTTACATTGTAGCTGTGACTGACGAGGTCAGATATAATTGTTAATAGGGTTACGGGCGTATAGGGTAGGACTCAGGGCTTGGTGAGACATGTCTCGAATGTTAGAGATAGGGACGGTTTGACCTTTCAAGATATTATGTCACGAAAGTACGTCACTTTTTGTTTATACATTTGTTGGTGCTTGCAGGTTTTTCCGTGATAAACAAATAAGATTGCGATTGCGATAAAAAATATATGTAGATTATCGTGTGTTACGATTTTATGTACAGACGCTAACACATTAGACAGCATATTTTTGTTGAAAACTAACCAACAATTACATATGATAGGTACCGAAGTGATACCCTGACGTGCGGTTGACGGATTAGAAACTGATTGAACAGTTTTTCTTGTATTACAAATGTACGTATTAGCATTTTGATGACGAGGAAAAGGAATTGTATTTACTTAACTTACTTTTAAATTGAAATTGACAATCATTTATTGCCAGAACAATTACATAGCTACAATATAATTTCAAATACAAAATGAAATCTACACTTAATTGAAAAAATAACATAATTATAACAAACAGGTGACAAAGATAAATTTAAGGCAATGGGTACCAGTTTCAGCTATTACTGAAATTAATTTAGCGCTGATTTTCAAATTGCGCTCCTATAGATAAAGCCGGAAAGCCGGTTATAAAACAAAAAAAAATATTATGATGAGGCAAAAGTACATAGTAATAACTTATGTATATGTATATTAAACAACAACTTATATGAGGGTGCGTAATGTATGTGGTGTGTGCGTGTGTGTGTTTGTGCGTGTGTGTGTGTGCATGATTGTGGGCGTGTATGATGCTGAAGTATCGGTTAGGGGGAATTTAGTAGCTTGGCATAAACTATGCCCTTCTTTCGTTGTTCGTCTAAAAGATGCGAGCGAACTGCAGTTTTAAATGTTCGTATGGGCATTGGTTCTCGTAATGGAGGAGGCAAATCGTTCATTATTTTACTTGCTGATATTTGAATCCCCCTTTAAAAAGCCCAGTTTTGTGTTTCGGCATCCTGTGACTTGTGTCTCTGTGACATCTGAGAGACTTTAAATGTGAACTTCTGTAAAAGGCAATTTGTCGTTCTAAATCACATTTTCTGCGTGTTCTTTTCAGTTTTGTCAGCAATTTATTGCAATCGCGTTTCTATATATCCCGGGTACAAACCTCACCTAAAATTTGCTACCTCTAAATATCTTATACAATATATTTTTGTCTGAAACATATCTAACTAAAAAGTAAAATTCTGAATTATCTTTAAAAAACACAATAATTTCATTAAATTTTTTAGTATAATATATTTTTAATAACAACACGATTGGCTTTATAAATTCCCATTGTTCTGACGAAGCTTTGGACGGCATAGATAGATAGATAGATAACTCTTTATTGCACACCAGAAAGGTAAATAACAAATTAATTTCAAGAAAATGTGCAATTTAGGCGGTCTTATCGCTATAAGCGATCTCTTCCAGATAACCTTTGGGTGAAGAAATAATGAGCTTATAGGAAGGGGTTTTATGTGCATATTAAATTAAGACAAATTATGATATTAATAATATATTATATTAAACATACCTATATTCGTATATGTATTACTAAATACAATCATAAAAATCAAAATCAAAATACATAATTATAAATAAAACAAATTAATGTAATTATATACCAACACAATATAAACTATAAACATAATTATACATACATATAAACCAATGTGAAATGAAAGAAATTTACCGAGACACCAGAGAAAAGGAACTGACCCCGTGCTGACCGACCTTGGTTTTGATTTATATATCAAATTATTAACATTTGTTAACCCTCAATCGTCGGTTTTTATCGTCAAAGTCATTAATCAAACCAGACTCCATTTAACCCACAAATGTATACAAAACGAGAATAATCAAGCACAAACACTGGTCAGAAATAAATCTTACGATACTGGCACAGAAGAAATGAACAGACGTGGTTAACCAAACTTGTTTTTCTTTTTTGTTACTAAAAACAGGTTCCGCGATCGATAGCTAACGTAACCAACGGTTAAATGGCGATGTTTTCAAAAAAATATACCTTAATTTATCAACATAACGGCTATTTTAATGACCCTTGATCAATGTATATTTAAAGCAAACACAATTTTGATTATTCAACCAGTGGTAAAATTAGTTAAGTTAATAATTGATTACAGTGGTAGCATGAGTTTTAAGTTAATACAGTATTGGAGAGATATGGCTAACAATGAAACAAAAAAAGCCGTTATAGACATATTGAAAGAAGACATTTTGCTCAAAAAGTTATTACATAGCTGTACTTGAAAAGTTATTACATAAATGAAATACATAGTCTATGATTCCATAAACATTAAGTATGTACCATATTTTGTGGGCCCGTTGCCAACTCCATACCGATTTTTGTAGCTTCAAGATAACATAAAATGGTCATATACAATGTTGCCATGTAAATGAAATCGATTTACATCCACTAAAGTCAAAGTCAAATGGTTTAGAATGTTTTTAACACTCACAGTGACATATTTTATATTCACAAAAATGAAATAAGACACAAAATTTGGGCACGGGCGGACTCGAAACAGCAACTGTTGTATAAACAGACGGGTAGACGGCGCTAAACGTCACGCGTGATGACGCACATTTTCAACAACCGCCAATATAACTTTCTGCTTCATACAAACACAATGGAAAACATACTTATATTTTCTGTAAACAAAATATTGATAGTTTACTAAGTGGAAGTAAATGGATTCCCTAATTCAGTTACAGTTGGCATGCAACCCTCAGTGCGCGAATCCGACTCGCTTTTGGCCGTTTTTTTTACTTATATACTGTTACAGTAATTCTTTAGGCACGTATCCATTAGAACAGCCTCAAGCCAAGCAGCCTCGATTTGAAGCAAACAGAGGCTGCTTACTCTGAGGCACGTTGCGGACCAAGGTGAGGCATGTCACCTCACCTAGATCTTGCCGGTTTTTTCGTTCCACAAACAATCGAGCCGTGTAAATCCCTCCAGCAATTTCATACACTTTGAACACATTATTATCGAGGCGATGATAGAAACGCTGACTCTTGCGCTCTGTCTTATAAACTTGCCACGGCGCGTTTAGTGATCACGTAACTTGCTTAGCGATAGCGATGATTTTGCGAGCCCTGTTTGCTATAGCCAGGTAGAGTAACTTTCGAACATTGAACTACTATTCCAAGCTTGTGAAACTAACACCACGAACAAAATTCATCCGTCAAGACTTGACGCCACATCTTCATCATCATTATCAGCCAAAGGACGTCCACTGCTGAACAAGGGCCTCTTCCACGGCTTTCCACAGCGACCAATCACAAGCGGTCATTGAGTTTGATCTTGCGATCTTTACAAGGTCGTCTGTCCATCTCGTCGGTGGACGTCCTACGCTGCGTCTTTGGTCGAAGGGTCTCCAATCTAGAACTTTCCTGCCCCAACGGCCATCAGTTCTTCGCGCTATGTGCCCCGCCCATTGCCACTTGAGCTTACTGATTCTCAAGGCTATGCCCGTTACCTTAGTTCTTCTACGTGTCTCCTCATTTCTAATCAGATCCCGTAGAGAAACACCCAGCATAGCCCTCTCCATCGCTCGTTGTGTGATTTTGAACTCCTTTATAAGCCCCATAGAGACCATGTATTGGATCCGTATGTCATCACTGGTAACACACATGGACGCCACATTGCATCAACGTATACAAACGGTTTTAAAATCGACATTCAAATAGCAAGGTACACGTCGCAATCTTATCATCGAGTTGCGACACATTTTTTGGTTGGCATAGCTTCTTTATACGTACCTAGTAATAACAAGTCACTGTTGACGATAGTGCCCGAGTGAATCGTTTGTCACTGCAGTGGTTGTAAACTAGTATCAAACAGCAACGCCAAAGCTTCTTGTTTTATGCAACATGCCATTTCTATGTCTAAGACCCCTTTCACAGTGTGACTTATTCATTTTTTTATAATTGAGCAATAAAGTATAAACAAATAAATTTATTTCATCATTAAAAGAATAAATAGGAAACATTAACATCTAAAAACGCGGAGGTTTATCGTGATACTAATTAGTTAAGTTTAGGTCAGTAAGAAAATAAACAGGCCAATAACAAATAGGATTATGTGAGATCAGCAGATCGGTAATACAGTAAAACGTAAATATATATACTAAATAACAAAAATAATATTAAAAAAATATATATACTGTCTAGTATAGAACCGATCTGCTACTCAACTATCTTACTAATGCTAATCAAAGCAGTTTATAAATATAAACTGTAAATAGCTCTTGTCAAGAGTCTGTACATAAGTTACATAGAAATATAACAGCATATAAAACCAAGATAAAAATGTGCTACAACAAAGACATGATGGATACATCCCAAAAAACCCATATCAGACAATAATACCCAACATCCTTTCTCACAAATTTTCACTTCGCCACCCAATAAAGATTGTTAGGTACAGTCGCCATCACATCAGGTTACCCACTTTTGTTGCAAACTAGCCCTTATTACAACGGCACAAGACAACGCAGTGTTTACCTTAACGTGCTGTTGTCCGTACGAATAGTTGTCCCTAAAATTGCTCTTTTATTGCTAACTTTTCTCTTTAGCTTTTCTTGTATATTTCGATATTGGTATAATGAAATTCTTGTGTGGATGACTTGATTTCGATTTGCAGGGCTTCGATACAGCTATAAATAATTCAATGGGAAATAAATATATTGAATGGATCAAACAAATCCAGGAAAACGTTTGAAATACCAAACACAATGTTTTTTTCTGTCGAATGAAATTCAACAGGAAAGAGGTATTTTACTACTATAGTAATGTCTAGCTGCATTGCTACTAACATATACTCGTAATGACTTACTTGACTTGCTTAAGGTCCTATGTCCCCTAGATGGGGCTGAGGGCGTCCACAACGTCCTCCATCGCGTTCGGTTTTGAGCTTCGCGCTTCATTTCACTCCACGTCTTGCCTATTCTTTTCGCCACGTCTGCTACAGTGCGCCCCCAAGTTTGTTTGGGGCGACCACGTTTGCGCCTCTCTTGGGGGTTCCAGTCCAGAGCCAGCCTGGGGATGTGATCTGGGTCCCTTCGCAGAGTGTGGCCAATCCAATTCCACTTTCGACGCTTGATCTGCTGGTCGATCGGGATTTCGTGGCAGGGATACTCGTAATAGTGATCTTTTTATCAACAAGTAAAAAAAACAATCTATAGTAGTACTAAAAATACTGATGTCAACAGTTTTTCTGCGACACGCGGACGTGAGGGTAGTGACCAGTTGGTATTGGTAGTTACCAATACCACTACCACTATTAGTGAGGGCGTTGCTGGTCCACCCGCCGACCCGAGCAATCGCGTGTGCTCGGACTGGTCAAGTAGTAGACCGCCACAAAATTTGTGCCACTTTTTTCACAAGTTGACGTCCTATTTTACAGAAGAAACAAAAAAGGAAAAGATTATCTTTCAATGAGCAGTTTTCTTGTCATTAGATAGCTTTGATTTAGATTTTAGATTTGAGAGATGGCGCTAGCGTTACTTTAGGAAATATCCTTTTAAACTTTAGATTTATGTATTATGGAAGAGGTTAATTGCTTTTTTCAAATGTTAATAATAAGCAGTAAAACAATAATAATGTGCACCTACCTTTATTAAATGAAGGACTTTATTGTGTCAAAAAATATCCTAATTTATCTAAAAATCATTAACGCAATTTACAATATTTACTGACTTCCTTTTTCTGTCTATGGTTTTCCGCCAATAAAACGTTTAAAAAAAAACCTTAAAGCATTCAGTTTATAATTGTAACGCCATCCAATGAGACCTGTAAGTCATGGGAGAAAACTGATTATTTGGTAAAATTAGAAGTCAACCCGAATATAAGATGTCTCTTAGACCGGGAAAAATTACTTATGGCTTCCAAAAATATTCTATTTTTTAAAGAGAAGTAAGCCTTATTAACAAGTACGATCACGATGTACCTTAGACCCATTCAAAATTCTTGGTCACAATTTTCCAAAGATTAATCCGAGGTCTCGTAGAGAGGTCAGTCCTCTGACACCCTAACTTACAGGTGGAAGTACCTAATCTCTGTCTAACTTGGGTCACTACGAAGGGTACACTGATTAATAGGCCTAGTACGGAACCAATTTGTAAAATTAGGACAGCACTATACGTACAATATAACGACAGCACGTGAAACTAAACACTAGGTACCTAATTCCCTTGTTACAAGGGTTAGTTTGCAACGAAAATGTATTTTGTGATGTGATAATGACTGTGCCGTGCTACCCAAACGGGTAACATACGACCCGAAGTTAGGTGACTTTTGATATAAACTGATAAGTAAATCTCGAAGTCGAGGCTTTTAATATAGACCTAAACTAAATAAGTAATGTATTTCAAAAGACTATTCTTATTTTAGAAGCATAAGTTGATTGTCTTTTCAGCGTTGGATCTATGATCGAAACTTGAATATGAGTTTTTAATTGGTTACATTCAAATGACGACAACAAAAAAATAGCAGTCAGTATAATTTTTATTAGTCTGACCTTTATGTAAAAATCCCGCCAAGTGTGAGTCGGACTCGCACACTTAGGATTCCGTGCCAACTTTTACTGAATTAGGGAATCCACTTACTTCCACTTAGTAAAATATCACAATATTTTGTTGACTGCAAATATAACTTTGTTTTTCATAGTGTTTGTATGAACTACAAATTTATGTTTGTGGTTATTGAAAATGTGTTATATCTCAAAAACTTCTCGTTCGATCCCGTCCGAACCAATTTTCGTTGAAAGGTTTGTTAAGATCTACATTATTATCTATTATTTTTCAAAATTAACACTCGCTTAGTTTATTCATTTCATTTTACCACTTTGGAAGCGTCTAGCTATGAAACGTTAGACTTTAAAAGAAAATGGTTTTACAATTATCGATGTCATTTTAAAAGACCTATCTATAGATACCGCATAGGATTGACTAAAAAGAAAATTTTTGGTTTAAGTTTCATGTATGGGAGCCCCCTCTTCAATGGCATTATTTTTTATTTTTTAGAGAATCGTAATGCGGTTTACAGGATACATCTTCGTACCAAATTTCAGCAGTGTGATGCTTACAGAAATGGCTGTGACATACGGACGGACAGACAGACAGACAGACTTGATGAAACTATAAGGGTTCCGTTTTTTTCCATTCGGCTACGGAACCCTAAAAATGTGAAAAAGAAACAGAGTTTACGAAGGATGATGTCAGGTAGGTATCAAGTGAGAAGGATAACTTTAGCTCAAATTGAGTCTAGGTAATTGAAATGTATCGAACTATTTTTTTCTTGGTAAATTTTCATTGTACATTCGTCTGGCATTTCTTGTTAGTGCACTAGTTCAAAGAACGCAATGTTAATACGCAGTCGGTACGTGCATGCGTTTAAAAATAATTTTACTGCCGATAAAAAGCTTACATTGGTTTTTATTTATTCCACGGAAGAAGGTAATATCATGGCTATGTAAACATGAATTTTATACTTACTTCGGTTTATGTTTACTCATTGAGTTCGTTTTAGTTTAAAAATAACAGTTGCAGCTTCGATTCGGTTTTTATGGCGTATATTTATTTTACACTAACGGTCCCAGTGACTTCTTTTCGCCTCTTCCACCGACCTTTGCGACTCTTTCCAGCTTCGCATGGCTGCTATTGTGTTTTTCCTTCATCAGTATCAGCTAAACTTAGGACGTCCACTGCTGAACAAAGGCCTCCTCCAAAGTGACCGGTCTGCATCGTGATCCTGCGATCTGATTTTGCTTGACAAAACTAATTTCTTAAGTTTCCTTACAAATTAAATTTAAAAATTACAAGAATTATGTGCAGTAGAGTTTTAGTTTATCGCAAACAGACGGACAGATTGTCAAGGTGGCGTTGTTTTTTTAAATATAAGTTATCGTGATAGTACCTATATTTAACTTTAA
Source organism: Pyrausta purpuralis (assembly GCA_963924145.1). Lineage (NCBI taxonomy): Eukaryota > Metazoa > Arthropoda > Insecta > Lepidoptera > Crambidae > Pyrausta > Pyrausta purpuralis. The sequence continues at coordinate 6,733,984 of OZ001665.1, forward strand.
TATTTTTTAAATAAATGACCATACAAATTTGTACTGTACGTACCTACTGGCTTGCAGCAATTAAGTTTGAAACAAACAAGTTTATTTTTCGATAAATATTTTAGATAGTGGCCAGTGCCAGTGGCGTAATTTTGATTTTATTTTTCCTTTTTTTAAAAAAAAAGGAATTAAAAATAATCGTAAAGGTATGAGATCTTCAATTTCTGTTGTTGTTTTTCCTATTTGCTCTTATTTTGCTTCTTTAAAACAATGGCGAATAAAAAAAAAGGAAAATAAGTGATTATGACTAAATAAATACTTACTCAGTACCGTATCTGGGACACCCGATACGCATAGCTTTTACTGTCCTTGCACGTTTTAATAATCGTAAACATGAATTAGCCGTCCCTTGCTGAGATAAATCTGCACGACGGTTTTATGTTGTCTCTTAAGAGCTGAAGGGCCAAACAAATATTCGTCCTGAGACATTTTTTCCATCAAATGCTCAAGAATCCAAAGGGTGGAGATTTAAAATTAAAATGAACTGGTTCTTTGTCTAGCTAACGTACAACCAGGCCTTAGGTGTCATAAAAAAAGTTTTTAATTCTTACGGTTAGACAGTAAAATTGCTTTTTTATGTAAAAGTTAAAAGATTACTCCTTTAATTAGCGTTATAAAATTATATTGGCGATCTTTTTTTGTAGACAAAGTATGATCATTAAATATAAGATTAATAAGAGCCGATTTTTCAATGGTCAGATAAAACTTATCAGACTGATAAATTATAAAGCGACAGATTTAAAAAAATGACAGGTACCTATGATTGCTGACGATTAGGTGACGTTTTCAAATGAATTGTATTTTGTTCGACGAATATTTCTTATCTGACTATTGAAAAATCAGCCCTAAGTGAAAAAAAAGATCGAATCATAAATTCAATGACAATAAATTCTTTTTTAAGTAAGTTAAATCTAAATATTGAATTAGAGTGATTTCAAGTAATCCATTGAATACGTTATGAGTATTAGCTGCACTGGATTGAACGTAGGCCGTTTCCATGGTGTTCCATAGCCACTAAGTTGCAAGCGGTTGCAAGGGGTCTGCATCCAGTGCGATCCTGCGATCTTTACAATCTGTGGAGTCCATCTTGCCAGTGTACGACCTGTCGTCAAATTCTTCCTAATGACCATCTCGCGTATATTTTTTCTATCTATACTTTAACTAGCGACCCGCCACGGCTTCGCACGGGTGTAGTTATGATAAAAAATATAGCTTTATGTATTTTTAACATAGCGCCATGAATACTTATTTAATCCAGTCAACAGATATTGCCATTTGTTAAAATCGTTTGGAGCTAACAGATTATTGTGACTGCCAAATAATAGACAAATAATTTTCAATAAAATAATATTGCGACTTTAAATTGAGATGTAAGCTATCCTATCTTTCAAGTGGGATCAAATTGCATACGTTGTGCCAAATTTCATTATTTTAATGAAATTTTGCACGGTTACGTAGTTTAGGAGTCCATCGCGGACAGACACGTGACACGTAATTTTTATATATAAAGATATTATAAAGCTAAAAGGTTTGTTTAAACGCGTTTATTTCAGGACCTACTGGACCGATTTGAAATATTTTTTTGTGTTGTTTGTGTGTTAGATAGCTTTTGACCAAGGAAGGCTTTATGCTATAAAACATCACGCTGCGGCTGGAGGGGAAGGAGCAAACTCCTTCTTTACTTCCAGTCGCGCGGGACCGCTAGTAATTCTACAATGTGTATTTTCGATACTTGATTAAGGGCCGATTTTTCAATGGTCAGATAAAACTTATCAGACTGATAAATCATAATGCGACAAATTTAAAAAAAATGACAAGTACCTATGATTGCTGACAATTATGTGACGTTTTCAAATCAGCCATATTGTATTTTGTTCGACGAATATTTTGAAAAATCAGCCCTAAATGAAATGTGCGGATGCTAGACCCAAAATTATCATCAAAATAAAATTTAAATAAATTGTTGTCAAATCATATCTAAAGAAAAAGCATTTTTTTTAGTCATTTCTCTTTCTTATGTCTCTTTACCTTTCGAATAAGCCTACTTCAAAGAAAAGTTTCAATTAAAAGAAACGACGCAAAATGAAAAGAAGATATTTAAATTTTAAATAAAATATGTCTGACAAAAAATCTTTACTTTTCGTCGATAATTTTGGGTCTGGTATCCGCACATTTCGTTTGAGCAAGTATCGAAAATACACATTGTATATTTTCCAAAGCGAATTTGCGCTGAATGCTTCGCATAACACGACCAAACGAAAAATCTCGTGACAAGATATCGAAAAGTACTCAAAACGAAATATTTTTTGTCGGAGTATTACGAGCTATCGTGTCGAAGACATTTAACGATGTAAAATGTAAATGTTTAGGCATAATACTCGTACCTATACCGAAACGACAGTACATTATGCCCTTTGTACAGTATGTACCTAAGTTTGTATTATAATGTCCTTTGCAAAGGACGTTCAACTTTTGTTAGGGTTGTGTTCAAATTTGTTGCCAAAATTTCCCACTGAACAAATTTTAAAAGTGTATGTTCTTTATAACCATAAAACTTTGTTTAATGGCACCTTTAAAAAAAAATCTGAAGGTTTCAGGAATCTACTTATACATATTTATAGCCACAGAGATGGAATTCTAAATTTTTTTATGTAACTAGCGATTCCAGCAAACTTTGTTTTATCGCCCTCAGCGGCCCCATTCCCGTTTCTTATATTTTATCACCGTTCAAACCTTTCCTGGACTTCCACGAATATTTCAATATCATAATTTACCAAATCGGTTCAGCTGTTCTGGAGTTTTAGAAAGACTAACACAAAGCAATTCATTTTTAGATAGAATAGGTACACGCCATTGAGTAAGATGTTTATCAGACGATATACTAATAACTAGCGGTCCCCCGCGACTTCGCGCGTTTTGAGTTTGCTCCCACCCCTCCCGTCGCAGCGTCATGTTTTATATCCTAAAGCCTTTCTCGATAAATAAGCTATCCAACACAGAAATATATTTTCAAATCGGTCCAGCAGTTCCTGAGATAAGCGCGTTCAAACAATCAAACTCTTCAGCTTTATAATATATTAGCGCAAGCGCACGTTGTACTTAAGCTGCGAACATTATATTGGTGCGGAGTTATGTTAAAACTGTTATAGCTCCTAAGATATTTATTGTAATCAAATGATATAGGGCAACTTGGTTCTAAATGAAATGCTCGTGATGATGAATGTATTTATTTTGATAAGAATAAATACCTGTGTGTATAATACACCTCTAAAAATAATGCATTATTTTTTTACAAGTTTATTAACATAAAAAAGGTTGTAGTAAGTCAACCATAAAAGATAGACATATGCTGTTGCAGACTTTATTATAGAACTCTTAATGCTGAACAATCCTGTCATACATGATTTTTGTGTAACTTAAGCGGTTTCCGCATCGTATGCAGCGGAAGCTCTCAAAAGGAATATCTTTCTCCCGTTTTCGCAACATTTTTCATTTCTGCTGTGGTCTTATGAGTCGTATCTTTATGTTATATAGCCTAAAGCCTTCCTCGATAAATGGACTATCCAACGCAAAAAAAAATTTTCAAATCGGGCCAGTAGTTTTTGAGATTAGCGCGTTCAAACAAACAAACAAACAAACAAACAAACTCTTCAGCTTTATAATATTAGTATAGATTAAAGGGACTTTAAGATGGACGTTATAGCATTATGCACATTTTAATTAGAAAGTCGTTGTCATCAAAGTTTTCCAATTAAATTCCTTTCAGTGCTTATATCGGGACCGCCCTGAGTAATACTTTGTTACCTGCCACCCCTGGGCGGGTTATAAATACGTCTAAGGTTTTATTACTCCCTAGTTGTCAGTGGCAGGCAGTTGCGAAGCGAATGATATGAGTTTTGCGAGTGGTATCTTTTTTTTATTCCATGTATATTTTAGGTAGAAGGCAAAGTCATACAGCCATGTCTTCAAACAAGATTTAAACTGTAGCTACAGCAGTTAAACGGCAAATCTTAAACACTTTAAATACCACTCGGGCTCGATGCGCGAGAACCATTCCAACGGTTTCATCCACTCGGACCTGATTGTCCGTGTCTTTTAAAATAATAATTACGTGCATGATACGTGACAATGTTGGACGATGACGGAATGGTCTAGTGGAAACAGTGGCATATTAGGAAGGTAATTTTTGCCTTTGATATTTTTTTGCCTTACAAGTTCCTAGAATGCTCATGCTAGGCTAAAGTGTATTAGTCAGAAAGCTTAAATATCACTTTTTGTCTTTTTCAAATTGGTACTAAAAAATACACAAATAAAATAAAAATAAAATGGAGCATTAAGCGATCTCTCTGATAATATAACGGCTTTCTTCAACCAGTGTCATTGTCTAAATTTTGCTGCCTTACAAGGTTACTGTATCGGTCTAGTGAAATTATAATAGCGCTGAAACTAGCCCGTTAAATTGTAAGTGATGCAAAGGAGTGTAATTAAAATGTCACTAGTAAAAGAACACTATCACGACTTTAATAATATCACTGCAACATACATACCGGTATGATTGATTGATTGATTGTTTAAAAAGTATCGAGTTCTATAGTCCATAAGTACGCCTCACTGGTTAGCGTCACTGTTTGCATGTAACTAATTGGTTGACGGTTTACATGTATACGGTTTGCATGTAACTAATTGGTTGACATTCACATTAGTATAATTATAGTCGATTGCACGGCTAAATATAGAATACTACTAATTCTAGTACAAAATGTTGATAGATTAAGACAAGATAGATAACGTTTAGAATAATTGGTTTAGCTTACCACATGTATTTTACTTGCAGTATTGAATATTGAATTTTGATACAGGTAATATGTACACATTATATTATTATGACTATGATATTATAACTGCGTCGGTGGCGCAGTGGTTAGAGGGTCGCACTTTAAAGCGACGGCTGCGCCAGAGGTCCCGGGTCGGGCCAAAAATACGTACGTGCGTTTTTCTGTTCATAAATTCTCAGGGTAGCCCGGAGTTTGGAAGTTGGCGGTGTTTCAACCTCGTGCCTCTGGAAAAGCACGTAAAGCCGTTGGTCCTGCGCCTGATCTCTCTCCAGTCGTGTCAGATTGCTATCCCATCGGGCTATGAGAGTGAAAGGAATAAAGAGTGCACCTGTGTTTGTGCACACACTTGTGCACTATTATATGTCTCGCGCAGTCGGTTAGCTTTTGTGACTAGCCGCCGTAGTCGAAATCGGCTAGAAGGACTATTATTATAATGACGTCTCGCGTGATGACGTATCCATAAGAGACCACAAATTTCGCAAGGTCGGACAGACAGCACGGTAGCTCAATTGGTAGAGTGTTTGGCCCGATTAGCCAAAATGTTGCTGTTTCGAGTGCCACCCGTGCGCAATTTTTTGGTTTCTTATTTCATTCTTATGAATATTATGATATAGGAAAAAAAAACACCAACAGTCGACGCATGCACGAACTTCAAATGAATTTGTTTCTCCTAAGAAGTGGGAATATTTGTCATTTTAATTTTTTGAGTCAGTTTTTTAAGGCGGCCTTAATTTATTATTTTATTTTATGATTTATGGCTATTTACCCATATCCCAAAAACTACTGGACCGAATTGAATGAGACTTACACTGTACCCTAAGTTGAAATATATCATTAGTTAAGGAAGAAAGTGTTTTGCTCAAGACTCCCAGTCCTATATGTATGTATGTGATATTTTTGGAATTTGAAAGAAGTTCAAAAGGAGTTCCTAAAGAAAAAAGTAGAACAATAGTCCAGTAATCTGTAAAAAGTAGACCCTAGGAGCAATCCTTTCTGAAATTGCTTGCTATGATTTCTTTAGGCCAACGATTAATTTACGATTCGACATTATCACATTACACATAATATAATGTCATGTGACAAGATTTCTTCATAATAATCTCAATCAATGTATTAAATTGTAATATTAAAATTTACCAAACAAGCAAATACTGTGGGATACCGGTAAGACTTAAAACCCACATTAAAATTCTGTGTACTAAAGAAATACCCACCGTCCTACTTTCGTGTCTCTACCTCGTAAAAAAACATTGTTTTAATTAAATCTAGCTCTCGAACGGCAAACAGGAAAACCGGTAAAACAGGCAGTTAAAAACAGGCGGGAACACCCTGGCTTAGCGAAATTAAAAAAATAATAAGTGTCTATGCCCGGTTTCATTATGTGGCTGGCGGAGAATGCCCCCTGCATTAAGACAGCTTACGGTTTTAGGATTCCGTGGTTGAAACTGTAAAGCGAAATAAATTTATGAAAATTTACATACGTGTTTGGAAACTTGGAAACTTGATTAGATCAATGTTCAAATATCACCTAATTCCAACTTCCATCTTACCTTATATTTTAACATTAGATAAAACAATAATAATCTTGTTCTCTGTTTTTCTTTATATTAAAAAGAAAGTCATGTTAGATACACTACTTAGACTGGCCTCGGTGGCGCAGCAGTAAGAGGTTCGCACTTAAAGCCGTTGGTACTGCGCCTGATCTCTCTCCGGTAGTGATAGATTGCTGTCCCAACGGGCGGAGAGTGAAAGGAATAGAGAGTGCACCTGTGTATGCGCACACACTTGTGCACTATAATGTGTCCCGCGCAGTCAGTTAGTTGTTGTGACTGGCCACCGTAGTCGAAATCGGCTAGGGGACTATTACTAACTGAAGATCGGGTGGACCGATTTATGTGATGTTTACTTTTTTGGATTTATCTTTGCCCCAAATTATGATGATAACTATAATAAGAGGTCGGGGCGAGAAGGGGCCGGGGCAAAATACGGTTCGCTGGGACCACTAGTATCACATACTTGTAAAAATATATATTAATCTAGAAATATTGAATATTTATTAAAGAAAATCACATGTAAGAATTACAAACAAATTCAGCCACAAACGTCGTTTATAAAATACTAGTGATTTGACAAGAATTAAACTAACTACTTAATTAAATTTAACTAAACTTTTTGTACTGAAAGTTAAACAATAAATAAATCATTACTGGTAGTGAACTCTTTAATACCAGCCACTACCAATAAAAAAATATATAACATCATATTAATCATAACTGTGTCGAGCTAATTGGTAAAATTTTATAATGAACCTTCACTAAATATTTGGTCAACACATTTTGCTTGTTATTTTTCCTTGCATATTTTCCCGTGCTATAATTGGAAATTGGCAAAAGTTTAGTAACTAAATTATAATTTCGGAGACCGAGAATGTTTTTATTTTGTATGTTCAACAATAAATTTGCTTGTTAGAAAAATTCAATAAGTACCGCCTTGTTTTGCCTTTTACAAACTAGCGATACGCCCTTGCTTTGTTCGGGTACTTCCTGTTGAATCATTTTATGTATTAAATAAAATGGCCAAGTGCGAGTCGGACTCGCACACTAAGGTTGTCGTGCCAACTTTTACTAAATTAGGGTTCCACTTAAGTTAGTGGAATATTGTGGTATTTTGGCTAATTGGAAGTCCACTTAGCCAAAAATACCATAGTATTTTGTGGACAGCAAATATGTCTTTGTTTTTCATAGTGTTTATATAAAGAACAAAGTAATGTTTGCGGTTGTTGAAAATGTGTTTTATCTCAAAATTTACTACTATGATCTCGTTTTAACAAATTTTCGTTGAAAGTCTTTGTCAAGATCTACATCATTTTTTTTTTTTTACAAAATTTACACTCGCTTAGTTAAGAAGTTAGATGGGAAGGGCATTTTACCACTTTGAAAGCGTCGTTCTCTCAAACCTTAGACTTTGAGAGAAAATGGTTTTAAAAACCTCGATTTCATTTTAAAAGACACGCATGGGTTTGTAATTTTTTTGTTTTAGTTACATGTATGTGAAGGGAATCGTAAATTGGTTAATAGGATACATCTACCTACTCAGTTTAAACTGTGTAATACTAATAGTTTCAGAATAAAGTGGCTGTGACATACGGACGGACAGACAAACAGACAGACTTAACGAATCTACAATGGTTCCGTTTTTGCCATTCGGCTACAGAACTCTTAAAAACCGAATCAAAATCCGTTGCGTACTTTAAAAATTGAAGCATACATACATACAGACAGCGGGGAGCGACTTTTATACTATTTACCTAGTGATTGATGATATTTTGGCACTGTGTCAAGTTCCATTATAACAACGTAGGAACTTAATAATTCTCCTATCGAATTTTGGTAATGGCTTCCAACAGAGCTAGGTCAAGAGCAAGAACCCTAGTTTTGAATCACTCGTTTGGAGCGTGTGATTTTCGTTCGAAAACTATTAAAAAATCACGCAAAACATGGAGATTACTCATAAAATTGGGCTATTTTTTTCTAAATCCCTTTGGTGTGGATTCCAACTGATTTTCACTGTATAAAAGCACTTAAATTATTGAATATTACACGCTATCTAGACGCAAGTGATTCAAAATTAGAGCCCCTGGAGATATAATAGTGCCCTGCGTGCGCATAACACAAGTGTTCTCTGTATTCTCTCACTCTCGGTGAGATGGCAATCCGATATGGCGAGAGATCAGGCGCAGGACCAACGGCCTGACGTGATTTGCGAGGCACGGGGGTGTCACTTGCACCGACTTCCTGACTTTTCGGCGGTTTCTGAGTATTTTCAAAACAGAAAAACCTAGAAGCAAATTTCAGCCCACCCGGGATTCGAACCCGGGCTCGCTTGAGTAGTTACTAGTGAACTAGCCACTACACCAACGGAGTACTCAAGACATCATCATCATCATCATCATCAGCCAAAGGATGTCCACTGCTGAACATAAGCCTCCCCCACGGCTTTCCACAGCGACCGATCACTAGCGATCTGCACCCAGTTTGATCCTGCGATCTTTTTATCATGAGTAAAATGAAATCATTTTCTTCTGACTCTTACTATAACTTTGAAATTGGAAGTATTTTACATTTTTTAATAATCACATAAATGAAATTACCCTGACATTTGGTCACTTAATACGAAACTCTATTTCAAAAGTTGAGTATTTGCAAAGGTCTACATAGCGATTTGATAACATTATTTGATTAATTACGACCGGTTTCAAACACTCGACTCCAAATAATTTAATATTAATCCGTTACAACATCACATACGTCCAAAGTTTTGCAACTAATTCCAGCCTAAGGATATTACACAACTTACACAGTTCTACGGATGTTTACACAGTTGGTAATCTTCATATTATAAATATTAATAGCTCTAGGATACTTGTGTTTCACAGTGAATTTCGTAAAAAAATATTAATATTTATTTCATTCGTGCATTCGACTATCTGCTAAGGTTTTAAACAATAGTTTAGCAGATACTTTAGTACTTTACCAGATGACTTTTGATTAATTAATGACATAAGAACATTTAAAACAAAGCTGACAAAATGGTAATTACACCACAGCTTTTACACTGTAAGAGAATTTATTGAGTATAAAGACGAGTGAAATAAAATAAAATCTTAACATTAAATACATACAACCATGACTGTCCTGTATTAATATTTCGTGTATACACATATTTGCACGCTATTTAGGACGAATGTACTGGACTCATTATATCATTGACAACTGTTGTATTTACTGCATTCTTGCAAATACAATATTTGACTTTGACGTTACTTACATTTTCCTAATAAGCAACATAATTAAAAAAAAAAACACTTATTAAATCAAATATATAAATAATAATCATAAAGAATGTCAATCGATTCTTCCAGATAATATGGATCCGTGCGTAACGCTCGCAACTGCAAAGAAGAAAAGCGTCTGGGGAAATAAAAGTAAACAACAGCAACAGAATAGTGATTTTATACGGAGTGTTTTAACTGAACCTTAAAAATAAATGCGTACACATATTATTTCAAGAAGAAAAGGCGTGCTAACGGAACATATGGATCACGAAGAGCGTTTCAGTATCATACCGTTTGATTTCATATTTCCAGGAAACGCTTTGTACTAGAAGTAAAGGCATTTTCTAGTCCCTGGTATTAGATTTTTCTACCATGTACTAGATTTTTCAAGTGAAAATGGCAATAGGGCAAATCTTGATAAAAAGCAAACTCTAGGATTATAGTATTAAAAGGTCATTTTAATGACAAAATCGTTTCTATGAAATATTTATCACAAATTTGATGTAAGCAAACGTATCAGACATGAAATCGAATCCAGTGTGTTACGCTACCCGGGCACATGTCTACACCACTTGTCCACCGACACATTAGCAATTCTTTAGTATAATGATTTAACATTATAATATAATTAAAATTATATGCATCATTACTTAAATATGTGTTATACAAAATCAATCGCGTCTATATGATGAGTTATTTTATTTGCTGTCCAATCTTGTGAACCTATGCCCGAATTGACATGCTGTTTCTACCAATAAAAAGTGTGATTCATGACAGCTTTATGTATGTACTTGCATACTTGTATCTGAAGTTAGCGCGAATACTACTTACTGATGAAATTCCTATTTACGGATATTTTTCGCAGATATTTTTATAAATATCCTCGAAAATAACTTGAAATTGTGTTTCAATCAATAGGAGGTTACAATTATTATTTTCTAATAAAATTATTTTATCTACGAATAGGCAAAAATGGAAATATTTTGTTAACATCATGGTCTCTTTTTCGTGTAAATTATAATAATTACAAATAATTTGCCCGAAAACAGTAATACTCGTATTTAAGCTGAACCTCTCTAAATATTACTAGTAATTTGTAAATTAATACTTTAATAATAATTTGTCTTAAGAACATTGTAACGTGGGTTTATATTAAGTTTTCATTAAAATATATTAAATTAACTGCTGGGCAAAGGCCTTACCTCAACTATGAGGTAGTTTGAGCCATACTCCCACACGCGGGCTCAGTGCGGGTTGGTGGAGGGGTGTTTGCAAGGCGAGCGACTAACCCTGCTGTCAGATGTTATCAAGCCGCCCATAAGGCCTCTGACTAGGATTTACGACTTATATCAACCGATATTAGCCAGCACCAACTTCAACCGAGATGCTCGGGATGAAGGTCACTTATAAGGTCGAAATGGTCACCCATCCAAACACGACCGCGCCGTAGGTTGCTTCACTTCGGTATCACTACCAAAGCGCAGCTACCACTGCGCTACGAGCACATCTTATTAATTTATGTAGGAGTAAGCAATGTTCGTTACTAGTATAATAGAGTAGGAAATATTCGAAGTCAAGTTGCCAATACACAAGATAATCACTGCGTACTAATATGATGAATGTTTTGTGATTCAAAATAGAAAATTACTCAACACTTTCGTGGTTAAAACCCATATCGTTCACCTCATGTCTTAGCTTAAATGTTTTTGCCTAGTTCACTGTAGACTAGCATGAACATGCTAGGAAAAATATTATTTATATTGAAAGTATGACACTTTGGCAGCACCGGCCACCAGCGTCGCGTGCCATGCATGGAGCGTGTCAGCACCAGCAAAATGCTTCCTCGCTCGCTCTCGCCCTTGCTGCATATAACGGTGAGAAAGAACGCTGTCAATCCGTTCAGTGGGCGAGGTAAAGCGCATCATGTTGCTTTTCATGCCTGACACGTTTCTAGGACAGGCATGGTATGTTACGTGCAGTGAGAAAAAACTTCATATTTATGCAAAATACCCCCATATACAACGTATAATTTTAAATGCGCAAAACCTTAGACACCCCTAATGATTTTTAATTAAATTGACCTGATTCTTAAAGAAAAACTATTATAAAAGAATTAATTTAAGGATTAATATGGTGTTTCAGTTTTAATGGCACTTCTGATCATTTCTTGCTCTGCGGACGACGCTCTGTCGAGATAGGATTCAGTAGATATTTATCGGGCTGCTGCGCCACACTGACATTATTATTATTACGTCATAAAGAACTAACGCATTTGATGGCGCACGTGATGGCTTGTCTTATTAATAAATAGATAGGGCAACATTTTATTAACTTTTCACGGACAGTGACCACCTATAGGCAGGATAACAATAAAATAAATATCCTTTGTAAATAAATAAATATCCTTTGGACATTCCCACACATCGCCATCTAGTCCCAAAGTAAGCTACTCAAAGCTTGTGTTATGGGTGCCAGACAACGGATATAATACTTAAAAATACTTCTTGTTTGTAAATACATACATAATATACATAGAAAACACCCAGACCAATACAAACAGACATGTTCATGCACACAAATGTTTGTATTGTGCGGGGATCGAACCCGCACCCGCTGCGTAGTAGGCGATTTCTCGACCACTACACCAGACGGGTCGTCGAAAAATTTCTATTGTGTCTGGAGTACTGTCCGTAAAAGTGTTAAGATTTTTTGAAAAATGTGACCTATATCAAAATGTGGTTTAATTGATTCTGCTCGCTATCCCAATGAAACTATTTTCAGGTTTTGCGCATTAAACGTTACACGTTGTATAATTCATTATCAGCCATAGGACGTCCATTGCTGTCTAAAGATCTCGGGACTAACGTTTTCCTCAGCGACCGGTTGCAAGTGGTCTACGTCCATTGTGATCTTGCGTTCGTTACAAGGTCGTATGTCCATCTTGTTGGTGGACGTCCTACTCGTCATATACTACAAGTATTGCTACTTAAAACTTTAATAAACTTTTTAATTTTGGGCTACACCGTAGGTGGGCAATGAATTCCCTATGACCTTATAGAACTAGAGTTAGTTTCACAGAAAATAAAAATAAAACATGAATAAAAGAAGAATGAATATGCAAAGTTCTAAAATAATGTCTCTCTTGAATGTTTATTTCAGATCTGAGAGCCACTTATGAATGTAAGTCTTGTGTGACAAATGTAAGTAAATACATCTGTGCGATACGTAAAAGCGTATTTTAATTGTATATATATTAGCAAAAGTTCTATTAAGAATACTTATCGTATGACCAACCACAAATACGTAGTATCGTAAACCTACACACAATCTATCATTTTTGATGCGTAAACTGTCACTACGTGATAGAACCCATATCACAGGTATCTTATATAATGTGTTAAAATATTAATTTGGTTGATATTATACTAATAAAGACGCTATTACCACAGTTCTAAACCGACTTCAAAAAAGTTGGAGGTTTTAAATTGATATGTTTTTTGTAGTGTTGTTACCTCATATCAGAGTCATTTATGGGCTAATTTGAAATTTCTTTTCGCCTGCCTCGAGGTTATACCTCTTAATTGGTCCCATTTTTGCCAAGTCGAGATCTGATGATAGGATCTTGGTGCAATCGATCGTGCTGATGGTGAAACTCCTCAACGCTTAGGAGTTCACTAAATATAATGACGACCCCTTTCTATAATCAGTAAAAAATGAACAAATAAAATTCGGTTTAAAAATGTAAAAACTGACTACTAAACCATAGTCAACCAAAGTCCCTTTTGGATAAAAAGTCTTAAAAAACTGTTGACCTTTTAAAGGAAAGGATCCATTTTAGGTGAACAATTTCTTTTTGGAGTCGCTGCCACCACTTTGACCACCTTATATATCAACTGTCATAGCACCGACTCTAAAATAAAATTGTTTACCTAAAATGGATCCTTTTCTTTAAAGGGTCAAGAGTTTTCTTAAGTCTTTATAGTGCATTTTGGTTTGAAAGTCGGTTTTTACTTTTTTTAAAGTTATTTTATTTAGAAGAATAGAACAATCATCCAACATTTTCTACAAAAGCGGCAGTAAACCTTAAACGAGTCGACTAAACGTATCTGTATTCAACGAACAATAGCTACTCATGGGTGACCTTGTATTTGCTACGAAGAATGCTCTTACTACGACGTAGCATATACATTTGCTCTTGGACGCTACGAGACAATATTTGACTACAAAATTTCGTAGCAAGAACCTGATTCGTAGTTTCAGGGTATGCAACAAAAATAAATGGAGATTCTTTAATGTCGTTAGAAACTCAAACTATAAGAACCTTTATGGATATTTTTTTATGTAATGTCTATGACAGCAAATATCTATGTTTTGTCTCCTCTTCTCATGATTTCCATAAGTTGATACGATTTAAGTTGTTTCCTTGGAAAATAAATACAATTTGCCCTCACGAAGTCTTAAATTAATCAATCAAATAGACCAGTCACGCAATCAGGGCCTATAGCGAATAATTACAGTCCGCTATAATGATAATAATGTGTATTAATTATTCTTATATTTTATTTTTATTTTTGTCTTATTTATTTCTCTGAATGTGTGTACACTAATCAAAAGGGGTCCCGCAGAATATCAGTATCGTGACATGCCTCGCGCTGTCACGAATTATGCTGAGCGGAGACCTTTTGACACATAGCTTCCTATTATTTTTACTTATTTTAACGTTGTCGATATCATATAATAATTTTCAACACACTTGCTCAAAATGACGTTTTTATTCCACCGATTTTTGGCACATAATCATAGATATTAAACACGCGTGCTTTTTCAGTATATTATTGCACTAGTGTCTTTTGTTTATTAACCCGACCAATTTACATTTGTACCCTAGTACCAAGTAGTAAGTAAGAAGATGAAGCGATATAATTTTGTCGGGTTATAACTTACACAACAAACAGTATTTATGCGAAAAATAACATTATGTACATATTTATTTCAATAAATGGTAAATCCAGCTTTATTACTAAAAATAACTCATTTTAATTTAAAAGTTTCTGTAATTTGTGTTTTAAATAACAAATTATTACATTTTTAATCTTGGCTGTTGGCCGATCTAGTTCGCGCCTTAACCTTGCGCGCGCATCGGTTTCGCGGCAAGAAAAAAAAACAACGCGCCATTTTTCGTAAATAGTTTGCGGCTTCGACTTCGTCACACCAAGTTTGGATTAATGTGGCAAGTGTGTTGAAAAACGTCGTATGAAACACGTGTGCCTGTGACCAATAATATACGCGGCTTTCTTATGGTGCACTCGCTTACGCTCGTGCGCACACAATACCGCCTTGTATATAATGGTCAACTTAGCACACTTGTATCATAATGTACTATTATAAACTAATTAATTCTTTCGTATATTGATTATTTTTAATAACCATTTTTTTATTGTAATATGCACGTGAGTGACTTATATGTCAAATAAAAAACTTTATATTCTTCAATTCTATTCTACTATAGAATAAGCACACGAGCGAACACGAGAACAAATTTTTCGTCTACATGTATTTTTTTTAGGTTACAGAAGCAAAGTAGGTACGCCATCTACCAGACGTCTCAGGTAAAACCCGTAAGGTTTTTTTTATACAAACATTTAAAACAACGTGGAAGTATTAACAACAAGATTTTGAAGTTGTGAAGTTAACATTATTAATTAACCCTCTATCTAAAAAATAAGATCCATCAATTATTATTAACATACAGTATTTTACGGATATGTCATAACAATGACATTGTTTTATTAAAAATAATAGCTTATCATGCGTTAGCTGTTTCTCTTGTATGTTTAAAAACCCCATTCTGAGAATCTCTAATCCTTATACGAAATTCACCTTTGATTTAGCATTTGAATAATTGAAACTATTTGAAATCGTTGTTTCAAATACAATTTCGTTTTTTATTGTTTTCATAACTAACTGTCAGTAACAGAAACATTTGTTTTATATTTTCTATTTATCAAAGTGTTCGTTCAATTTTGCGATAAAAAATATTTGTTCAAAAATAATAAAATAGCGAAAGTAATTTCAAGACTCAGTGACTTTTAGCAAACGATCTAGCAACCTTTCCTTTCTTGAGTTGTATAGAAAATATACTTTGAAGTTGGTGTATAAAGTATATCCAATTACTTTTACATACATAATACAATATTTATAAGACCATGTGGCTTTTCGATGCGATATAGATAAAAATGATTGCTGAAATGGGAAAGTTTTTTTTTTTAATTGTTGACCATTAAATAAAATAAATATTCTTCTACTGATTTTTGATAATGGTGGCATCTCTTTACAGAGATAGGCCAGTACGTATGTGAAAATTTGCATACCATATTATTAGTAGAATACACTGAACTTATATTTTATTTATTTAAGATCTTTGTAACTGTATTCTCGCAAATAAAGACTTACTTACTTACGCAGGAGATATTAGATATTATAGTGCCCATATGTGAGCGCAATACACTAGTCCTTCACTCTCATTATTCAGTGAGACGGCTCCGACTTTGTAAGACACCGATTCAGTAAGACTTATGAGAGATCAGGTGCCGGACCAACGGCTTTATGTGCTTTCCGAGGCACCGGTGTGTGTGTCATCACAACCAACTTCCTGGGCTGTTTCCAAGTATTTTCAAGACAGAAAAACCCAGAAACTTTCGGCCTGTTCTTCGGCATGCGAACCCGGCGCGTCTTGGGTAGTGACCAGCGAACTAACCGCTATACCAACGAGACAGTACCTACTCGTATATCTTTAGATATCATAGGCATTGCCAAGTTGTGCCGTTCTAGAATGGAAACTTGCAATAGAAAACATCATTTTCTTTAAACTTTATTATTGCTATACATCTTACGGCCGATTTTACCTACGCCAGATAAGATTTATCCGACCGAATGGGTATAAAACGACCAATTTAAAAATGAGATTTACATAATTTATCACTGACAAGTAGGTGACATTTAGAAATCAGGCGTTTTTTATTATATTTGACGAATATTCCTTATCTGACGTTCGTAAAATCGGGCCTTAACCTTACCACAACTTAAGCTTACGTCTTATTAACCAGCTTCAAAAAAAACGATATGTATATTTGTATGCAAATACGTTTGGACACGATTGTCTCGCGTTTGGCTAAACCAATTTCAGTTCAGGTTTTCAGAAAATCATTTGTTACATTTAGAAGTTTGAATCTTATGGAGGTTCAATAGTTATTTTTAAAGTATATTTTAATCGATTGTTGTATTCACCCTTTTCCACAATGCCAAAAATCAACCAATCAGCGCTATTTGCAGCCCACTTTTTCAAAAAAACTGACGTTGAATTATTCGTTAAGTTAACTTATTTGTCGATAGTAAGACAGGCATTTTTAACACTAAGGTTAAAAATATTTCAAACTGTTAAGAAGGAGTAACCTATAATCATTTTAATATATTTTCTACATTAACTGTTACCTCACCACTCTAGATTTTGTTTGTTCGAGATTTTTTAAAGTTTTGATATTTCACTTGATTATTAAGGTAAAACGGTTAGACCAGAAAAAAAGTTCGATTGCCACGAGAATCGGTCGGCCCAAGAGCAATGTGTGGGATTGGTGTCCAATATTTATTATAATTACGTTATTTTATTGTTACGTATTGTTCATGAAAATGTAATACAACTTATTGTAAATTAAACATTAGTAGAAAAAACGCTTTTATTATTTTTAACGCTTGTTCTATTGATCACGATTACTTTTTTAATATTTTGTTTTTTTCTTAAGATCTAGTTTAAAGAAAAAGACGAACAGAACATAGGAGGAGGCAAAAACCTATGGAGACAGTGCATTTTTTTCTAAACATAATGATGCCCATGACACAGTTAATAAAATACCTATTGAAATATTTCCAATTTAACAAGACTACGAATATTTACATACAGTGCAAACCGAAAGTGAAGTTATTCTACAGGCACTTCACCAATTGACATCCCTCATTCTTATCTCAAAGACCGAGATATATTTTTCTAATTCAATAAAGGATGGAAATCCATCACTTTGTCGGAGAACTTTTTATATTCAAATTTCGCAAACCATTTCACTCTATCGTGATTAAATAAAGAAAGCTTTAGAGATCGAAAAAACGATTTTGAGGTTTGATTTAGAATTGATTGTTTATGTAACTTAAAAGTTTGATGGAACTTGAAAGGTTGGATTTGAAGGATTACACTTTTAAGATATAAATTAATGGTTTCGATAGCAGTTGATCTCGAGTATGTTCCGTATTCAACTAATATGTAATTCACAAATTATAACCATGCACTGAAACTGCAACAAAACATACCAAAGCTGCATTTTCTATATCGAATGTGGCAGTGTGTTTGCCGTCTTAAATATTATTCAATCGGCAGAGTGCCTCATCGCAAAGTACAATATTGTTTGCGCCCAGGCATTCGTGCGCGACATTCGAGTCAATCGAAGGCAATCGCCTTGCTTATATAGGTAGTGTTGTGGCTAAGAACGCTCGGTTCGATTCCCGGACGGGTCAATGTAGAAATTATTATTTTCTTTATGATATAGGGTTTGGGTGTTATGGTACTCTGTTTCTGATTTTCATAAAACATGTACATCAGCTACTCACTTTGGGATCAGAGGTAGAATTGTGTAAAGCAATCGTTATTATTTGACAGTTCTAAACGTACGGTATGATCGGTCAAACGTTTTGTTCTTTGCCGTTTGACAGATCATACCGTACGTTTTGAACTATCAAATGAATACGATTGCTTTACACAATTCCAGCTCTGAGCATTTGAAAGTGCTTGGTGTTCCAAAATATACTTTTGTAAAATGTACAAATGTCATCTTATAATTGTAGAACCTCCGTTCTAGGGTAGACTTATTAGAACCGCTTACCAGAAGACAATTAAACTTTAATCAAAGGAGTCTCAGTGAATAATAACGGGCTGGCTTTGAACTAAATATAGACGTCATTATGATTATTACGACTCGCTATAGTACTTGAGTAAAGGTCTTGGCCCACTACATCGTCTCGTACCATGATCGTGCTCTAATACTGTTATATGTGTAGGTCCTACTATATGGGTTAACTGCCTCGGTAGCGCAGCGGTAGGAAGGTTGCACTTTAGGCGACGGCTGCGCCAGAGGTCCTGGGTTCGAACCCCGGGTCGGGCCAAAAATATATACCTGGGTTTTTCTGTTTATAAATTCTTAGGGTAGCCCGGAGTTTGGGAGTTTACGGAGTTTCACTCCCGTGCCTCGGAAAAGCACGTAAAGTCTTTGGTCCTGCGCCTGAACTCTCTAGGGTCGTGTCAGATTGCTGTCCCATCAGGCTATGATAGTGAAAGAAAATGGCGTGCACCTGTGTTTGCGCACACACTTGTGCACTTGTGCATATGTCACGCGCAGTCGGTTAGTCGTTGCGACTGGCCAACGTAGTCGAAATTGGCTAGGGGGACTATTATTATCTGGGTCCAAAGTGACAGCGTATTTTTGAGCGTGCTGACACGCTCCGTGCATGAAACGCGACGGTGTTGGTCGATGACGGAACGGTCAAGTGGGAAAAGTGTCATAGTTTTCAAAACAACGTTCTTAACATGGTCCTGCTATGCTTCAGTGTAGCATGCAGAAACCTTTATCGTAGTTAACGTAATTATAATAAATATTGGACACCAATCCCACACATTGCTCTTGGGCCGGCCGATTCTCGTGGCAATCGAACTTTTTTTCTGGTCTAACCGTTTTACCTTAATAATCAAGTAAAATATCAAAACTTTAAAAAATCTCGAACAAACAAAATCTAAATACATAAAAATCGTGACCATGCGAAATCAAAATCTATTTTTACTTCTACAGAGAAAATTCGATCGGTGAACTTTTTTCGTATACTACATGCACGAGAATTGCCCTCGATCCCAAAGTAAGTAGCTATTGGACTTGTGTAATGGAAATCAGACACAACTCTGGTACCACAACACCCAGACCCGAAACAGAAAATTTTGATTTCTATATTGACCCGACGGGAAATCGCTACTGGGACCTCAGAGCGGCGACGACTTTAAACCCAGCGTGCTTAGCCACTACACCACGGAGGTCGTAAATGTTTAAATTTAAACTTTCATAGTTACTAACATTAAAATAGTTACATACGAATTTGCTGCCATGTACGGATGACAGCACGTCAAGGTAAACGCTGCGGTATCTTATTCAGTTGTAATAAGGGCTAGTTTGCATCAAAAGTAGGTAACCTGATGTGCTGGTCACTATACCTATGATATATAATATTTATGAGCTTTCTATACTTCGGCACCGTTGCAAGCGCCGTGATCACAGAGTAACTCAAGATAATTTGCGGTTGGTCGGTTCTTAGCAGACAATCTATTATCAAAAGCACTCCCAAACGATCCTTCGATGTATTTTATTGCGCTCAAGTGCACAAAATTACTACTTTCTGTATCCGTTTCTCGACACACAACAACGATAGTATCTGTTCGCGAAACAACACAATGTTTACACTGTTTTTACACATTGAAAGTTCCGATGCTCTGGATTCCGGACATTTTGCAATCTAACCCCGTCCTTGCGATTGGGAATATTGTATACTTTATTATTTTTTCTCTATTGCTTCTCGGACGAATCTTGGTATGTAGTGGCGTTTTTTAGAGGTGATCATGGTACATGGCAGCGATCCCGATTATAACTATGCTAAATACATTAAGGCTTTGACTGCCACGAAACTAGACACAATAGAAAAATATTGTTTGGGTCACCGGTGACCACCATGGCGTAAATGTGTTAAAAAGAGAAAAAAACTTCCAAGTGCGAGTCGGACTCGCGCACTGAGGGAATTAGGGAATCCGATTTCTTCCACTTAGCTAAAACACCACAATAATTTGTTTACAGCAAATATAACTTTGTTTTTCATAGTATTTGTATGAAGAACAAAGTTATGTTTGCGGTTGTTGAAAATGCGCTATGTCTCAAAAACTACTAGTTCGATCCCGTCCAAACCAATTTTCGTTGAACGTATTTGTTTAGATCTACATTACATATTTTTTTTATTTATTTTAAATTTACACTCGCTTAGTTTAACAGTGTGATGGTTATAGTTACAGAATAAAGTGGCTGTGACATACGGACGGACAGACAGACAGGCAGACAGACCGGCTTGATGAAACTACAAGGGTTCCGTTTTTTGCCATTCGGGTACTGAAGTCTAAAAAACATCGTAATAATGTAAATGGTTTTAATGTCTATATGTTTTTAACATGTCCGGTTAATAATGCAAGAATAAGACACAATGTGAAAACGCAAAAATATACATAAATAATTTAATCATGGAGAAGTATACTGTGAAATCTGTATAGTTTATTTTATTATATTCTATTTTTATATTTTGTATTATTTAATAAGTTTGTAATTTAACCGCAATTTATTTTATGCACATGTATCTGACATACTTAAATTTATTTTATTTGTCAAGCAACAGTTGTTACTCTATTTTGTACACCTAATAAATAAATAAGACAATAAATCTTGTTATTCTCATATTTTCTGGAGCAAAGTTTCTTGCAATTAAATTTGTATTTTTCCCATTTAAAAATAATTAATAAATTAAACCGCCCCCAAAAACAGTTTTAGACAGTTTTTAAAGGACGGTTTAATTTTTCAAAATTATTTTTTATTTCATGATTTTTAGTTATTTACCCATGTCTCAAAAACTACTGGACCGATTTTGATAAATTGTACAATGTATCCTAAGTTAAAATATACGTGATTGACCTAAAAAATAATCATCTCGCTATGACTTCTCGTTTTTCGAGAAATTCATGGACTATCATACAAACTTGTAAATATACAAACAAACATACATACGAAATTTTGCACACGTGTTTGGAAGCCTTAATATATCACCATAATCTTATCAAATTCCAAAGACATCACAGACATACAAATTGAATTGATTACCTTCTTTTTCAAGCCTGAAAAAAGCTGCTTAAATTCTGCTACTTTCATCCAGTTCAGAAATGGGAAATGGTAACAGTAAAAACATTGTCGACCAAAAAGCAATCCAAATCTAAATTTCAGGTGTTCGTTGTACCCATATAATCAGCATCAAGAGGCATTTTTCATTTCTCAAACAATTTTATGGCGCTCAATGTTTTTATTGTAAAATATTTCTTTTCCCACAAGCTTTCCATCGGCTTGATTTCATTGGATACTGTTTGTGGAGAAAATAAGTAAAATATAAAAAGAAAATAAGTCTGGCATTATTTGATAGCCAGTTACTGTTGATACTGTTGAAAGCAATTTTCTTTCTCGTATAGGTACTCAAGTTTGAGTTTACACACAAACAATTTGTAATGGATAAATATTAATAGCAGCTTGATATTAGAAAATATATAAAACTAGCGGACCCAGCGAACTTTGCTTCGCCCCTAGCACCGTCCCGCCCCGTCCCCGTCTCGCCCAGCCTCGTAGTTTTAAAAAAAACAAAAATTGCACTCCGGGAGTGCCGGCAGAAGTGAAAACTTGAATATCAACGTTGTGCATTTTTGATTTTTTGGAATAGTTAGGGAATAATTTTGAATGAATTGATCTTATTATCAATATAAAAGTACTATCATTTTTGTGATAGAATACAATAATAATAATAATAAAAAAAAATATATAGAATACAATATTTATTTATTGCGCTATCGTACACAAACATTACAATTTATATTATATTAAATTACATTAAAAAGTTTATCTCTCAGAAAAATCAACTTACATCCATAATTTCGCCAACCGTCTTACGGTTTTTCGATCAGCCCACGTGTCCTGACGCGAGTTTCACATTTTCCCCCCATCCTCCAAAAGTGCTCAACGCCGCTAAAGAAGTTTTCACTTCAAAAATGTTAAGAAAAACACTATAATTGATCAGTTATCGAGCGGGATGAAAAATGATTAAATTACTAAAATAGCTATAAAAAAATAAAAATTAGAGTTAATTTTTAATGCCATATAATAAAAAAAAATCAAATAAAAAACTTCGTTAAAAAAAAAAAAAAGTTTAAGGAGGGACAACCCGGGTTGTCCATGACTAGGTCCAGTTAACATGACCTTTTCTTCAAATTTGAGTTGATCAAAAAAATTCAATAAATCAATTATTATAAGTAAATGAGAAAGTAACAATTAACAACATTTTTTGTGCAAATGACTGTTTTCGTTCCAGTCCAATTTGATACTTGGAATCCAAGAAGTTAAAGATGGTACTAAAAAGATTAAGCGCTGTTTCCCACGGCGTTCTCCGTTTTTTGCAGGTACTGTTTTCTGCAGCATGCAGTTTAGTGGTAGTGTATACGCGTTTTAATGTTTACATTAACACAGACATCCCGTTGGTAGTGCACAAAACAGATATTACAATGGCAACACTGTGAAAGACAAGAATATACAGCACGCTGCTTCAACGGTCTGTGCAAGAGAGTTAGACATGACACCGACAATTTTGACAGTTTGAGAACAACCGTACCTGCAAAACACTGCCGTCTGAGAACACCATAGTTTTATCTGTTATCCCGCCTCACCGAACTGGACTTCCGTCAGAAATGGCCCTTACGTAGCACTTATTCCAATTGGCAAATTAGTCATTTCTTCTAAAAAAAACTCTCGAATTTAACTTCAGAATTCAGAAATGCCCATTGTAGTTAAGATCTACCAAATCCAATACATTACAGGAACAACAGTATTAAAGTTATCTCTGTTTAAGCGACGTCCATAGTTTGTCAATAAATTATAATAGTGAATATTGATAAACAGTTTCCAAAACAGGTACCCTCGAAGCCATTAATGTTCACCACAGAGATCGGTAGGATTGAAACTTTGTCCACAGTGTCTTAATAGGTACCATGAATAACTTTTGTGAAATATTTAATTAACAATTTAATGTCCAAGGTTACTTTGATAGGGTAAATTAAAAGAGTAAAAATGAGTTTTAGTCTTTAATCAGTCTTTATTAAAATATTAATCAGTCATAATTATTGTACTGTTTACTTATATCTATGAGAGATGTATCATCCATAAAAATAATCAAAAATATCACTAATTGTACGAACTAATCAACTCGCCTTAGGCAACATAAATGTAGGTAGCAAGAACATTCTTTAAACTCTAAAATGTTAATATCAAAACAAAACTCTACATTGAACTAATCAACTTGCCTTATGCAAAATAAATGTAAGTACAAAAACATTCTCAAAACTCTAAAATGTCAATGTCAAAAGAAAACTCCACATTATAGTCTGATACATTTTCAACCAGTTTCGGTTCTGGAAGATAAGCAATAATGTCATTTTTTTCTATAGATGAAATGTCATCCTTTACCAATTTAAACATCTTTTTATTTCCGACTGATTTAAATCCTTCTACAACGATGAATGGTGATAATTGTGTTATTCGACAAACATACTTAAACGTTTTTTTCCCTCGAGCAGTAAAAAACTTAGCAAGAACATATCGACCAACACAAAGTAGTTCATCATCGTTTCCTTGTGTATTGATAAGACCGACATCTCCTACACTTTGCTCAACTTCAGCGTGTGTTACTTCTGTATTTATGTCGTGTGTTGAAGTACCTGGAGTAGCTTCCATTTCTAGTTCAAATGAGTCGGATTGCTGGACTTCTTCATTATGTGCATTAAGAGTCTCATCAACATTTGCATCTATAGTTGATACACTAGCTCCAGGAGCTACATTTAAACGTGCTCTTCTACGTGTCGTTGGGGCAGAAGATGAACTACCGAATCTCTGTTCACGCAAATAATCTGTTAAAACAGATTCTACTTCTTCTGATGGGTTCTCCGGTTCATGGTTACCTGGTAATCTCTTAAACACCTGTTCTGGGTTAAATGGGAAAATTCCGGTTGCTTTGAAACCACTAAGCATGTTCCGTTTGATGCCAGATACCTCATTGGAAAATGGTGCGTTTGGCTTTGATTGAACCGAGTTCATCTTTTGTAGAGCCTTATCCAGCAGACGGGGAAATGCGTCCTTTGGAACGGTAGCCATTTTCATGTTACGAGCTTTCCACTCAGTCAGAATAGCTCGCCATGCTGCCTTCATGGGTCTAAAAAATCCTACATCAAGGGGCTGACACAGGTGAGTTGAATGGGGTACCAAGCAGACGAAGTCTATTTCGTTTTCTTCGCAGAGTCTCACAACATCCACGTCTAAGTGTGACGACAGATTATCACCTATCATCACTTTACGACCAGGTAAGTTTTTAGCGTGTGGTAGAAAGCACGTAATAAACCAATCTCTGAACGTTACAGAATCAAACCAACCACTAGTGGTTCTGTTGAATCTTGTTCCAGTAGAACAGCAATGCTTATCACAACAAGGCGAACCTTTTGGCGCTCCCTCCTTCCATGTATCATATAAGTGTATGCTTTTATAAATGACGTATGGCGGAAGCATAACACCATCTGCTGATCCACAAATCATAATAGAGGTTGAACTTTTTGAATAATTAGTCACTTTTTCGGGGTACTTGACACCGCGCCTATATATTCCTTGTCGTTTACCGGGGTCATCGCTCAAATTTGACTCATCGTAGTTAAAAATATTGGAAGCCGGAAGGTCTGCAACGATTGGCCTTAAATTATCAAAATATTCTTTCAAGGTATCTTTTGATACTTTAGCCCTCGCTCTTTTGATATTGGCTGCGACTCTTTGTGAATAGTTATTCTTGTGCCTTTTTAGAATAGAATAAGCCCAATCGGATCCTGGCAGATTGTTAGAAAATTTAGCTACCCTTCGGCCCTGCTTGTCCAAGTAAGCTTTAGCCAAAAACCTTAAGTCTAAGGTTGTCAAAGGATAACCCCAATCAGCACATTTGGCTGCAGCCTTCAACAGCGTCATTTCTTCAGAAGTCGAAAAAACTGTTTGGGCACCCGGATTATTACCAAAATTTCCTTTGTATTTATTAAATAACGTCCCAT
This sequence comes from Pyrausta purpuralis, assembly GCA_963924145.1. NCBI lineage: Eukaryota > Metazoa > Arthropoda > Insecta > Lepidoptera > Crambidae > Pyrausta > Pyrausta purpuralis. Next base: position 6,759,704 of record OZ001665.1, read on the forward strand.
ATGGAATCTTGTAATGTCGTGAAGCAGCGCGTATAGACATTTTCCCGTCAACTATTTGTGTTAAAGCTTCGTTTAACAAGCTATCACTGTAATTTTTGTAGTCTCGAGAACCAAGTTTTCGTTGGTAATCTCGCGGCATCTTGCTGCAACAAAAAAACACGTAAATAAATAAGTAAAAACGGCGCTGTATCGTGTTTAGTGGGGTTACTTTGATCACCGATCAATTTCACCCCGAAGGATGATCAATGACACCCCGTGTAAAATATCTATTAGCTACGCTGTCAATTTTGAGGTTAGAAAACCATAATATTTTTTTCATACATTCTTATCATAGTATTTTCAACGAATTGTGCATTACAATCGGTTAGTAATAATAGCACATTACTTACAAGGAAAGTTTTACACCTTTGAAAAAATCAAAAATTATAACTCACGTACCTTTTTGCTAAAAACACACGAAATTAACCAACGTACACGTTTCTTCTTCGAGTGGAAAGATGGCCGACTATCAGTGATGCCAACACTAAAAAAAAATCCTACCAAAGCGCTACTATTTTGCACAAAAACGCATTTATTTGAAAAAATAAAGTTTCGGTCAATGTCACCCCGCCAATCAAAGTAACCCCAGTCTACGGTAACGATCGCCGAGTTAATGATGTCAAAACAATGCGGAATAAATTCAACCAATCAGCTAAGTTTGAAGTTGAACTAAAGTTAGACAAGAGCCTTTGATAATAATATCAAACAAGACATAGTCAAAATTTGGTCAGTAGCTTCATTGAAAAAAATCAAACGAACAAAATCACATCTATGCTAGCATAGATGTAAGTTTTCCAGGAAATTAAATCATCCAAAAAATACTTCCTTTAAATCAAACATTTACAATTGAAATACGTGTAATTTAATATGTATGTCTTATGCTCTTAACCGATACATAACTTGGTAAAATTTTTTGCTTCGGTTGTTGAAACAGCAACCTTACAACATTGATGAAGCGACGTAGCGTTAAAGAACGCACTTGCAAAGTTCAACAGGTTTGCTAATGTGTTGGTGGCTAAGTGACATAGGCATGCGCCCGGTTAGCGTAAGATACGGGGTTTGATTCCTTGTCTGAGACAGTTGATTTTTATAAGTGCAACTAATAATATCAAATTGGTATAATGACAAAACACTAGAAGATCATAAAACAATGTTGTTTAAATAAAAATCCATGAGCGATTTATTCGAGCAACTAACATCTTCTCATCTTCATAAACTTGCTTATTTATAATACCTACGACATTTGAAATCAATGCGAACATACCTCCTGTTGAAAATTCCTTCTCTTTTGTTTATTGAAATACCTCTGACTTATTCCAAATTTGTTTAGGAATTCTTCAAAACGATCTTCTGCCCATCCATATTTTATGGTTAAGGAGAAATTCAGGTAAACTTCGAATAAGTAAGTCGTCAAGAAATTGTTCTCATAATTTAGTTTTTGAATTCGAGATAGGTCTTTCCATATTTGCATATCAATTAATATTGCTTTTTGTTCAGTAAGCGGTCGCTTTGGTCACAACTTTTGTTTTGAAAGAACGAAATACATTTTATTTATTAAATAACTCATTTGATACTTCAAAAATGTTGGAATTTTCAATTTATTGAATAATTTTCTCGGATTTTCCTTTCGTATGATCTTTATGCAAAATATAAGAAAACGTTTATAAAAATATTAATGGAATTGGCAATTGGTTTCAAAGCAATGGCGTGTGTCCAAGAAAAAATAGAATTTATTTCGATTACCTATGGGTATCGATCTTGGAACCATCTGCAAAAGTAATTTTAGTATAAAAACAAAATAAATACTGGACACCAATCACATACATTGTAAGTAGCTAATGCACTTGTTTTACGAAAAACAGACACAACGGTGCTACCACAACACTCAGACCCGAGACAGTATAGAACATTTTGATTTCTACATTGACACGACCGGGGATCGAATCCGGGACCTCTGTGCGGCGAGGCCTTAAACCCAGCGTGCTTAGCCACTACACCACGGAGGCCGTCAAACAAACAGGCCGACAAAAATTCCATAGTATTTTTACAGAAGTAATTTTTGCTGCTTTTGTGAGCTTTTTTCTTTTGAGATTAATATCTAAAAAATAATATTTCAAAGTCAAGTTGTCGTTTCTTCCATATAACTTAATATTCTCAAAGAAAAAATAATAAAGTCCATCTTTTTACCGTTTCAATGACAAGATAAAAAGCTCTAAGATTTTTTATGGATTCCTCTTTAATGCCTTTGACAAGTCTTAAATCCTTTGGATTTTCAATAAACATCTTTTTATGCAGACTTTGAGAACAAAACTTATTTGTTATCTACTTTTTAAAAGTTCACAGGACCACGTTGATTTTCAATTAACTTTTTACTTAAGGTCATTCTTTCATTGAACTACTATTACAAGTGTATGGAACTGACAACACAAACAAATTTCGTGCTCCATGAATTGACGCAACATATCATCAACGCATACAAATGGTATCAAAGTTCGAGTTTCCTAGGAAAAAGTCACAAACTTGTAAAGTTGCGACACATTTTTTAGGGTTCCGTTGCCGAATGGCAAAATACGTAACCCAGACGAGGTTATCCCTCGTCAAGTCTGTCCGTCTGTATGTCACAGCCACTTTATTCTGTAACTATAAGCATCAGACTGTTGAAATCTGGTAGGAAGATGTATCCTGTTAACTGTTTACGATTCATATATAAAAAATAAAATAAAATGATGGGCTCCCATATATGAAACTAAAACCTAAAAATAATAATATAGATTTTAACAAATACTTTCAACAAAAATTGGTTTGAACGGGATCGATTTATTAGTTTTTGAGTTAAAGCACATTTTCAACAACCGCAAACATAACTTTGTTCTTCATACAAACATTATGAAAAACAAAGTTAGATTTGCTGTCAACAAATTATTATGGTATTTTAGCTAAGTGGATGTAAGTGGATTCAGTTAAATTCAGTAAAAATTGGTTCGGAACCCTCTGTGCGAGAGTCCGACTCGCATTTGGCCGGTTTTTGCTTGGCATAGCTTCTCTATACGTAATAATAACAACTCACTGCTGTCTTTTGAACTTTTATCATTATGACATTGTCAAGATAAATTAATGCTAAGTTAATTCTTTATGCGTCAAATTACACTTTGACACATGAATAATTAACCGCTGTGACTGATAAAATGGTAGTTTGATCCTTAAAATATGAACTGTAAATATATTTTGGGTAAAGTTTCTGTGAGTTCAGTAATTTTATACGCCTTGTGCGCCTTTACATTAGAGCGACAGCAGCACGTTTCTCTAATTTGAAGGGCTTACTGCTGTCATTTTATGTATGATATTGATAACTGCGCGCCTGCCGCGCGACCGTCGCGCTGCTATAGTCGCCTAAGTGTGAAAGCACTCTTATTAGTACTTTAACCACAAAATTATTATTCCATTGGAAAACAAACGACAAGAGCGAGATGTCACTAGCAGCAAACTGTGTGATTAAAAGAGATGCGAGATGCGATGTAGCAGAACCATTTTGGCGGCCTTCAGTCAGTTTGGAAGCCCATAAAGGCTCGCTAAAAATTTCTTTCATTTGATTTTTTGAAAATTAAGTGAAATTGTGTATATTTTGAAGAAATAGTTCCCCTGAAACATGGTAACTTGATCGGTAATTGATTGTTGTTCATTACTGATAAATAGCCCAACAAATAATGATGTAACACGTAAATTAGGCCAGTTTAAAGCCTCTTAATATGCGGTTCTATTAACCAATGAGTTTCAATTTTAAAGTACCTGTTGGCAGTTTGGTAATTAGTATACGTTAATTTACGTACAAAGTTAAGACAGAATAACACAGGTAATGCATATCTACTAATTTTTTGTATAAAGAAATATTATTTAGTTTTACACTAAAGCTGCATGTTTGATATTTTGTGTCGACTGTTTATCTTGCGGTAAACTAACATGTTTAACTGAAGAAGATTGGTATAAATCACCTGAAAGAAAGGTTATCTCATTTAAAGCTACAAATTTTACTTACTTAAGTTAGTTACTGACATCTTTAATCGGTTTCGTTTGACAGCGTTTACTTGTTCGTCTCTTCCGATAGGAATATTAATTTTTAACCGACTTCAAAAAAGGAGGAGGCTATCAATTCGACTGTATGGTTTTGTTTTTATTTTATTTTTTTGTATGTATGTTACCTCATATCTCAGTCGTTTGTCGACCGATTCGAAAAAATTTTTCGCCTACTTAGAGGATGCACCTTCTAGTTGGTCCCATTTTTTCCATTTTGGGATCTGATGATGGGATCTTGGTGTAATCGAGGGAAACCCTCAAATTTTAAAGGGATGTATAGTGTATCTTTACTAGAATCTTAATGTTGACATGTTGTTACGTCTGATAGTCAACATCTTGTGGGGCTGAGCTGATGGTGGAACTCCTTAACGCTTAAGAGTTCAGTAATTATAATGACGGAACTTATGATAGGTAATTTGTAGCTTCTTAAAAAATAGAATCATAAGGTGCAACTCCGCCCCCCCCCTCTTATGTAATCACTAAAAATGAAGAAATAAAATAAACTTTAAAAAAAAGAAAAAACCGACTCCAAACTGACCATCACTTTGACTATCAAGCATCAACTATCACAGCACCGACTCCAAAAAGAATTTGTTTGCCTAAAACGGATCCTTTCCTTTCAATTGTGAAGAGTTAATTTAAGACTTTTAAGTGCATTTTGGTTTTGAAGTCGGTTTTTACTTTTTTTTAATATGACTTCAACATAACAACAATTTAATGAGGGTTTCCCCACTGACTTTCAACTTCAAGCCCATTTTAACCCTATTTTACAGATGAGTCGGCATTATAATACATTCTAATGGGTAAATGTGTATCCTTACATTAGGCCATAAATTAAGAAGGACTTTTATTTGTCCTTTTTTAATAAATTAACCTTAACCCTAATCTGTTTAAGATACACTGAATGAAAAATGAACATAATGCGGTCAGGAAGACCCAAAAATGTTTTGTGGGCATTTAAATACTATAATAAATATGTGAGGTTGTATTTTTATTTGCTCCCTGAATACGAAGGTGGTTTTTAAAACAATAGATTTTAAATGTGAATACGAAAAAACGACTCGAAAGTATATTCCTCGTGTTAGCTAGATTTATGAATATATCTTACAATTTGGAAATGCATTTAAATATTGTGATATCTGTTGTTAGTTAAAATCATCATCACTACATAGTATAAAACAAAGGCACTCCCCGCTTTCTGTGGGCAGTGCCTTTGCTTGTGTACAATGTTGATGTGGTATGCTTCAATCTTTAAAATTGATGCGAAGATGCGGTTTTTAGGTTACCGTAGCCAAATGGCAAAAAATGGAACCCTTATAGTTTCGTCAAGTCTGTCTGTCTGTCCGTACGTATGTCACAGCCACTTTATTCTGTAAAGCATCACACTGCTGAAATTTCTTATGGTTTAGAATATTTTAAACATTCACAGTTATATTTTATATTCATAAAGATGGAATAAGAAACCAAAAATTTGTGCACGGGCGGGACTCGAACCAGCAATTTCTGACAAACCGGGCCAAAATAACTTTTGGCCCAAAACAACGTTTGGCCCGGTTAGCCAGAAGTTGCTGGTTCGAGTCCCGCCCGTGCGCAAATTTTTGTTTTCTTATATAGGTATAAGTACGTCTTTATGAATTCTTTATGTATTCTGTTAACCGCTTTACGATTGTCATACAAAACATTGGAAAAAAAGATATATAAAACCCATACATGAAACTAAAACCGAAAAAACTTTTTTTAGTGAAACCTATGCATGTGGGGTGTCTATGGATAGGTCTTTAAAAATGTCATAGAGGTTCGTAAACCCATTTTCTTTTAAGGTCTAAAGTTTCATAGCTAGTCGCTTCCAAAGTGGTAAAATGGGCGCCCCCCCCCCCCCCCTCCATCTAACTCCTAAACTAAGCGAGTTTTAATTTTTAAAAAGATATATAACCTTCTAACTGCGGCCATCTTGCATTCCCGAGTGACGTCGACTGAGTTACGCCCCTTCCCCAGTAATGGCTCCTGACGACTCCGGTTACTAAAAACAGCGACAAGCGAACACCACTTGGCATGTGAGCGTGTGATTTATAAGTCGAGTTCCTCGAAACACAAGCTATCTCGTTGTATTATAGCGTAAACACATGCGTATTTGTAATACGGACTTTGTTTTGCTCAAGTGGGTATTTGCACTTGAATTCCGCTATTTTTATTTTGAACCCTAATATGTAGTAAATAAGGTTCATTTCTACTGGGCGGCCCGAACGCTCCGTCACAAACGGCTGAATTCTAAGAAAAAATCTATGCCTGCCGGTCTACTGTTGCCATATTTGTCATCCTTGTTTATCATACAGTGTTTTGTTTCATTCTTACACGCTTTCGTTCACAGTTGACGTCATTTAGACCGACTTTACCGTTAACTGGGGGAGCAGACATATTATGTCTGGCCCGCAGTCAACGTTTTTTTTTTAAATATCAGACATAATATGTCTGCTGCGCAGTCAGAAGGTGTAGACTTTAAAAAATACTTTCAACGAAAATGGTTTCGAAGGAATCGAACTAGAAGTTTTAGAGATAAAGCACATTTTCAACAACCGCAAACATAACTTTGTTCTTCATACAAACACTATAAAAACAAAGTCATATTTGCTGTCAACAAAATATTGTGGTATTTTACTAAGTGGAAGTAAGTTGAGTCCCTAAATCTGTAACGAGTTGGCCCGGAACCCTCAATGCGCGAGTCCGACTCTCACTTGACCGGTCTGAGTCGGGTCGCTAGTTGACAAGTCAAATGAATAATGAGTTAATTCTTCATGAGTAAAAATTACACTTTGACATATGAAAAATTAACCGGTGTGATTGATTAATGGTAGTTTGATGCCAAAAATACGAACTATAAAATATGTATCGTTATTGTATACAATAGTTAGGTAAAATTTCTGTAATTTTAATTATGTAATACGTCTTATTAGTATTTAAACATAGGCAGATACAAAAGATAGGTAAGGTAAAAAATATCAACAATAGCATTAGGATTATCATCGGCTATCAACATTAATAGTCTATATTCTTTACCGAGTCAATATAATGTAAAAAGAAAGTTGTGTTAGTTGCACTATTTATAACTCAAGAACGGCTAAACTAAAGTGGCTGAAAATTGGTGGGGAGGTAGGTTAGAACCAGGAGAAGGACATAGGATACTTTTTATCCCGTTCGACGGGGCCAGGGCTGGGACGGGACGAGGCCAGGGCGATACGATGATCGCTGGGACCACTTAACTTTTAAAATTACGGGGCTGGATGGGTACGGACCGGGGCGGGACGGGGCTAGGGGCGATACAACGTTCGATGGGTCTACTAGTTATTCACAAAAATATCACAAAATAATTCAGCCATTCAACCCTATTTTACGGATAAGTCAGCAAAACAATACTTTTTACATTAAGCCATAAATTAAGAAGGTACTTTTATTTGACCTTTTCTAATAAATTATCCTTAACCCTAATCTGTTTAAGACAGATTGAAAGAAAAATTAATATCTGCGGTCAGGAAGATCCAAAAATGCTTTTGTGGGAATTTAAGTTATTTAACGATGATAAATATGTAAGGTTGTATTTTTATTTGTTCCCTGGTAGGTAGTTAACGATGATAAATATGTAAGGTTGTATTTTTATTTGTTCCCTGAATACGAAGGTGTTTTTAAAAACAATAAGTTTTAAATATGCATACGCAATAAAACTTTGAAGTATATTTCTCGTGTTAGCTAGATTTATGTATAGATCTTACAATTGAGAAGAGTATTTATATATTGTGATACATGTTATTAGTTAAAATCATCATCATTACTACAAAGTATAAAACAAAGTCGCTTCCCGTTGTTTATATGCAAGTATGATTAAAATTTTAAAACTACTCAACGGATTTTGATTCGTTTTAGTGCTACAAGACGAAGGTGTATAAAACATGCATAAGATTATACTTAAACACTGATAATTTTATATACTCAAACCTGCGGGATAGCATATTAGCTCTTGGTGTTTCTATTCTCAGATTAACTTCTTGATACACAGTGCCCCACGCTCCCTCTCAATGTTAAGTTCGTACTTGAGTGACTCTGTGACGGAATGGCCCAAGTAATTGAAGCTCTGTACTTGTTATAAAGGAGTGCCATTAAGTTTAATCGTCGGCACGTTACGTCTTATTTTTAGCCTTAAAAAGCAGCAACCCAATTCGATTTTAGACACATTGTACCTGACTTCAACCTTTTCAGATAGTTATCAGTTTTTTGAGAGCACTGATCGATGGGCACAGTAGAACTATGTCGTCGGCTTAGCTAATGTTATTATGAAAGGTTTCATCAATAGAACAGCCATCTCCCGGGGCCACTGAGCCCAAAGTTCAGCTAATTACCTTGATTCGTAAACAGTATTTAAAAAATATATATATCACCGTAATTATGGTTTTAGAGCCGCAATATTGTAATCTGACGATTTATTATGGACAAGCTTGACAAAGTTTAGCATTAATGCATTTACGTATGCATTAGCATTTATGTATACACATATCCAATACGAAGGATAAACGGGGATTCGCTTCGCTCACCTCTTTTATCCTTCATCTACCCTGATCCATCACTTTGCCCGATGATTCGTCATTTCAGTTAACGTTTTAATGTATGACGTTCGGTATAATTCGCAATGAATCGACAGATTGTCGGAATCTAACGGATTTAAAACCGTAAGCTAAAAATCAAGCGGTTTTTACGTCATCCACAGAGCAAGAAATGATCAGAAGTGCCAGTAAAAATAAAACACCACTTAAATTATTATATAATTGCTTCAAGCAATAAGACCGCCTAAACTGTACTTATAGCGAATATATAACATACTTTCCTGTGTAATTATTATGTTTCTGGTGTGCAATAAAGTATTTTTATAATTATTTTAATTGTTTAGAATTAGGTCAAGTAAATTAAAAATCGTTTGGGGAGTCTGAGGTTTTGCGCATTTCACATTATATAGGTATATAATCATTGGGTGTATTTGTTTTTCAAGAAGCTTCACCCAAAGAACATCGTATTGAACCAAGTTAAAGGCTTTACTCAGATCCAGAAATAGAGCATAAGCAGGTGTACTTCTGCTAGTGTAGTACTGAACAGCCTGCTTGAGGCATAGAATGTCAGTTTTGTTAGACAGGTCTGGTCGAAAGCCAAACTGCACATGGTAAAGGTTTATATACTTACGCAGATGCTGTTCAAGAAGCCGGCCAGTCACAACGACTAACCGACTGCGCGGGACATATTATAGTGCAAAAGTGTGTGCGCAAACACAGGTGCACTCTCTATTCTTTTTACTCTCATAGCCCGATGGGCCAGCAATCTGACACGACCGGAGAGAGTTCAGGCGCAGGACCAACGGCTTTACGTGCTTTTCCGAGGCACGGGGGTGAAACACCGCCAACTTGCAAACTCCGGGCTACCCTAAGAATTCCTAAACAGAAAAACTCAGGTATATATTTTTGACCCGACCCGGGGATCGAACCCGGGACCTCTGGCGCAACCGTCGCTTTAAAGTGCGACCCACTTACCGCTGCGCCACCGAGGCAGTTTACAATTGTGTACTGAATACTTAAAGGGCCTATATTTGAAATGTTTGCAAACATGTATTTTATCTCCTTGACTAAAACACTTCTTTCCTAATTTGGTGACATAAAACAACTCCTAACACAAACAATCTTCGTAATGGATTACAAGGAATAGTAAACACATAATTTTGTTATAAAATATTGAGGGCAGTATCGGAAAAAATAGGTCAAGACTGAATTACGTACGCGAAGGAAAACCGAGGTGGTCATTACACGATAGCTTATAATGCCAGTTTGAAAGAACTAAAGAGCGTTTAGTGGCTGAGGAGATCAAAAACATACACAGATTAGGTACGCCTAGTTAAAAGCTAAAAAGAAACTCAAAGTTACATACTTACACACATGTTTCACAATGTCCTAATAAGTTTATTGTTGACTCAATTTTCGGTCCGCCATTTAACTTTAACAAAAGTTGCCGAAAAGTGAGTCAATAATCCCATATCCATTTGTATGTTTACTAATAACCTCTTTGATTGATGAAATTGACTGACGCCTGTTAGACTGTGTAATGGATGCCGAACGTAGTACAGTGAGAAATGTTAACGACATATTTACATTTTTTTATTGGTTTCTAGTTATGAATATAAATATAATGCCTTTTGGTATACAGTATTGGGTCGAATGAAGGCTGAGAAGAAAGGCAAGTATTAAAAAAAATGAATTGCTAGTGAAACTCTTTTATGACTTTAAGATAGAAAAAAACAATTCATAAAATTTTAAGATTAACATTCGGTCTGTCTAACAGGAGAACTCCATTGTATGTATCTATATTTATTTAAAGATTTATTTGTCTCCTGTAAACCAGCAAATGATAATAAAACGTGCAAATCCATTATCCGATATTTTTCGGAAGACTCCATTTGTTATGGAAAGCGAATTCAATCGAAAACAAAATGATAAAAAAGGGATTTCAGCTAGAAAAGCGTTTCATATTCGAAACAACAAATAAGTTTTCCTGCTTTCCTTTGAACCATTGATTTGTTATGAGAATTTAGGTATTATGTTTTTCAATTTATACTTTGATTGATTTTGATTGATTGAGTGGACTTTGATTTACAAGAACCGTAATCAGTAAAGGTTCCATACATGGAACTAAAAACTTTAACTAAATAAGGGTTCCACTTAGGCAAAACACCTGTATGAAGGACAAAGTTATATTTGCGCTTGTTGAAAATGTGCTATATATCAAAAAACTCCAGTTCGATCTCGTTCAAACCAATTTTCGTTGAAAGTGCTTATGAAGCACTACATTGCGTTTTTTTTTTCAAAATTATCACTTGTTTCGATGATAAGTTCGAGGAGGGGGGAGGGAGGCGGGGGGACGCTGTTCCATCTGATCTATTCCATCACAAGGGACCAGACGTAGGCTAGAATACCATCCCTATGTTGTTAATATTCCACCTGCTTGCATGGAACTTGCTGCCTACTGAAGTTTTCCCAATGGAATATGACGTAAGCCTCTTTAAGGCAAGAGTGAACAGGTTATACAGCAGAAAAATATAAACGTATTTATAATATAATATTACGTTGTAATTCATATGCATCTATAAATTTATTTAATTTACCTTAATTATTATTCATCAATACCAGCATCCCAGTTATTATAGGTTTTTTGTTTTCGAGCTAGGGCGTGGCCATCTCGATTTTCGAATTATGACCTCTTTGGTGTGACCTCGCGCACACTGCCTCGTTCATACGAGCTCGTCTTCCAAATTCAAATCACATTACACCACATGAGCCGCGATGGATTTTCATACAATATTTGGGCTTCGTGAGCTGAGATGTGTATATTTAATTCAACATTATGAGCCGTATAATCGAACGTTGCAAGCTAGTGAAGTCTTTTTTAAATCTCTGCACACTAAACGCGTCCTATTTAAAAATGTAATAAGCAGCGTTGCGAATGAAAAATTTGTAGATATTCGCCACAAAGGGGACTCCATACAAAAGTGTTCGCTCGCTGGCACAAATACCTGAATATAATGGCTCAGCGGGACTGCACTACGAATGAGCAGGGATGACAATGCATTTTTTTTAGGGTTCCGTAGCCGAATGGCAAAAAACGGAACCCTTATAGTTTCGTCAAGTCTGACTGTCTGTCTGTCTGTCTGTCTGTCTGTCTGTCTGTCTGTCCGTCCGTATGTCACACCCATTTTATTCTGTAACTATAAGCATCACACTGTTGAAATTTGGTAGTAAGATGTATCTTGTTAACCGCTTACCGATTCTCATACAAAAAATAAAAAATAATGACAGTTAAGGGGGGGCTCTCATATTTGAAACTAAAACCAAAAAAATTTTTTTTTGTCAGACCTATGCGTGTGGGGTATCTATGGATAGGTCTTTTAAAATAACATAGAGGTTTCTAAAACTATTTTCTTTTAAAATGAAACGTTTCATAGCTAGACGCTTCCAAAGTGGTAAAATGGGCGTCCCCCCCCCCATCTAATTTCTAAACCAAGCAAGTGTAAATTTTGAAAAAAATACATGATGTAGATCTTAATAAATACTTTCAACGTAAATTGGTTCGGACGGGATCGAACAAGTAGTTTTTGAGATATAGCACATTTTCAACAACCGCAAACATAACTTTGTACTTCATACAATTACTATGAAAAACAAAGTTATATTTGTAGTCAACAAAATATTGTGGTATTTTACTAAGTAGAAGTAAATGGATTCCCTAATTCAGTTAAAGTTGGCACGGAACCCTCAGTGCGCGAGTCCGACTCGCACTTGGCCGGTTTTTTACTTTTTTAAAGTAGGTAAGTAAAAAGTATAACCAGGCCCGCAGTAAGGGATCTTACACACGAAAGTTTGCCAGCGGTAAAAGGCGACACGATTGCCGTTGACATGACGTCGTTGACGTGACGTTGGTACGCTTCATTATGTTTATGGAAAAATTTGAACAGCGACTTGTCAACGGCTACCGTCGTGTCGTCAGCTCTACCGTTACCATGATTTTACTCGCTAGCGACGACGGTTTTACTCACAAGCGACGACGTCACTTTTTGTATGGAAAATTTTAGTTCTGTCAGTGACCGCTGGAGGCACTCTGAAATTTTCCATAGACTTATTTTCCGTCGTCGCAAGCGAGTAAAACCGTTGTACTCATGATAACGGTACTGTAGGAGATATGACAGTGGCAAGCCGTCATTGTGCCCCGTCGATGTGCCGTCAGCTAAAGTCAATTGCCGCTTGTGTCAGCAGTCAATAATTCATCATTATATTTAAAACCTTTTCTCCTAGCACAAATTAAATCTTTATTTTAAAAAAGGGTACATTGTTTTACTTGAAACAACACAAACCGTTGATCAACAACAAACAATGCTTTGGGTACATTTTAAATCACTGAGTTTCAACAACACAATCTCTTTTCAGGCATTTTTTCAATTTAACTAATGGTCTGTCTGTGACAACCCTTAACAGTGAGTTATCTTTTGTGGCAATTTCTAAAATAAATTAATGTAAAGACCAACGTTTTTGTTTTTTTAATGATAGGACAAATAATAAATTAATATTGGACACCAATCACATACATAAAGTAAGAAGCTAATGCACTTGTCTTATGAAAATTAGACACAACGGTGGTACCACAACACGCAGACCCGAGACAATAAAGAAAATTTTGAATTCTATATTGACCCGACCGGAAATCGAACCCGGGACCTCGGAGTGTCTACGCCTTGAAACCCAGCGTGTTTAGCCACTACACCACAATACAGAAGTTATAGGTGTTCTCTAAATTACGATAAACCTAGATCGTGTATCTTAGAGAACAGTGATTCCACCCAGAGGCAGTAAATACAGTAATTTGTTTTTCAAGATAAAATAAAGATGATGATGATTATACAAGAGCTGCTCTCAGTTTGCCCAGGGTAGAACGTTAGGACCGTAGCTATAGGTGGTGTGGTACTAGTTTAACGATTATATTGTTTGCTTAATCTAATTATCAATTAATGTGGTTTTAAATTCACACTTGCTGATCACTGTGTATTGTGTGCGCATGAGCCTTACAATGCTATCACGACAAGATAACCTTTTTTAAAGATATACAAAATAATACTGCTCATTACGCAAACATTTTGGTCGGCACAAACATTGTTTCCATAGAAAAAAGCTCTCCAAATCCTAGATTCAAACCCTTATCAAAAGCAGACGTCAGTTTAATTGACTTGAGATCGATCGCATCAGATATCGGCTAAGATTTCGAATAACAAATGGCAGCAAATAATCTATTATCTAATCTGAGTTGCCTTAAAACTGACAGGACATAAATTGTAAGTGAAATAGGTATTTCAGACAAGAATTGATATACCTTATTTTAATGACAAACGAAATAACAGGCGCAATTCATTCTAAATACCTTTCAATTATATTCAGATTTTTACCGTATGACCTGGTAGTTATGATTTCTGTTCATAAAAATATTGTACCTTAGTATGATATGTACTGGGAGCGTATTGCGATCCAACTTTAGCCGTTCAATTTCCAGCCAGCTTAAGTCCGACTCAGTGTAAACGAATATTATCATTATAATAATATTATATTAATACTACAATGGTACAAATATTAATATTTATTTTGTTTTATTGTAATAATATCATGCGAAATCGCAATACAAATTGCTCATTTGACAGTAAAGCTTAGTCGCTTACCTAGAAGCCCCCCTGGTAGTTATAAGATTGGACCTGTCACTGTTACTGTATGTAAAACGTATGTACGGAAAAAAATACATTCATTCACGAAAAAGAGTGACATACACAAATATAATACTAGGAATAAGGATAAGCTTGCTATTCAACAATTTAGGCTTCGAAAGGTTGGTAATTTTTTCACGGGGAAAGGTAAAAAAAAATCAATAAACTACCAGAATACATTTTAAACTTACCGGTTAATCAATTTAAGACTGTTATTAAGGCTTTGACTGCCACAAAACTAGACACGATAAAAAAATATTGTTTGGGAGTCACCGGTGACCACCATGGCGCTCAATTTGTTAAAGTAACCCTTATGACGAAAGGATATTATATAGTAGATGATTATTTAAAAGATAATAATGTATGGACTTGCATGATCAATACAAAAATTGTAAACATTTTGAAAAGAGGCATTGACAATAGTGACTGAATTTGTTGCGCAGCTTCTTTTCAGCACTAGCCCACAATTGTCTATATTGGGACGTGTAAAAGTGCCCCCAGTAGGCCTATTTGCATAAATAAATTACTTTTATGACTTGTACTGCTCAGCGAGAAAGGTGCACACGAAATTAGTGAATGAGCGAACGCGGGTATGCGAGCGGGGAAGCGGCAGGAACGTGACATGTTTGACAGGTCTGTTCCTACAATAACCGGGAAGTACTATCTAAATATGCCAAGTAATTTGGGCTCGATATCTAACTTGACATGAAAATACCTGATTGAAGGTAATAGTTAGGTAAAAGTTATATTATTCAACTATGAATCTTAGTCCCGGTTAAATGCTCGAAGTTAACGCAATTAATGGTTAATTTATGTTACCAGCGGTTAAAAAATTACGAAAAAAACCTAAAGCAAATTTCAGAGTAGCTATTTTAATGACTAAACATAAGATAACTATTCATCATGCAACCGACCTTATAGTCTATTGTTTAATTTAAAATAAAACACAGGCATCATAAGCATTTACTTTGTTTTTCCAAAATATAAAATATATAAATTAATGTATTTGCTATTGATGAAATATAAAAATAAGTCTTCGGCTACTACACTTTCGGTTCCGAAATATCTTTTAATACCAATAAATAAGATATTATTCTTGTAAATCCTAAAAGTTTTACGATACCAGCGACACTAAAACTTTATACTACAAAATTTAAGATATAGTGGTCTCGAAAGTATCGTAAATATACAATTTTATGATAATTTTCTTCGAAGACTATAAAATGTAAAGTGAGAAGTAAAACTGGGGTTGGTGCTCGATACATAGTAAGAAGAACAGATAGTTCGGAATTTTCCTTTCGTCGGAAACAAAAACTATGTAACATTCATCTTTATAAAATAATTATAAAAGTTTTTTAAAAAAACTTAACAACACGCTCATTTATTTTTTTCGTATCCCATTCAGCAAACACGTTCATTCTATACCCAAATCATGGTGGTGTTTTCAAATAGCCACCACCATCTTGGATGTCCGCCATGTTGGATTATAATCACGTGACTATTGTTTTCGTATTTCTGACAGCAAACCCTTTCATTTGATATCCATATCATGGGGGTGCATTTCAAATATCCTGTCCATCTTGGGGAGGCCGCCATATTGCATTTGTAATGACGCATCTTAGCTTGTCATGTTTTATCATCAGAAATCAGAGTGTTTGCAAAATTTCATCTTAATCGAAGACCGGGAAGTAGGTTTCCAAGATTTTCTTACATATATACATAGTTACAAGAGAAGTTAAATATGCGTGTTAAAAAAATAATGAAGCACAGTATTATACGTTGACCGCGAATTCGACACCTCGCCTGCGGGGCACAGGGGCACGCGGGGAGGCCAGAGCGTTGCGTGAGGGGTGCGGCCGGTGTGGATACACCCGCCCGCTCCCCTGTTAACTTATAACTTATTTACGCAATGTCTCATTTTTTCCCAGATTCGCTGTGTGCGAAGGAGGTAGTTAGGGAACCCGAATAAATGACACAGTGACCAAAATATTGTCAACATTGGCGGACTCCTGTCACCACTTCTGTCTAGCAATTTTAGAACAAATAGTTATCTACGTACGCCGCTGCAGCATTAGCGGCATAGCCGCCAACACGGCCACCGGCATATGCCGCCAGGCGGTGTGGATATATCACCGTTATAGTGTAAAAACCACGAGAATATGATCTAACAATTGTAAAACCGTTGGATTGTAATCTGTCGATTTGTTGTAAACAAGCTCGACAAGATTTAATACTAACATAACATGTCAACCTAACACGAAGGATAAACTGAGATTAGCTTCGTTCATCCCGTTTATTCTTCATCTACCCTGATCCACCACTTTGCCCATTCGTCATTTCATTTTACGTTATAATGTATGAAGTTGGGTACAGTTCACATTATATTGACAGATTACAATCTAACGGATTTAAAACAGTAAGATTGTCATCACGCGGTTTTAACTATATTACGGTAACAGATACACCATAACAATACCATTACCATGACTTTTCAACGGTTTTACTCGTTCGCAACTACGGAAAAAGAGTCTATGGAAAATAGCACAGCGCCCCTAGCGGTCACTGACAGAACTAAAATTTTCCACACATAAAGTTACGTCGTCGCTAGCGAGTAAAACTGTTGTCGCTATCGAGTAAACTCAGGGTAACGGTACAGAAGAATACCAGTCAATAGATAAAAGGTGTCACATCAACTAAGTGTCACGCGATGGCTTGCATTGAAGTCGAATTTGCAAGTATATTGGACTGCACGGGAGATGACGTTTAACTGACAGAGCAATCTGCGCTCTATCATGTCTGTAATAGAGTTAAACTTTATGGAAAAGCGTTGAAAGAATAAAGACGAGCAATACATATTCTTCACGAATAGACACGACGAATTATACACAATTTTACCATTGTTCGCTGAGCTCCTAGGCATTTTGTGACGCTGTAATTTAAAAGTAAAATCATTTTATACAGTGGTCTTTACATTATGATATTTGTTTATTTATGTATGTAAATCTTACTGATTTACATTTTACATGCAATCGTGCCTTAAGAGGATCGTGTGCGCGCGAGCTTCCATAGAAAAGACAAAACAATTCCACCCCTTAAACGTTGTCTAATTTTGCTATTTTTTTGAGATACTTTGAAAAACTATGCTCGTACGTCTTTTTTTATTTTTGTTTCAGTAAATATAAGAACCTAAACATTCACTTTTATGACTAAAAAACTCTTCAGAATTTTGATTTTTTTTTACAGTCAAGCCTTAATTTAAAAAAAAAATAAGACTACAAGCTTAGTTTACGATTTTTGAAAACGACTGAGACTAAATTTGTTTCATTTTATTCAGGTTTACGGGTAGGAAAATGTTTTCGCCCGCAAGCATACTCGTATTTCGACCGTTGGCGTTCAAAATGTAGGCAAAGTCGCGCTGCGTGCTGCCTGCACTCGATAGTCTTAAAGTGCGATTAACGAATATTGTTTTGTCTGTCTACGGATAAAATAACTTGGCGCAATGGATTTTATTTAGGGTCGTCAACTCTCTTAAGGTCTTATTCTTAGCCTGTCAACACCTACCACTGTAAGGTTGCTATTATTACAAAATATCGTTATTATAATCACACATGCTATGTTCCGTGAGGAATAATCTTAAGCAGAGTACAAGGACACGATTAAATACTATTATACCTCTACTAATCCCATAAATTAGTTTGTAGCCTAGACGTTTGCTGCGATAATACATTAACTTAAGATCGGCAAATATTAATTTATAGAGATTAAAACAACCTTAGGCACTTAAAGCTTTAAAATCCTTAATAGATAAATAAAATAAGGATCGGTTAAGCGATCTATTAAGTATAATGATGTATATAATTTCATTGACAATGCATAATTATCATCACCACTATTTTTGGCGTTACCGTTAAGTATCAAGACAGAATGTTATTGAAACCTACTTGCTAATATTCCTGTCAATGTCATATTATGTAAATATAAATTAAAAAAAAATATTTTGTAAGATTTCCAATAAATTAAATTAAGTTATTTTCTTTTACAGATAACACCATCACCAATCTTCATTGGGTTTAAGTGATAAGAGGTAAGTTTTAGTCAACTATATTAAAAAGTCTGTGTCCAAACTTAACAAAGGAACTTAGAGCTTAATAAAAAAGGAAGATTGCCAGACCACCCAAAAGTCGAATACGCTTCTGTTTACGAATATATTCGAATTTATTTACTACTCAACGCAATTACAATTCTGTCTGCATGTTAGCCATCACTGAGATGGGTAGATGTGTATTATTCCTATTTACTTGCCAATAATAAATAATACAACGCAGTATAGGCGGTGTTAATACAAGCAACACATTTCAATATCCAACTAAGATTACGTTCTAATGTAATGTTGGAGCTATCAAACTAGCACAATATCTTGAACTGACGCCATTATAGTTCGCAAATCATGTTTATAGCTCAAACAAAACAGTACACTATGCTTTAGAATGTTTTTAACACTCACAGTGTCATATTTTATATTCATAAAGATGAAATAAGAAACCAAAAATTTTTTGCGCACGGGCGGGACTTGAACCAGCAACCTTTTGGCAAACCGGGCCAAACGCTCTTACCAATTGAGCTACCGTGCTGTTAGTACGACCCTGCGAAATTTGTGGTTTCTTATGAAAACGTCAATTGCGTGACGCTTAGCGCCATCTAGCCGTCTGTTTATGAAACAGATGGCCCAAGCAGTTATTCTTTACAGAATAAATTCAACTTGGAAATTGATGTCGCTTCGCTATCTTATGCTTTAGAATGTTTTTAACACTCACAGTGTCATATTTTATATTCATAAAGATGAAATAAGAAACCAAAAATTTTTTGCGCACGGGCGGGACTTGAACCAGCAACCTTTTGGCAAACCGGGCCAAACGCTCTTACCAATTGAGCTACCGTGCTGTTAGTACGACCCTGCGAAATTTGTGGTTTCTTATGAAAACGTCAATTGCGTGACGCTTAGCGCCATCTAGCCGTCTGTTTATGAAACAGATGGCCCAAGCAGTTATTCTTTACAGAATAAATTCAACTTGGAAATTGATGTCGCCAAACAAAACAGTACACTAGTTTCATAAGAAACCACAAATTTTGCAGGGTCGTACTAACAGCACGGTAGCTCAATTGGTAAGAGCGTTTGGCCCGGTTTGCCAAAAGGTTGCTGGTTCAAGTCCCGCCCGTGCGCAAAAAATTTTTGGTTTCTTATTTCATCTTTATGAATATAAAACAGTACACTTTTACAAAAACGAAATATTTTTAATCAAATAACTCTGGTATCGATTTAAACTAAAATCATTTGTTAAAGAAATCTGGTCTAACTCTATCATAGAGTTATAAAGATAAAAAGGTTATTTTTTAGTAACAAGAATTCATCTCTGTTTTTTATAAACATTCAGAGAGCAGACTGCTTAGACTATTGTGAGGAAAATAACCACCAGATTCTTGTGTCACTGAGAGTCGATTTAATCAACGTCAGATAAAGAATATTCGTTGTAAGGAACAATACAATACGCATAATTTGAAAATGTTGTCTATTTGTTAGCAATCATTTATATAAATTTCGTTTTAAAATCGGTCGTTTTATACTTATTCAGTCGGTAAAGTTTTTTCTGACGTCTACATTTAGCCAATTAAATTGGCGAGAAAAAACTCATATTACACGGAATCTATTAATTTTCGTACGTCTGACTCCTATGTCTAGCCGAGTTTTTTACTTGGCAATGGCTCTAGCAGATTCACTAGATTATCCGTAGTAAAACCGCCAATAACAAAATATTGTCTTTTATTTTTTGTCTGTGGATTAGTTTAGCCGATCCAGATTTATGTGCCAACATTTACACGATGGTTCAAGCTCCAAAACTCGCTTGTAACTACTATGTGACTGTAACTATGTATTATATTAAATTTTGTGGCTTGTTCTCTGAATAGAAACCCAACTCCTCCAGGGTACTCAAGGTGTAGATTCTTGGAATAAACAAAGCGATCAAAATAACACTGTGAGTTGGGCATGTGTTATATCAGATTTTAACGATATCGAATCGAAACTATATATCGATATTTGAAAATATATAGTAAATATATATAAATATATAGTTTCATTATCAGATAATGAAACTATATATTTCTGAAATAATATATCGGTGTACTGATGTGTATTTCGTAACAGTGAATCGATAAACGATATGATCTGAAACAGTACACTGTATCATAACATGATATCATCATTTCCCAAATCTGAATATTGGTGTATCGAAGCTGTTATAACAGCCTTTTTTATTTATTCTATAAATAGAATAGCTAAAAAAAATTAGAGCTATATGTTCAAGGGACTATGTCAGTGAAAGTTACGTAAAATCACAAATCAAAAATGCTTCGTAATCTTGACAAAATAAGGTTCATTGAAATAAGCATACATTCACAAGAAAATATTCAAACAACTATTATCACAATCTTCTTAAGGTTTAGAATCTTACGAAAACCCACCCAACGGAGTGTTTCCGTTTCACTTGCACACATTCTCTCTCATTCGCATCTGTTGGTCGTAGCGCAAGTACGCCTGCTAGCCAGTATCGCAACGGGACATGGTTTGATATCCTATATCGTTTAATCATCGATATCGAGCGTGAATCGTGATTCAAGGCGTATCGTATCACATTAATGCAGTTATATAGTATTTAGAAAATATATTTTTTTCGGTTGTATGCGAACTAATATCAACTATTTTGTCCTAATATACGTTTCAATATCTGTATACAATTTGAATCAGTCATGCCTACTATGAGTGTTACAATCATTTCAAACCATTAAAACCGACCAAAAAAGGCAGACAGACAATATGAGGCCATAATCTCACCTTCAAGTTAGTGAAGATGCAGCCTAAGATGGATGATGACCTATCATCATCGTCATCATGATTAACCGAAGGATGTCCAATGCTGAACATAGGCCTCCTCCACAGTTTTTAACAGCGACCGATCAGAAGGGGTCTGCATTCAGTTTGACCCTGCGATATTTACAAGGTCATTTCGGTGGACATCCTACGTCGCGTCTTTGGTCGAAGGGTCTCCAATCTAAAACTTATCTGCCCCAACGGCCATCAGTTCTTCGCGCTATTTTCCCTGCTCGTAGCCACTTGAGCTTCCTGATTCTTAGGGCTTTGTCCGTTACCGTACTTTTTCTACGTATCTCCTCAATTCTGATTCGATCTAGTAGGGAAACACCGAGCAAAGCCCTCTCCATCGCTCGCTGTATTATTTTAAGATTCCTTGTAAAGCCCATAGTTTTATATCATTTCTGACTTGTAACAGCCTATTCACTCGCTGCTTGAAAGAGTCCAAACTAAAGTGACTAAGGAACACTTCTGCCGGCATCGGATTCCATTCCTTAGCCGTGCGCAAAAGAAATTGTACTTAGATCGAAATCCATTGGTGCGTCGACAGAGTAGAACAGAATTACTCTCAGAATATTATTATTATTATTACACTTACAATCGAACATCGAAATTAATTAATGTAAAATATGATTGCTACATTTCCATCTTGTCATTAAATTTTCATTATCAAGGCCGTCAGTTACGCGTTAACTATTAAAATTAATTAACATTGCTGAAATATTTTGGTTACAGTTTAGGCTTCATTTGTCTTTTAAACGTTCATTATCGTCAATATTATAGCAGCACAAAAAAAATAGTGACGTATATCGTTTGTACCATTTATTGTGAGGTGTAACATATTGTACATTTTTGTTTGGTTACAATTTAGCTCATAAATTAAGGCTCGACTTTACCAACATCAGATAAGAAATATTCGTCGAATATAATACAAAACGCCTGATTTGAAAGCGTTACCTTTTTGTCAGCAATCTTTTTGAAATCGGTCATTTTATGCTTTTTTTTAATTTTTTTAATTCAGTCGAATAAGTATTATCTGGCTTTGTTAAAATCGACACTAAATCATTATTAATTTGAAACTGTTATATATCGTTATAAAAAGTCGATTTTATCAACAGTCATAAGACTTATCTCTACCGAATAAATATAAATCTACCGACTTAAAAGTTGCATTTATATAAGTGATTGCTGACAAATAAGTGACCTTTTTAAATTCGGCGTTTCTTATTGTATTCGACTAATATATTCCTTATCTAACTTTGTTAAAATCGACTCAAAATAAAATACCTGAATGTTACTTTTGCTTTCTTAATTAATCTCAGAGTACCGCATCGAACCTTGAGGAGGCCGGCGGCTCTTTCCATCCCACACAGTGCCACGAAATATAGGCCGAACCCTTTTTTATTAGGGTTCGTAACGCGTTCAATGCAATAAATGATATCTAGACTTATTTAACACTAGTAATAGTACTCTCAAGAAGCGTTACTCAAAAATATGGTTTGCAGCGGGCACTGACTGGATGTATCTCATGCTCCCTTTTAACTGCGACGGACGGAGAAGGTGTATGCGTTTGGGGTGAGAGGAAATTTGTGTGTTTGTGTGCGCAAACGAATGTTGTCATGTATCTCTAGAACGATTTGACCGGTTGACATGCAGTTTTCTGCAATTGATTTGTTATTTATTTGCAATGGTTCTTATATAAGTATTAAAGTATTAATCCACCAGGGGGCGCTGCAGTTGCCATTTCTTTATTTCGTAAAGTGACTTGAATGTTTCTATGTATCTGCAGAACAGCTTAATCGATTGGCGTGCAGTTTTTTGCAGTGCTTGCTAAGAGAATAAATGAAAAAACCGACTACTTTAAACATTTTAATTCTCATTCTAAATCATATTATAAATTCAAAATTCAAGGAATACGTCATAATCAAACTGCGCAACATCGTTCCTTAAACTGAAATGAGTGATATCAGTGAAAGCCAAAGATATGTATCACTCATCTAGTTCATTTAGTTCAGTAGTTCTACTACAATATACATATAAATAAGTCACCACTACTTCACAACTCAATTTGACAATTAAGCTGAATGAATGTAAAGTGGTGAGTTATATTGTGATAGTAGAACTACTAAACTAAATGAACAAGACGTGAGAAGTTATGAGATCCGTACACGAAACATGTGCAATGTATGTTCTTACGACTTACAAATAATAGTAGTTTATGAAAATGGTAAATAATACCTAGTTATGTGCAGTTTCATACACTACTTTATCTACTCTCATTGAACACGAACATATCAAATAAAAGATAAACATTTCCAAGCTAAAAAGTCTTGATAACATTTATCGTATAATTTTCTTGACTTTACTGGTAGTAGATTAAGACAGACTGCTGTCGCAGTCTCTAAAATGTCGGGCGGCGTCAAATTTTCTGCACTTTCACTATCAGACATTTTAATAAACACTAATAATTATCTACCGAAACACAAACGTACTATGACGCCAAAATTCCCGTTATCACCGCGCATGCGCCAAAGCGCTCGCAGCCACAGATAAAAAAATAAATAGATATATCTACATGATCTGTAATCTGTATCGTAATGAAAAAAAAAATTATTATAACATTATTTTGTTAGAGAAATAGTGTCATAATTATTTTTTTTAATTTCATTTCGATATACTATTTATAAAGTACGTCTATATAAACTCGTTTTGAGTTTTGTATTTTGAATTTAACGATATGAGAGTAGATAAACACTTTTATAAAATTTTGGCAGTCTAGAATTATGATAATAAAATAGCTGTCTGTAACTACAACAAAAACAAACAAACATTACTCTGAAAATCACCTCATACATCAATCCATCTTACAATACTCAATTCTAAGACATTTCTGCTTGCGATATTCGAAAACATTAATTTGGCGCGTAACTCATGCGAGCCTAGTCATGTTACTGTATCGTTCTTGCAGTAACTAACCAATATTATACGTACACTAAATTCTCTATCATTGAACTACAAGTCTACTGAGCCGTATTGAACAATAGTGAACGAGTGAGTGAACGAACAAGATTGCTAAAGTATTTCAATTGAAGCATTCATTCAGGAACTACCCAACTCGAGTCACAATCATGTCGCTTCTCTTTATGTAGTAATATCGACTTACTGATTCTAGAACATAAGAAATGAAGGCACTTATATTAAACTTAACCTTTATAAGAATTTACTTGACCTTTTTTTCTAAAAATCTGCACAAAACCTAACTGAACCTTTGAAGAAAAGCGATTAAGTTTAAACCGTTCCTCGTTCCCGCCATGATGAGTCATTTTGGCGCCAAAACGAATGCCGTCGGCAATTTCCCGCGCTAAGTGTATAATTCGAGGCAAATTGGATAGAATGTTCTAGGTCTTTGGTTCTCAAACTTTGCTCGGGCATACTCGTTACAAAGAGTTCGTTGATAAAACTTATACGGAAGCTTGTATGTTCTTCTTAAAGCCTGCACGATTTATCTTAATGAAAAACAAGATAGTAACTCAAACAAACAATGATAAAAAGAAAAAAATAAACTAAGAAATGCTACTGCAACATGATATTACTCTAATAATTGACGGTCGTAAGTTGGATTTTGTGTCCTAAATTAAATAAATTATAATTGACTTTGACTTTGACTAACATGAAAAAATAACTTCAAATCTTCCTATTCCAAAACGAAACCATTTCCTTGCGACAAGGAGGCTATGATGCTGGCTGCGTTGCCGCGTTGGAAACCTATGCTAATCCTTTGAGCTAGGAAACAGTCAGCTTTATTATTGGCTGTTACAATATTTAATTTTGGCGCATTTTTTCTAAAAACTATTCCAAATTGTCTAACCATGAATTAAATCGTTGTCTCATTTTACTATGTAAGGAAAAAATAACATAATAAAACATAGGTAGTACAAAAACATTATACTTTATTTTTCGCATTTACAAGCTCACATTAATTTTTCGAAATTAATTTATTACTGAAAATGAATCTCAATTAAATGGTCTTAGTCCGATGAAAAATTGCCGTTTAAATCGTATATTTTATCAGAAAGAGTAAAAAAGTGGTCGTGGCTTGAATAATTTAAATGATTAATAGATTCAGTTCATTGTAGGGGAAATAATTTGAACCCTAAAATGCAGACAAGGTATCAAATAGATGTCACTTTTAAACTTGTGTGTGCCTTTACTTTAAAATATAACTTTCATTATCTTTTTATTCGTAAAATATAGCGTAATAAATTATAATTAAAAGAATTTAAAGTTAAATTAAATTAAGTAAATTAAATTTATTATATTTGGATAATTATAGTAAATTAATTATATTTGGATTATAATTAAAACATAACTTAAAATAATTACATTTTTTTAAGTATTTAAAGTTATTTTATAGACATAAAATATAGTTTAGCCGCCCAACGCATGTTATGTTACAATTTGTGTCAAAACTGAAAACAGCAAGTGAGTGACTAAACTATTAGTTGGTTCGTTTTATACGTTTACTAGGAATAATACTCCTTTCTAATTTGGTTAGTTTCGATCAAGAGAAAAATTATTTGACTTGAAAGACTAACATTACCTCAGAGAGCATTGAGTTAACAATACATTTCGAACCCATATATTATCACTTATATTTAAATAGGAATATAAATTGGAATTGGAATATAAATTTATGATAAATAAGTGTAAAGTAAAGTAAAGTAAAGTTATGCGGTGTGAGGTGAATGATATTTATTAGAAAACTGAATATGAATAGGTTACACTATTTTCTTGTCACCTCAAAGATATTTTTTGTTAACATACTGATGTACTTTGAAGCTGCCCATAAAGTAAAAAAGTTGATGATAATTATATTTTATAATTACACCTGACACCGACGTCCCTAAATAGTGACACGTATGCAAAAATAATAATAACTTTAATACGAGTAGGTCTACAGGATGTTGTTTGGTCAGTGACATCCAACTCAGGGTTATATAAAAAAAAAACCTCTCACAACATTCTGAAAAATTTCAAAACGAATGAGGAAAATTGCACCCTTGCGCGTAGCTCGCGGTTTTCTACGAAAAACTACGCCGTAGCTAGTAAGCTACGAAGGGGTGATCTAACTTTGGTAGTTTCGACTCGCTTACTAGTATCGCAATAATAAATTGATTGAGTGGCTGTTAACAATCACTCCAGAGTCAGGCGTTGCTGACCAAAATAACACTCTGTATAAAAATATATGCAGGTACAATATTTAAAGAGTATTTTGCAGTATCTATCTACCTAGGTTGTCTATTGTCTGTGCCGAACCTAACCACTATTTATTTAGGACTCCAACTGAGAATTCACAATACATCAAATGTGGTGTTGAACCGACAGACAGATAGACGTTTATATAGATTCTAAATTCAAGAGCACACCGCAGAAAACAATGGAAGCTATTAATGTATTTATCTTATGTGGACCTTGACAAGTTTGATAATGCTATATAACTTATTATTTATTAATTATCAGATACACGTTACATTATCTTTTGCTGCATTGTTACTAAAAGCGCGTGCAATCGTAGCCATATTATACCTGGTAGTAGCAATAGGCAGGGCACGTAGCGCAAAGATCTTTTGACCGTTGGGGCAGAAAAGTTCTAGATTGGAGATCCTTTGACCAAAGACGCAGCGCAGGACGTCCACCGACAAGATTGGCAGACGACTTTGTAAAGGTCGCAGGATCACACTGGATACAAAGCGCTTGTGATCTAATTTGCTGTAAAAATGATGATGACGTCTAACCATTCGTTCATCAAATCCGATGTTTTGTATTCAACCATGTTTTCAACGCTAGTTAATTTTTAGTTATTTGTAGTCCTTTTGGTGTTAATACTAGGATTGAAACTTTAAAAAGGTTTCAATAAAACTGTACCTATAATTCGGAAATATGGACAATGTTTACAGAAAAAACATATTTCTTCAGAACATAATTCAAGCTTTTATCTATGATTTACCTAAAGTTAAGAGCTATTGCAGAGGATTGCCTTCTAAACTGTTGAAACTTAAATCTGCATGGAGTCCGGTTAAATCCTGTGAAATCCGGTACCAAGCAGACTTAACCGGTACCATCCAGATTTATGCGGGTATTGTACAGTTAGCGACGTGAATGGTCGTGAGTGCTAGAAAAGAAAATAATTTAAATTTTACTAACCCAGATAAATTAATCCTGATATTTTGATATGTAAATTGTATACTGGCGACTAGAATGACAGTTGAAATTTAAATATTTATGTATTTTGGGCTACAGTTTTATGAAATACAGGCCAATTTTAGATGCTTTTTAGAGAGACAAAGGTCCAAAGGATATATAAGGATATTTAAAACGATTTCAAGAATATGAGGTTACCAATTAGACATGTACGTGATTTCGTTAGCTTTGGATAATATTTGAGTAGACTGATCTATTAAGGTGAATAATGTAATAAGTGTATCGGTGTATGTTTGTTTATGAATTTATCGGAAATGAGAATTCATAGCGGGAGGATTCTATCATACTATCTGTTCTAAATAATATTATAAATATGAAAAATTGGTTTGATAGTTTGAACGCGCTAATCTCAGGAACTATTGGACCTATTTCAAAAATACTTTTGTGTTGACAGCTTATTTATCGAGAAAGGCTTTAGGCTATAAAACATCACGCTGCAACAGGAGGGGAGGGAGCAAACTCAAAGCGCCCGAACGAAGTCACAGGGGATCGCTATAAGAATTATACTCGTATTTCAACTTAAAATTAACTAACTTTCATCAAAATCGGTCCAGTAGTTTCTGAGATAATGAGTAGGTAACCACTAAAAATTATTTTCATTTATTAAAGTAAAAGCTTGAGTTAAATTAAAGCTTTTTATTTCTGACTGTACCAGCCCACTACGAATTGTTGAGCACATGGTCGGTTCTAAAAGGCGTATTTAACCTTCCAACTTATACCAACCCTTTTGAAATTTACGAGTTTCAAGTCAATGCTTGCTGCCGTAGACTTCTAAAATTATATTTTTTAGCGTTTCTTAATAAGGCCTGTTTCACAATAAACTGTACTTCAGACGAAATGACGATCGATATTTTAATTATTTGTTGGTTAGAGCTCATATACCGATTATGAAACAAGTCCTTAGTCTTGGGGTGATTATAAAACTCCAATAAATAGATAAGCTTCCGTCTCCGCTGTCCGTCTGTCTGTCTGTTTGTTAGCAAGCAGATATAAGCTAATGACAATAAAAGTAAAACGCATTATTAATGGGATACCCAATATTTGCTTTTAGATCTTCGTGTATAACAATCCTATGGTAAACTATAAATTAAGTAGACAAGAAATAAATTATAAAGATAGATATCTTATGAAGTATAAAATCCTTTATAACAAACTCGCCAAGATATTTTTTTCACTAATAAACAAAATCACAAACAAAAACTTCATAATCATTAGTAGAATCCGTTACTATTAACGGAAAACTTAACTAAATAAGCGTTAACGAACGTCTGGACACAGTCTACGAAATAAATTTCACAAAAGGAGATTATAAATTCCATTCTGCCATGTTAATTAGTTCCAAAATGATTATGGCGCGTAATTACCTAACAAACCCGTTTAAAGACTATTCAAAGGGATTAGTAGGAATTTGAAAGGTTACGGTATAAATAAGGTAAAAGAACCCATGGATTAAATAAATACCTTAGGCCCATTAACGCAGTTAAAAGTCGAGGTTAATATGTCACGGGTCTATCTGTGTTAAATCTATACTAATATTATAAAGCTGAAGAGTTTGTTTGTTTGTTTGTTTGTTTGTTTGTTTGTTTGAACGCGCTAATCTCAGAAACTACTGGCCCGATTTGATAAATCTTTTTTACATTGAATAGTCCATTTATCGAGGAAGGCTTTAGGCTATATAATATAAAGATACGACTCATAAGACCACAGCAGCAATGAAAAATGTTGCGAAAACGGGAGAAAGATATTCCTTTTGAGAGCTTCCGCTGCGTACGCTGCGGAAACCGCTTAAGTTACACCAAAATCATGTATGACAGGATTGTTCAGCATTAAGAGTTCTATAATAAAATCCACGACAGCATATGTCTATCTTTTATGGTTGACTTACTACAACCTTTTTTATGTTAATAAATTTGTAAAAAAAATAATGCATTATTTTTAGAGGTGTATTATAGTAGGTATTTATTCTTATCAAAACAAATACATTTATCATCAGGAGCATTTCATTGAAAACAAATTTGCTCTTTATATCATATGATTTCAATAAATATCTTAGGAGCTATCACAGTTTTAACATTATATATTATAAAGCTGAAGAGTTTGTTTGTTTGAACGCGCTTATCTCAGGAACTGCTGGACCGATTTGAAAAAATATTTTTGTGTTGAAAGAGAAAGGCTTTACGATATAAAACATCACACTGCGACGGGAGGGGAGGGAGCAAACTCAAAACGCGCGGACGAAGTCGCGGGGGACCGCTAGTAAGATGTAAAGTTAGTGAAATCAGGCGTTACTTTGCGCAAATCCATTATTAAGTTGAATTTTATAAAAATGTTTTGTTTTATTTTCCGCTCAGCGACGCCGGCGCAGGCAACTGACAACACGGACCGTCACCGCGTTGAGTATTAGTTCAGGCAAATGCAGGATGCACCACCCACTCTCCTCGGCTGTGTTTCAGTCGTCCGTGCTCCGCCAAGGCGACGACATCTCCTGAGGATGCCACGTGTAGTGGCGAAACGTGTCAAGTTTTTTTTCACGTTGGTTTTGAGTACTAATAATTGCATCAGCTGTGCCGCATGCGTATTGAGGGAGGGCAGGTGGTGCATCCCGTATTTGCCTGAACTAATACTCAACGCGGTGACGGTTCGTATTGTAAGTTGCCTGCGCCGGCTTCGCTTAGCGAAAATTTAATTCAACGTTGTAAAGTTAGTAAAAAGTAAAGTTGGCCTGTAAATGTTCCAATGCTAGACAAAGGCCTCAGGTATGAGGTGGTATGAGCCATACTCCACCACGCGTGGGGCTCTAGTGCGGATTGGTGGAGGGGTGTTGCAAGGTAAGCGACCAACTCTGCTGTCAGATGTTATCAATCCACCCAAAGGGTGTACTATAAACTACTGATAATTATAAATTGAACATTGTAAATTTTAAGCAAAATTAAAATCAACTTACAAAAAAAACATTATATAATATGAACTGTTTCAAACATGTGTAATCAGACATTTTCTATCCTCAGTAGCATCATCATTTACGATCATTTTTCTCCATGAAATTGCTGTTTTTTTATATAAACAAAATCGTTTTATTATTTTTAACTTATATAAAAAATCACGTAATGCAAAATTGCTTTTAAACTTTCATTCCCGGTATTTTCACGTGACAAATATTTCATCTTTCTTATAACGTTTTCCGCAATCCACATAGTTTAGGGCAAACTCCTTTCAACTTAACTTCCCTAATAAGAACCTTCATTTATGAGTTTATCTGTTGGTTATTGTTAGCAACAAGTTGTTATCACAGCAAACAATAACTTCCTTAATTAACTCCTTTGATCAAGTTAACATAAAATAAACGGAATATTGGAGTAACTGATTGAGAAGGAGTGACGGATAAAAGATTGAACTAATCATGTTAAGATATAAAAGATTCTTTAATTCTGTCTGCAAGATTTCTTTACAACAGTTTTTAAATACACATTCTAAAATTCAAGTATTTATAGGTTACTAGCGGTCCCTGGGACTTCGTCCGCATGTTTTGAGTTTGCTCCCTCCCCTGCCGACGCAGCATGATGTACTATAAATAACCTTAAGTCTTTTTTTTTTTTTTTTTTTTTTTTTCTCTTTATTAAGGACAACAAACAATTACATTAATGGTATAACCTTAAATATTACTATGAGAATTACTTATAATGTAACCAGCACCATTGTCCACAGATAGGTATAAAAATTAATATTAAAACATGCGACAGTTGGGCAAACAGAGCAATTAAGGTGTTGTGTTATATAACAAAATTTTGTACATATTTATTTGTGAACTAGTCGCACTCGAGAACACAAAAAGCCTTACAGACAGCAATGTATACATTTTTCCTAAAGTTCGCAGGTGAGCTTGAGAAAGGATCGACATCACAGAGATATTTGTTATACAAACTCATTATTCTATATAAAGGACAACGCTCACCTGCGTGCGTCTTAGTAGTATTAAGTGCAAATAATGTAGGTTTTCGAGTTTGACGAACAGCATACGAGCGATAAGGCACGTGCAGGTATATTTGATTGGTGAGATCAAAACAGTCAAATTTATTATGTAAGATATTATGAAAAAGCATGACATCTGAGATAATTCTTCTCACTTCAAGCTTAGGCAGAGAATACTTTTGAAGCAGCATATCGCAGGAAGTCTTTGCGTGAAAGCATCGAAAGTGCATTGATCGCACAAACTTTCTTTGGATCCTCTCAATTTGTTCTTTGTACTTTGCATAGTATGGGTTCCAAACAGATGTTGCATATTCCAACTGAGATCTAACAAGTGACTTATAAAGTAACAGATAAGAAGAAGGACATTTAAATGGTTTAGTGGATCGCATAACAAAATTGTACAATTGGAAGGCTTTGGCTGTGACGTGATTGATATGAACATCAAAGTGAAGTTTTGAGTCCATAAAGATACCTAAGTCTTTTATAACGGTGACTTTCTCCAAGACAGTGTCACAAAGAGAGTTCTTCCGACTTGACAACATTGACGACCTCCGTGGTGTAGTGGCTAAGCACGCTGGTCTCAAGGCACCACCGCTCCGAGGTTCCGAGTTCGATTTCCGGTCTGATCAATATAGAAATCAAACTTTCTATATTGTCTCGGGTCTGGGTGTTGTGGTACCACCGTTGTGTCTGATTTCCATAACACGAATGCATTAGCTACTACCTTTGGGATCAGAGCAATATATGTGATTGTTTGTGCCAATATTACTTTATCAACAAACTCTACAACTTCATAATATTAGTATAGATTATAAAAAAATAAGTATCTTACCTATCATTCATTTGTTTAAAAAGCTTTTCTCAACAGAAATCAAAAGAGTACGTGCCTACCTATAATCACTTTAATGAAAAAAACAGTAAATAAATACCCTGAATTAATAATCAAGTGAAAAAAGAAAAAAATAATAACACAAATTTATTTCTTTCGATCGCAATTTTATTACAACCAAAGAATTTTATTCGAAAGTTTTAGTGTAATATTCAATAGAACATTCTCGAAGCTAATAAATCTCAATTTCTCTCCCAAATAATGAAATAAAGTTTTTACTACTGAATGAATTCTCATAGTTTCGCCTCCCGGCTTAATATTCCTTGGTTGGATGTAACTTTTTTAATAAAACTCTTGTTAACTCTTGATATGTCACAAAAGAGGGGGTTTCAGTTAAGGGGCAGGCACATTGTTGTACATACGTCTTACAAACAAAGTTATTTTAGTAGCATCTAAAGGAGACTTTTCAAAGTGTTGCCAAATTTTAGGAGGTGAATGAGACCATACATCCTTTGCTATAGGGTTGCAATCCGTAATATTTTTTTTCAATTAAGCTACACCTTTCAACTATTCCTCGATGACTAAATTCTACTTATATTATTAATACAGAAGTTTGTGAGTATAGATGTATATTTGTTACTTTTTTACTCAAAAACTGCGCGAGGGATTTTGACGAGAATTTACAACAGTATACGTCATACATCAGAACAGGCACAGGCTATATTTAATTGTGATATTTTTTGAGATCCGACATTACCGTGGGTAAAGCCGCAGGGAGCCGCTAGTATCATAAGTATAATCAACATCATCATTATCAGCCAAAGGACGTCCACTGCTGAACATAGGCCTCCCTCACGTTTTTCACTTCACGACCGTTCACAAGCGATCTTTGTTCAGTGTGATTCTGCCATATTTACAAGAGTCTGCCCATATTGTCGGTGGACGTCCTATGCTGCGCCTTTGGTCAAAGAGTCTCCAATGAAGAGCTAACCCCAGCGGTATTATATTATTAGTAAAGTCAGCCTGTAACGTCCTACTGCTTGGCAAAGGCCTTACCTCAACTATGAGGTAGTTTGAGCCGTACTCCACCACGCAGGCTCAGTAAAGGGTAGGGTAGCCTTGCTTTCAAATGTTATCAAGCCGCTTAGAAGGCGTGATAAAACTGATAGCACGGCTGACTAGGCTTACCGACTAATACTAACCAATAGCTGGTACCACCGGCTTAACGTTCCTTCCGAAGCACGGAGATGCTCGTGATATACCTACATCACTTCAATGGTCGTAACGGTCACCCATCCAAACACGACCGCGCCGTAAGTTGCTTAGCTTCGGTATGACTACCAAAGCGCTGCTACTACTGCGCTACGAGCACCACAATTATTATGTTATAATCAGTTGCAAATAAAATATTCAGGGCAGTCACAACGGCGTGTTCCATTAAAGAAGAAAATTTAAAAAATGCTCCAAAACATTTCATTGTAAAGGTCGATCTATTGACAGCCCTCCCAAACCGTGTAGTTGCAACTTTTTTATTAAAATGCCTGAATGGGCTTTTGTTGGAATATAGCCCAGTGAATCGAACGAATACCTAGTGATTGTAGAATATTTTGTGATAATTCGGGGTGTTATAAGATAAATAAAAGAAAGGAAAATAATAATTGTGGAATATTGACGTGAAACAAAACGCAAGAGAGAGACAGGCGTGAAACGGAATGCAGCGAGAAAGGAGATGAACGTTTGATTTGAATTTGGATGTGTAATACAGAAGGTATCTTTATGTATGTAAGTGTTTGAAGAACGTGGTTATTATGCTGTTTTAAGAGTACTGGATAGGTTTTTGTTAAATTTTATTGTCATTCATTTAGGAAATCAACGGCGATGTAATAAAATATTACATTATATTCTTAATGGCTTACAGGTACGGCTAATTATAGTTTTTTTTTCACTTTATTTGGGATAGCAAACAATCACACACTGTATCGATTGTACAATAATTGAGGCTTAAGTAATTATAAATAAGTATGTAGTCAACACACTGTCTACATACGAGTATTAACAAACGCAGATCAAACATAACTTATCGGACGCGAAGCGCAACAACAGCAAATCAAAAACTTTTCTATATAATGCGTGTGAAGATGTATTTATGTGGTTAATAAAGCAGGCACACACATCATAATGCTAGCGACCGCATACAATTCAGAATTAGATAAAACAAATTGAAAAATAATTTTACCACCTCCCAAATAAGAATATAAAAGATCTTGGAAAGATTTATAACGAGCACTGTGCACCTAATAATATTACACATTACATAACTAGTTATGAGCAGTAAACAATTCTTTAACATGGAAGTTGTCAATAATGATGACGAATTAGCATCAAATATTAAACAACACATCATTATTTTGAAGTCTGTTAGATTTCCATAAGTGTTTATACAATATTAGGTTGAAGTTAAAAAACCAAAAATCTTTGCACATTTGTACCAAAAACAAAGTAAAGGAATAAAGATATAATAATAAAAATATTTTGATAATATCAATGAGATATCGCTTGCTTCAACTGTCCCTTTATCATTATGAATTTGTGTGTGTGTGTGTGTGTGTGTGTGTGTGTGTGTGTGTGTGTCTATTATATTTTTTTATTCAAGGTTATCTTGTATTTTATTGTTGGTTGTATCAATTAAGAAATAAAGATGTGCAATACCGATAAGACGAGTTCCCCGTCCCAGCTTTATTTCAACATAAGTGTAAGAGTTGGTAGATAATTGAGTCCACGCTACGCGAATCTTCATTGTCTAATGTCTAAGGATAAGCTCTTTTGCTTTCACATCATTCAAAGTCATCGTTACCTTTAAAACAGATACTATATTATATGGAGCCTCGGGTAAAAGCAACGGACATTATTCTAGGCATGTTGTAGCTTACTCAAAGATGGGCTATGAAATATGCATCGCCACCTTTGTAAAGCTTGTGATCTATTGCAAGATATAATATTATCAGTTTTTTTTTATATATTTGAAAACAACTACATACATAGCTCTGATCTCAAAGTAAGTAGCCGATGCACTTGTGTTAAGGAATCAGACACACTTGTGTTAAGGAAATCAGACACAACCACAACACCCAGACCCGAGACAATATAAAAATTATGATTTCTACATTGACCCGACCGGGAGTCGAACCCCCGACTTCGGAGCGGCGTCGGCTTGAAACCCAACGTGCTTAGCTACTACACCACGGATGTCATCAAGATATAAGCCAAGTGTGCAGGAAACATTGTACTTGTACACATAATTCACAGTAAACAAATAGTAGCGATTATCGCATACTGTTATTATGTTGTTTATATCTTTCCCTGACACGAAACCACGGTTCCCGGACCCTTATAACCTAACCATTTCTGGAAAAAAATGCGTGAGCACTGTGATAAAATAGATACCTTGACTATTTTAGAATAGGAGTATATTAAAATACTTTACTGTAGTTCGGAGACCACATTCACATAGAATCAAAAGGGTTCACAAGACATTTTTTAGAAAAATTGTCGTGGTAAATCCATATTTAGAAGTATTGGAGACGGATATCAAATGATAAAAATGGCATATTACAGAAATTATTTCTTTAGTGAACCGCAAAGATATTATTGACTTTAATTTGCACTTCCAAAATTATTAGTGGTGTATTATACTGTTCTGAAATTTGAAGTAAGTTCAAGTGACCGTCCCCATATGTTATCTTGCTCGCAAGATTACTTCATTGACCAGGCCACACCGAAGAACTGTATTTGGCTGAAATTCTCCAATTTCTAGAGAGATATTTTTTTTTATAATGATCTGGTAGAATATAAGCTTTAATTTTTTTTTATCAAGTTCATAATTATCTGTACCACATACATCAATAAAACATTATTAGATTGTTGGTACACAAAACTGTTTTTTGTTATTACATGTTGTATCTGCCTGTTATTGTTAGTACATTTTAGTTATTTTTTGTTACTATACAAATGTTGGTGGATCAATAAATAAAATATAAATATAAATTCAAACGATTTTAGCTTTAGATTGGTAAGGCAGCGGAGTCATGTGGCCCTAATGTACCTACATACTGGTACTGTGTGTACATTAGGGCCGACCCCAACACCCAATTATTATTGCAGCTTCTTCCTCGCTAGCAGTGGACAACAAGCCCTATCGCTAACTCCGGCTAAGTGGTATGTGTCAACATTGTTGGAAATTTTCATGAGTTACCAACGTAATGGAGTACCAAGTTGCTTGTTCGGAGGCCGTAAATAAAAATAATAAGGTACGCCTTATCTTGCCTTAAGGGAAGGCTTCAGCCTTTTGTTTTGTACCAACCTTCGCCAAGTGACAAGGGAAGGTCAAATAAAAAAATGTCTTTTTGGGAAATTAAATGTGAAGATTTTTGCGTGACTGAAAGTTCAGTATTTTGATTTACTAAGGACTTGTTTCACAATCTACACTAATATTATAAAGCTGAAGTGTTTGTTTGAACGCGCTAATCTCAGGAAACCCCCACTTGTGGTCCGGTGGGCGGTGGTAAGGACCAAATTGAAGAAAAAAAAATGTGTTGGGTAGCTTATTTATTAAGGAAGGCTTTAGGCTTTAAAACAACACGCTGCTCCAGCTGTAAACAAACTAAAAATTCCACATATTTGGCAGTTACTTAAAAAATGAATCTTCCCACATTTTACTGGAATACCTTACTAGAATTGGTCATGTTAATTCATTATTCATTAATTCGGTAAGAAGGCGCAATTCTCTTACGACGAGTCCATACATACATACATACACTTTCATGAATTTGAATCGCAAATCCAGGATTTGGGGAAACATGTACCGCACTTAAAGAGACTGGTTTTGTTTCAATGTTATGTATTGTTGTATTTTCTGAATCAGAAAAAATCTGCTTTTTAATATGCAAAAGGCAGATACATACTGTCATACGAGTATATTGTATTCATAGTACGTGTACTAGCAATGTCTTCCAAAGTTAAAAAAACTTGTTGAAATATTATTGAGTTTTAAATTTACATTAATATTGATAAGTATTTTGTGGATTACATTTTACGAGAAGTAAGACTACTTTATTTCATGAGTATAAAGCCATAAAAGAAAACCAGCAATAAGACAAAAAAAACCTATAGCTTAAGTGCGCTTTCACATTAGAGCGTCAGCAGCACGGCAGCAGCGGATGCCTTTACATTAGCAGCGCGACGGTCTCGCGACTGGGTCGGTCCCACTACACTCATTACCCATTTCAGTGCTAATTCGGGGATAGTATTACCACTGCAATGGGTAATAGGTATAGTGGGACGAAGCCGCGTGACTTACACGCCGCTGCGGCGCTGCTGCCGCGCTTTCGTGTATAGTATGAAATCATCGGCAGCACGACTGTCGCGCATAAGTCGCGCTGCTGCCGCGCTGCTAAAGTCGCCTAAATGTGAAAACGCTATAAGGGTTTTTGCCCAGTACACCGTAGCATGTCATGACCGTGACAGGCAAAAAAATATTCTTTCTGTTGAAAATTATGACACCTGACCCACTAATTAGACAGTTTTGTCACCGACCACTACCGTTTCGCCGATTCGCCATGCACCAATCGTGTCAGCACCGGCAAAATACGTTCTAGTTCGCTCATACTCTCGCTCGCTCCTATTTCTTTCTTTTTTTGTTTATTTCTCCCTCAAGTGTATGTTTACACCCAGTGCCTGGCAAAGGTTCCTGCTGAAAATCAGTGTCGTGGCATGCTTACCATCTGCTATCCCGACATATACTGAGCGGGGAACATTTGGCACACTTGGTTTGTTATTGCGTTATTTTTTACGGTACTGTAATTTATTTCTACGTGTGTGTATCGAATAAATAATATTTTATTCTATTTTACCCGCTTTCAAAAAAGGACGAGGTTATCAATTCGACTATGTTTTATTTTATTTTATTGTATCTATGTTAGCTCATATCTCTGTCATTTGCCGACCAATTTGAATTTTTTTTTCGCTTACTTAGAGGATATACCTTCTAGTTGGTCCTATTGTTGCCAATTTGTGATCTGATGATGGCATCTTGGTGTAATCGAGGGAAACCCTCAAATTTTAAAGGCACGTTAAGTGTTTTATTACTAGAATCTTAATTCGACGTGTTGTTACGTCTAATAGTCAACATCTTGTGGAGCTGAGCTGATGGTGGAACTCCTTAACCCTTAGGAGTTCAGTAATTATAATGACAGAACTTATGATAAGTGATTTGTAGCTTCTTAAAGAACAGAGTCATAAGGTGCAGTTTGCCCGTAATCACTGAAAATGCAGAAATAAAATTAACTTTTAAAAAAAGTTAAAAACTGTCTTCAAAACCTAAATGCACTAAAAAGTCCTTAATAAACTCTTGATCATTGAAAGGAAAGGAATCGATTTTAGGCAAACAACTTTTTTTGAAGTCGGTGCCATCACATTGACCATCCAGAATCAACCAACAGACCACCGACTCCAAAAAGGAATTGTTTGCCTAAAATGGATTCCTTTCGTTTCAGAGATCAAGAGTTTATTAAAGACTTTTTAGTGCATTTTGGTTTTGAAGACAGTTATAACTCTTTTTTATATTCTCTTACTCTCGGTCCAACGGTGAGACAGAACGCTGTCAATACATTCAGTGGGCAAGGTAGAGCAGATCGTGTTGATTTTCTGACACGTTATCAGAACATCACCGTTATCACCTTCGGCTGAAACATTACACAGGCTGAAAAGAGTAAAGATTTATTATATTTGTAATTCCAGCTGCATCTTTTTTCAATACGTATCATCATCATCATTATCAGTCAAAGGACGTCCACTGCTGAACATAGGCCTCCCCCACGGCTTTTCCCAGCGACCGATCACTAGCGGTCTGCATCCAGTTTGATCCTCTGATCTTTACAAAGTCGTCTGTCCATCTTGTCGGTGGACGTCCAACGCTACGTCGTTGGTCGAAGGAACAGTTCTTCGCGCTATGTGCCCTGCCCATTGCCACTTGAGCTTACTGATTCTCAAGGCTGTGTCCGTTACCTTAGTTCTTCTTTCTTCTTTCTTAGTTCAATACGTACTCGTATATTATTATTGAAGCCGTGATCTTATAATGTCACTAGCGACATTATAATAACACTTATTATTGTTAATCGCGTTTTTACAACGCGCAACGATGCTAAAAGTCTCAGTGTGTTAGGGGTCTTCATTTCCAACTTAGCTACGAGTACTAAACATAGAGTTAGAAAAAAGAGACATAAAATCTATTTAAAAAAAAATATTTGAAAATATACGAATAACAAAATTGGTGAATATTTTATAATGCTTCCTGAAAAAATACTTTTATAATTATAAGCTTAGTAGTACATAATACTTATAGTAAAAAGTTGGTCAGTAGCCTCAATGTCTTTGAATAAAGCTTCAATAATAATAAAAGAAGTAAATTTACTAATGATCAGAATATTTTGCTTACAGTCAAAAGTTTCAAGGTTATATTATTGAGTAAATAACGTTATTAACATAACAAAAACAATAAAAACATATTGAACATGAACAGTCCAAGATACATGAAAATACTGACTAGAATAGTATAGCAAATACCTCATGGTAACACCAAAAATATCTTAAAAACCGGCATTAAAAAAGGCACGGTCTATTTTTCACACCTATTGTTTAGCAAATGGCAACTGGCGAAACGACATAAATATTAAAATTCGTACCATTGTTGTATTATTATAATATTATCATATTGATAACAGTGTACTCAGTGTTAATGAATACTGAGTTGGAATAAAGCTACCTGGAAATGGAACGGCTAAAGGTTGTATAGCAATACGCCCCTTGACATATGAATGCGACATATAAAATTATAATATCATTGAAAAAAATCCGTGAAATTATATGAACTAGTCGTAATTGACAAAACTCTGTGTAAATATAATTTCACTAGTGAAAATGTAACATCACGTATTTGAATCCATCAAAACACGTAGAGTCCATTTCTCTTTACTAGTCGAATATGGTAAATAAACGAAATTATTCATTTAAAAAAAAAGATAAAGACTAAACTCACTCCTTGCATACGTTATTTATCTTCGAATACTGAGATATTTTAAAATCAAATAGTAAATTAATTTTATTCACTGATATTATTTAAAAAGTTTTGAAATGATTGTTTACATTATTGGACTAACAAAGATAAACGGACTTAATTTGACAAAATCCTAGCGACATATCTATCAAAACTTTTAAGTAGGTATTAGTCGTCTAGACTAGTTTATAGTCGAAAATATACTGCATGGCATGTAAATCGCGGGATTTGAATAAAACCGAAAGCAATGCGAATAAAGAGAGTCAATTTCAATAAGGTTTGCATACGGCAGAAATATAAAATTTAATAAAATAGTTGAAAATAAATGAGACAAAGTCTTTAAGAAGAACCAAACACACATTTATAAACATAAATCTTCTTAAAAATACAATAATAAAAAATGCAAAGGTATTTGGAGCACTATTTTTGAATCACTCCTGTTATTATTTTCTTTGATCAATAATAAAATGTTCAATATACGGATGACCTTCCGTTGAAAACTAGAGCCCTTTTTTTAATTCTCGTCCGATTGTTCAAATTATAATTAATGTTATTCCACACGGGAATTATTAAAAAAAGGGAACTGAATTTAGTGAGTACTAACGTCTGTATTTCGCGTGATTTCCATTGATTTTTAATTCGATTTCGAATGGAAATCACACGCCATATTCATGCGAGTGATTTTAAAATAGGGCCCAGCAGTGATTAAAAAGGGTAACTCAATTTGGTTATTTCTTGCTTGTGTTCATATTATTCTCGTTGACTTTTAAATTATTGCGAATGAAAATAACTCTGAATATGACGGTAGTGACGGTAGTGACGGTAATGACGGTAGTGATTCCAAAATAGAGCTCCAAACAAATTCACCAAGCTAGGTTAAAGGTTGATATTTTTTTATCGTTTATTATAAATTTAAACATAACTGTAGGCAGTTATATTAAATTCCCATAATGCAAATCAATATACTGCTAATCCATTAATTATTTGATTATACCGCGAACCACTGAAGGTTTCCGAACTATTTCGGTTGGCTATACGTTCGTTAAGAGTTGTCTCCATTTTGCGGTGTATATTTTGGTGGAGCTGAAAGATTATTCATATTAAAATGTTTTTTGGCTGGTATTACCATACCTAAGGGTTTTTACACACGAACGGCAATCTGCTGTCGCCGGCTGTGCGCGTACGCCATTTTAAAATATTCGACTGCATGTAGACCAGGAGCAAAGATACAAAATGAGCACCGATATTGATTCATAATTGCTAAATAGTGCTATACAAAAATAATAATAATCTGGATTGAAAATTAGAACGTCATCATAAAAAAAATTGAAAAATAGAGCATGGGCTTCGGTGTGTTTAGAGGTAATTAGCGATTTTGATAATAAAACAGTATTAAAAAATTGCAATTGGTAATTTAATATTTTTTTTTAACTATGCCATATTACGTTTATTATTTTCATCTTTAATATTATGATAAGCTGCAACAAAATCCATTTTCAATGAGATGCACATTGACGACGGCAGAGGCGACTGCAATCGCCGTTACTTGTCAAATGATAGCCGTCAGTAAGCCTACACGGAAGTCTCGACAGCTTGCTGACGCAACAATGGCGTCGACCGTTTTATACAAAAGACAGTTGAAAATAGATTTAGCTGACAGTAAGCCGTCGAAACTTCGACACTGACGATCACTAATCAGCAATTCAGAATCAGTGTCGGACCTCATTTTCGCCCTCGCTCCTGGACACCTGCAATTGACTATCAAAATGGCGCACGTGGCAAGTCGGAGACGTCAGCCAGCTGCAGCCGCTGACTTGTTGACGGCACGTCGACGGCATGTCAACAGCTAGCCGTGCTGTTGACAGCTAGCCGCCTCCTGCTAACGTTGACTGCAATTTACACTTCAACAGCAAATTGCTGGTCGTGTGTAAGAACCCTTATTCGCCTCCGATTAACATTTTTCCAAGTTTACAGGAAATAAATAAATAAATATTTAACAACATCACATACATTGCTCCGATCCCAAGCTAAGTAGCTAAAGCACACACCCAGACCCGAGACAATAAAGAAAAGATCGTTTTCTATATTGACCCGACCGGGAATCGAACCCGGAACCTCACGAGATGGCGACGCTTGAAACCAGCGTGCCAGCCACTCGACCAACGGAGGTCGAGTTAACATTTATCCAAGCAAGAAACTTGTTTTATTGTGCTCGCTATCCGTGGGTGATCTCTGTTCCATTATCATCCAAAGAAAATATTCAGACATAACCGAGGAAAATCGTGCTCGCCGAAAAAAAAATAACGCTCCGGGATTCCAGCCCAAGACCTCTTGGTGGCCAGCGATTTACTGCTTAATCAGAGAAGGCAAAAGTAGGCGCAACATTTAATACTATTTCTCCGGATGGCAGGTTGTCCGTTGACTTGACGTAGATGCGTAGCTGGAAGTTTTGAACATCGTTTATCGACAGCTGCCATTGACTCTCCAGCAGTCTGTTCTGCATCAGCAGGAAGCCGTTAGCGTCATTGACTGCCCGCAATTACACTCATCAAATACTGTTCATGTGAAAGAATTATCATCATCATCATCATCATCATTATCAGCCAAAGGACGTCCACTGCTGACCATAGGCCTCCCCCACGGCTTTCCACAGCAACCGATCACTGGCGGTCTGCATCTAGTTTGATCCTGCGATCTTTATAAGGTCGTCTGTCCATCTTGTTGGTGGACGTCCCACGCTGCGTCTCTGGTCGAAGGGTCTCCAATCTAGAACTTTCCTGCCCCAACGGCCATCAGTTCTTCGCGCTATGTGCCCTGCCCATTGCCACTTGAGCTTACTGATTCTCAAGGCTATGTCCGTTACTTTAGTTCTTCTACGTATCTCCTTATTTCTGATTCGATCCCGTAGAGAAACACCCAGCATAGCCCTCTCCATCGCTCGTTGTGTGATTTTGAGCTTTATTATATGGCCCATAGTAAGAGAAAGAATTATAGTCATACATAAAACAAAACTATTCAAACGACATTCCTTTACCCGCTATCTTAATTCCATTTGTTCAGCAAAACCTAGATAAATCTATTAGGTCATAAATTCAATATCCACCGATGTCTGCGTCGCAAAGACAGGAACGTGCCGAACGTGGCTGAGAAACTAATAGGGCTGTTACAAAGATAGGAAATAGTTTCAACTGTTTTATTACTGTGGCTTGGATTGAGCCCAATGTCGGAGTTACTATTTTAACTTACATGCCCTTTTGTAACCATTTATAAGAAATGGTTTTTACCCGACTACGGCGAAGCAAAAAGGAGGGTTATGATTTTGACCTGTATGTATGTATCTATGTATGTGGGTATGGTCATCTGTTCCCTCATAACTAATAAACTATTTATCATAATTGGACAAATGAAGCCTACTGCAGCAAAACAGATTCAGTATAATAATAAAATCAACTCAAAGTGGCATACGACCACGGCTATCCTGTAAGACTATTTTCTTGTTTTGTACTTTTTAGAGCGTGTTTTAAGTAGTCGTGTTTTAGTTTTTATAAACTTTCTTTTTATTGAGATAATAAATATCCTATTGTCTATAATAGTGCAGTTTATTAATACATATTGAAGTCACTTACTTCTTTGATATCGGAACATTATTAGAATTTATAGTTTTGTTATAAGTAATAAGAAAATCAAGCAATGACAGAATTTAGTACTATAACATCTATATATATAAAAATAAATCCCTATTTCCCTTGGTCACGGCATCACGCCTGAACGGCTGGACCGATTTCGCTAATTATTTTTTTGTTCTGTTCGTTATCAATAAAAACAATTGAAACCTCAATCTCAAAAAGCTCAAACAATTGAAATCTGAAGGAAGTAAAGTAGACGCGTTTTAATTATAATTATATTAATTCATTCATCCTTTGTAATTGATAATGTCTAAAATTGTGTTTGTTCATCCCAATATTTGTTGGTAGTACTCACAATAATTTGCAATCACTAAACAAACAACAATAATCTACGACTTTAAACAAACTTGCAACTGCAGAAGTAACTCATGCATAAAATTGGACACTTCAGTTAAAATATTTCAAAAGGTCTTAAACGAAACTCACAGTGTGTTAAAATAGAAATGCTGAGTGTTTACGAGGTAAATCCTTGAAAGGTAAGAAAATCCAGACCTCTTTTGCAACTCGAAACTCGTAGAGAAATGATTCAAGCTGAAGTGACTGCATACAAAATAATGTAAAACAGCTTTTAAGATACATGGGTTTTATTTTATTGCATGCCGTTTTCAAAGCCAGACTTCTCCT
This sequence comes from Pyrausta purpuralis, assembly GCA_963924145.1. Lineage (NCBI taxonomy): Eukaryota > Metazoa > Arthropoda > Insecta > Lepidoptera > Crambidae > Pyrausta > Pyrausta purpuralis. The sequence goes on from OZ001665.1 coordinate 6,804,539, forward strand.
TTTGACTTCTATGCAAGGGGTCGCGAGGTTTAATACCACAAGGAGCAAATGTTTATGTGATGAGTTTAGGCTTAGTTATTTTTTTATTTTTGAAATATAAATCCTGGGATTTCAGAAAATTCGGAAATGCGAAACTCATTAGGATTAGGAAATGACATCCTAGCATGTTTTTTTTTAAAAAAAAAAACATGCTAGGATCATGTTTTTTTTTTTTAATGAAAGGTGTCCGAGATGATATGTTATAAATATGTTTGGTTCTTTAAGTTAAGCATAAGCTCCCCATCAATCCATAAGTTTGTTGACTGTAAGTCAAGCAGTAGAAAGAACACTCAGTAGTAAATCCGATCTGGTTCCATAATTAAAACACTAGATGTATCGATTCAAAAAAATCCGGTATATTTTTGATATACAAAAGTTTTTTTTATGCTTTAAAGAAATATGCATTCGATTATCCAATCACTAATGATGAGTATGAATATTTTTACCTAAGTCATGGGTGATACAAATATGTAATTAATTAATGGTATACGCTCCCTTCTTATTCGTTGTTTGATACTTTGTAACACAAGGAAGAAAGTGCCTAACTTCAAAACCAGACCATTGGTGTGTTGTCTGGCGCATATTAATATATAATGATTTATTTACACTTCGGTAAATTATAGTTTGGTCATTAACATGCATGGATAAAAGTAAAAACCGACTTCAAAACCAAAATGCACTAAAAAGTCTTAAATAAACTCTTCACCATTGAAAGGAAAGGAATCCGTTTAAGGCAAACAATTTATTTTTGGAGTCGGTGCTGTGATAGTTGATGCTTGATGGTCAAAGTGATGGCACCGACTCCAAAAAGAAATTATTTGCCTTAAACGGATTCCTTTCCTTTCAATGGTGAAGAGTTTATTTAAGACTTTTTAGTGCATTTTGGTTTTGAAGTCGGTTTTTACTTTTTTTTAAAGTTTATTTTATTTCTTCATTTTTAGTGATTACCTAAGAGCGGGTGGGGGGGGGGGGGAGTTGCACCTTATGATTCTATTTTTTTTAAAAGCTACAAATTACCTTTCATAAGTTCCGTCATTATAATTACTGAACTCCTAAGCGTTAAGGAGTTCCACCATCAGCTCAGCCTCACAAGATGTTGACTATCAGACGTAACAACACGTCAACATTAAGATTCTAGTAAAGAAACACTATACGTGCCTTTAAAATTTGAGGGTTTCCCTCGATTACACCGAGATCCCATCATCAGATCCCAAAATGGAAAAAATGGGACCAACTAGAAGGTACACCCTCTAAGTAGGCGAAAACATTTTTCGATTCGGTCGACAAACGACTGAGATATGAGGTAACAAACATACCAAAAAAAAAAAAAACATACAGTCGAATTGATAACCTCCTCCTTTTTTGAAGTCGGTTAAAAACAAATACCAAACAAGATTTGATCGTGGGTCCATTAACTAAATGATTAAAAATCTCAAACTCTCTCTACCAACTTTATGCATCACTGCTGCTTGGCTGATTGGTAGAAGATAACTTATTAAGGCAACTAGGTCCACTATTGTACAACATATAATGTAAATAAATTAGTATTATTTAAAATAACCCTATATTATTACGTGAGCAAACGCTCTGGGTATACTCGTAAGTTCCAAACACAAAACAGAGTCATTACGATTTGTTCATAGGCACTTAAGTTCAAGTTATAAATAATGATTGAAGATATATTTACCTAAAATTTAGGTGTTGGCTAAAATGGAATGCACTTTTGAAAAATCCTGGGATTTCTTAGTCGACAAATAAATCTATTACTACTATGTTTGTACTGTGGTAAATAAAACAGCTGTCAAGCAATACAGCTTATTTTTGTTGTAATTAAATTTAATAGTTAAGACTCATTAATTAGGTCTAAAAGCAATATAATTCAATAGTGCTAACACGAAATAATAAATACAAGTGCAGGCAACGTACCAAATTGACGAAATACCATACGAAAAACTGCCAACGGTCGCCGGTCAAAGTGCAACGGATAACTACTTAAACCAGGGGAGTACTGTTTCTAATTAATTTGTAAACCTATTTGTCGCATTTTAAACGCTAATTAATACTTGAAGTGCAATTAAAGTTCGCAAATTGTAACAATATTTGACACTTTGAGGTTATATGTTTTACGCAAGTCATCTGACCAACCTGGGGTCGAGTGAGTGCTGTTTGCTGTTGCTTACTGCTGTAAATACAACATCATAAACTGCACAAGCCTCACTACGGTGAGATACGTCAAACCTCATAACACTTCGGTTCTGTTGTGCCTCTCTTTACTTGACGTATATGTGGAAGTAAAGTTGAAGATAACAACCTTATGCCGCATACAAATCACTCGTATACACTAATCAGGCATACTCTTCACTAACTACACCCACATACATTGCAGTAGTAAGCATAAAAGCATAGCAGTGATAGTCTAGACCTAGGTAGTTAGTTGGCTATTTGTGTTTGTTCCTAAAATTGTTTATTTATTGGTAAACATAGTTATATTTAAACTCAATGAATCATATTAAATAGCCTGAAACTATATAAAAATTCAAATATTTCTTTAACTTAGAGATTAATATAATAATTCCCATTGCTGTAACTTATGTAACTTATTTACATACATGTATGTTTAATTTAAATGTTTTTTTAACTCAAATAGCTCAGTACTGACCCAAACATCATAACATCTGTTGTACACTCTGTTTATAAAAATTCCAGGTGACCCTCAACCTATCTAATCAATAAAAATGACCACCCGGACTGGAGCCATTACCCGCAAAATGACTGCCCGAGAAACTGAACTAAAACTCAGAAGGGCACTTGATGAATTAAAGGAGTCAAGGACTTCCTGTGAGGAATTGCTCAGAGAAAGAGATGAGTATGAGGAGGTAATAAAGACCAACATCGAACACACCTCTCAACTCAGAAAAGAAATGGCTGAACTGCATGTCCGCCTGCTGGAGGTCACCGAGCATCGAGACCAGCTTCTCAACACAGTCAGCACCTTCGACCAGTGCAGCAGCATTTTTGAGCAGACACTTATGCGCAATAATGACCTGGAAAGTGAGCTACGGGATGCCAATAGAACTATTCTGCACTTGGAAGAAGAGAAGAAAGATCAAGCTCATATCCAAACCTTGAACCTGTATGAGGAGCTGATTGGTACCCCCGGTGGTCGGTCTGTGGTCACCAATCCAGACTTAAATTGTAGTTTACACCAAACTCTAAACAAAACTGCTCATATTAAATTGTCAGGTAGAAATAGGGTTAAAAAATATATAAAACTTAGTAAATTTATAAAGAAAACTAAAATTCTTGTTAAGAAAAATAAACGTTTTTTCAAAAATATTGAACTTAGAAAGGAAAAGTTAGATTTATTAGACAGTCTGGAAATATATCAAAATAAGTTACATGAAAGTAGGTCACAATGTGAACAAACTGTTGAGCGATTGCAGACTGACATCTCCAGGTTGCAGGAGTCATTGCATTCCATGACAATTAAATATAACTCTTCCCAGGAACAAATATCAGAACATATCCTGGCTGCAAATAAACTTCTGAAATTAAACACACCTAACTCTGATTTTAATTCACTCCCAAACATAAATCTAAACTCCGTACAAGACCTCGATCAGCAAGGGGATGACAGTTTACAGTTGCAATCACAAAATCTTAATTATAATTGTTCATCAAAAAAAAACAATAATGAATGCAGCAATGTTATTGTTTTTTCAGACAGATTAGGAATTGGTTATGGTTCCTTATTGAATAAAAACCTTAAATGTAATATTGTAAACAATTGTATGCCTGATGCATCACTAGATCAAATAGTCATTAATATTCAAAATAGTAATTTAAATTCAAGTTCAATACTTGTGTTAATGTTAGGAAATAGTAAAAATTTAAGTAAAAAAAATCTGTTAAAAAATTATTCAATATTGTTAAATTTAAATGTACATAAAATAATCATTTGTGCAATTCCATTCTCAAAAAATCATACGGCACAGGAAAATAACTGTATTCATGTATTGAATACTTTATTATTTAATTTAATCCAACGTCATAGTGACAAATTTGTGTTTTTTGACACAAATAAATTTACTAATAACTCATTTTTGCTGACTGGCGGCTCTATACACCTGCCATATAGAATCAAAAAACTAATTGCTAATTTGTTAGCATATAACATTAATTGCATAATTAACAAAACCATATCACATGGTTATCAACTTGTAAGTAATAATAGTAATGTTGATGTTATCAACCAGACAACCTCTGAGGCTTTAAACTAAGAGGGCAGACAAAGGCCAGGTCTAGTTTTAATGTTGTTCACCAAAATATACAAGGCCTGGCTGGCAAAGAGCTTGAACTATCATTAGTTCTACACGATTTAAGTGTTCATGTAATGTGTGTAACAGAGCATTGGTATAGAAAATGTGAAATAATGATTAGTATTGAAAACTATACAGTCGGTAGTTCGTTTTCAAGAGAGACTACAACTAGAGGGGGGTCACTCATACTTATAAATAATGAATTAAATTGTAAAGATCGCAGGGACATTGTGTCACTCTCTTTAGAACGTACTATCGAATTAGCGTGTATTGAGCTCGAACATTATATAATTTTATCTGTGTATAGCCCCCCCGACGCTACTTACCAACTTTTTGAACCAATTATGGAATCAGCGCTAGAAAAGGTTTCAAAATCTAATAAGAAAATAATAGTATGTGGAGATTTTAACTTCGATATTTTAAAGGAATGGAATAGCGCCATTCGATTTCTTAATCTTTTCAAATCTTTTAATTTAAAAAATCTCTTTTGTGAACCCACAAGGGTAACTCCCACCACGGCCACTTGCTTAGATAATATTTTTTGTGACAAAAACGCAAGTGTCATTGATAAAGGTATTTTAATTGGCCTCAGTTCTGATCATAGAGGTCAAAAAGTTTTATTTGAACACAATCATACCGCAAGTTTACCTGTGGAAACTATGTATAGGCCTGTCACAGAAAATAGGTTAGATAGATTTAGGGATACAATTAACGATACACTATATTCAGTGAAACAAAATACTAGTGATAGTGTAGATAAACAATATGAAGACCTTTTTAACTTAATTAAAAACGAATTTAATGAAATATTTCCCATAAAAAAGACTAAATCAAATAAGGTCCAATGTCAATTTAATAATTGGGCCACGCCGGGAATTCATAAAAGTAGGATTAAATTATATGAATTATATAGTCTACGAGAAAACTCTCAAGACCAAAACTTTATTGAATACGTTAGAAATTATTCAAAAATATTTAAAAAAGTTTGTGCTACAGCAAAATCCCATTACCTTCGTAGAATAGTCTCTAGCTCCAAAAATAAAGCAAAAGCTACATGGAGCATCATAAATAAAGAAACTTGTAAAAATAAATTGAGAGATGGTAAATTTGCATTAAAAATCAATGATAAAACAATAAATTCAAATTTAGAGGTTGCAACTGCTTTTGAATCGTTTTTTTCACATGTTGCACCAACAACAACGAAAGAACTTGCTTCTTCTTCAGTAATAGCCGAATCTATTCTAAAACTTAATGTCAGTGAATGTACTCGTAATTCTCAACTGCACTTTAGGCATGTAGGACCTGAAGTAATAATAAAAACATTTCGAGAGTTAAATATGAAAAAAACGGAGGATCTTTGGGGACTATCTGTGCATATTATTAAGTCAATTATTAACATAATAGCCCCTCAACTAGCATTAATTTTTAACAAGTGTATTGATGACGGCCAGTTTCCTTGTTTAATGAAGATTAGTAAAATAATACCGCTTTTCAAAGCGGGTGACAAAAGTGACCCCTCAAACTTCCGGCCAATATCGATTCTGCCAGTCTTGAGTAAAATATATGAAAAGATTATATTCAATCAAATTTTAGCACACTTTTCATCGAACAAGTTATTACATAACAAACAATTCGGTTTTACTAAAGGAAGAAGCACCACGGATGCAGGAGTTGCTCTTTTAACACATATATTTGATGCTTATGATAATAGGCATGATGCTTTAGGGATTTTCTGTGATCTATCGAAAGCGTTTGATTGTGTGGATCATGAAACATTACTTAAAAAAATATGTCACTATGGGGCATCATTGAACTCGTTAAATTTAATTAATTCATATCTTTCAGGTAGAATGCAAAAAGTATGTATAAACGGAACTGAGTCTTCTGGAGCACCTCTAACAATGGGTGTGCCCCAAGGATCTATATTAGGACCTCTTTTATTTTTAATATATATAAATGACCTCCCGCATTTTGTGGGGAATCTTTGTGATATAGTTTTGTTTGCAGATGATACTTCACTTATATTTAAAATTCCAAGAGGTGAAGGAAATTTTGACGATGTAAATAATACTCTTTCACAAGTATTACATTGGTTTACTGTTAACAATCTTCTTCTTAATGGAAGTAAAACTAAATGTGTAAAGTTTACAATGCCTAATGTCCGACAGGCATCAACTCAGGTTAAGATAAAAGACAAACCGCTTGATACTATTGATTCCACAACATTCTTGGGAATCACTTTAGACTCCAAACTACAATGGGGTCCTCATATAGAGGCCTTGTCAGGGAGACTAAGCTCAGCTGCTTTTGCTGTAAGGAAGATAAGACGTTTGACTGATGTAGAAACAGCTAGGTTAGTTTATTTTAGTTATTTCCATAGCTTGATGTCCTACGGCATTTTACTGTGGGGCGCGGCTGCTGATGTAGAGACAATTTTTGTGTTACAAAAAAGAGCCGTGCGAGCTATTTATAATCTTAAACCTCAAGATTCCTTACGAGAGGTGTTTAAAAAAATTAGAATATTAACTCTAGCCTCTCAGTATATTTACGAAAATTTAATGTATGTACGGAAAAATTTTCATTTATTCACGAAAAATAGTGACATACACAAATATAATACTAGAAATAAGGATAAGCTTGCTATTCCACAATTTAGGCTTCGAAAGGTTGGTAACTCTTTCATGGGGAAAGGTATAAAATTTTTCAATAAACTACCAGAACACATTATTAACTTACCGGTTAATAAATTTAAAACTGTTATTAAAGAAACCCTTATGACGAAAGGGTATTATAAAGTAGATGATTATTTAAATGATAATAATGTATGGACTTGCATGATCACTACAAACATTGTAAACCTTTTGAAAAGAGGCATTGACAATAGTGACTGAGTTTGTTGCGCAGCTTCTTCTCAGCACTAGCCCACAATTGTCCCGAAGCTGTGGTAGGGTTTATATTGGGACGTGTAAAAGTGCCCCCAGAGGGCCTATTTGCATAAATAAATGACTTTTATGACTTTTATGACTTTTATGTGACTGTTACATTTTCCAATCAATACGAGTATACTCATAAATTGTAAAGCGACTTTAAAATAGTTTGAAGAACATACACATTTAAATAATATGTAATCCTGCGGGCGTAGTCTGATCCAAAATTTTTGACATTTCGCGTAGACAATTTCAATTTTCTGATTTTCTGATTTATCAAATATTATCTTAACTAAGGTAGCTATATTTTTAATAAATATTAAAAAATGTTTGTATTTTTTTAAGCTTTTTTCAAAAATTCTTCTCAATCAATAAATACAGGAAAACACCAATTTCGTCTCAGCATTTTTTGAGCGCCACCTGGTGATTCTACAGGGAACTATGTCGAGACATCCGATACTGGCGTTCTGTTTTTTTTTAAATAAATATCACATTCTAAAAACGTCGTTTTTTAACCATGTTACAGACTAGTTTTGCATTTCCGAATTTTATAGTTTCCTGGAATTTATATATATTATTTTAATTTAAGAAGCCGTCTTTTCCCTAGCCAAAAGTGTAAATATGCATCTGATTATCCGATCACTGGTTATTAAATATAAAATGTATAATATTATTACAAAATATAGGATAAACTAACTCCGCTATTGCGTCGCGATCCGGACGACCTAGCGTGATCATCAAGGTTCCCTGTCAAAAACTAGAAGAAAAAATATATCTGAGGTAGCTGAAGTGAAGTTATAGACAATTTGTTTCTAAAGTTAAAAGCAGATTTATCGTGAAAATGCTGAAAGGCCGAACCTTGCAACAACTTAACCGAACAACTTAATTTTAAAGCAGTTTGGAGCAGAAAGTCTTAACTTACAACTCTATTTCAAACGGCTATTACATAACTCTGTCACTATGCAAAACATATTTATAATCACATGCAAGCGAGACGTATATACTTGTGACGCTTGGCATTGATTGATTAGTGCTTATTTTTGTCGATGGTAAAACAGATCCTTGATTTCATACGTAAAGAGAGTGCGTATATGGCGCTTACTTCGGATTGTAATTAAACGCCATCGCATTGCAGGAATTTTGCAAGTTACTTATTTAACACCCGATTTACACCAAAGGAATTTAGGTGTGATGGTAGATGTTGACTATATCTTTCTTACGTAATTCACAAAAGTGTTGAACTGAATATCTTGCTTGTAATAGTAGATTGTTACATAAGAGGAGAAAGCGACCCAATGCACTCGAAATGTTTCTGGCGCTCGAACGGAGTGAGAGCGCCAGTAATTCGAGGGTGAAATGGGTGCTTTCACCCGAGTGAACATACTTTTTTTACATTAACTGTGAAGAAAAAATTCTATGTAATTTAGCTGAAGGTGTGATAATGAGGTATTACGTAGTTTGGTGAGATATTGAACCACAAGTTTTTGCACAGCATATCAGTTTATTTACTGTCGTTCGTTATATATACAAAACACGTATAGAAAGACTAGTAACGGCACGAAAGAAAACAAAGTACGTGGACGATATCAAATAATCAATTCCTTGTTAAAAAATATCGATCGATATTTTCTTTAAGACTATAATAATAGTAGAAGGACGCAACCTTCACCTTGTCACGGAAACTACCACAGGTTATGTCACATTGCAGATTTTATTTTGTCTCATGAGGTATTACGTAGTTACGTTGAGATAGCGCTTTGAGTGACATCTAAATGTGAGAGTGCCGCCTGCTTACTAAATCTGTGCGCATTACTACAAAAATACTGAAAATATATATATAAGAAAATAAAAATAAAAAGCGATATTTAAAAAAAAACACAACGAAGCACAAAAATATGGAAAGCTCCTTTATTTTAATAATATGATGTGACTCAATTGTCTTTGACTCAATGTCTGGTCGTAGCAATTAAAACTAAATTACTTTTCACCCTAGGGGTGAAGTAATTTGGAAGTAAGTGGAAGCTATTTTGCACCCGGCTTTCTACACATGAAAGTTTCAATTTACCAAACAGCAGAGATGAAAAATGATTTATTAATAAATATGTAATAAATTTGCGCCAGAAAACACACGAATTATTTGGTTTTGGAGTAAGGCATTTAATTTTACTAAACTCAGTACTTCTTCACAATAGTGCCGTAACAAAACTCGCGCTCAGTTTTCACAGGCCATTGTTCAAATATCTTATTCTGCCCACGTCACGAAACGATCTCTAAGTTGGAGAATACTCAGTATTATTCTGCTTGTAGTTTTCAACTCTTCACAATGGAGTCAGTGGGAGCGCTTTCACTGTTGAAATTCTAATATTTTCTGTGTGGGTAACAGGCGTTATGTTTGGAACGTGTTTTGTAGTTGGTTTTATTATTGCAGTTTGGTATAAACATGAACAAATATCGGTTGAGTGATAACATCATAATCATCTTTATTTTTTGCCAAAAGACGTCCACTGCTGAATAGTATACCATAGTAGACCTTCCCAACGGCTTGTCACAGCGATCACAAGCGATTAGTTATAGACAAGGTCGTCTGTCCTTCTTGTCGGTGGACGTACTACGCTGCGTCTTTGGTCGAAAGATTCCAATCTCGAACTTTTCTGCTCTAACGGCCATCAGGAGTTTTATTTTGTACTCACTCGCTTGGATAAGGCGTGTGATTTTCGTTCGAAAACGAACTAAAAATTAACGCAAATTTTGTTTCATTTTCGTTTATTAATGGGTAACGTTTAATGCGCAAGACCTAAAATAGATTGATTAGAAAAACAAGCAGAACCAATAGAATCACTTTTTAATTTAAGCCCTAGTTCGTTGCGCTTCGCGATATACTCAGAGGAAAAAAGGGAAAACTAACTAATTTGCATCAATATTGACTTAAATAGGCTCACTCACGCGCAGTCATGAAATAACGTGAGCTAGAGCTTAAAATATCAATTTGTTTTTTTTGTCTCTACGGTGTCAAAGAAACTGACAGCAACTGAGAATAAGATTGACTCAGAGCTAATCTAGCTTTTTTTATATAAATGTTTAGGCATTTGATCACTATCGCACCCTGGTTGTATGTGATAATCGAGGATGGATCGTATCATGTTTTATAAGTAGCCCTAATATTTGATTAGTTGAGATAGCCCTTTGGCATAAAGTTCTGCCAAACTTCAGCCAGCTGTAGCATAGCACCTTGCAGTGCAATAGTTTTAATAAATACATATTTTTTATTACTTTGGTTACTAAAAACACATTAACAATTTAAACAAGCTATAAGAGCATTATTGTGAAAATAGAAGTTAACGACGTACTGGTAAAAATAACAGTTTTTTTTGCTAACAAAGAACATAATTGCTGATAAAATAGAACAGCAAATGTGAGTAGTTTGTTCCAATTAAAATTGTTTCAAGGCAACCACGTAAAATGTTGTGTCACAAATAAATAAACCATTGATTTATGGCGCCGTCTTATTTCACTATAACTTTAACTACGACTCATGAAATTCCATATGGTTGAAATGAGTAAGTTTGATTGTGGGCCCCACCGCCTATATTTTTCTATATCTTTTATAAAACATATCCTAATCAGTGCTGATCCAAAGCTGCTCGTACCTCTCATCGTCTCCGTGTGAAGTGACACCCTTATTATGTGTCATATGTGCAAGCGTTTCTTTAAAAGTGGAAAGGCGGCATGATGGCGTGTGATATTAATTGATTAATAGTCATTTTTCCATAGATAACAACCGGGACCACACGGGACCGGAAGTGATTGTAAAATGATAACTAAATTTTGACAATACTAAACGCCTATATATTGAGCGAGATTTCGAATGATTTTTAATTAATTTTCAAATTAAAATCACACGCCATACACAAGCGAGTGTTTCAAAATAGGGCCCCTGGTGGTATAGAGCACTTATTACCTATGCTCACAAATCGATATGACACCTATGAATACAAAGATAGATTCATGAATTTCTTTGAAGATGAAGTAGCAAAAAATGATCAAAAATATTCCATTACATGAGTAAATGAGATGAATACGTGTTTCATTTTATTTGCGGTTTATCCATAAAACAATTTCTTAGAATAGATTTCGATGAATCTCGTTAAGAATCACTAAAGTGGTATAATATCCACAAACACACGCCCACATGAGCATAAGCTTACCACTAAAATAGAGTTCTTAAGTAGGTAGTGCTGACTATTATTTTGTAGATGTATCGATTGTTTTAAATCTATGGACGAACGTTTTGGCTAATATTCTTGAAAAAATCCAACAACCTGATTATGATTGCATACAAAAATTTCATTATTTGTTTTTATTAAATAAATGCATACCATATATGTCCTTGCTGATATTTTATCTATATCATATTAGTAGGTTTGTTTATGTTACTGCATTTCAAAATATATTTTTGGTCCCTCTTAGTACTTTTAAAGTTTCTGCCACTAATTAGTCGGTTGATTGGTAGATAATGCATGAAAAATAAGGCATAGACAGAAAAGACAAGAATAAGACATGAAGTCCGTCAATTGTACAACTTACGGTGCAATAAATTTGAAATAAAATAACTATTTATAATCAAGCCTTATTTTTAAATGTTCATTATATCGGCAAATAACAAGCTATCTTATTACAATACTTAATACTTTTAATAATCCCATATTAGTATGCTTTACTTACTACCTGGTTATCGTATGATTAGACCTATCACTGTCAATGCAAGTGAGAAAACTGTGTAAAAATGTACTGTATTGTATATAGTACCTAAGAAAGCGGTCACCCATGCACACAGCTATTAATACCTATGCTAATTTAAAAAAAAACTTAAATGTTATTATTTTTCGGTGACTATAGAAAACACCCAATGGTCACACTCACTTGTTAACACTTTCTCTTAACATGTCGATAAAATTATATCGACGCGTCGCAAGCACCACGTCTTAATGGTTTAGGAAAGTTTAAATAGCGATTAATCATCGATATCCTCTTTACATTGTTTATACATCACTTTCGTCACCACCGATCTAATCTAACGTTCGTAGAATTGCCTTGAGTAAACACACATTACAACTGGAGCGAAAATAGCGTGTTATTTATTTTTGATTGGTCTTATTTCTTAGATAAAAGTGTACCTAGTAGCATTAGGAATTCAGACAGACCAATGGTCTTTTAAATTCATAAAAACAGTAATTTATGATTCAAGTCACGGTAAATCACATTTAGCTTCTGGAAAATGACCTCTGATGTATAAAAGATACTTTTTCGCAATTTAAAAATAGTGTTGTTCGTTAGTAATTAACCAATTTAATTTTAATTCAATCGTTACATTTAAATGAGGTAGAATTATTAAATATGTAGTTTAATAGTTTTATTTTGTTGCGCAAAAGTTTGTCAGTATGAAATGAAACAAGGTTAACGAAGAAAGATATCTCGCAAGAAATCTACATAATATGGTATTCCAATTAGGTTACTTATTCACGATAAGTCGTGTTTTTTTTTGATTTATTGAAGATTTTGAGTCTTCCTAATTGGAATTACATAATTTTTTGTTTATTTCTTGCGGGAATTTGAAAAAAAGACAATAAGTCTGTTGGAGCGAGGTGTTTTGTGGGAGCTATACGTCCTTGGGCTGTTTATGTTATGTTTATGTTCATCAAATTACCTTCTTTTGAATACTAGCTATTTCGCCCGATGACTCCTGTTATTATGTGATTATGAAGACTAAAAAAATAGCCTTCTTTTTAAATTCAGTATAAATAAGCATGATTTAGATTAATTTTCAAAAATGTATTATGAACTGTCAAAAAAAATGTAGTCTTTACCCAGGCACAGGGATTATGGTTTCCCACGTTTATTTTTAGGGTTATCAGTATTTTTTCAAGAATCTGATGATGAGATAATTCAAGGTATCATCTCAAATCTTAATCCGTATGCAACACTAAATTTCAGCAGTTAACCGCGGCCTGCTTAAGGGTTATTTTTCAATATTTTTTGTACACTTGTTCGTTACAAGTTGTCTCAATAAATTTGGCCTTACGTAATTCCACAGCAAATTTAATAGTTCTGCCTGACGTATACTTATTTCTGCTTATCGTATCCACTTCACCGAAAGATGCCAATTCCGATACCTCAACGCAGCAAATTTATTTGGAAGTCCCAAAACTTCACCATCTCTGATGTCCGAAGTTTGGAACAAAACTCATCGAAACATCCATCAGTTTTTAACACAACCTTTTGTTACTCTGATGGCGAAGTTGAGGTCAAAGTTCTAACATAAATTAATACCAATGACCTTCTTTATCAATACAGATTATGAATTTTCACTCGAATTCGACTTGTTTTTACCTCAAACATTTGCAGAGATACTTTGTTAAATCTTATGTCAGTGATGTCTATTTTATTGAAACGCTAAATATAACTCTAAAAATCTAATAAGGTATATAAAAAACGAACATGACTTAATAACACAACGACAATAACACACATTTTTTACAACCATACCTACAGTTGTGTAAGATAATTTAATCAACAATAAAAATATTCCAAAAATATACACTCCATATAAACTCGAATGATATCCACAAAAAATCGTACCGAAAACGCATAAATAATTCCGCCATATTTTTCCGTGAAACAAGGAAACAGAACTGGCAACATTGCAATATTCATAAAATCTAACGCTCCGCAGATACATCCCGATACGGTTCTGCTGGTAACACTAAATTTTTATGATCGCCGAGGCTGGCCGCATTTTACGGGGCAGTGTATGCTTTTATTTGTGTTCAGTGCAATTAGATGCTAGAGTATGATAATCTGTGTGTGTGTTTTTTAAAGAAAACTACAAATTTAAGTCTTAAGAACGCCTACGGACAATGGATAAGGTAAGTGATACCTAAACATATTCCGATATGCTTGCATGTTGACAGTACTTGACAATTATTATTGTACATGGTTATCTATATACCTTGCGGTTATAAACTCACACGGACACCCAAGTAATATGGATATTCATTTAAGTATGCCCCCTGCTAAATTGCTGTTAAAAAATTGCGCCAAAATAAAATTCTGTAACAGCTAATAATAAAGCTGGCTGATTCCTAGCTCAAAGGATTAGCATAGCTATCCAACTTGCAACGCAGCCAGCATCATAGCCTCCTTGCCGCAAGGAAATGGTTTCGTTTTTGAATAGGTAGATTTTAAGTATTTTTTTTATGTTGCATGTCTTAGTTTTATTATTTCTTGTTTGTTATTAAAGAAGATATTATTTTTTATCAGTATGGCGTGTGGCTGTTTCCACTATCACCGATATTTTGACGATGTAAATGGTACTCTTTTACAGGTGTTTCATTGGTTTACCGTTAACAATTTACTGCACAATTCAATTTGGGGTTCTGGGTTTGAAGGGTTAAAATGCCCAATGTTAGAAAAGTCCAAAAGCAGATCATGGTTAAAGATTATGAGCCACTATACTAGATACTATAGAAATCTCAACGGTTTTGGACACTTCCTAAGATAATAAGCTTCAATGGGGTCCACATGTCGATACCTTGTCAGTGAAGCTAAGTTCGGCTGCCTATGCAGTAAGAGGCTTATTACTCACTAAATAGATTCATAATAGTCCATTTTTTTCATTGAGTAAGTAATCACTACGTTCATTGTATTTATGATAATTAATGAGACATTTTTTGATTCGAAAATGTAATAAATTGTGTGTGAAAATGTTATAAAAGTGTTGATTTTATTGCCAAAATAAGACTCATTAGTCGTCAAGCTTAATGATCAGCACCGGCCTACGTAGATACATGATATGGGCCATTTCCAAATATAAAAAGAAACATTCCGACTCTCCCTCCGTACATTATCGTCATTAAAAGGTGACTCATTTGTAAGGACCATCTGAAACTTTATATACACCGTGAAATTTTGGTGGTTGTTTTTCTGCAGTAAAATTATTTTATCTCAGTAGTACAATAGATTATGTGTTATTTTACGCCGCCTCAATCGTTTCTGCTTCACCCAATGGTTGACTGGTAGAGAATGCTTTAAGCATTAAGTCCGCCATTTGTACTTTAGATTTTTCAGTGAAATAAACAATAAAATTAATAAATAATAGATTTGTGAGGTTTTTTTTATTGAAATCATAACATGGCAGCTTGACGACCGTTTTTAACGGGCTTAGAACTGTCGTAAATACATTTATCTAACCTTATAACACGAAAATTTAAAAAATAAGTTTATTTTCTAAATCATAAGTCATTAAAAAGTCTTTACTTATTTAGTTTGTAAATAAGTAACGATTTTATTTTATTTCATCATTAAAATTAATTGGTCAATTTAATAGCTCTCATATGGTCGCTTTTCATTTATAAGCTACCTTAAAATCATGTTTAATATTTAAAAAGTTTTTAAAATCCCTTCATCACCTCGCTGGAGTAACATAGTAATTTAACTAGTTACCCAAAAAATAAATACGGTAGCGCTCCAACCCACTATGCTTTAAAAAATAAAAAATAAAACACCTTTTGGCGGCGTCCCAACTAGCTACGACTTTCATGATGTTTGGTGTCGGACGGAACGCACCAAATTTTTAATACCGTCGCGAGCTTTATTTGAAACTGGCAACACCACTTGTTTTTTTTTTATTAGGTCTTTTGAAAGAGGACATAATTACTGGACTGGCTGGCATACAGAAAAAGAGCAAGTTTTTTATTCGTGAGTTTGTTGTTCTGACTTTTGTAACTGGTCGCTGTGGAAAACAGTTGGGGAGGCCTATGTTTACTAGTGGAAGTCCTTTGCTAGTTAATGATGATGACGATGAATCACTTCATAGTATAAAACAAAGTCGCTTCTCGCTGTCTGTATGTGTATGCTTAAATCTTTAAAACTACGCAACGGATTTTGATGCGGTTTTGTATAGAAAGATTGATTCAAGAGTAGAGTTTATATGTATAATACATTGTCACTCGTACATAATTATAATAAATAGTAGTGTTTATTACTATTCATTTTTACCCTGCAATGTGCTATCCTATTGTGCCAATTTTGAGGTGAATAAAAAATTTACTATTTTTTAATATCTTTACCCTTAGAAGCTTTAAAAATATAAAAATAAAGCTTTACAAAAGCTTTCTTTGGTAAAGATATAAGTATTTTTTAAATTTAAAATTCGACTTATATCAACATTGGCTAAAATAAGAATAGCAAATATTAAGGTGAAAATTAATGTTAATAAACTCTACTATTCGCCTTGAAGGCTAACAACTGTTTTACCATACTACTAACCTAGTAGGTGAGGCAAGAGTAATGCCAAACATTAATTTATTGTAAGATATATTTTATATCTAAAAATAGCGAGCCATACAGCATCGCTACATAAGACCATTTATAGACTAGACAATAAGGTTTTATGTCTGAAGAAATGGTTTTCCAACTGAGCTCATAGAAAACGAGCAATCGTTAATTTCGAACGAGACAAATTGATATTAATAAAATATACGACGCACACTGTGGGGAGCGTCAGCAAATAATAGTTTACTGAAAAAAACATATAACAAATGACTATTATCTTGTAATGCAGCTGACATATGACGGCGTTAATTTGATATTTTAGGTTATCTTTTTTATTTTCTATAACAACTTTAAATGTTATTTAGTTTAAAAAATGGAGAACTGTTTCTTTAGCTCCCTGTGTTGTTTTTCAATTGACAAAAAAATCAAAAAGCTAACGATTTACACATAAAACACCACAAAAAATTTAAAAAACATCCAGTGAAACCCACTGCCTCATGCAGGGACAATCAACACGGCCAGAATAACGCGCAGGATGCTATTGGAACTCCCACGGGCACGGCTCAGTATTGAGGCTGTTCTCTTCCGAATGATAGCATGAAAGCCATCAGTATGGGGTTCGGCAAACATACCCGACGCACTGCAGTGCCGTGGCAGCCCCAATAACACCCTGAATGCGTGGTCTTATTGCACACGCAAGGCGTTTCTTTTCAGTCTACAATTAGCTCAAACCATCCCATTACTTACCAAAACAGCAAACTTCTTAGTAGTAGTAGTGCTCTTAATGGAATTGTCCAAAATATGAACTGCGTAGAAAAAGTAACATAATCGTGACTTAGCTTTAAAAAAAATCAATATGATCTAGCAAAGGGTTACATCGATCCTATAATGTTTTAAGAATTTGGTTAACATTCTGTAACAATTGTTATCTGAAACTTTATATGAAGACAATGACAATGCATGCCACATTTATCCACATTTTATTATCTTGTCTATAATAATTCTGTAGCTTTTTAGAATCACCAGAACTTACACGATTACAATTTTATAAGCGTTTACGCGTTGATTCAATTTCCTGTACAAAATTTATAATAATCTACGAAATCCGACGTATACTGTGTTATCTAGCAGTTGTGTTGGTGAAGATATGATTTATACGATATACTTTATTTTTTTTTATTTAAAGCATGGTTAATTTAAAAAACCGCAACAAGAGTTGGTGTTTTTTCATGTCAATTTCACTTTGTTCAATGATTCTTAACTTCCATTTTGAACAGAAGTAAAAAAACTCAAACTATTTTCAACCGACTTCAAAAAAACATGTTTTTTTCGTATCTATGTTAGCTCATATCTCAGTCATTTGTCAACCGATTCGATTTTTTTACGTACGTATTTTTGAATTTTCTCTGCTTTAGTACCGTTGTTTTTTTTTCTAGGCTAACATTTTGCGGTCTAACCTACTTTCTTTGCTGTCGCTCCACGCGTCCGCCGCGTGAACGCAGCGTGACGCCAGCAAATTGTATTGAAGCCTAACTACCGCTATCAATGTTCACTAAACTAACACGATCCGTTTATTAGTTTCTGTACGTAACTAGATTATGTCAACTCAGAGATTATAGTTTGTACATGACGTTTTTGTGAACGGTACGTGCGAATGTTTGGGTAGAACACCTTAGTTTTAGTGGCAGGCAACTCTTACTCACCTTAAGAAAAGAATTAAATTTTATTGATATGCTTTCTATGACAGAGCTACCTTACTATTACTTAATATCTATGTTACAGGAAATGTATAATATCTGTCATTGTTTACAAATCCTCGGAATTGTATATAATTCCTACAGTTACCCGAAAAGGTGTGATGTAAATTATATGAGACATTTCCTAGGATATGTGCATCAACATAAACATTCTCTTGCCATGTTCCTAGTTTATCTGGGGTCGGTGCATTTTTTTTTCTTCCACACTATTCTATCACCTGTTACTGAATCATTCACACCTTTCACACTCATATCTTGTTTCACACAATCCATCCATCTCTTTTTGGTCGGGCTCTTCTCAATGCAAAATTTCATCCTAATCGAAGACCGGGAAGTGAATAAATATGGGCCCGTAACAGTTGTTTGCTATTTAACCATTACTAAATGAAAAAGTGAGGTTATGTTCTAAAGACACAAAAGGCATGGTCAGTTAAATTGCTACAGTAAATTGAAATTAGTATAGAATACCGAAAAAGCAGTTAATACTACTGCAAATGTCTTTTATACACTGTTCTACAACAAGCAATGGTTTTATCAGTATACTCGTATTTTGTATCCAAAGCTACCCCATTATTTTGCTTCTCGAAGATTTTGTCCACATAAAATAAATCTGAAACCCTTTGTGAGGAAGCATTTAGGTATTTTCGCTATACAAATCATTTCTATAACGTCAAGGCCCGTGTTATTTATGTTCGAGGCTTTTAGATTATTAATATTTTATCCGCTTTGAGTAGATTTTTAACTGACTTCAAAAAGAAGGTTATCAATTGGACGTTTTTTTGTATGTAAATAACTGATTTAAAAAGAAACTGATTTTGCGGAGCTGACCTGATGGTAGAACTCCTTAACGTTTAGAGTTCTGTGTGGTACCACCGTTGTGTCTGATTTCCATAACACAAGTCCAATTAGCTACTGACTTTGGGATCAGAGCAATGCATATGATTGGTGTCCAATATTTATATTATGATTTCAGATTTTATGTAATGTACTTTGTAGCTTATTAAGGAACGAGTCTAAAGTTGCAATACCATATTTCGTTTAGTCTAACATTTCTATTATCTGGATAAATACTTCTTTAGAGTTGCATCTAACCAAGAACCTTACAAGACGTTGCCATGTCTTTATCATCTATTTCTATAGAACCTCATTTCCATGTGTTTAAACTCTCATCAAATACTGAATGCGTCTTCCCTTTTATCCGAAGGCTTTTTTCGTGCGGCTTTCGGGCAGGTAACGCCTTTAAAATTGATGACAGAGAAATTTGTTCCTACGCTGATGTGAGAAAGGGGAAATTTGATTCGTGGAGATTGAAAGTGCGCTTTTGTTGAAGCGTTGGAACTTATTTTCTTAAAAGTTTCACTTCGTTCGTTGTATCTTGTTACTTTAGCCTGATCAAAGTTAAGCTCCCGTAAACAATTTACGGTAACCATAACTAAAGTCCGTTTTCTTTTGTGGTTAACAACAAACGAAAGTTTGTTGTAAACCATTTTTTACAACTTTTTAAGTAAATTAAATTAAGTAGGTATCTATTTGATTCAAAAAAGGTCTACATCTAATGTAGACTTGCGTTATGATTTTACCCGGGATTACGCTTATCCTGGATTAAATCTTCGTTCTGTCTCTGTCAATGACAAATAAACTGACCGAGACAGAATGATGATTTAATCCAGGTCGAGTGAAATCCTAGATTACATTATCATGTGCAAGTAGGCCTAAGGTGGACTTGCTGATTTGACTGCTTGAGAGACCTGCTTGATGATGATTTAATCCTGAATTAAATAAATCATTGTGTCTCGGTCAGTTTATTTGACGTTGACAGAGAAAGTATGTGTTTAACAATGAATGACGTACGTCAGTTATGAGGTTTGTGTTTATTTTATTTAAACATGAATCATTTCGTTGAAAAGGAATGTCAAAATTGTTTACAATATTCATATAGCAAATAAGAACAGATTTTATATCCATAGGTTTTTGCGAACGAAATATGAGTATTTGACGTTTCCACGTATGATGGAACACTCTTAAAATAAAAAAGTAGTCCCATCAAAACTATTTTATTTGTGCAACACAAGTATACATGGTGTTTTGTATACGTCGTGATATACAGAAAGGAGTGAAGATAATACTTAAACGAACCGTCGTGATACAAGAAAAAAATCTATACTAATATTATAAAGCTGAAGAGTTTCTTTGTTTGTTTGTTTTTCACGAACTACTGGAGCGATTTATTTATGTGTTGGATAGCGTATTTATCGAGGAAGGCTTAAGGCTATAGCACATCACGCTGCGCCGGGAGGGGAGGGAGCAAACTCAAAACGCGCGGACGAAGTCGCGGGGGACCGCTAGTATATTAATAAAATTTGGATATGAACTATATCGCACCAAAAGGTCAAGGAAACTAAATAAAATAGAGAAAAAAGGGGAAAACTTCACTTATTTTTTACCTTAAAGAAAAACTTAACTGGGCTTTGTAGCTTTATTGGTAGCAGAATCATACATTTCCTTAGGGGTTGAGCTTCGGGCAATTATTACCCTATTTCTTACAATAACACTAATATTATTTTTCTAATACTTACTTAAACTAACCATATCGACAAAACATACCTATTGTATTTAGAAAGAGCAAAATATACTTACGCCAACTTTTTGCGTCAGAACAGAAACGAACTCCAGAATGTGGTTGCGAAAAAAATATAATCACTGCTAAGTTAGCAAAGGAAGAGTGACAAAAAAGTTCAGAGTCTGTTAATATTTCTTTCTTGGCTCTTCGTAATTAATTACACGGATAATTAATCCTGTTTTTATAAGCCTAATAGTTTGTTATTAATTGTGTCTTTCTTTGGTTTAAGGAGATTTCTTTAAACGGATTTAGTGGACATTCATCTTTTTTGCGATAGTGGAGGTCAAAAGAAAGTTTATTTAAGTTGATTTTCAGTAAAATACCATTTTGTGGTGTATCCACACCGCCCGGCGGCAGTGCCAGTGGCATACGTCAAGTAACTGTCATATCCTTTTCTATCCTTTTTTTTAGGTTCCGGAGTCCAACAAGGAACCGTTATAGTTTCGCTATGTCCATGTGTCCGTCTGTCCGCAGTTCAGCGCAGAAGCCTGGGGGCGTATTGCTATCCAACATTAGCCGTTCAATTTCCAGGCAGCTCAATTCCGACTCCCGATCCGATTAATAAAATAATAATATAATAATACTACAATGGTACAAATGTTAATATTTATATTGTTTTATTATAATTATATTTTAAATATCAAGCAAAATCGTACTCATACGAATTTTAATTTAACAGTTAAGCTGAGCCGCTAACCTATCAAAACTGTATCGCAATACGCGCCCTAAGGTGTTAACTTAGAAAACTGTAATTTGGCATGGGTATGGGTGTATTCTAATCACCGCAAAAGTGTTTAAAATTTTTTTTTTGGATATTGCCTCTTTTAGCTGTAAATAAAGCGGAATTGTGAGTCATTGCCATCAAAATGTTTAACTGGGTTTGTCTCATAATTTGTGAATGATGTGTGTAGACAGTTTAAGCTTTTTAGTAAATTATTATGATTTTTCGTTATTATTTATATCTTCAAAACTACTGGACCGATTTTGGTGAAATTTGCACTGTACCCTAAGTTAAACTATTGAACCTGAGTAAACAAAAAATCAAAAAATAATCTTTATATGACTTCTCGTTTCCGAGAAATCCTGAGACGAACATACAAATATACAAACACAAAATTTCGCACACATGTTAGGAAGCCTTAATTGATCAACATACATTTTTTTCCCAATTCTGATATCCGATATCACATAAATACAGGTCAAATCGATTACCTCCTTTTTTTGAAGTCGGTAAAAACACGGATAACATAATCCAAACGCAAAACCCAAATCGCTGACTAAACAATCTGAAAATCATTAACACGTTTACCGCACCTTACTCAAAACGTCTTTCAAAATTGACACAGTTCAGCCCCTCATGATTGATGAGCCGTCACCGAGCTTTACCTTAGCGTTAATTATTCTCTTTGCAGCCTAAAAAGGGTTCAAACTAATGGTGGAATGTAATGTGTTAAATGGAGTAGTATACTTCTATTTGCAGATCGTTTAGGAGTATTGAGAATGATTAAGGAATTTAAGAGCCGGTTTAATTCTGCCCAATGGACCGGGGATAAGATTTGTGTCTTTATTATCAATGAAAAGATACTATATATGTAGTTCAGTTATTTATTTATATTATAGAATCTGCATACACTTAGTTAATGTATATCGATGAAAGATGAAATACTGTTGAATTGCTAACCTTCAAACACTGAAATGGAACAGGAACTAATATGACTGTGGCTACTCTCACAGAAACAAGACATTAGGACTCCACAAGAAAAAATGCCTAAGTATCAATGGTCAAATTCTTTTGAGTGATAATATTTTAACAGTGTCTTTGTACACTTTTTTTTAAAATTTCTCTATTAAAGAAAATATCATTTTTTAAAACCGCATCCGGACATTATTAAAAGAAATCAAGCCACTTTATTTAATATATAAATAACTCATATCCATTTTTAAAATGTTAGATTTAAATCTTATCTTAAACTCAGCCTAACGCCTGCCTGCTTCATGTCTACACTTTACAATACATAGTAGCTACTTATATTTATTTATGTTTTTCTATATTAACTATCTGCTCGTCTCCCATTATTCGATTTGTTATAAGTCTTCGATTATTTACTTACTGACCTAAACTCAACTCATTGGCATCACTATAAGCCACCGTGGTTTTCACATGTTAATAATTCCTATATTTATATTCTTGTAATGTTAATAATCTGATAAAAAAGATCTATTCAACGATACCGATTACGATGGGGTAGGCAAAAGAAGAAAAAAACATCCTCACGTTACTTGTATGAGAGGTACCGCAAAACTTTATTTTACCACTTTGGCGTGGAGATTAGAATACATATTCGTGCCAAATTACATTATCAATTCTAGTACTTCAGGTATCTGAGCTGGGCTGCGAGTAGACGGACAGACGGACATGGCGAAACTATAATAAGGGTTCCTTGTTGGACTACAGAACCCTAAAAAAATGATGTTAACCCTTATCAGTTTTTTTTTTACTTACTGCACCAGTTTTAGACTTCACCGGAGTATTTCCGACGTAATCTCATAAGGATATGCCTCTAAGGCGAGGAAATGTAATTATTGGCAGCCAACAGGTTAACGTAGTTTGAGTGCATAAAGACCATGAACGTAGCATAAATCTGGTGGTATACTTCCTGCTTTGACCTGTGAAATTACCTAGCCTGAGCTTTTTACCTTTTCTTAGAGATATTTTAACTTTATTCTGCTCGTATATCATTGAATTGAGTTGAATGAAGATCGCAACCGGAGTCTCTCAAATGCTTAACTTTACTGAATTATCAATTAATAATAATAATAATAGTCCCCCTAGCCGATTTCGACTATGGTGGCCAGTCACAACGACTAACCGACTGCGCGAGACATACTGTAGTGCACAAGTGTGTGCGCAAACACAGGTGCACTCTCTATTCCTTTCACTCTCATAACTCGATGGGACAGCAATCTGACACGACCGAAGAGAGATCAGGCGCAGGACCAACGTTACGTGCTTTCCGATGTACGGAGGTGAAACACCGCCAACTTCCAAACTCCGGGCTACCCTGAGAATTTCTGAACAGAAAAACCCAGGTACATATTTTTGGCCCGACCCGGGGATCGAACCCGGGACCTCTGGCGCAGCCGTCGCTTTAAAGTGCAACCCTTTGACCGCTGCGCCACCGAGGCAGTTTAATCAATTAAACGAATACACTAAAGCTCTTGTTCTGTTTTTTTAAAGGTCAAGGTTTTAATATCAAATAAATAATTCTTTAATTCATTAATTTTGACGACTTCCGTGGTGTAGTGGTCAAGGCATCGCCGCTCCCAGGACCAAGGTTCGATTCCCGGACTGGTCAATGTAGAAATTAAAATTTTCCATATTATTTCTGGTCTGGGTGTTGTATTACCAACGTTGTGTCTGATTTCCATAACACAAGTGCATTAGCTACTTACTTTGACATCAGAGCAATAATGTATAATATGTTATTGGCGTCCAATATTTATATATTTATATTTATTACTTCAGGGAGTTTATTATATTGACAAAGGGCAGTTTAATTTTTTATCAGTCCTATAAAGCAATAGCTATGTTATAGCTATAAAGAAATCCTACTTCTTTGTGACGTCATTTGTCACTGTTCCCAACTCATCGGTATTCGGCAAGTTCGATCTTTCTATAACTCGATTACATCTTAATGAATGGAGTTACAAACGATACTCTTCTATTTGGACTCGAGTCGCCTTCTGAGTTGGAAAGTATCGGCAGGGTTATTACGTAACTCGGGATGGCCAGAGTTAAGTTAATTTTCTTTACTAGTAGAATATTGTTAGTAATTTTGACATACCTTTTTAACGAAATAATTCATTTTAAAGAACATATACAAGAAATTTGCAACCTACATCGGTAATCTGTCGTAAAACACTGACATCCTTTTAAATCAAATAGTTAATTAAATTAATTAACTGATATAATTTTAAAAGTTACAAAATTCGACTAGAAAAACAGACTATAAGTGTTGAGTTGCTATTGATCCATTTAAATATAATTGTATCAATCAAGACAATCTGTTCTGAAAATGGTCACGCGCAAAAAAAATTAAAACTATATTGAATTCCTAAAATAATAAAATATATGGGATAGGCATTGACATTAAATGAAGCTTGGTTCTTATTTTAGGAGCGGGCTCTAAGCTAGTCATCACCCGCTTTCCTCACATACCCTGGGTTACGGCTTAATATGACACCGGAATTTGGTACATAAAATCTATACTAATATTATAAAACTAAACAGTTTGTTTGCTTGTTTAAATCTTAGGAACTTCTGGGCCGATTAGACTGGACTGCTAGTTATGTTATTAAAAACGTCAATAAAAATAGTGACGATAGTTACCTTTTCTGAATCTGACAAATAATACGTGCTTTCGAAGCTTTAAAATTATTTATTTGCAATTGAAAGCGATCGCGATAGGTACGTAATTACTCCCCGGAACATTTCAATTCGCTATTGATTAGATTGGTGACATATAATAGGTATTTGTCGATTTCGGTGTACAGTCAACATCGACAATACTATTACTTGTAACAACTTTATACTAACTCTGCGTCCAGTTTATTTTTTAACCGACTTCAAAAAAGGAGGAGGTTATCAATTCGACTGTATGTTTTTTTTGTCAGTCGTCTGTCGACCGATTCGTTATTTTTTTTCGTTTATCTAAAGGGTATACCTTCCAGTTGGTCCCATTGTTGCCAATTTGGGATCTGATGATGAGATCTTGGTGTAATCGAAGGATACCCTGAAATTTAAAAGGCACGTATAGTATAGAATCTAAATTTTGGGGTGTTGTTACGTCTGACAGTCACCATCTTGTGGGGCTGAGCTGATGGTGGAGCTCCTTTACGCTTAGGAGTTCAGGTATTATAATGACAGAACTTATGGAAGGCAGTAAGAAGTTGCAAATACCCCCCAACCCCTCCGGTAATCCCTAAACATGAAGAAATAAAATTAACTTTTGATAAGCCATCACTTTGACCATTTCAAGTATTAACTATCAGAGCACCGACTCCAAAAACAAATTGTTTCAGACGTAACAACATGTCAACATTAAGATTCTAGTAAAAAAATAAAACTATACGTGCCTTTAAAATTTCAGGGTTTCCCTCGATAACACCAAGATCCCATCATCAGATCCCGACTTAACCAGACATAAGTCGAATTGATAACCTCCTCCTTTTTTGAAGTCGGTTAAAAACAGCACTCCAAAGACAATTCACTTATATTTTACCAAAAGTTAGGCTGTAACATCTCACTGCTAGGCAAAGGACAGGCTAGTTTGAGCCATACTCTACCACGCGGCTTCAGTCAGTAGGTATTTGCAAGACAAGCGACTAACCTTGCTGGCAGATGTTACTAAGCTGCCCTTAAGGCCTCTGACTAGGCTTATCGACTAATATCAACCAATATTTAGCCAGGATAACGGCTTAACGTGCCTTTAGAAGCACGAAGATGCTCGTAATATACGTCACTTATATGGTCGGAATGGTGGGTGACCAAACACGACCGCACTGTAAGTTGCTCAACTTCAGTATCAATCAACCAACGGGCTGCTACCTCTGCGCTACGAGCACCTCATATTTTAGCTACTGATCTTATACAGAGAGTTTGTTTTACAAACGACTAGAAATTACAATATAAGGTAAATGACAAAATTTTAATGCTTGAATTATTCCATTCACCGTGACATTCGAACAGTAACATTGTAAAGATAACATTAAAGGGACGGTTGATTTCCTATTGTCAATTTAATTCAGACACCTTATCGTCAGTTCAGTTCAGGCGCTCAATTCAATTGGGTAGTTCAGTGCTTTATGACACTGCTTTTTGATTGGATTATTCCTAGGTAAACTGTCTTTGAGATAATTGAATGCGCTTGTTAAATCGTCTCTGGAACGAGGAGTTTTAGGGTCCTCTTGGTATAACAAAACCCCGTTTTGGTTGTTTTTTTATTTATTTTCCTACACATATCCATCCATATAGATAATCCTAGTACATAGATAAATAATAGGAAACAACAACGTACTAACATTATCCAAAATATAGACTCGGCGTTCAATAAAAAATTTCAATTCATATAAATTGTCAATTAAATATAAATAATATTTAATTGACAATTTATATTATACACTTTAACATTTAATAAACATAACTAACCAATAAAACAATAATACATTTTTTTGTATAATATGACTTTATTTACCAAGAAAAAAATATACGAATACATGCATCTAAATTACAATCATATCTAAATTCATCACAAGTTCATTGTTTGTTGTTGTTTCATCACAACACATCAAAAGTTGATATCGTATATTTCACTTATTATTATTTTATTGCAAAAATTAATAGAAAATTGCTTTTCGCATATGTATAAAATAAAAAATATATTACACGACATCACATACATTTCTCCGATCCCAAGATAAGTAGCTAAAGCACTTGTGTTACGCAAATCGGAAACAACGGTGGTACCACAACACCCAGACCCGAGACAATATAGAAAAGATCGTTTTCTACATTGACCCGACCGGGAATCGAACCCGGAACCTCACGAGATGGCGAAGCTGGAAACCAGCGTGCTAGCCACTCGACCACGGAGGTCGTCAATTGATAAATATTTAAAATCGCTTTTTGACTACTCATACATTTCAGTTTTTACACGGAACCTCTCTACATCAACTGAGTTTCAAACGTTTTTCCTCTTCGTATTTTCTCATTCACTTCTCTTTATTCAGCTCTTTTGTTATATTTCTAAGAATTGCCTCCCTAAGGACATTTCTAGAAATACTGCTAAATGTGGCGATTTTTTTAAGAAAAATCTGCTTTAAGAAGGAAACAATGCTCTTCATTCATATGAAAGTTATGGGACATTGCGTTTACGTTTAGGGCTACTGATTTCAATTTTATACTTTCCTTTTTTTGTACTAAATCTGTCAATTTCTTATTGTAGCTTTAGGGCTGATTTTTCAATAGACAGATAAGAAGTATTCGTCGAACATAATACAATATGGCTGATTTGAAAACGTCACCTAATTGTCAGCAATACAGAAAAAATACAGTACGTATGTAACTGTATTTTTTTGTAATCTGTCGCTTTTCTAATTTATCAGTCTAATAAGTTTTATCTGACCATTGAAAAATCGGCCCTTAGTACGAACTATCGTAAGAATGGAACAAACAAAAAGTTTAAAATATTAAGAAAATAATACGTACTATTTTCTTAATATTTTAAACTTTTTTATTGCATTAGAGCGTTAAAAAAAAAATAGCATTTACTCATTTTTGCATGTTATGATTCGACTCGTCATGTCGAATTTACACATAAGTCTCGTCGAGCAATTGTGTTCTTATAATTTCTACCATTTAAGAATTATTCTAGGCAAAATCGATATAATTATCATTAAATCTACTTACCTACAGTACAGTGACTTTTATAATTACAAATCTAGTGGTCACGAATAAAATACACATGGCAGAGTGAGTTTCTTTATATTTGGTTTGATGGTAAATACGTAGGTGCTTTATTTCCAATCTCTCTTCGTCCAATTCAAGTATTCAGTAATGGATTCAAATTGCCTGAAACGTACTAAACGGTTTATATTCCTAATTAGTATGGGCATTTCCCTAACGCCTAGGAATGGCAATTGAGAAGCGATTCCACTAAATAATTGTGCCGTTAACCATTTTAATGGCTGATTCTGGCCATTTTGAACGGAGCGATCGGCTTTTGTGTGAAGAATAAGTAGCTACATTTTGTTTTGAGAAAAGAGGTACTAATAAAAATAATCAATAGAAATTTGACACTGACTGATATTTGGAGCAAAAACTTGAAACAATGATTCTGCAGGAGATACGCTGCTATTTTGACCATAATGCTTTTAAGTTCTTAAACTCTTTTCTTAACTCGAGTTTTTTCATGAAATGGATTCGTTCTTTTCTACAGACTAAATCAGACGCGACAAAGACATAAACTTTCATATAGTGATCCAAAATTATAATACACACAAAATTAACATCAAATTCGCTAACTTGCTGTCATAAATGTCAATTTAATGACATGGTTTTAGCTGGTCAGTAAGTTGTTATTACTACGTGTAGAGAAGCTATTCCAAGCAAAATACAACGACCAGAATATTATTTCTAATTATTGATATCTTTATTGCGGCGGACTTAATGCCTTGTGGCATTCTCTACCAGTCAACCGCTTGGGGAATGCAGAAAGTACATATGACGTAGAGCAGAATATTAAGTATTCCTTGAAATTTGAATTTCTAATATGAAACCGTGTTCCATACGCAAGTAATATTAGTTCAATGTAGACGCAACTACTATGAATGAATATTGAACTACTATTACTATGGCTCGATTTATTTTTTATTTTTATTTGTTCAATTAACTTGAAAAAATTAAGAATTTATTGCTTTTTCTTTAATTATTTAGCATTTTAAAAATTAAAATAAATAAAGATTTTAATAGACATTGACAAAAACCACTGACGTTTATCAGCAATGTCTCATTAATCTTACGTCTCTTAAAATATTTAATACATTAAAATGCCAACACAAATTGACACTATTATTAAAAAGGTAAATGTAGCTTCATTAATAAGTATTAAGTGACTCTCATTAGAATTAATGCAGGTGCATTCTGTTATATTAAGTAAAAAGATAAAAGTTTCGTTTTGATATTAGTTTTTGTTAAGTTTTGTTTTTAATTGGGGGGTTAAGTTTTGTTTTAATTATTTTTTTTTATCTCGTTAATAAAAAAGTTTTGTTTTTAATTGGGGGGTTAAGTTTTGTTTTAATTATTTTTTTTTATCTCGTTAATAAAACACGGATAACGCGTAGTTCTTTCTCCGTACATGTTGTTTGCTTGTGACGTGCATAAGCGCTCACTAGCCATGGACCGGGTATATACAGGAAGATCTATCTTTTAATTAGTTCATAATTAAAAAAATGTTCCTTCAGCAGGCTATATACGAATCCGAGGTGGACTGGTAATACATGGCAGTGTTTAACAAGACATTTGGTTTATCATGAATCTGTTCTGTTATCTCTTTACAAGTGACCACCCTAGCTTTGATCTAGTATATTAGATTTATTACCTTGAGATTTTAAGATGAGTCATACTCATCTCAATTAGAATTGGAAAGTTAGTGTGACGTCTTCGCAAGATTTTGACTATCAGACGAAACACGTCAACATTAAGATTTTAAAGTTTTCCTCGATTACACCAATATTCCATTCTTTTAGATCCCGATTAAAAAAATGGGACCAACTAGAATGTATTTCTCTAAGTAGGCGAAATAAATGTTCGAATCGGGCGACAAATGACTGAGATATGAGGTAACATAGATACAAAAAAATATACAGTCGAATTGAAAACCTCCTCCTTTTTTGAAGTCTGTTAAAAATAATCTAATTAAAACCACTAAGCTCTTTATAAAACGTACTGAATCTCCTAAAATATCTGTATGTGAGCCACTTACGGCCTCTTTCACAATATCCCAATTAGTAACCAGTGTACGGAAGTCTCTACATAGTTTACCTGGTGAACAATTAGGTGACGCTCGAAAAACGCTGAGACAAAATTTGTGTTATTGATTGAGAAGAATTTTCAAATTCGGTTTAACAAATTACAAATATTTTTTGACAATTTATTAAAGTTATAGATAGGTAGGCAATTAAAAAGGATAGCTGACGCAGCAGAAAAACAGAAAATTCAAATTACCTCAGCGAAATGTTTTTTTTTTTTTCATTTTCTATGCTTTAGAGTTCGGCCGCAGTAAATATATTTTCTGTCCATTACTCCATACGAAATTACACTCCATATATAAATTATGCGTTAGTTAGGGCTTTTTGTTGACGGCGAAACAAGCCCTTAATATCTTAAATAAAAGATTCAACCCGCCAAAAAGAGGTTTAATGAAAAATCACAAAAGTGATTTTACTAAAATTACAAGCCGACCCGGAGAAAAACAGAAATATCGTATAATAAATCCATTAACACTTTTATAAAGTCTTTTCTCGTCCAAGATAATAGATTAAGAGTTGCCTTTGAAATTCTAATGAATGTCCATTGATTTCAGGGTTGCTCCATCGCGTTTATATTAAAACAAGTAAGTTGAATTCGACCAAATGAGAATAAATGTTAACCTTAGAATAAATCGCTGGCAGCTAGCTCTATCCAAAAGTATAAAAAATTGACCATTCTAGAATATCGCGTTTATACGGAAGTAACTTCTACTCATCGTGTTGGGTGAAATACGCTGACGCTTGGCATGTGATTTATGTCATTATGTCATAATGTTTTGTCTATTTCAAAACTTTTGACAGCTCAATACATTGTTTAGCAAAATTATCTATACTAATATTATAAAGCTGAAACTTTTTTTTACGTTGGATAGTCCATTTATCGAGGAAGGCTTTAGGCTATATAACATAAAGATACGACTCATAAGACCACAGCAGAAATGAAAAATGTTGCGAAAACGGGAGAAAGATATTCCTTTTGAGAGCTTCCGCTGCGTACGCTGCAAAAACCGCTTAAGTTACACAAAAATCATGTATGACAGGATTGTTCAGCATTAAAAGTTCTATAATAAAGTCCGCGACAGCATATGTCTATCTTTAATGGTTGACTTACTACAACCTCTTTTATGTTCATACATTTGTAAAAAAATAATGCATTATTTTTAGAGGTGTATTATACACACAGGTATTTATTCTTATCAAAATAAATACATTTATCATCACGAGCATTTCATTTAGAACCAAGTTGCCCTTTATATCATTTGATTTCAATGAATATCTTAGGAGCTATCACAGTTTTAACATAACTCCGCACCAAAATAATGTTCGCAGCTTAAGTACAACGTGCGCTTGCGCTAATATATTATAAATCTGAAGAGTTTGTTTGTTTGAACGCGATTATCTCAGGAACTGCTGGACCGATTTGAAAAAATATTTCTGTGTTGGATAGCTTATTTATCGAGAAAGGCTTTAGGATATAAAACATGACGCTGCGACGGGAGGGGAGGGAGCAAACTCAAAACGCGCGGACGAAGTCGCGGGGGACCGCTAGTCCTTTATATAGTTAGGCGCGTATTGGGCTACGTTTGGTCGAATCCAACCTTAAAGGTAAAAAAAGTTAAGTAAGCCTGTAATCATCCCAAAGCTTCGCAAAGGCCTTATGAGGTGGAATGAGCCACCCTCCACCACGTGGGCTCGGGTGTTTGCAAGGCAAGCGACCAACCTTGCCGTCAAAATCTATAACAATAGGTATCAAAGATGTAC
Source organism: Pyrausta purpuralis (assembly GCA_963924145.1). Lineage (NCBI taxonomy): Eukaryota > Metazoa > Arthropoda > Insecta > Lepidoptera > Crambidae > Pyrausta > Pyrausta purpuralis. The sequence goes on from OZ001665.1 coordinate 6,836,880, forward strand.
TCATCATCTATCATCATCAGCCAAAGATCGCCCACTGCCTTGCCTTTTTATTTTTTTTTATTAAATATCACTATATTTGTGTAAGGCAAGTATTCATTTGACAGTTCAAAACATACGGTATGATTTGTCAAACGGCAAAGAACAAAGCGTTTGACGGATCAAACCATAAAATTATTATCCCTTTGGAATAGAACGACAAAAGCGAGATGTCACTAGCAGCAAACTGTGTGATAAAAAGAGATGGGTAGCAGAACCATTTTTGTCAGATGTCAAATAGTTGACCGCCCTGCAGAAGCTTGCTGAAAATTACGTGCATTTGTTTTTTTATATTTAAATGTAAAATTGTGTATATTTTGGAGAAATAATGCGTCTGAAACATGGTGACTTGATCGGTGATTGATTGTTATGCATTATAGCGGCATAACCCCAACAAATAATCATTGAACAGATAGATTAGTCCAAATCGAAGCCTCTTAATATACGACTTATATTTACAAATGCGCTTCAAATTTAAAGCACGCAGTTTGATTATTCTATTCTACAAACGAATTTACGTAAAAAATAAAGACAGAATAACACAGGGATTGTATATCAAACAATATTTTGTATAATGAAATAACATTTAGTTTTACACTAGAGCTGCATGTTCAATATTTTGTGTCGACTATTTATCATGCAGTAAACTACTATATTTAACTTAGTTTAGTAACATAGTTATAAATCACCTGATCGAAAGGTTATCTCATTTAAAGCTACAAATGTTACTTACTTATGTTAGTTACTGACATCTTAAATCGGTTTCGTTTTACAGCTTTTACTTGTCCTTCTATTCCGATAGGAATATTAATTTTATGTATCAAACCGTACGTTATGAACTTTCAAATGGATACGATTGCTTTACACAATTCCACCTCAGTTCATGAGATGAACAGATAAAAAGACTTTGATTAGATAAAAAGACATCATAAAAAATAATTAAACATTACATGACTCATCATCTCACGCTTAAACAGTCTTCGCACATCATGCACCGACTCCAAATGAATTTGTGTCCTACGTAGCTTGCAAATACGTTATTGAAAAGCTTTTTAGTGAGTCTTAGGAAGGCAGTTTATTTTTTTTAATATTTTTTACATTGTATTATTTTAGGTTATTAACCCAAATCTCAAAAACTACTGGACCGATTTTGATAAAATTTACACTTTGATTGAATTAAAAAGAACATCTCGCTATGACTTCTCGTTTTTGAGAAATTTGTGGACACACATTCAATATACAAACATACACACATTTTTTTAAAAAATGCGCAGATCATACGCAAATATTTTTTAACTCCAAAGATATGACATATATACACATTGAATTGTTAACCTCCTTTGTTTAAAAATCAGTAAAAATGAAGGCAAAAATTAAACAGGCCCTTGTTACGTTCAAGTCGAACTAATGACCACTTAAACGTTCATACAGCCTTCGAACTTGTAACTCATTTGACTCTACTATGGAAGACGATAATTATGTTTTATTTAACAAAAAAAACTATCTATAGTTTAGTATCTCTAGGTAATTCACTTGAAGGCAAGCTCATGTTGACCAAATAGTTCCTTTTTTTACTAAAACCATTTTTGATTTTTAGTTCGCAAAAACTGCAACCCTGATAAAAATTTGCTTCACGCAAAGTTATTATAAAGTCACTTTGCTATTGGAACTCTATCGGTGATTTTAATTAAGAATTTTAATTATCACCTGGAGTGGAATAGCAGTGACAATAACTTTAGACCTCAACGGGTTAAACGCAGTGATGCCTCGATAGTTAACTAGGTATCGATATTGAGTAATGCGTTTCCTCTGCTACAGTAAAACGTGGGACTGCGACACCGTATACTTATCTCTGTTTTAAACTCACGGGTGTTATGAGGAGCGTAGTGTTGCACTGCTCACTACACAGTTATTATAGTAGTTAATCCAGAATTTTAAAATGAATACTAGCGGACCCAGCGAACTTTGTTTCGCCCCCATTCTCGTCTTGCCCGGCCTCGTCCCGCCCAGCCACGTAATTAAAGGAAAATGTTAAGGGTGGACAACCCTTATCACTAAAGAGTATGAAAAATAGATGTTGGCCGATTCTCAGACCAACTCAATGTACCCACAAAATTTCATGAGAATCGGTCAAGCCGTTTCGGAGGAGTACGGGAAGAACATTGTGACACGAGAGATTTATATATAATATATTTAAAAGGAAAAACATTTATACGACCGAAAAAATACATGCAAAAACTAGACTACAGGAGTCGAAAAGGCTCAACAAAAGTCGTGGCAGCAGAAAAATTATGTACTGACCATTCCGTTCAATATTTTTTGAACCAATGCGAAATAGGTGTGCACTTTATTAACTATGAACGAACTTAATGTAGGTAACATCAAAAAGTATTTAATATTTTATTTACGAACTTACAACACAAATACTTGTTTAACAAACGAATAATATATTATACGAAAAAAGTTAATTGACATGAGTATTAAAAATCTTTTTTTTATCTTTTCGCCCCGAGTACCCCTAAAACGTTTATTGACATCACTACGTTCGCCCCTTAGGGCTCACTTTGACAAAACCCATTGCAATTCACCCTTTGAAATTCTGAAACTTCGCTGAAAATTCAGTGCAACCCAATTTCGTTATCATATTGTAGTAATTATATCAATTTGAACACGAATATTGTATAATGAATTTAACGCGAAAGTCAGTACCGAAAAGGTTAAATTAATACCTCAAAAGGATGCAACCTTTTCATATAATTATTAAAAATATGATAAAGGGTTTCTAATGTATCGGATTGAAAACTTAAATAAGCTGAGGTAGAGTGTTTTATGTGTTTTTCTTTCATCATACCATCGTAGACTATGATATAAATATTAAGGTCTATACCTTATGACAATAACGACCTCCGGGTTCGATTCCCGGTCGGGTCAATATAGAAAATAAAAAATTCTAAATTGTCTCGGGTCTGGGTGTTTTGGTACCGTTGTGTCTGATTTCAATAACACAAGGTTCCATGTGATTGGTGTCCAATATTTATTTATTTATTTCAGCCATACGCAACAAACGTATTCGTTGCATATACTCTCGACACTATGATTATAACAATTTCATATAAACACTAAATAGGGTAACTAATCAGACATGATCCATCCTCGCCTGCGTTTATAGAGGTCGGAATAGTACTCATATTTTTCATTACCTAAGCAACCTGCTTATAAACGACTAGCGGTACCCCGTGACGGCATCCACGCGTCTTGAGTTTGCTCTCTCCCCTTCCCGTCACAGCGTGATGGTTTATAGATTAAAGCCTTCCTCCCTAAATAAGCTAGCTAACACAAAAATACTTTTTCAAATCGGTCCAGTTGTTCCTGAAAACTTTCATCTTTATAGTACAAGTATAGATGTATAATTATTTTAGTTTACTACGATAGATTAGCCCATTGGGGCTACGTTAAGAAGTACGTTTCTTATTTTACCTTATATAATACATAAAATTGTATTCTATTGTATTTAGTTTATAATTATTATTTAAAAAATATAAAAATATTATAACTTTTATTTTCCGTATTCAATTTAGTACTGCCGATAACCGCAACTATTACAATTCCAACACTTATTGGTTGGCTGGAAGAGATCTCTTATAGGGATAAGCCCAACTTTGTTCATATTGTGACTTCATGTATTTACCGACACTACTTACAACTTTTAAGTGCAATAAAGAATATGTAGGGTTACATTACTGCGTTGTAAGCTAAAATAAATACCGAGTCGGGCGCGCAGCGATCACACGCCAGTCGTCTCCCGCTCGTTCCCGAATATAGACACCTAGGCATACTTACTAGGCTCGTAACATATAAGTTATTTTCGGACTGTGTAACCTCCAAGTTAAGAAACAATATACCCGGACATTCGTGAACTGACTCTGTTGTTGTTTCCGTGTAGTGGTTTCCGTTTATTCCCTTAAACCTTATAGTCTCGGAGTGTAATTAATACCGCGCACACACACACGCGTACAATCAATATATATAAAAAGTCCTGTTAGTTACACCACTTAACTACCGAATTTCATGATTTTTAATGTTGGATTTTTCTTGATCCCGCGGGGCGAAACAGTTCGCTACGTTCATTTTTCGCCAGGTAGGTGGTATTTATTCCAATCGAATATCTTTTCGAAGCAATCTCAAGTGTTGGTCCATATTGGTACCTGTACCTATTAACAGCCATATAATAAATATCCTCTGGACATTCCCGCACATTGCCATCTAGCCCCAAAGTAAGCTACTCAAAGCTTGTGTTATGGGTGCCAGACAACGGATATAATACTTAAATACTTTTTGTTTGTAAATACATACATGATATACATAGAAAACACCCAGACCAATACAAACAGACATGTTCATGCACACAAATGTTTGTATTGTGCGGGGATCGAACCCGCACCCGCTGCGTAGTAGGCGATTTCTCGACCACTACACCAGACGGGTCGTCTATAATATCTTAATAACGCCCGTATGTTCATCACCAACCAACTTGTCAACTTTGTTCATTAGGGCGAGATTCGTTGGCGCTAATTGAGATAATGTCTTGTTCAGACAAAGGGAATAGGGGCACGACTGGCCGGAATTAGGCTGTGGAATGTGGAAAGCAGAAGGTTGTTTTACGTTTAAAATAAAAGAAAGCGGCCAGCTTCTTTATTAGCTCACTTTTTATGCATACCTTTCTTCGTTTTGTTGAATATTTTAATATAAAATATACGAGTTTTCGACATATTTATCACACCAATCATAAACATGAGATATAAAATTAAAAAGAAAAAAAAATACGTTACATCCATTATTACTTATATTCTCATATTCATTATACATTACAAAATATATAATAGTGTGTAGGTACTATGTGTTTCTTCTGAGGTTTAATCTTAGTATTTTCTAAATAGAATCTTTTTGGTGAGGGCATCACAAAAACGAAACCTTCAATTTCACAGTCTCAAAAATTTGAGCAGGTTTCACGATTAATTCAGTCACAATTCAGTAAATAAAAATGGTTTAAATTTGTTACGATTGGTTGAATAATAGTGCGTTCTTTTAACAAAAAAAATCACTTAACGGATGGTCATTAAAAAAGCATGTCTGTCGGTGTGATATATCATTTTATTTAAAACATGCGAACTAACTAAACAAACGACTTTTATCCATTAGTCAAGTTAACAATAGATCATGAAACCGGCCCTTAAAATGACACTTTTACGCACGAATTTTCTTTAAGTTGGCTTCACTGTCGTGTCACTGCCAGTTAACACGCTACTTATTGCGTAAAAATAAACTTTTTTCTGTAACAAAACTTTAACCTTTGACCTTCCACGACTTTGGAACATCTGGTAAAAACAGGTCAAATGAACAGAATAGAATAGAAAAACGTTTATTGTCTTCAGTATAAAAAATGAGCAATTCGGTATAATAACATGAGCAATTAAGAATAAGTAAAAAAACCGGCCAAGCGCGAGTCGAACTCACGCACTGAGGGTTCCGTGCCAATTTTAACCGAATTAGGGTATCCACTTACTTCCACTTAGCTAAAATACCACTATATTTTATTGACAGCAAATACAACTTTGTTTTTCATAGTGTTTGTATGAAGAACAAAGTTATGTTTGGGGTTGTTGAAAATGTGCCATATCTCAAAAAATACTAGTTCGATCTCGTCCAAATAAATTTTCTTTGAAATTATTTATTATACATTTAATATTTTTTTTAAATGTACACTCGCTTAGTTTAGAAATAAGAAAGGGGGTACGCCCTTTTTACCACTTTGGAAGCGTCTATCAATCAAACGTTACACTTTAAAAGATAATGTTTTAAGGAACCTCTAGGTAATTTTACAAGACCCATCCATAGACACACCACACGCATAGGTTTGTCAAAAAATCGGTTTTAGTTTTATGTATAGGAGACACCCCCCCCCCCCCACCCCCTCCCCTAAATATTATTATTTTTTGTATAAGAATCGTAAAGCGGTTAACAGGATACGTCTTCCTACTAATTTTCAACAGTGTGATGATTATAGTTACAGAATAAAGTGGCTGTGACATACGGACAGACAGACAGACAGGCAGACTTGACGAAACTATAAGGGTTCCGTTTTTTCTCAGCGGTCATGTCGGACTGCCGTTTCACCGAATTAATGCTAGCATAGCTATCCAACGCGGCAACGCAGCCAGTATCATAACCTTCTTGCCGCAAGGAAATCGTTCCGTTTTTGAATAGGTACATTTTTAGTTTATTTTTTATGTTTGCAGCTTGTCTTAGTGTTATTTTTTCTTATAGAAGTTCAATAGGTCATAACTAACAAAACAAAGAAAAACATCAACGTTTCCTTAGTACTGACTCCTGTTATGCTCCTAGGTTAATTAGTGTATTATGTTGCTATCCCTCTAGGGTCCATCAATTATCACAGACGACACCAAAGTACGAAAGTAGCCACAACGTGAACGGTCCAATGATGGAGCGGCGACATATTTCAAGTCGAATTTGCGAGTTTGATAAATTGAATGTCAAGTTGAATGAACTTGAATAATGTCGATGCCGTGATCTGATTACAAAATACTAATGTTATTTTACTACTGATTTATGGCTGCTAATTTTCTAGCTATTTCTTAAGGTAAGGGCCTCGTAACCACCATTTTAATTGCTTAGGAGATAATTTGCAGGGCCAAAATTGTCCTGTGTCCATCTTCATAATCAAATTCCTTTTTTATATCAACGTGGCAGACGTTGATATAAAAAAGAAAGTTAAAATAAGTCCGTTTTTTTTGCTTTGCGAATATTGAATACAATTTTGACATTATTTTACACCCAAGTGATTAATTTAAGCACAAAACTCATAAGTATGGACTAAGCAGTAAGTTGTTATTACTACCTACATAGAGAAGGTTTGTAAAGCAAAAAATGAGTCGCGACTCTATGACAAGATTGTGATGCATTCCTTTAAATGTCGAACTTGTTTCTGTTTGTATGCGTTGATGACAAGTGGTCCCAATACATGGAGCACGAAATTTGTTTGTGGTGTCAGTTCCATACGCTATTAATCGTAGTTCAATGCAAATCCGCTTATTATGAAACTGATTCGGGATTTGGTTTCATATATTTTTTTTACACGATACCAATACCATTGTCAAATATTAACAAGAGAAACATTTAGTACCTGCCGGGAACAGGAATAAATATCATTTGCATTTTTTACCGATTTCAAAAAAAGAGGAGGTTATCAATTCGACTGTATGCTTTTTTGTGGCTGTATTACCTCATATAACAGTCATTTGTAGACCGATGTGAAAAATGTTTTCGCTAGGTTATTTTTTAGAAGAATCTTAATGTTGACGTGTTGTTACGTCTGATAGTCCACATTGTGTGGAGTTGATGGTGGAAATTCTGAACGCTTAGGAGTTCAGTGATTTTAATGACAGAACTTATGATAGGTAATTTATAGCTTCTTTAAGAACGGAGTCATAAGGTGCAACCTCCCTCTCCTCCCTTCCCTCCTGTAATCACTAAAAATGAAGAAATAAAATTATCTTTAAAAAAGTAAAAACCGACTTCAAAACCAAAATGCACTAAAGTGTATTGATAAACTATTGTCATTTTAAAGGAAAGGAATCCATTTTAAGCGAACAATTTATTTTTGGAGTCGGCGCCATCTCTTTGACCATCTCAAGCATCAACTATCATAGCACCGACTCCAAAAAGAAATTGTTCGCCTAAGTGGATTCCTTTTCTTTTAAGAGTCAAGAGTTTATTGCAAACAATGCGACGGAAAAGCAACCTTTTTTTGCATATCAGTCGGACCTGGGACAACATACCGCAGCAAGACTTGATAACTTAATCCAAACCGTTGCAGGACCGTTATTAACTCCAGGGGTGGTTTCACTGACGACAGTTTTTTACAAAATTGTTAAAAAAAGATGACTTTTTGCTTATTTTGTATTTCTTGAGAAACACATTCATTGTTAGTTTTACCATTATTCCATTTTTTTTTCTTTATTTCAATAAAATATTGTTTACACCCAAAAAATAGTTTTCTTTTATTCTGGAATGTAGTCTGATAAATTGGCTTTATAAAATAAATGGTTTTAAATACATTTTAAGAAAATTGTGTAAATTCAAAACATCCTTATATAGTGTTGATGAGTATATTAGTTCTGAACTTTGGTTGGTCTTGCTATTAGTAAAGATAAAATACTTATAAGCTCAGCAAACTGTTAATAATACGCCTGGCAACTATTTATTGACTTATTTTTGATTGTAATTTCTTTGGATATCTTGGTTAGAAAGTAACGATTCAGTTATAATAATTTACCTGCTCTGATAATATGTACTTTTTGACGTATTCAATTTTGACACAAAATATATAGGAAAAAAAAATACAAAGTAAGAAAGTCAGAAATTAATTCCGTACAATAATAATGTATGTAATAGTAATGTATTCCGTTGCTGAGCGGCTTCACTAGAGTTATGAAAACATTTAGGTTATGAAGCATAACGTATCCGTTAACAGTGTCCAAGTGGACAAAGTAACAGGCCTTGTAACGACACGATCTAGATGTAATAAGATAAAAAATACAACTCTACGCTTTTATTCGAAGCCTCATGTCGTTCCCATATATTTAATTCTTGTTGTGCTCCGTTTTCTACGGCTCACGTTTCATTTCACGTCCACTTAGCTTACCCGGTGTTGATTTTGACACTTCATAGGATTTCCCGCTATTTTCGGATTGAAATTTTTTACGAGTACTTTTTGGTAACGCCCGCAACTGAACAGAGGACTGTAAAATAAAAGCTAAAGGATTCCTATAAAAAGGAAATGACAATGGAATTTATATGGATACTAGCGGTCCCCCGCGACTTCGTCCGCGCGTTTTGAGTTTGCTCCCTCCCCTCCCGTCGCAGTGTCATGTTTTATATCCTAAAGCCTTTCTTGATAAATAAGCTATCCAACACAGAAATATTTTTTCAAATCGGTCCAGCAGTTCTGAGATAAGCGCGTTCAAACAAACAAACTCTTCAGCTTTATAATATACTAGCGGTCCCCCGCGACTTCGTCCGCGCGTTTTGAGTTTGCTCCCTCCCCTCCCGTCGCAGCGTCATGTTTTATATCCTTAAGCCTTTCTCGATAAATAAGCTATCCAACACAGAAATATTTTTTCAAATCGGTCCAGCAGTTCCTGAGATAAGCGCGTTCAAACAAACAAACTCTTCAGCTTTATAATATATTAGCGCAAGCGCACGTTGTACTTAAGCTGCGAACATTATTTTGGTGCGGAGTTATGTAAAAACTGTGATAGCTCCTAAGCTATTTATTGAAATCAAATGATATAAAGGGCAACTTGGTTCTTAATGAAATGCTCGTGATGATGAATGTATTTATTTTGATAAGAATAATTACCTGTGTGTATAATACACCTCTAAAAGTAATGCATTATTTTTTTACAAATTTATTAACATAAAAAAGGTTGTAGTAAGTCAACCATAAAAGATAGACATATGCTGTCGCGGACTTTATTATAGAACTCTTAATGTCAAACAATCCTATCATACATGATTTTTGTGTAACTTAAGCGGTTTCCGCAGCGTATGCAGCGGAAGCGCTCAAAAGGAATATCTTTCTCCCGTTTTCGCAACATTTTTCATTTCTTCTGTGGTCTTATGAGTCGTATCTTTATGTTATATAGCCTAAAGCCTTCCTCGATAAATGAACTATCTAACGTAAAAATAATTTTTCAAATCGGGCCAGTAGTTTTTGAGATTAGCGCGTTCAAACAAACAAACAAACAAACAAACAAACTCTTCAGCTTTATAATATTAGTATAGATTAGCGCAAGCGCACGTTGTACTTAAGCTGCGAACATTATTTTGGTGCGGAGTTATGTTAAAACTGTGATAGCTCCTAAGATATTTATTGAAATCAAATGATATAAAGGGCAACTTGGTTCTAAATGAAATGCTCGTGATGATGAATGTACTTATTTTGATTAGAATAAATACCTGTGTGTATAATACACCTCTAAAAATAATGCATCATTTTTTTACAAATTTATTAACATAAAAAAGGTTGTAGTAAGTCAACCATAAAAGATAGACATATGCTGTCGCAGACTTTATTATAGAACTCTTAATGCTGAACAATCCTGTCATACATGATTTTTGTGTAACTTAAGCGGTTTCCGCAGCGTATGCAGCGGAAGCTCTCAAAAGGAATATCTTTCTCCCGTTTTCGCAACATTTTTCATTTCTGCTGTGGTCTTATGAGTTGTATCTTTATGTTATATAGTCTAAAGCCTTCCTCTATAAATGGACTATCCAACGTAAAAAAAATTTTTCAAATCGGGCCAGTAGTTTTTGAGATTAGAGCGTTCAAACAAACAAACAAACAAACAAACTCTTTAGCTTTATAATATTAGTATAGATTTTACCTATAATAGTATTACGGCATGTTTTTCGTGTTTATAATAAGTTTTGGTTAGCGTTACTTGCCAAATACCTACTTACGGAATGAAGCTCTATATTAGAAAAAAATGTCTTACGGCCGAATTCACGATGTTTTAATAAGTAAGGGTTAGCTATTACCAAATATTTCATAGTAAATGACGTTCTTTGTTTTAATATTTCATTGGTTAGAGCTCGTTTGTCGATGACGAAACCGGCTCTTAGTATTATTTTAGTGTCAACTATTTTATCAAGTTTACCTAGAATTTGGTCTCTATCATATTTCTTCTCGCTACACAACTCAAATTTGCAAAGACTAAGATAAATAGTTTATGTTTATTGGACAGATTACAGACAGTAAATTTAGATTTCAAGTCATTACATCCTTTGGACATCCCCACACATCGCCATCTAGTCCCAAAGTAAGCTACTTAAAGCTTGTGTTATGGGTGCCAAACAACGGATATAATACTTAAATACTTTTTGTTTGTAAATACATACATGATATACATAGAAAACACCCAGACCAATACAAACAGACATGTTGATGCACACAAATGTTTGTATAGTGCGGGGATCGAACCCCAACCAGCTGCGTAGTAGGCGATTTCTCGACGACCAGACGGGTCGTCGAATGTATTTTATCATCAAGAGATGACGCCCTCGTACCTTTTGGAATACAGATTATTAACTTTTACAAAAACATTTAAAAATCTGAACTCTTTAAAATAATGGATGGATTCTATGAAAACAATATTTCATAGGACTAGTTGTTCTGATGGATGATTCTTCAAATGGTCAAAGTGTCAAAGTGATATTATGGTAGGGAGTAAATGTTTTCCGCCAACGAATATTGACGCCCATTGACGCCCTAACGCCATCTAGTGAGAGATCTAGAATACCTAAAAAATCAAATGAATTCAGCGTCGTTTAAAAACAATAAAGATATCACAAGAGAAACTATTCTGGGCAATCAAATTTTTCCTAATTAGTTTACAGAGAAAAAATAATAGGACTCGGTGACAAGGAAAGCCAATTACTTTCTTATTTTTAGAGAAACCAAAGGTTTTTCGAACGTTAAAGTTACATGACTCAGACTCACTGAACATAATAGGACCTCTTACACACTGCGACTTTTACAGCATCGATGCAGTCGCGTGTTAGAATCGATGCGTACATATTTTGTAAATGTTCAGCTTCTGCATCGCGACTGTATCGATGATATAAGTAGCGCAAGTGTGTAAAGTTTCACATTTTGCGACTGCATCGATGCTGCATCGCGACTGCATTGCTGCGTAAAGTCCCAGTGTGGATCTTAAGCCCTTGATTTAAGCAGCGATGAAGCTGGGCAATGTCAAAATTATGTACTGTATATTGGTGATTGCATCAATACTAACGCGTGTCAACATCGATGCAGTCGCGCATCTGCATGGATGCTAATGCGCGTCTGCATCGATGCTAAATTAAATCTAGTCATCTAGCGTTTTGAAAAAAATCAAAAAGAATTCAAAATTCAAATGTTTTTTATTCAATTTAGGACACAATATGCCACTTATGAACGTCAAATGTCAATTGTCTCGGGTCTGGGTGTTGTGGTACCACCGTTGTGTCTGATTTCCATAACACAAGTGCATTGGCTACTTACTTTGGGATCAGAGCAATGTATGTGATTGGAGTCCAATATTCATATTCATTATTCAAATGTACAGTGAAAAATAAAATAAAAATAAATGTGCCCTGAAGGGGCCGAATCATGCGCGCGAAAAACGCGCGACTTACTTACTTATAATGGAAATACGGATATTTTGAAATGTTTTTCGGGAAATCCGAAATTCCGACACCACTAGTCTTGCATGAAATCGTGGCCACCACACGTGTAGGTTTACCAAGCCATTAGTTTTACGACGTTCATCACATTTTCTGCCCTTAAACCACGCTTACGAGAGCTTGAATTACGAGAACGGAGATAGTTGAAGTATAATTAAGGACCTTTATTAAGTGAATAGTGGATGTTTCCAGTGAATTTTCTGGCGTGGTTGAAGAATACGATTTTCATTGATTTTTGTTTATTGTGTATTATACAACTTTCATTATTAGTATAGTATAGTATTATTTTATTGGGATCGGTAACCGTATGGCAAAACACGGAACTAGGTGGCAATTCTCGTGTAAGTCTATTTATTTGTTTGTTTGAACTCAGTGCCACGCACTCGCGTCCGCTGCGCTCTTCTAAATAAACTTTCTCCCGCTACTCCTTCCCACCGCACAGGTTTCTTTTCAAACTCTTTTAATGTCCAGGCCATTCGTCTCTGGAATGCCCTTCCGGCAAAAATTCAACAGGCTCTCAGTAAATTTTCATTTAAAAGACTCGTCGACCCCAAGGTATGACTGGTAGAGAATACCATATAGCGTTAAGTCCACCTTTTGTACAAATTTTTGGTTGTGCAATAAAGTATAAATAAAATAAATCTCTGGAACTATTGGACGGATTTAATATATATTTTTTTTTTGTTTAATAGCTTATTTATCGAAGACATAAGCTATGCAACATCACGTAAAAATTTCAAGAGCATCAATGAAAAATGTTCCGTACGCAGCGTAAACCGTTTAAGATACATCAAAATCATGTATGACGATTGTTTCGCTACAAAAGTACTACAATAAAGTCCTCGACAGCATATCGACGGCTATTTGATATGAATTACTCACTACTACATATTATTATGTCCATTAGTTTGATAAAAAATAATGTACTATTTTCAAAGGTGTTTAGATGCATACGGATAGTTATTCTTATCAAAATCATCACCACGAGCATTTATGCGGGCGACGACGCGGGGGATCGCTAGTAATTTCATAAAAAACATACGCTTTAACAGTGTTCAGGCCACTATGTTTATATACATATTTCTTTGCAGTTGACTTTGACGTAGTCAATAAATGTTACATGAACAATTTTGAATTTTAATACCTAATTTAGGATATAAAAACGAAGTCAAAATAAACACCTGAGGTAGAATTGTGTAAAGAATTGGTATTTATTTGACAGTTCAAAACGTACGGTCAAACGGCAAAGAACAAAACGCTTGACAGATCATACCGTCCGCTTTGAACTGTCCAATGAATACGATTGCTTCACACAATTCCACCTCAGGGGTGCGATTGTGTAAAGCAATCGTATTCATTTGACAATTCAAAACGTACGGTATGATCTGTCAAACGGCAAAGAACAAAGGGTTTGACAGATCAAACCGTACGTTATGAACTGTCAAATGAATACGATTGCTTTACACAATTCCAGCTCTGATCGTAGTAAAAAATCCGTCACTAGGCTTTAAAACAAAAAGCACAGGTTAACGTAAAATCGTGCGCTACTCATAATAATTAATTCTTTTTGATCTCTCGTCCAATTAAAACGTGACAATGGTTAGTCTTTTTAATCAGATTCACATCAAAGGGTAAATAGGCGAGCTTAATGTTCGTACTTGTTTCACCTTCTGTCCCATGTTAAATTAGATGAAAACTACAGACATGTCCATAAGTAGATGATTCGCGTGCTTCGACGTGGAAGTAGTGTTGTAAGTCTATCTTAGCCTACCAAAACGCACGGAATCTTTCCGATAGGATACGGAATACTACGTACGAGCTTGCAAGATAATGTATCAAATGTGACATACCATACCACGCAATCGTTTTGAAGTTAAAAGGAAATTCTCTTTTACTTCTGGTATATCTTTTTTATGACTTTTTGTATCAAAAGATTTTTTATTTATTTTATGTTTAAAATGAAACTTATCTAAAACTAGCGGTCCCCCGCGACTTCGTCCGCGCGTTTTGAGTTTGCTCCCTCCCCTCCTGTCGCAGCGTCATGTTTTATATCCTAAAGCCTTTCTCGATAAATAAGCTTGGATAGCTTATACACAGAAATATTTCTTCAAATCGGTCCAGCAGTTCCTGAGATAAGCGCGTTCAAACAAACAAACTCTTCAGCTTTATAATATATTAGCGCAAGAGCACGTCGTACTTAAGCTGCGAACATTATTTTGGTGCGGAGTTATGTTAAAACTGTGATAGCTCCTAAGATATTTATTGAAATCAAATGATATAAAAGACAACTTGGTTCTAAATGAAATGCTCGTGATGATGAAAGAATTTATTTTGATAAGAATAAATACCTGTGTGTATAATACACCTCTAAAAATAATGCATTATTTTTTTACAAATTTATTAACGTAAAAAAGGTTGTAGTAAGTCAACCATAAAAGATAGACATATGCTGTCGCGGACTTTATTATAGAACTCTTAATGTTGAACAATCCTGTCATACATGATTTTTGTGTAACTTAAGCGGTTCCCGCAGCGTATGCAGCGGAAGCTCTCAAAAGGAATATCTTTCTCCCGTTTTCGCAACATTTTTCATTGCTGCTGTGGTCCTATGAGTCGTATCTTTATGTTATATAGCCTAAAGCCTTCCTCGATAAATGGACTATCCAACGTAAAAAAAAAATTCAAATCGGGCTAGTAGTTTTTGAGATTAGCGCGTTCAAACAAACAAACAAACAAACAAGCAAACAAACAAACAAACTCTTCAGCTTTATAATATTAGTATAGATAAATAAAAGTCACTACTTATTTTAAATTCAGATGCAAGAACATTTATTTCGCACAAGAATAATTCGTGACACAATTAAATAATATTGAAGTCTGCCATAATCTACCAGAAAGCTACCGCATACTTTGGTAGGATACATTTAACTTACAACTCTACGTAGAAGTCATTTTGTTTGACTGTATGACTCTGCGGCCATTTTCTTCGTGTACAATTGCAATCCGAGTCCAATTATTTGTCCAAACGCAAACTATTAAAATTACAGGACACTTCAGCATAAATAATACTTAGTTTATTGGTAACGACAAAACAGTATCAACATGAATAAAACATTGACGCCATTTTTTACCCGACTACGGCAAAACAAAAGGAGGGTTATGATTTTGACAGGCTATGTATGTATGTGTATGTTCATCTGTTCCGTCGTAACATCTAAACTACTTATAAGAATTTGACAAATGACGTATCATTAGAAGCGTCTTAATTGTCCGCTGGTTATGGGCTACATGAGGTTTCACAAAATCTAATGTGGCGCCCTCTAGCGGACAAAACATACAGAGAAAAAAAATAAAGTTAAGATAAATATGCCGTGTTTGGTATCATTTGAAAGCGCTTTACTCATATTATATATTTTATTATTATATATATATATATATAAAACACGACTTTCAAATACTCGCGTAATCTAGTTATGAACATGATCTGTAATTATATCTGATATTTAAATATTCATTTTGCCGTCACACCGATGATATTTATGAGTCAATTAGTGTTTAGCAGCACTAATTGCAAGTTAATTACGAGTTTCATTAATAAATTATCAAAGCTTTGCCATGTCAATTTTAGAGTTTTTTTTGCGGCCTGAAATAACATTTCTCTAAGTTTTAATTTTACTGTTACGCTAAGGATATCATTAAATAAAAACAGCTGGACGTTGGAAAACAAACATTAAAATTAGATTATTCGAATACAATCATTTCATATATTTTCAAACGTTTTCAGTTCCTTAATTGTTACTGTCCCTATTCATATAAAATTGTTTTCTATAGTCGAACTAAAGTGATTGATTCAAACCGATTTCTGTTTTTACTGAAATGACATTGAATTTTGATTTGTTTTCTTCATAAATTGAAGTTCGGCGTTATTTTCAATTCATTTATTTTCGATGGCTCCGAACATCTGGCTTGTGTTCCCTTTATCAAATCAGTGATATCCGACTGTCGATTAACCTTAAAATACTTCGAGAGCAGGTGGATCGATTCTCATGATTCTCACTTGTTGGAATGGTCGCCTAACAGGTGGTGTTAAGGATGATTCACGCTACACCGTGCCGGCGCCGGACCGGAGCACGGTGAAACAGTATTGTATAACTGCAGAGATATTATTTAAACCATGATGTTATAAATTCACTAGTGATATTATAATTATACTAATTATTGTCAATGACGACTGGTTCATATGATTTCACGGGTTTTTTTCAGTGATAATTTAATTTCACAGGACTGCAACACTAATTTTATAATAGATCTAAGTTTATTATAAGTTGAGTTTGTGGTGGGAGCCCTACGTGTGCCGATCGGTCAATTGAGTTAATCAGTCGTCATATGTGAATTTATAATATCACGTCTTTGATAAAATCCCTGCGACATATACATTTTGTATGAAGTGATTCATGCCTGCTACGCCCGGGCCCGGACGGGGCACGGCGTTGAAATGTCGGTCGGAATTTTTCCCGGCTCCGGCTCCGGCACGTTGTAGTGTTGTCATCCTTCAATGTTTACAGGGAGCTAGCAAGATTAGGACCACCGGTTTTTATGATACCCACAGTAAAATGTAATCTTATTAAATTATTAACCTCAAAATTTCTTTCGCAACTTAAAAAATCTTATATATATTTTTCACTTAATTATTGTTTCATTATTGTCAATATAATGGATCGAAGTAACATACAAAACACGAAATCGTAAGAATAACGACGAAAATACGTCAAAAAAATGGGTGTCAGGCTTATTAGTGATTTGCGGTGTTTATTTTGTTCATTTATCGATACCGGGCTATCGTAAAGGCAACACTAGCCAAACAAATTTTTCCACTACGAGGTCTGATTAATTTTGAATACTCTCAATTTTCGAAACTTTTGTGACTTCTGACCCGAAGTTTTTATTTTAAATGAGTTGAAATAGGGAAATTATTCAATGCACATCAAAAAACTTAAAGACATAAATAAGTTCATAAATTTAATTCATTTTACCTCAAGTAAATTATTTCACAGCAAATAAAAATTGTTCAACAAAACTAGTAGTACATAAAAATCAAAATATACATCAAAAATAAACTACATTTTTTCTTTGCATGCCCGACAGAAAATCGTTTAGTGTGCAAAAAAATCATATCACATACCTAATATTGACACTCCTAGCAATATAACTATTCTCGCAACATTTTTCCCCATATGCACTTTTAAAAATTGCTAAAATATAGGCTTTCTTGATCGATGGTTAACTTAACTAATAGTTAAAACTTATTTCCACTGGTTGAATACGATTCTACGTGTTTTAAATAAAAAAACTGGATTACCATTAATTATGGTGTTTTCTGTTCAAAAATCACAGAATGTATAAATTTAAATTTAAAAAAGGAGAATAATTTCAAACAAATAGTAACAGCTTTGAACCATTAATTAATAGTTTACTTACTATCAATAAGGAAACCGATCTTTAGATAAACTGCAGTGTACAATAAGAATATGAGTTTAAGTTAAAAAAAGGATGTTATAAATTTTCTGTGAAATAATTATTATTAGATTCATAAAAAAGCTTCTTTTTTAAATAAACAGCAATGCGCTACGAACATAAATTAATGCTAAGGTTTTAACATTTTGAGGTATCTGTTTTCCTGTGCAATCAGTATTTTTGATTACGAGTCGGTTTTTTTCCTGTACAAAAGGCATATTTATTGATTTTCAGTTAAATACTACCTGTTGGAACATAAAAACATACCTTTATTATCAAATATGTCACAGTAAAACTGTAAATACCGTTAGACTACAATCGCTCTAGCGATATTGTAAACTGTGGAAAAATTGTGAACCTTACAAACAAACTTTCGCGTTTTTGTACACAGCAATTTTATATGTTGAATTCTAAATAATGTTGAAACGTTAAAAAATAACAATAGCCATTACACTGTTTTATTACTTTTGACAACAAAAAAAACAAGATACAAAACAAAAATGGCGGTGCAGGGCTTGTGGCGTTCAATCAATCAGCCCGCGAGGTTCTCTCGCATGCCATTTCACAATTTGACAGTTTCACTTCGATAGATTGTAATCTACCGAAAATAAATGCGTTAAATTGTTCACAGTATGTCACGATTCACAATCTATCAATAATTTATTCATTTTTTATTTATTTAGGTACATCAACAGCATAACATACACAGCACTTACTTAGATTAATATACTACAGTTTAGTTCTAGTACATTACACTAATTATAGATATACACAGCATTCGCCATAACATAAAACAGTGAAAGGGGAGTCACAAAACGAAAAAGTTTATCCAAAAAGTATATCTATTCAACCAAACAATATAAATTACAAACATGCAACAATTTTAAAAATCCCCTACGGGAGTCAAGCGCAAACAAACTCTCTCTCTATCGTCTCCCTGATATAGGTAATACAAAGAGTCACTAAAAATGTCCAGGTTGTTGTTTTTCTTCAGCTCGTTATATTCGGACATCATTCTGGCGATCAGTGTCATGATAATAGTTTACTATACAGGGTGACTTTGTTATCAGTACCGTTTTGTGTAAAGACTCCAGTGATGAATATGAGCAACTTTTACTATGGGGGCAATAGTCAAATCGAGAAAAAAAGTCAGCTGTTCCATACAAAAGTGCAATTGGCGCGCGGTCTAAATGTATGGAACAGCTGATTTTTTTTTCTCGATTTCACTATTGCCCCCATAGTAAAAGTTGTTCATATTCATCAGTGGAGTCTTTACACAACATTTCGGTACTGATAACAGTCACCCTGTATAGTATTACAATTTTACGTTGAAACACACGACTTTAATTATACTAACGACGCTTGTTGCTGAAAGAATTATTCGTATTTTAATGAAAATGTATGTATTTACCAGTGAGGAAACCAAACAAAAACAGGAGGTAATCGATTCAATGTGTATGTAATAATATTGTTGGAATTTAATAATATTTGAGTATGTTGATCTATTACAACTGGTAGCCAACTAAATAAGTTTCAGATACTTATTTCTCGTACATTATTATAAAAAAAAAACGTGATAAAATAATGCAAAAATTTGGGCATTTTCCAACTAGCTACCCGGATTTTTAACGCGAGCGCCACTTTACTAGAAAAATCATAACTCATTAAATAAAAGACCAATCAAAAATCTGGTAGATACTATTGTAGCTCTGGTTATGTGGTTTAGATACAATGTTTAAGTTCAATAAGACAGAGTTATCTGCAGTTACAGTTAGAAAAATTGTCAAAAGCCATCATATTTAGCCGTTTGTCTAACTCTAACTACAGTAAACTACTTTAGAAACAATTTAAACGTACTAAATAACCTGTACTTCAATCTTGTTTACCAGATTTTTGATTGGTCTTTTATTTAACGAGTTATGATTTTTCTACTAAAGTGGCGCTAGTGTGCGCGTTAAGAATCCGGGTAGCCCAATAATGACGCGGCTCGACAAAGGTCGACGACGAAAAGGAGTTCGCTAGACCTTAGCCCGCCAAATTTTAGTAACTACGCTTGCATTACTTGTACATCAGAATCAAGATTTGATATACTAAATGCGAAGCTTGCAAAAATTAGTTACAACCAATTGGGCATTTAATGCTGTAATACATATACGTATCTACCGCTATACCCTCTCAGGTAACCTCGGGTTCTATCGCGAGTTAAAACCGTTCAGCGCCATCTCGTGGTACAGCAGAGAAACTTTAAATGCTATGTTGACTTGCTGTTCGTGATTGTCAATTATATGTCACCGTAAAAATGATTATACCTTAAGATTACAATATCTCTAGCGATATTGCAAACTGTGGATAGATCATGAACCTCAACATACTGCTCAGAAATTAAAGCATTTTTTGCCGCTAGATTATAATAAAGATAATATAGAATAAAGATTTCTTAAGTGATACGTGATACGGTGGCAATTCTTTCCGTTCGTATGTGTGCTATAACATTTATATCAATGTACTCCCGACTCTAAATATGTTTCTAATGCGCTGGAACTTTATCATTTTAAAAAAATATATAATAAAAATTGGACAGCAATCACATAACATTGCTCTGATCTAAACGTAAGTAGCTAATGTACTTGTTTTTTTTTATTTTAAATCAGACACATCGGTGGTCCCTTACATTACCTTACCTAACCTAACACAAGACCAAGACCCGAGAAATTATAGAAAATTATGATTACATCAACCCGAAAAGGAATCGACCCCGGGACCTCAGAACGGCAACGCCTTGAAACCTAGCATGCTACTTCACCACGGAGGTCATAATTACCACAAAAACACTTGTCTTTTATCAAAAACATTGCAAAAAGAAAGAGCGAAGTAACATACAAAACACGAAATCGTAAGAATAACGACGAGAATACGTCAAAAAAATGGGTGTCAGGCTTATTAGTGATTTGCGTTGTTTATTTTGTTGATTTATCGATACCGGGCTATCGGAAAGGCAACACTAGCCAAACAAATTGTTTGGCTAGTGTTGCCTTTCATTTATATATTGATTTATTTTGAATACTATCAAATTTGAACCATTTGTGACTTTTGACCCGAAGTTTTTGTTTTTAATGAGTTGAAATAGAATTACATAAAAAAACTCAAAGCACAATCAATTTATGTTTATTAATTTAATTAATTTTACGTCAAATAAATAATTTCACATGAAATAAACAATAGTTTAACAAAACAAATACGACATAAAATTCAAAAACACACATCAAAAGTGAACTGCGATTAGCCTTTGAAATTCTCTTCCTATGGAAATCAGAATGTCCTCAAACAAACTTTCTTTCAAGAAGTCTCTCCGCACCTACTATCTTAACCTTGGCTCACTTCAGAATTAACCACAATTTCGTTCACTGCTGTCGGTAATATTTTTAATAGATGTCATCAATATCTTCACTTCCCAATCTGTATTTTTTTTTATTAAATATATGTATTCTACGTAAGTTTATTAATCCAATGCTTATATATTTACAAATATTTTTTTATCTATGTGAAGCGGTTAACAGGATACATCTTCCGACCAATTTTCAATATTGTGATGCTTATAGTTACAGAATAAAGTGGCTGTGACATACTGACGGACAGACAAACAGACTTAAAGAAACTATAACGGTTATTTTTTTTTGTCATTCTGCTACTGAACCCTAAAAAACTGTTTTGGATAGCTTATTTATTGACGAAGGCTTAATACTATAAAACAAGGAGGGAGCAAACTCAAAACGTACGGACTAAGTTGCGGGGGACCGCTAGTCAACATTATGACTCCGCAAAATATGACGCTACGCGGTTAATTATTTTGCGTATTCTCGTTGTTATTAAACAGAGTAAATAAATAAATAAATAAATATCCTTTGGACATTCCCACACATCGCCATCTAGTCCCAAAGTAAGCTACTCAAAGCTTGTGTTATGGGTGCCAGACAACGGATATAATACTTAAATACTTTTTTGTTTGTAAATACATACATGATATACATAGAAAACACCCAGACCAATACAAACAGACATGTTCATGCACACAAATGTTTGTATTGTGCGGGGATCGAACCCGCAACCCGCTGCGTAGTAGGCGATTTCTCGACTACTACACCAGACGGGTCGTCAAACAAGAGTAGAACTTCCTTGGTTTGTATGTTACTTCGCTCTTTATTTTTGCAATGTTTTTGATAAATGACAAGTGTTTTTGAGATAATTATGACCTCCGTGGTGTAGTAGCATGCTAGGTTTCAAGGCGTTGCCGTTCCGAGGTCCCGGGGTCGATTCCTTTTCGGGTCAATGTAATCATAATTTTCTATAATTTCTCGGGTCTTGGTCTTGTGTTAGGTTAGGCAAAGTTATGTTAGGGACCACCGATGTGTCTGATTTAAAATAAAAAAAACAAGTGCATAAGCTATTTACTTTCAGATCAGAGCACTGTTATGTGATTGGTCTCCAATTTTTATTATATTTTTTATTAAAATGATAAATTTCCAGCCCCATAGCAACATATTTAGTCAGAGTCGGGAGTACATTGAATTGCCACCGTATCAGGTATCACTTAAAAAATCTTTATTCTATATTATATTTATTATAATCTAGCGGCAAAAAATGCTTTAATTTGTGAGCAGTATGTTGAGGTTCATGATCTATCGACAGTTTGCAATATCGCTAGAGATATTGTAATCTTAAGGTATAATCATTTTTACGGTGACATATAATTGGCAATCACGAACAGCAAGTCAACATAGCATTTAAAGTTTCTCTGCTGTACCACGAGATGGCGCTGAACGGTTTTAACTCGCGATAGAACCCGAGGTTACCTGAGAGGGTATAGCGGTAGATACGTATATGTATTACAGCATTAAATGCCCAATTGGTTGTAACTAATTTTTGCAAGCTTCGCTTTTAGTATATCAAATCGCGAATCTGATGTACAAGTAATGCAAGCGTATTTACTAACTTTCGGCGGGCTAAGGTCTAGCGATTTCCTTTTCGTCGCCGACCTTTCTCGAGCCGCGTCATTATTGGGCTACCCGGATTCTTAACGCGCACACTAGCGCCACTTTAGTAGAAAAATCATAACTCGTTAAATAAAAGACCAATCAAAAATCTGGTAAACAAGATTGTAGTACAGGTTACATAGTTTATTTAGTACGTTTAAATTGTTTCTAAAGTAGTTTACTGTAGTTAGAGTCAGGCAAATGGCTAAATATGATGGCTTTTGACAATTTTTCTAACTGTAACTGCCGATAACTCTGTCTTATTGATCTTGAACATTGTATCTAAACCACATAACCAGAGCTACAATAGTATCTACCAGATTTTTGATTAGTCTTTTATTTAACGAGTTATGATTTTTCTAGTAAAGTGGCGCTCGCGTTGAAAATCCGGGTAGCGCCTTAAACAGTCTGGCAAAAAATAAACTGCCTAAGCTAGTTGGAAAATGCCCAAATTTTTGCATTATTTTGTCACGTTTTTTTATATAATAATGTACGACAAATACGTATCTGAAACCTATTTAGTTGGCTACTAGTTGTTATAGATCATCATACTCAAATATTATCAAATTCCAACAATATTATTACATACAAATTGAATCGATTACCTCCTGATTTTGTTTGGTTTCCTCACTGGTAAATACATACAATTTCATTAAAATACGAATATATCTTTCAGCAACAAGCGTCGTAAGTCTAAATTAAAGTCGTGTGTTTCAACGTAAAATTGTAATACTATACAGTAAACTATTATCATGACACTGATCGCCAGAAAGATGTCCGAATATAACGAGCTGAAGAAAAACAACAACCTGGACATTTTTAGTGACTCTTTGTATTATATCAGGGAGACGATAGAGAGAGAGAGTTTGTTTGCGCTTGACTCTCGTAGGTGATTTTTAAAATTGTTGCATGTTTGTAATTTATATTGTTTGGTTGAATAGATATACTTTTTGGATAAACTTTTTCGTATTGTAACTCCCCTTTCACTGTTTTATGTTATGGCGAATGCTGTGTATTGTGTATATCTATAATTAGTGTAATGTACTAGAACTAAACTGTATATTAATCTAAGTAAGTGCTGTGTATGTTATGCTGCTGATGTACCTAAATAAATAAATAAAAACAAACTATTGATAGATTGTGAATCGTAACATACTGTGAACAATTTAACGCATTTATTTTAGTCAGATTATAATCTATCGAAGTGAAACTGTCAAATTGTGAAATAGCATGCAAGAGAACCTCGCGGGCTGATTGATTGAACGCCGCAAGCCCTGCACCGCCATTTTTGTTTTGTATCTTATTTTTTTTGTTATCAAAAGTAATAAAACAGTGTAATGGCTATTGTTATTTGTCAACGTTTGTTTCAAAATAATTTAGAATTCAACATATAAAATTGCTGTGTACAAAAAACGCGATAGTTTGTTTGTAAGGTTCACAATTTATCCACAGTTTACAATATCGCTAGAGCGATTGTAGTCTAACGGTATTTACAGTTTTACGGTGACATATTTGATAATAAAGGTATTTTTTTTATGTTCCAACAGGTAGTACTTAACTGAAAATCAATAAATATGCCTTTTGTACAGGAAAAAAACCGACTCGTAAAAAAATACTGATTGCACTCCTGTGCAATCAGTATTTATCCTAAACAGATACCTTAAAATCTTAAAACCTTAGCATCAATTTATGTTCGTAGCGCATTGCTGTTTATTTAAAAGAGAAGCTTTTTTATGAATCTAATAACAATTATTTCACAGAAAATTTATTACATCCTTTTTTAAACTCAAACTCACATTCTTATTGTACACTGCAGTTTATCTAAAGATCGGTTTCCTAATTGATAGTAAGTAAACTATTAATTAATGGTTCAAAGCTGTTACCACTTGTTTGAAATTATTCTCCTTTTTTAAATTTAAAATTATACAGTCTGTGATTTTTGAACAGAAAACACCATAACTAATGGTAATCCAGTTTTTTATTAAAAACACGCAGAATCGTATATTCAACCAGTGGAAATAAGTTTTAACTATTAGTTAAGTTAACCATCGATCAAGAAAGCCTATATTTTAGCAATTATTAAAAGCGCATATGGGGAAAAATGTTGCGAGAATAGTTATATTGCTAGGAGTGTCAATATTAGGTATGTGATATGATTTTTTTTGCACATTAAACGATTTTTTGTCGGGCATGCAAAGAAAAAATATAGTTTACATTAAAAATGTATTTTTTAGATTTTTATGTACTACTAGTTTTGTTGAACAATTTTTATTTGCTGTGAAATAATTTATTTAACGTAAAATGAATTAAATTTATGAACTTATTTATGTACTTTAAGTTTTTTGATGTGAATTTAATAATTTCCCTGTTTCAACTCATTGAAAATAAAAACTTCGGGTCAGAAGTCACAAAAGGTTCGAAAATTGAGAGTATTCAAAATTAATCAAACCTCGTAGTGGAAATATTTGTCTGGCTAGTGTTGCCTTTACGATAGCCCGGTATCGATAAATGAACAAAATAAACACCGCAAATCACTAATAAGCCTGACACCAATTTTTTTGACGTATTCTTGTCGTTATTCTTACGATTTCGTGTTTTGTATGTTTCTTCGATCCATGTTATTGACAATAATTAAATAAAAAATATATATAAGATTTTTTTAGTTGCGAAAGAAATTTTGAGGTTAATAATTTAATAAGATTACATTTTACTGTGGGTATCATAAAAACCGGTGGTCCTAATCTTGCTAGCTCCCTGTAAACATTGAAGGATGACAACACTACAACGTGCCGGAGCCGAAGTCAAACCAATAGTTTTTATTTTTATTTTTTAACCGACTTCAAAAAAGGAGGAGGTCAATTAGACTGTATCTTTTTTTTTGTATCTATGTTACTTCATATCTCAGTCGTTTGTCTACCGATTCGAAATTTTCTTTCGCCTACTTAGAGGGTGTACCTTCTAGTTGGTCTCATTTTTTCATTTCGGGATCTGATGAGGGAATCTTGGTGTAATCGAGGGAAACCCTCAAATTTTGAAGGCACGTATAGTGTTTCTTTACTAGAATCTTAATGTTGACGTGTTGAACATCTTGTGGGGCTGAGCTGTGGTGGAACTCCTTAATGCTTAAGAGTTCAGTAATTATAATGAAATAACTTATAATAGGTAGTTTGTAGCTTCTTAAAGAACATAAGGTGCAACTCCTACCCCCCCCCCCTTCTCTAAAAATGAAGAAATAAAATTAACTTTTAAAAAAGGAAAAAACCGACTTTAAAACCAAAATGCACCAAAAACCAAATTTGAAGTCGGTTTTTACTTTTTATTTATTTATTTAGGTACATCAACAACATTACATACACAGCACTTACGAACAAATTATTACTACACATAATTACTACACTAACGACTTAGTTTATGGATAACATAATTCTTAATATATAAAATTCTCGTGTCACAGTTTTCGTTGCCATACTCCTCCGAAACGGCTTGACCGATTCTCATGAAATTTCTTGTGTTTATCAGGTATCTATGAGAATCGGCAAACATCTATATTTTTCATCCCCCTAAATGTTAGGAGTAGTCCACCCCTAAACTTTATTTTTTATTTTTTAGACAAAATTTTTAATTTCTATTTTTTTATGATACAACATACAAAAATACACACAATCCTCAATTTTCAGCCTTCTACGATCAACCCTTAATTTTAATAGCCATTTTAGTAATTTAAGGGTGAAAAAAAAATCGCTGGGAATGCTTAACTTTTAAAATTACGGGACTCGGCGGGACGGGGCTGGGGCGGGACGGGGCTGGGGGCGAAACAAAGTTCTCTGGGTCCGCTAGTTACCTATACATATATTACTAGCTGAATCAACAGACATTGTTCAGCGTGAGCAATCAGAACAAAAGAGGGCAGCATTTTAACGTAAGTTATACAATCATATTAATTTTCGTTTTTTTGGCGAGTTACATTATTTTTAATTCGGTATTAATGACAAGCACAGAGAGAGAGTATATTGATCTATAACAACTGGTAGCCAACTAAATAAGTTTCAGATACGTATTTCTCGTACATTATTATGAAAAAGAGCATGATAAAAATGCTGCAAAAATTTGGAAATTTTCCAACTAGCTTAGGCAGCTTATTTTTTGCCAGACCGTTTAATGCCGCGGCTCGACAAATGACAGCGACAAGAAGGAGTTTGCTAGTAGAGATGAGACGTTTTTACTAGAACATATCCACACACTAGGTATTTTACAGTACTAAGCGGCACCTATTCCAATTTTTTAAATACTTGATCCACCTAGTATTTTGTATATTACACGATTTCCGACCCTACCACCAAAGTAATAGAGGTTATTATTGCGTAATCTGTAGTCGTGTATTACGCGCACCGAGTATTTCTCGCTAAGCTTGTGTGCGAACGTAGAGATTCACTTCGTCTCTGTCTGACCCATAGAAAAAATGTTTTTCTATGGTCTGACCAAACAAATTTGAGCGCGACGAAGCAAACGCGCACAATCGTAGTCAAACCATATTCATGTATATGTACAGTACGACTGTACAGGCAGGTGTGAGATAGGAATAGGTGTTTGATGTATTACGTAATTTAAACAAAAAACCAAAAAAAGTAAATATTTTTATGAAATTGATATTTTTCAAATACGCCATCTTTTAAGTTGACCGTCCTAAGCCTGTTGAAGTATAAAGGGAAGGATATCAATCAATCAACAGCCAGCAAAAACATTATCATTCAATTTCAAATTGCATTATTCATACTACGGTTGTATCTTTTCAAATAAAATTGTATTTTAAAGTCATATTACGTGGATTAGTCCGCACTAGTCGCGTCAAGTATGCTAAATTACTAAGTACAAGGTGGAATAGGTATTTGCATCAAGTATTAATAAATACTAGGAATAGGTGCACCTAGTATCAAATTTACCTAGTATTATAACCCATCTCTATGCTAGACCTGACGAATTTTAGTAACTTACGCTTGCATTACTTGTATATCATAATCAAAATTCGATATACTAAATGCAAGGCTTTCAAAAATTATCTACTACCAAGTAGTCAAGAAATGATTTAAAAGTGTACGTATCTACCGCTATACCCTCTCAGGTGACCTCGGGTTTTATCGCGAGTCAAAACCGTTCAGCGCCATCTTGTGGTACAGCAGAGAAACTTTTAAATGCTATGTTGACTTGCTGTTCGTGATTGTCAAAATGTTAATACCGTAAGATTACAATATCTCTGGCGATATTGTACTATCGATATATCATGAACCTTAACATACTGCTCACGAATTAAAGCATTATTTTCCGCTAGATTATAATAAAGATAATATAGAATCAAGATTTTTAAGTGATACGTGATACGTTGGCAATTCTTTACGTTCGTTATGTGTGCTACAACATTTATATCAATGTACTTACTCTCGACTCTTAACTGAATATGTTGTTAATGCGCTGGAACTTTGTTATTTTTATAAAAAATATTAAAATATTTGGGGACCAATCACATAACAGTGCTCTGATCTGAAAGTAAGTAGCTAAAGCACTTGTTTTTTTTTTTTAAATCAGACACATCGGTGGTCCCTAACATAACCTTACCTAACCTAATAAAGACCAAGACCCGAGAAATTATAAAAAAATATGATTACATTGACCCGAACAGGAATCGACCCCGGGACCTTGGAACGGCGACGCCTTGAAACTTAGCATGCTACTACACCACGGAGGTCATTATACAAACATAGATACAAAAAAAACATACAGTCGAATTGTCAACCCCCTCCTTTTTTGAAGTCAGTAAAAATAAGCTGCCTCAGCTAGTTGGAAAATTCCCAAATTTTTGCAGTATTTTTATCACGCTCTTTTTCATAATAATGTACGAGAAATGCGTATCTGAAACCTATTTAGTTGGCTACCAGTTGTTATAGACCAACATGCTCAAATATTATCAAATTCCAAAAATATTATTACATACACATTGAATCGATTACCTCCTTTTTTTGGGTGGTTTCCTTTCTAGTAAATACATATTTTTATATATAAATACAAATAAGTCTTTCAGCAACAAGAATCGTTAGTCTTAATTAAAGTCACGTGTTTCAACGTAAAATTGTATTATACGTTGATTATAACCTCGCTCACGATATTGTAAACTATTCATAAATTGTGAATCGTAACATACTGTGAACAAATTACCGCATTAATTTTCGATAGATAATCTATCGAAGGGAAACCGTCAAATTGTGAAATGGCATGCGAGGGAACCTCGCCAACGCCATAAGCCCCGCACCGCCATAATTGTTTTGTATCGTAATTTGTTTGCTGTCAAAAGCAAAAAAAAAACAGCCTATTATAAGACCAACCAGAGACTATACTCTGATTTTTAATTAGATAGACCAAAATGACAGCTACATTATTCATACTACGGTTGTATCTTTTCAAATTAAATTGTATTTTAAAGTCATATTACGTGGATTAGCACTAGTCGCGTCAATTATACCAAATTACTAGGTGGAACAGGTATTTGGATCGAGTATTAATAAATACTAGGAATAGGTGCACCTAGTTATCAAATTTACCTAGTATAACCCATCTCTATGCTAGAACTGACGAATTTAGGTAACTACGCTAATACGCCTGCATTACTTGTATATCAATATTAATGTTCGATATACTAAATGCAAGGCTTTCAAAAATTACCTACTACCAAACACAAGCAGACTAGCTGCTGGCAGGTTTAAATGTGTGTATCTACCGCTATACCCTCTCAGGTGACTTCGGGTTTTATCGCGAGTTAAAACCGTTCAGCGCCATCTTATGGTACAGCAGAGAAACTTTTAAATGCTATGTCGACTTGCTGTTCGTGATTGACAAAATGTTAATACCGTAAGATTACAATATCTCTAGCGATATTGTACTATCGATATATCATGAACCTTAACATACTGCTCACAAATTAAAGCATTATTTTCCGCTAGATAATAGTAAAGATAATATAGAATAAAGATTTTTAAGTGATACGTGATACGTTGGCAATTCTTTACGTTCGTTATGTGTGCTACAACATTTATATCAATGTACTTACTCTCGACTCTTAACTGAATATGTTGTTAATGCGCTGGAACTTTGTCATTTTTATAAAAAATATTAAAATATTTGGGGACCAATCACATAACAGTGCTCTGATCTGAAAGTAAGTAGCTAATGTACTTGTTTTTTTTTTTATCGAAGTGAAACCGTCAAATTGTGAAATGGCATGCGAGGGAACCTCGCCAACGCCATTGTTTTGTATTGTAATTTGTTTGTTGTCAAAAGCAAAAAAAACAGCCTGCTATAAGACCAAACAGAGACAGACTAACAATTTAACGCGCAAGTCAGCGCGATAGTTGGATAGGTTATCATATAACGGAAAATAATGCGTTAAATTTTAAGCAGTATGTTAAGGTTCATAATCTATCCACAGTTTACAATATCGCTAGAGCGTTTGTAATCTAACGGTATTTACAGTTTTACGGTGACATATTGATAATAAAGGTATTTTTTTATATTCCCACAGGTAGTGTTTAACTGAAAATCAATTAATATGCCTTTTGTACAGGAAAGACCCGACACGTAATCAAAAATACTGATTGCACAGGAAAACAGATACCTGAATATATTAAAATTTTAGCATCAATTTATGTTCGTATCGCATTG
Organism: Pyrausta purpuralis; assembly: GCA_963924145.1. Lineage (NCBI taxonomy): Eukaryota > Metazoa > Arthropoda > Insecta > Lepidoptera > Crambidae > Pyrausta > Pyrausta purpuralis. The sequence goes on from OZ001665.1 coordinate 6,867,473, forward strand.
CTGTTTACTTAAAAGAGAAGCTTTCTTATGAATGCATGTCTAATAATAATTAGTTCACAGTAAATTTATTACATCCTTTTTTAACCGACTTCAAAAAAGGAGGAGGTTATCAATTCGACGGTATGTTTTTTTTGTATCTATGTTATCTCATATCTTAGTCAATTGACGACCAATTCGGAAAAAATTTTCGTCTACTTAGAGGGTATACCTTCTAGTTAGTCCCTTTTTCGCCAATTTAGGATCTAATGATGGAATCTTGGTGTAATCGAGGGAAACCTTCAAATTTTGAAGGCACATATAGTGTTTTTTAACTAGTATCTTAATGTTGACGTGTTGTTACGTCTGATGGGCAACATTTTGTGGAGCTGAGCTGATGGTGGAACTCCTTGACGCTTAGGAGTTCAGTAATTATAATGACAGAACTTATGATAGGTAATTTGTAGCTTTTTATAAAACAGAGTACTTTAGTGCAACTTTCCCCTACCCCCCTGTAATCACTCATTATACACTAATCCTTGAAAGGAAAGGAAGCCATTTTAGGCAAACAATTTCTTTTTGGAGTCGGTGGTGGCACCGACTTTGAACATCGATCAGTGCATCAACTATCAGAGGACCGACTCCAAAAAGAAATTGTTTGCATAAAATGGCTTCCTTTCCTTTCAAGGGTCAAAAGTTTAGTTAGAACTTTTTAGTGCATTTTGGTTTTGAAGTCGGTTTTTACTTTTTTTAAGTTAATTTTATTAAACTTTACTTCATATTTTTATCGTACACTGCAGTTTATCTAAAGATCGGTTTCTTGATTGATAGTAAAAAACTATAAACATATATTTCAAAGCAAACAAATGGTTACGCTAATTGTTTTAAATTATTCTGCTTTTTATAATTTTAAATTTATATTCTGTGATTTTTAAACAGAAAACACCATAACCAACGGTCAATCCAGTTCTTTTTGTTCAAAACACGCAGAATCGTATATATTCAACTAGTGGAAATAAGTTTTAACCATTAGTTAAATTAACCATCGATCAAGAAAGCTGGCCTATATGAAATACCATTGTTTAGCAACTTTTAAAATGCAAAAAGGGAAAAATGTTGCGAGAATAGTTATAAATATAAATATAAATAAATAATATCCTTTGAACATTCCCACACATCGCCATCTAGTCCCAAAGTAAGCTACTCAAAGCTTGTGTTATGGGTGCCAGACAACGGATATAATACTTAAATACTTTTTGTTTGTAAATACATACATAATATACATAGAAAACACAGTTATACTGCTAAAGTGTCAGTATTACATATACTATATACACATATTATGGTGTGCTCGGGTAAATTTGGTGGGACGACCCGTTTGGTGTAGTGGTCGAGAAATCGCCTACTACGCAGCGGGTTGCGGGTTCGATCCCCGCACAATACAAACATTTGTGTGCAAGAACATGTCTGTTTGTATTGGTCTGGGTGTTTTCTATGTATATCATGTATGTATTTACAAACAAAAAGTATTTAAGTATTATATCCGTTGTCTGGCACCCATAACACAAGCTTTGAGTAGCTTACTTTGGGAAAAGATGGCGATGTGTGGGAATGTCCAAAGGATATTTATTTATATTTATAAAAAAAAAAAAAAAAAAAAAAATTTGCTGTGCAATCAGTATATTTGATATATGGAAATATTTTTTTGCTCTTTTAACGTTTTTTTGTCGTTTTGTAAGGAAAAAATATAGTTCACATTTGATGTATGTTTTAGATTTTTATGTTTCAGATTTTCAGTTTTGTTGAACAATAGTTTATTTGCTGTGAAGTAATTTATATGACGTAAATGAATTAAATTTATGAATGTTAATTTATGTGCGTTAACCTTTGTGATGTGCATTTAATGATATCCCTATTTCAACTCATTAAAAACAAAAACTTCGGGTCTAAAGTCTTTGTGACTTTGAGGTTCAAAAATTGAGAGTATTCAAAATTAATCAGACCGCGGAGTGGAACAATTTGTTTGGCTAGTGTTGCCTTTACGATAGCCCGGCATCGATGAATCAACATAATGAACACCACAAATCGCTAATACGCCTGACGGCTATTTTTTTAAGGGTTCCGTAGCCGAATGGCAAAAAACGGAACCCTTATAGTTTCGTTAAGTCTGTCCGTCTGTCTGTCTGTCCGTGTGTCACAGCCAGTTTATTCTGAAACTATTAGTATTACACAGTTGAAACTTAGTACGTAGATGAATCCCGTTAACCGCTTAACGATTCTAATACAAAAAATATAAATCCATGAAACTCCCATCCATTTGACAAATACTTAACGAAAATTGGTTTGAACGAGATTGAACCAGTAGTTTTTGAGATAGGCACATTTTCAATAACCGCAAACATAACTTTGTTATTTATACAGATACAGAAAAGCAAAAATATTTTTTTGTCTAGTAAATATTGTGGTATTTTGGCTAAGTGGAAGTAATTATTATATTAAGTGGATCTCTGATGCAGTTAAAGTTGGCACGGAACCCTTAGTGTGCAAATCCGATTCGCACTTGGCCCTTTTTTGACGATTCTTTCGACGATTTCTTGTTTTGAATATTACTTCGCTATATCTTGTTGACAATAATAAAACAACTAGCGGTCCCCCGCGACTTCGTCCGCGCGTTTTGAGTTTGCTCCCTCCCCTCCGGTCGCAGCGTGATGTTTTCTATCCTAAAGCCTTTCTCAATAAATAAGCTATCTAACACAGAAATATTTTTTCAAATCGGTTCAGCAGTTCCTGAGATAAGCGCGTTCAAACCAACAAACTCAGCTTTATATATAATTAGCGCAAGCGCACGTTGTACTTAAGCTGCGAACATTATTTTGGTGCGGAGTTATGTTAAAACTGTGATAGCTCCTAAGATATTTATTGGAATCAAATGATATAAAGGGCAACTTTGTTCTAAATGAAATGCTCGTGATGATGAATGTATTTATTTTGATAAGAATAAATACCTGTGTGTATAATACACCTCCAAAAATGATGCATTATTTTTTTACAAATTTATTAACATAAAAAGGGTTGTAGTAAGTCAACCATAAAAGATAGACTTATGCTGTCGCGGACTTTATTATAGAACTCTTAATGTTGAACTGAATCTTGTCATACATGATTTTTGTGTAGCAGCGTACGCAGCGGAAGCTCTCAAAAGGAATATCTTTCTCCCGTTTTCGCAACATTTTTCATTGCTGCTGTGGTCTTGTGAGTCGTATCTTTATGTTATATAGCTTAAAGCCTTCCTCGATAAATGGACTATCCAACATAAAAATATTTTTTCAAATCGGGCCAGTAGTTTCTGAGATTAGCGCGTTCAAACAAACAAACAAACAAACAAACAAACTCTTCAGCTTTATAATATTAGTATAGATAACTAAGTTATAAAAATATCTAAGATTTTAAAAGTTGCGAAAGAAATTTTGAGGTTAGTAATTTAATGGGATTACATTGCGCTGTGGGTATATTAAAAACCGGTGGTCCCAATCTTGCGAACTCCGTATTTAAGTATTATATCCGTTGTCTGGCACCCATAACACAAGCTTTGAGTAGCTTACTTTGGGGCTAGATGTCGATGTGTGGGAATGTCCAAAAGATATTATATTACTATTATTGTGACTGGCCACCGTAGTCGAAATCGGCTAGGGGGACTATTATTATTACTATCTACTGATTATTGTCACTGACGACTGTTTCGTATGATTTCACGGGCTGTTTTCAGTGATATTTTAATTTCACAGGACTGCAACAGTGATATTATAATAAATCTAGGTTTATTATAAACTGAGTTTGTGGTGGGAGTCCCACGTGTTCTGGTTGGTCAATTGAGTTAATCAGTCGTCATTTGCTGATGATTAGTAAGCATTTTAAATTTTTCAGCATATTTAAATTCTTTTATTTTAAAGTAAATTTAGTATTTTAAAAAATATTAAAATTATTTTTTTTAAAATACATCTTCATAAACCTGTCTCTTATTTTCTAACTCTATGTTTAATACTTGTTCACTCTCTTGGTAAGAAAAACGGACCAATCAGCGATCGCTCTAATAATATAACGGCTTTCTTAAACCAGTGTTATTATCAAAATATCACGGTCTTACAATTTCACTGTATGGGTCTAGTGAAATTAAAATGGCACTGAAATGAGCCCGTTCTTTTGTAAGTAATGTAATGATTGACTATAATCAGTGTAATTATAATATCACTAGTAAAATTATTAAATCACGGTTTTAATAATATCCCTGCAACATACACAATAATGTTTGACCGTGCCCCGGACAGCGCCCGACCGGAACCCGGCCCGGCGCCGGCACGGTGTAGCGTGAATCATCCTTAACACCACCAGTTCGGCGACCATTCCAACAAAGTTAGAATCATGAAAATCGGTCCACCTGCTTTCGAGTTAATTTTAAGGTTAATCGACAGTCGGACGTCACTGCTGCTTGTATAAAGGGCGTCAAGTCAGATATTCGGAGCCATCGGAAAATACATGAATTGAAATAACGCCGAACTTCAATTTATGAAGAAAACAAATCAAAATTCAATGTTATTTCAGTAAAAACCGAACTCGGTTTGAATCAATCAGTTTAGTTCGACTATAGAAAACAAGGAGAATGCCCATTTTACTATGGAGCTTGGTTGCGCAACAAATGAATTTGTATAACTACCAAAATTGGCGATAAAGGAGAAGTAATGTTATAAAATAAAATGAACTTGAAAAAAACTTATTGTTTGTGGGGTTTTCCTAATAATTAAAAACAAAGTTCAGTTTTGAGGTTAGGTGTTACTAGGTACTAAATGAGGTAATAAGAGGTAAATGAGATAGGTATTAATGAAAAAATGCACATAAACATATAAAAATAATGTTCAATCACTCCAAATGTGAGTAGTCTAAGAAATAAAATCACTCAAAATGAGAGTGTGGAAATACATAGTTTTGCCTTCAATCGTATAATGAACGCTTAAAATAATTGATAGTTTTGTTGCAATACCTGCTGTATCTAGATTATGTTACAGGTTAAGTCATAAAAAGAAATGATTAATACTCTTATAATTATATGATTTATTCATCATCTTCATATTTATAAAAAACAATGCCTGACAAACAATGCCAAACAATGTCTAGAAATAATGCCGGCGCAGACACCATTTGATTGAAATGTTGGTAATGAAGGTGGTATTTATATTGGTGACTCCGTGGTAGTTTTCGATGAAGACATAGAAGCATCCAAGTTTTGATTAGATGTGGAAGCTGCTTCTAGCACAACGTCTTGTTGTCTACTCGGGTCGAGTAATGCATGTCCTCTCACACTTCTATAGACATTTGTTCAATAGGGTAAACAGACATTCTCAAGCCGGTTAATCTGAAAATAAAAACTGTTTTTTGGAATCAAATGTTTAATAAATTCAAAATACAGATTTCTATAATTAAATCATTTAATTTATAAACAAAGCAAATATTTACCTGATGAAACATTATGCATAAAATAAAAACATTCCTCTCTAGACTATTCTCCGGAAGTTGATGTATCTTGGCTTTTATTAATGGACTTTCTACATACATGGCACACTTGTGGGTGCCCTTAACTAGCCTGTACCTACTACTTGACCTCCAGAAGAGGAGGTTGCAAATTCGTTAAGAAGTATGACAAAACATTCTTGACACAGATGATTGTCTTCAGTGATCCTAAAAAATAACAATACTATACACTCAAATAATATACAGGTCCATATATATGATCACTACATTTTAATACTAAGCATGTCACAAGAAAGACTGCATTTTATCAACAATCACTATCAGCAGCAGTCAAAAGTGTTTATTACTTACAATGGCCATGCTTATCTAGGAGCGTAGAATACTAAACATAGCATCGCTTGCCTCTTGGTGGTAACTGGTAAGGCAGCGGATGCCTTAGAGCAAGAGAACAGTTTACACAGCGAGGCACTGGCATTGTGAACGTATGAACGTTCGTCATAAAAATAGCACAGCACTTGCACAAAAGAGTACAGAATCTTAACGTGGAGGAATAATAAAACTCAACGTTTGGCTTCAAACGACCAAAACATTTGCATTTCATAAGAAGCAATGAACAACGAAAATAAACCACTATGTATTGTATCAATCATGATGACATACCATTTACGGGGCTTGTTACGCATACTGCCGATTGCCCTACGAGATCCTCATCATGTAAAGATAATTATATTTCCGATACCCACAGATCCATTACAAAGAATAAACAACTAAAATGTTATCTATTTTATTAAATAGGCATTTTGTATTTGCAACACAATGACTAAAACAACAGTGATGATTTTAGACTTTAACTGTCCCTGTAAATGTTTACATGGCCGCACGACAGACTATTCCTTAAAACCGCCTCTATTTTAACAAGATAAAAGCTGTTTTCGTATAACCTGACGTGCTGCTAACTATATTCAAAATAGAATTTAGTCATTTGAATAATCAATTAAAATGAAAATAAAATTCCCACAAAAGTTTTTTTTGTAACAAACAAATATGAATTATAAAAATACAAAACGAATTTTGGTTTATATGTCATGCTTATACTCTGCTTAATTAGAGTGGGGCAGATTTGGGCATTCTCCTTTATATGAATAGGGACAGTTACAATTAAGGAACTGAAAACGTTTGAAAATATACGAAATGATTGTATTTAAAAAAGCTGAAGTTTATCAATTTCAATGTTTTTTTTTCCATCGTCTAGCTGTTTTTTATTTAATGATATCCTTAGCGTAACAGTAAAATTAAAACTTAGAGAAATGTCATTTCGGGCCGCAAAAAAAACTCATAGTGTTTACAAAATATAAATTATTAAAATTGACATGGCAAAGCTTTGATAATTTATTAATAAAACTGGTAATTAACTTGCAATTAGTGCCGCTAAGGACTAATTGGCTCATTAATATCATCGGTGGGGCTGCAAAATGAATATATAAATATCAGTGATAATTACATTATATGAAAGTCGTGTTTTATATATATATATATATATATATATATATATATATATATATATATATATATTAAATGATACCAAACACGGCATATTTATCTTAACTTTATTTTTTACTCTGTATGTTTTGTCAGCTAGAGGGCGCCACATTAGATTTTGTGAAACCCCATATAGCTTTTAACCAGCAGACAATTAAGAAGTTTCTAATGATATGTTATTTGTCGAATTCTGATAAGTAGTTTCGAAGTTACGACGGAACAGATGAACATACACACATACATACATACATAGCCTGACAAAATCAGAACCCTCCTTTTGATTTGCCGTAGTCGGGTAAAAAATGGCGTCAAGGTTTTATTTATTGTGATACTGTTTTACCGTTACTATGGCTGAAGTGTCCTGCAATTTTAATAGTTTGCGTTTGGACAAATAATTGGACTTGGATTTGAATTGTACACGAAAAAAATGGCCGCAATGTGTTACAGTCAAAATGACTTCTACGTAGAGTTGTAAGTTCAATGTATCCTACCAAAGTATGCATTAGCATTTCGGTAGACTACGGCAGACTTCGAAAACCTTTCATAAGGTTCTTGAATCTGAATTTAAAAATAAGTAGTGAATCTTATTTATTTGCAGTTAAAATTGTTTAATTTTAAACATATTTAAAATAATATTCTTTTGATACAAAAAGTCGTAGAAAAAAAGTTATACAGAAAGTAAAAGAGGTTTTTTTTCAACTTTGAAACGATTGCAAGACTTGGTATGTCACATTTGGTACTTTATCTTGCATATTCCTTAGTAAAAGTTATCTACAAAAGCTACGTAGTATGCAGTAGTATCCCGCATCCTACCGACAAGATTCCGTGAGTTTAGGTAGGCTACGATACTAATAGACTAACAACACCCCCACGTGAGGCACACGCATCATCTACTTATGGACATGTCTGTAGTTTTAATTTAATTTAACATGGGACAGAAGGTGAAACAAGTACGAAGATTAAGCTCGCCCTTTGATGTGAATCTGATTAAAAAGACTAACCATTGTCACGTTTTAATTGGATGAGGGATCAAAAAGAATTAATTATCATGAGTAGCGCACGATTTTACCCGAACCTGTGCTATTTGTTTTGAAGGCTTGTGGCGGTTCTTTTTCGACGATCAGGTGTCTATTTGGACTTCGTTTTTATATCCTAAACTAAGTATTAAAAAACAAAATGATCACAGCCATCAGTTTGACCATCAAGCATCAACTAACACAGCACTGACTCCAAGAAGAAATTGTTTGCCTAAAATGAGTTCCTTTTCTTTCAATAGTCAAGAGTTTATGTTAGACTTTTTAGTGCATTTTGGTCTTGAAGACGGTTTTTACTTTTTTTTAAGTTAATTTTATTTCTTTATTTTCATAGATTACAGGAGAAGGGGGGGGGGGGGTACCTTATGACTCTGTTTTTTAAGAAGCTACAAACACCTATTATAAGTTCTTTCATTATAATTACTGAACTTCTAAGCGTTAAGGAGTTCCACTATCTTACGTAACTAATTCTAGTAAAGAAACACTATACGTGCCTTTAAAATTTTAGGGGTTTCCTCGATTACACCAAGATCCCATCATCAGATCCCGAATTGGAAAAAATGGGACCAACTAGAAGATACCCTCTAAGAAAGCGAGAAAAAATTTCGAATCGGTCGACAAACGACTGGGATATGAGGTAACATAGATACAAAAAAAAACGAATGCAGTCGAATTGACCACCTCCTCCTTTTTTGAAGACGGTTAAACATTCAAAAAAATTGCTCATATAACATTTATTGACTACGTCAAAATATGTGTATAAAACATAGTGGCATGAACATTATTAAAGCGTATGTTTTTTTATGAAATCACTAGCGATCAAAATGTCAAACTTTACACACTTGCGCTACTTATAGCATCGATACAGTCGCGATGCAGAAGCTGGACATTGTCAAATTATGTACTGTATACTGGCGACTGCATCGATACTAATGCGCGACTGCATCGATACCAAATTAAATTGGTTCATTGCTTGAGTCGCGATGCTGTAAAAGTCACAGTGTGTAAAGGGTCCTTAGACTTTCTGTCAACGTTCTTATTATTATCAGTGAGTCTGAGTCATGTAACTTTAACGTTCGAAAACCCTTGGTTTCCCTAAACATAAGAAAATAATTGGCTTCCCTTGTCACCAAGCCCTATTAATTTGTTCTCTGCAAACTAATTAGGAACAATTTCGATTGCCCAGAATAGTTTCTCTTGGGATATTTTCATTGTTTCTAAACGACATTGGATTCATTTTATTTTGCTTTCTCTATGATTTTTGGTATTCTAGATCTCACACTAGATGGCATCAGGGCGTCCATATTCGTTAGCGGAAAACAGTTACTTCCTACTATAATATCACTTTGACCATCTCAAGTATCCTCTTTCAGAACAACTAGTCCAATAAGAAATTGTTCTCATAAAATTTAATCCATTTTTTAAAGAGTTCAGAGTTTTACTGATTTTGTAAACGATAATAATCTGTATTCTGAATGGTACAAGGGCGCCATGTCTTGATTATAAAATACATGTAATGACTTGAAATCTAAATTTACTGTGTGTAATCTGTCCAATAATCACAAACTATTTATCTTAGATTCTGCAAATGTAAGTTGTGTAGTGAGAGGAAATACCTAATATAGAGACCAAATTGTAGGTAATCTTGATAAAATACATAGTTGACACTAAAATAATACTAAGAGCCGGTTTCGCCATCGACAAACGAGCTCTAACCAATGAAATATTCAAATAAAGAACGTCATTTACTATGAATTATTTGGTAATAGCTCACCCTTACTTATTAAAACATCTCATCAAATTATTCAAATATAGACCATATTCTAGCGTTAATACTTACGAAATGAAGTCATAAGTATTTGGCAGGTAACGCTAACCAAAACTTATTAAGACAACGATAAACAGGCCATCATAGTATTATAGGTAAATTATCCATCAATATGCCATTGTCATTTATCCCTTTTCCTAAAAATCCTTCAGCTATTATTTTTCAGTCCTCTGTTCAGTAGCAGGCGTTACCAAAAAGTATTGATAAAAAACTTCGAAAATATATTATTCGAAAATGTATAAGCGTAAAAAATAGCGGGAAATAGCCCTATGAAGTGTCAAAGTCAAAACTGGGTAAGATAAGTGGTGAAATGAAACGTGAACCGTAGATAAGGAAGCAATTAAAACAAGGATAAAATATATGGGAGTGACACGAGGCTTCGATGAAAAGCGTAGAGTTGTATTTTTTATCTTATTAAAAAAAGAACATCCAGATCGTTTCGTTACAATTAACCTCTGTTTCTTTGTCCGCTTGGACACAGTTAACAGATACGTAATACTTCATAGCCTAAATGTTTTCATAACCCTAGTTAAGCCCTTTGTACGGAAAGAATTTCAGATTTTCTTACTTAGTTTTTTTTTTCTATACTTTTTGTGATAAAATTGAATACGTCATAAAGTATTATCTTAAAGAACAGAGTCATAAGGTGCATCTCCCCCCCCCCCCCCCCCCCTTCTCCTATCCTATAATCCCCCTTCTCCTATAATCTCCAAAAATTAAGAAATAAAATTCACTTTTAAAAAAGTAAAAACCTACTTCAAAACCAAAATGCACTAAAAAGTCTTAAATAAACTCTTGACTATTGAAAGGAAAGGTAGGTTCAAGGAAAAAAAATATTTTTGCAGTCGATACCATCACTTTAACGATCAAGCATCAAGAGCAAGAGTTTATTTAAGACTTTTTAGTGCATTTTGATTTTGAAGTCGGTTTTTACTTTTTTTATTTGGCAAACTGTTAAATGACGCGGCGCGACACGGGTCGGCGACGTAAAGGAGTTTGCAAGATCTGGCCGACGAATTTTAGTAAATAGGCCTGCATTAATTGTACATCAGAATCAAGATTTGATATACTAAATGCAAGGCTTTCAAAAATTGGTTAAAGTTAAAAGGATTAAAATCGATACTACATGTGTATCTACCGCTATACCCTCTAAGGCGATCCCGGGTTTTATCGCGAGTTAAAACCGTTCAGCGCCATCTTATGGTACAGCAGAGAAACTTTTAAAAGCTATGATGACTTGCTGTTCGTGATTGTCAATTCTATGACAACATGAGAAGCTTATACTCTCTGTCATATCAATTTATACCATGTTTTGAGCAAATAAACGACTTATGATTAATGTCACCGTCAAATTATAAATACCGTAAGTTAACAATCTCTCTATCGGTATTGTAAACTGTCGATAGATCACCTTAACATACTGCTCACAAATTAAAGCATTATTTTTCGTTACATTATAATCTATCGAAGTGAAAATCTTCTATCTAGAGGCAAGAGGATATTTTAGATGATACGTGATACGGTGGCAATTCTTTACGTTCGTTAATTGTGCTACAACATTTATATCAATGTACTCTAGACTCTTAACTAAATATGTTGTCAATGCGCTGGAACTTTGTCATTTTTATAAAATATTTGGGAACCAATCACATAACATTGCTCTGATCTAAAAGTAGGTAGCTAATGCACTTGTTTTTTTTTTTTAAATCAGACACATCGGTAGTTCCTAACATAACCTTACCTAACCTAACACAAGACCAAGACCCGAGACAATATAGAATATTATGATTACACTGACCCGGACAGGAATCGAACCCGGGATCCCGGAGCGGCGACGCCTTGATACCTAGCATGCTACCTTCGTCGCGTCACAGCTGCGTAACGATCGGTGCCGAATTTTTGCATAAAATAAATACATTGACAATGATTTTCCCGTTTAATCTATGACCAGTTTACTCAGTGACCTCTGAACTATAAAGTCGTACAAACAGTTTTGTGAAAGTATTTCGTATCAGGGAGATACAAGTAAAAATCTACACACAAGAAGATAATTACTGACCGCAACCCTGACCTACCTCACATAAAGTCGCAGGAATCGTGCATTGCCCCACTTCGCCCGAGTTGATCCGAAGATTAGCGAAGAATCACGAACGCGCCTACACCAGCTGACTGAGTATGCCACAAACACCGCCTCATACGAAACTAACAAGTGGAAGCGAAAGCGGCGGCGGGTCAGTACCTAATTTATCTACATGTGATGATGACATTAGTACCTATGCCAACACTAGAATACGAAAGGATCGTTGCGAGCAGGAGGAATATACATATGCTCTGGATCAATTTTGGAAGGAAATAATGTCGTTTTTCAAAGATTTTTCCGAAATTCATAACGAAAATTTATTGATATTAAGGTCTGAAATGAGGGAAATTAAAGCAATAAAATCTGTGACTTAAAACTTTGCCCAACAATTAGATCAGGTGAACGATGATATTAAAAACACTAAATGTAACAACGCCATTACACAAGATAAAATAAAAAGGAATATCACTACTAAAAACAAGCGGTAACCCTGACATTCTGAACTCGAAATCGCCAATTCCAAGTCACGAAAGTCTCATCCTCGAACTAAAGGAACGCACGGAGCGCGAGAGGAACATTATAGTCAAAGGAATACCTGAAAAAAATGTCAAAAACTATAATACCCCTGACGATATTGAAATGATCTCAAAACGAACTATGTCAATACTATATGACTGTCCAAAGCCTACAAATGGCATAAGACTCGGCAAATATGTCCCCGGGAAAGACCGTTCATTAAAAGTCCAATGTAGTAAACCTGATACTGCTAAGTAGTAGTAGTCCCCCTAGCCGATTTCGACTGCGGTGGCCAGTCACAACGACTAACCGACTGCGCGGGACATTCAAAATCAAAGTCAAAAATAATTTATTCGATTTAGGACACAAAATGCCACTTATGAACGTCAATACTTAGTGTAATATCAATCAATTATGGCCCGTATAGGGCTAGAACATGTCTCCTTATCTTTTGGGCCCTACTAGCGCTTCGAGACAAAACACAGACAATTTGGCACGTACAGAGAAGAAACGCCGAAACAAACTCAGTCACCACTAGCTGCCTTAAAAATGATACAAATCAAAATAAACAGGTAGGTACATCAGTTTGGTGCAGGCTGGACTGTCCATACATTCTCGTCATTAAGATAGTCTTGAATTTTATAATACCCTTTCGACATTAGGGTAGTTTTGACATGTAACTTAAATTTATGAATAGGTAGTTCGATGACAATATCAGGTATATTGTTGAAAAATTGTACACGATTTCCCAGGAATGAATTCATTGTTTTGGCAAACCTGAAGTTTAGAATGACAAGTTTGTTTTCATTTCGTGTGTTATACAAATGTATGTCACTTTTTTCATTAAAAAAAAAAAAGTGCGTACGTACATGATATAATCAAATATGTATTGAGAAGCGACAGAGAGGATGTTAATTTCCTTAAAGAATTCTCTCAGGGATTCGCGGGAACTAAGTTTGTAAATGGCACGAATGGCTCTTTTCTATAAAATAAATATGGTATCGATGTCCGCAGCAGAACCCCACAAGAGAAGATCATAAGACATTATACTATGAAAGTTACTAAAATACACAAGCCTTGCTGGTTCAACATCATTCAAATGTCTAATTATTCTAACCGCAAAGGCAGCTGAAGCGAGTCTCCCAGCCAGAGCGTCAACATGTGGTCCCCACTGCAATTTCGAATCCAATGTAATGCCCAGAAAAACAGTGGAATTTGATAGATCTAATTTTTCACCGCTAAGTAGAATTTCTGTGGTAGCTTGCTTCACGTTAGGCATAGTGATTTTAATACATAAATAATAACATATAATAATTTAGTATTTTTTGTATTAAGAAGCAAGTTATTGCTACTGAACCAATTTAATACCTTAGAGAGAGCTCTGCTAACATTGTCAAATAATTCTTCGCCTCTTCTTGATTTGAAGATTAAAGAAGTATCATCAGCAAACAGAACTATCTCACAGGAGTCCTTTGAATAAAAAGGAAGTTTATTAATATAGATCAAAAACAGCAAAGGTCCCAATATTGAGCCCTGGGGCACTCCCATCTGAAGCGAGGCACCTGAGGAGTTACGTTTACAGTTTGTAGTCTGCCTGAGAGGTAAGAATTATAGTGCACAAGTGTGTGCGCAAACACAGGTGCACTCTCTATTCCTTTCACTCTCATAGCCCGATGGGACAGCAATCTGACACAACCGGAATCCAATTTAGTTGCCTCTTTATTAAACACGTATTTGAATACGTTTTGAACCATTGTCTTCTCTGTGACACTTAGACCAGCGGAGCGCCTCCTCTTTCTAGGAGACATAACTGCACCCGAGGTGCTTGGTTGATGTCATGTCGTATTTTTTACAAAAAAAACAAAACAATTGATAATAACAACTCAAACAAAAAACGTAACAAAAACTTAACAGCAAATAACAACAAAAACGTAACAGGAAATAACAAACTGAGTTAGCGTTAAGAGCGCAAGGGATATTCGTACAACCGATCGCAAGCGAAAAAGGAAGACGAATGACGCGACGCAGGTGATTCACAAAATGGCGGATGCCATCAAGTGTTGCCACAGAGAAAAAAAATAGATTTTTTTTAATCTGATCATGTTAGTAAACCATAGAATCATGATACCTGCCATCGTCATCATCATTTCCAATAATTTATGTACATGTATTTTAAAGAAAATATATTTTTACTATAAGAATATCGCCATTGTAAGGAAACCCGCCTCATTTATTTCGAATTACATTCTAACGATTTACCTCAAAAAGATAGAATGCAGAAAAATGCAGTTTGAAATCAATCCTGCAAACATATTATGTATTTTATTGTTGATATTTTATGCATTAAATGTTTTATTTAAGGCTGTTGACGCCGGAACAGCATCCCCAATCGATAAAAACATCATCTTCTAAAGTCAGCTGGCTGAGTCTTTTTTTCAACAAACGGAGACCGTTTACGATATATTACTATTTCCATAATTTTTGGTGCTAGTGTGGAAGCTCAGCGACCTTTACCTTCTTAAGCTATAACGCAACTTTATTAAATATTTAACACGAATAATATACTCATGATTAATCTCACACAGTTGAAAATGTATGTAACAAGTTCAATTGCTCGCTTAAAATTCAATTATCACAATACTAGTGCACTACGTTAGCAACATTAAAAAATTGGTTACCTGTAAAGTCGGTATACGGGCGAAAGTTTTACGTGACAACGACTTTTTATGTCTGTCTCTCTCGTTCTTACGCGTGCCTCTCACTCGCTCTCAGTGCTGCGCGCGCGGCAGACCGATCATAGTTGAGTGGGAGAGAGACGCAAGGCATTCGGCGGGCCTCTCTCTCGTTCGGTGACTCATCGTAACGTTACCGAGCGTTACACTTTTTCATAAGTGACTCCCAGCCGCAACCTAATTTAAGACGTTGTCACGTCAAAAAGAAAAAGGACGATTGTAGCTGTCAGTTTAGTCTATCTAATTAAAAATCAGAGTATACAAACCAATACAAGGTGTCATTTTGGTTTTGGTATCGGCATTGAACGGCAGGACCGATAATTCTTTTTAATTGTGTTTGTCATTCAGGTATCAAGATACCATTCTTGAGAAGGTAGTTAAGCCCCTTAACAATACTATGTTTAATTACCAAGATCATGGTCTTTCCAACAAGACTCGGCGCCGGGTTATAAAGCTCGGTCCACGCAGTCTTGGCGAATACGGCTTGCTCTAAACGCCATGATAATTTGGAGTCCCTAAAGCAGTCCATACGATTGGCCGTGAAGAATTTTCCCATGGAAAGAGTGCGTGCTTCTATTGGTAGCTGGCCTCAACGTTTAAAGGACTGTATTACAGCCAATGGAGATTACTTCGAATAAGCTTTTTATATTTTAAATTGTTTTATATTTATGTAGGTATAAAACTAACACACTGTAAAAGTAATAAATATTATCTGTTAACTCTTTTTTCTCCTCGATCGGTGAAGAACTTGCGAGTGCAATACCTCCTGAATATCATACTGGTTTCAAAAATATCACAACATATGAACACGATTACACACACGACATAACACTAAGTGAAATAGAACCTTGTAGTGCAGACAAAATAAGTAATATAATAGATGACCTAGATACCAACACAAGTACGGGATTAGTTGGAATTACCACCAAAGCTATTAAGTGTATAAAATCTTATAGTCGAAAAGTTAGCTATTTCAATAAACACTTGTCTCAGGGTAAGTATTTACCGGACTCTCTCAAAATAGCCAAGGTCACACCAATACATAAATCTGGCCCCAAAACAGGCCCAAACAATTATAAAATCTAAAATCTTTGAAAAACTCTTATACAACCGCTTCAATGACTATTTCAAAGCAGGACTTCCTTATTAACGAGCAGTACGGATTTCATCCAAAATATAGCACATTATCAGCTGCGATAAACTTAGTCACTAAGATTAAAACATGTATTGATGAAAAGAAAATTGCGCTGGGTATATTTATAGACCTGAAAAAGACATTTGATACTGTTAGCCACCAAAAACTGCTCATAAAGCAAAGCAATCAATATACTTGAATCATATCTTAAAAACCGACGCCAGGTTGTCAAAATCGATGGTTACGTGAGCGGTTCTCAAAGTATAACATTCGGAATACCACAAGGATTCATACTTGGGCCATTGCTGTTCTAAGTTCGGAAATATAATTATCCGTCTCTTTCGCCTGCGAGGTGGTGTTAGCACAAGGGCGATGAGGACGACAATATTGGATAAAACGAACAATCTTATTATGCTCCGAAATGCTACGGCGTAGCTGCGTAGCGATGACTACGGGAGCTCGTAGCCAGTAACCTCGATAGCAGATTACGAGTACGCGTACATACGATAAACGTGAGTATTTAAGCGAGGTTATAACCATTTCAAACTTTTTAACCATTGTGTTTATTCAAATTCGAAATTTGCGAACGTTGCTTTAAAAGATTGGTTAGAATTTATTTATTCTTTGTATTTAGGAGTGATGGACTTTTTTAAACAGTTTTTATTTTAATGGAAACATCAGCATTATTCACGAATACTGTATTGAGTGTTCGCATTTGCTTAAAAACCATTGCATGGATTTCATGTTATTTATTTATTTATATATTCTTTATTGCACAAACAAAATGAAGTACAAATGGCGGACTTAATGCTTTAAAGCATTCTCTACCAGTCAACCATTGGGTGAGACAGAAACAGTTGTTATTTCACTAATAGATAGTGATTTAAAGGGAAGATTAAGTATACATATTAAAAAAAATGGTGTCCAGTAAAATCTTTTTTGCAACAGTTTGAAGCTACGATATTAATATAAAAGGTTTTTTAGATTTCAAGCATTAATACTTGTTTATTAGATTTTTAGCCACTACACGTTGGAGGTCGTTATTTATTAACTGGTTAACTGATTTTGACGATTGTTGCACAGGCCGTTAATATCTGTAACTTTAAACTTTCACCATCTTTAAACCATAGAGACAGTTTTTCTTCGCTTGCCGAATTGTGTAACTAGTAGTACTAGCCTTTTATAACTTTTAAAATAATAACAATGAATAAATAAATGGTCGTAACAATTTGATTGTAAAAAATCTCAGTGTATAATGAATAAGCTATTTAAGTTGTGAGTTAATCGTAACATTAGTAAAGCACTTTGGTGGCACTATATTTTGACATGAGTAAAGCATTTGACTTTGTCGATCATGATAATCTCATTCAAAAACTTCAAAAGTACGGGATTAAGGAACAGCATTAGACTGGTTCCAAAGCTATCTACAAAAGAAGACAATGTGTAGAAATAAGTAAGATGGATAAAATTAGGAATTCATGCAGAAAAGTGACATATAGATCAAACTCCAGGGTGAATAGATTCGAGGTCCCGCAAGGAAGTATTTTAGGTCCAATACTTTTCAATTTATATAGGTATTAATGATCTACCTAGAATAATTGACCATAAATCTATACTTTTTGCTGACGACACAACATTGATTATAAAAGGAAGAGACGAAGACCATCTAGAATCTGAAATAAATACGACTATTATGAAGGTAATAAAATGGTTAAATAATAACAATTTGAGAGTAAACATTGACCAAACAAAAATAATGCTATTTCGGACATATCAATCTAATAAAAATAATCTTAAAATAGACTATCAAGGACATATTATTAATAACGTGCCAACAACTAAATTTCTAGGGATAATTATTGACGACCATTTAAGTTAGAAGTCTCAAGTAAATTGTGTATGTGATAAATTAAGCCGCTTCGTTTTTGCACTATAGAGATTGAGAGAAACTGTCTCTACGGATAATTAATGGAATCAGGCGTTACTTTGCGGAAATCCATTATTAAGTTGAAATTTATAAAATTATTTTGCTTTAAATTTCCGCGAAGCGACGCCGGCGCAGGCAACTAAGTACACGAACCGTCACCGCGTTTAGTATTAGTTCAGGCAAATGCAGGATGCACCACCCGCCCTCCCTCAATACGCATGCGGCACAGCTGATGCAATTAATAGTACCCAACACCAACGTGCAAAAAACCTCGACGCGTTTCGCCACTACACGTGGCATCCTCAGGAGATGTTGTCGCCTCGGCGGAGCACGGACGACTGAACTGTGTCGACTGGCGAACAGGCCTTTTATACTTTCCGTCCACTAATGAGGTGACGTGATCGTTGTCACGGAAATTTGAAAATGAAGTTAATCCGATGGTAGTTGACGGTTATTATTAATAGATTGTTGATTTGAAAATATATTTAGAAGTGGAGAGGTGGTATAACTGACCTGTTCGTTCAACAATGTAAGCGTATTATCTTTATTATGTTTTATTATTTCTAATTGTTCCAAAACGGATAGTTTTAAGCCTTTTTCACAAGTATGAAGGACAGAAAATGTATGATTATCAGGAATACTATGTCCTGAATCTAAAAGATGTTTGGCGAAATGAGACCTCTCAGGATGGTTGTTTCGGTAAGCGGAAATATGTTCTTTATAACGTGTGTTGAAGCTACGGCCGGTCTGACCTACATAAATGGCGTTACATGCACTACAGTTAAGCCTATAAACACCAGATTTTTGGTGTTTATCAAGCTTATCTTTTCCGTTACAAACTAATCTTAAAGAATTATTAGTTTTAAAAGCTACGCGGATATTTTGACGTTTTAATGTTTTAGAAATACGCTCCGACACCTCTCCTAAGTAAATCAAACTAGAATTATACCTGTCTACCCTTTCTTCAGGAACAGAGTATAATAAACTAGTTATGATTTTGTTAGTCTTGTTTTTTATTAAGTTGTCAATAATGCATCTCTTGTATCCGTTTGATATGGCGATATGATACAAAATATTAAGTTCTTTATGGTAATTGTCTTTACTAAGTGGTACAGTGAAGAGACGATGAATATATAAATTGAACGCGGCCATCTTATGTTGCCACGGATGACAAGATGATGCATGAATGACAGTGTCAGTATGTGTTGGTTTTCGATATATTTGAAATTCATGTTTACCCTGCACCCTTGTTATAGTTAAATCTAAAAAGTTAATACTATCGTTTTGTTCTATTTCTAATTTAAATTTAATTTTAGGATGGATGTTGTTAATTTTAGAAAGAAAAATATCTAACTGTCTATTAGTTCCGGTCCAACAAATCAAAATATCGTCAACGTATCTATAATAATAAAGTATTTTTCTTTCTTGAATTAAGTATTTATTTTCAAAATAATCCATAAAAATATCTGCCATTAATGGACTTAAAGGAGAACCCATTGCTAAGCCCTCCCTTTGTCTGTAATATAGATTGTTGAACCGGAAATAATTTTGTTTCATGCATAATAATGTTAATGATATGAGATCTTCTACCTCCCCCGGATGCAATCGCTGTTTTTCTAAGTGATTCTTTAAAATATTAAGGCATTCTTGATAAGGTACGTTGGTAAATAAACTTTCTACGTCTAATGATATCAACTTTGCATTCCGAGGGAGAGAGACAGATTGTATTTTCTTAATTAAATCTAAGCTATTTATTAAAGAATATTTTGGTTTGAATGACGATTTCTCCCTTAATATTGTATTTAGTTGTTTAGCTAATTTATATGCCGGTGCGCCGATGTATGAAACTACAGGACGCATCGGCATATTTTCTTTGTGAATTTTTGGTAACCCGTATAAACATGGACTACGTGGATTCATTTCTAATAATTTGTTATTATGTTTATACGGGCTATCCCGAAACAAAAATTGAGTTGAATTAATTGCTTCCTTTATATCGGACGCGAATGTTTTGGTGGGGTCTGATTGTAATAGTAAGAAATCGTCACTCTGAATTATATCTTCTACTTTATGAATATAATTGTTACGTTCCATAACCACCACCGTGTTACCCTTATCAGCTTTGGAGACGATCAAATCGTTTTCAGTAATTTTAACAGACAGTGATTTATAAATATGAAAATCCTGATTAGGTGACCTACGATTTGATTGTCTCAAAGCCGTTCTAATCTGATCAGCTGCTACATTAGTGGCTAAGGATTTAACATGCTGTTCTTGTTTACTACATACAACAGCAATTTCCACGTCAACCGCCAATCTTTCTAAAGTTTTTTGATTAATTGACGGTCTTAAATTATATTTTAAACCTTTACTTAATAATGAAACTTCGTCACTGGACAATTCAACATTAGATAAATTTTTAACGCGAGGGTAGAATGTATGTGATTGCGGCTGTTCGTGGAAACCCCGCTGCATGTTATCAAGAGACTCGCGCTTCAACACACGTATTTTTCTACATTGAATTATGTATTTTTTGTGTGCTTCTTGTGAAGCAAGAAGCCTAGCTTTATGATCTAATAAATCGAATTCAACGTTATGTAAACAATATGATAATTGGGAATGAAGAATTTTGAGGTGTAGTTTTAAATTATCTCTAACCGAAAACCAATGCCGCGACTCCTCATTAAGCCAAAACAGTTGTGCTTTTTTAATAGCTATATTTGCTTGTCGACTATTCGTGTTGGAACGTATATTTATATAATTTGGAATGACACGTTCACGCTTACATTGTTGGTTGAACCAGACATTTTGAACAGCTAAACGATGAAGTTTCGTTAGCTTTATGTATAGACGTGCCTGTACAGCTACGCTTGCTGATTTTAGATAATTAATGGAATCAGGCGTTACTTTGCGGAAATCCATTATTAAGTTGAAATTTATAAAATTATTTTGCTTTAAATTTCCGCGAAGCGACGCCGGCGCAGGCAACTAACTACACGAACCGTCACCGCGTTTAGTATTAGTTCAGGCAAATGCAGGATGCACCACCCGCCCTCCCTCAATACGCATGCGGCACAGCTGATGCAATTAATAGTACCCAACACCAACGTGCAAAAAACCTCGACGCGTTTCGCCACTACACGTGGCATCCTCAGGAGATGTTGTCGCCTCGGCGGAGCACGGACGACTGAACTGTGTCGACTGGCGAACAGGCCTTTTATACTTTCCGTCCACTAATGAGGTGACGTGATCGTTGTCACGGAAATTTGAAAATGAAGTTAATCCGATGGTAGTTGACGGTTATTATTAATAGATTGTTGATTTGAAAATATATTTAGAAGTGGAGAGGTGGTATAACTGACCTGTTCGTTCAACAATGTAAGCGTATTATCTTTATTATGTTTTATTATTTCTAATTGTTCCAAAACGGATAGTTTTAAGCCTTTTTCACAAGTATGAAGGACAGAAAATGTATGATTATCAGGAATACTATGTCCTGAATCTAAAAGATGTTTGGCGAAATGAGACCTCTCAGGATGGTTGTTTCGGTAAGCGGAAATATGTTCTTTATAACGTGTGTTGAAGCTACGGCCGGTCTGACCTACATAAATGGCGTTACATGCACTACAGTTAAGCCTATAAACACCAGATTTTTGGTGTTTATCAAGCTTATCTTTTCCGTTACAAACTAATCTTAAAGAATTATTAGTTTTAAAAGCTACGCGGATATTTTGACGTTTTAATGTTTTAGAAATACGCTCCGACACCTCTCCTAAGTAAATCAAACTAGAATTATACCTGTCTACCCTTTCTTCAGGAACAGAGTATAATAAACTAGTTATGATTTTGTTAGTCTTGTTTTTTATTAAGTTGTCAATAATGCATCTCTTGTATCCGTTTGATATGGCGATATGATACAAAATATTAAGTTCTTTATGGTAATTGTCTTTACTAAGTGGTACAGTGAAGAGACGATGAATATATGAATTGAACGCGGCCATCTTATGTTGCCACGGATGACAAGATGATGCATGAATGACAGTGTCAGTATGTGTTGGTTTTCGATATATTTGAAATTCATGTTTACCCTGCACCCTTGTTATAGTTAAATCTAAAAAGTTAATACTATCGTTTTGTTCTATTTCTAATTTAAATTTAATTTTAGGATGGATGTTGTTAATTTTAGAAAAAAAATATCTAACTGTCTATTAGTTCCGGTCCAACAAATCAAAATATCGTCAACGTATCTATAATAATAAAGTATTTTTCTTTCTTGAATTAAGTATTTATTTTCAAAATAATCCATAAAAATATCTGCCATTAATGGACTTAAAGGAGAACCCATTGCTAAGCCCTCCCTTTGTCTGTAATATAGATTGTTGAACCGGAAATAATTTTGTTTCATGCATAATAATGTTAATGATATGAGATCTTCTACCTCCCCCGGATGCAATCGCTGTTTTTCTAAGTGATTCTTTAAAATATTAAGGCATTCTTGATAAGGTACGTTGGTAAATAAACTTTCTACGTCTAATGATATCAACTTTGCATTCCGAGGGAGAGAGACAGATTGTATTTTCTTAATTAAATCTAAGCTATTTATTAAAGAATATTTTGGTTTGAATGACGATTTCTCCCTTAATATTGTATTTAGTTGTTTAGCTAATTTATATGCCGGTGCGCCGATGTATGAAACTACAGGACGCATCGGCATATTTTCTTTGTGAATTTTTGGTAACCCGTATAAACATGGACTACGTGGATTCATTTCTAATAATTTGTTATTATGTTTATACGGGCTATCCCGAAACAAAAATTGAGTTGAATTAATTGCTTCCTTTATATCGGACGCGAATGTTTTGGTGGGGTCTGATTGTAATAGTAAGAAATCGTCACTCTGAATTATATCTTCTACTTTATGAATATAATTGTTACGTTCCATAACCACCACCGTGTTACCCTTATCAGCTTTGGAGACGATCAAATCGTTTTCAGTAATTTTAACAGACAGTGATTTATAAATATGAAAATCCTGATTAGGTGACCTACGATTTGATTTTCTCAAAGCCGTTCTAATCTGATCAGCTGCTACATTAGTATGGGCTAATGATATGGGGCAACCTACTGATATCGGGTAGTATTTAAAATTCAAAAAATGTGTAAGGGCCATCTGTGGTGCTGAATATACAGATTCCAGCAGGCCATTGTTTAAACGGTTTCGATTGCTGACTTTAACTAGCCTTTACATTTTACAAATGTGTTTATTTGTTAAACAACACGGTCAGTTTTTCTCTGCAAAATTGCCAGTGTCGGGAAAATGCCTACGTAAATGTCTTACATGTATCCTTCAAGTTCCTACGTATAGACTGACATTGTCTGAAAAAAATGTATTTATTATGGCTGTGAAGGTTTTTAACGCATTACCAGAGGATGTAAGAGGTATAAGGGGGTCCTTATTTAAAAAAAGTTACATTTGTGGTTAATTGACAATATTTTTTATAATCTTAATAAATATTTTACTCGTTCGAAATATATTTAATCCAATATCGAATATTTTTATCTCGTTTTATCAATTTTATATTTCACGCTAACAAATGTAGCAAATTTTAGTGAACTTGAATGTTTTATCTAAGACCTTTGTTGTAAGGTACACCCAAAATTACGCAAATAAACGCATTTTTATTTGTATTTAAAATGAATCTCCTTAAAAACTGGCTACGTGCGAGTCAGATTCGCTCACTAAGGGTTCCGTGCCAACTTTAACTGAATTAGGGATCCACTTACTTACATTAAGCCAAAAGACCACAAAATTTTGTTGACAGCAAACATTACTTTGTTTTCATAGTGTTTGTATGAAGAACAAAGTTATGTTTGCGGTTGTTGAAAATGTGTTATATTTCAAAAACTACTAGTTAGATCCCGTCCAAACCAATGTTCGTTGAAAGTATTTGTTAAGATCTACATTATTTTTTCAAAGTATACACTTGCTTAGTTTGGAAGTTAGAGGGGGGGGGGGGGGACATCTTCCTACCAAATTTCAACGGTGTGAGGCTTACTAAACTATAAGAGTATTCCGTTTTTTGCCACGGAACCCTAAAAAGGAATGTCAAGATTGTTTAAATTATTCGACAACCAAAGACAAACGGACTTTACCTAATTTTCTTTTCGAATGAAAAGAATGAATTCTTTTTCATTGAAAATTCAAACTCTTCACTATAAATAAACATACTCGTAACTCTCACAATGAATCATTTACTTCTTTTTAATTCTTTTTTTTCTTTGCCCACAGATAAACCAAGGATGTGACATCTAATCATGCGCAGGGCGCGTTGAAACCAAAATGGCGGACAAAGAATGGGAGGAGTACTTCGGCGAGTATACCAACAGGACAAAACCGAAATACGAGGAATATGTGCCCACGGAGAAGAATTATAGTTACTTCGATAACCAAACCGACGATTATTCCAACTTCACCTCAGAGGATTACTGCGCTTCGAACCATTCGCATGTGTATTTGAATGTGACATGCGAGTTTCCTATCAACTATGCTGAACCTATGTATGGGTGAGTACCTATTTTATTTTATTATATTTTATTCTATGTAGTATTATTACCCGTCTTTAAAAACATGGTAATCAATTCAAATTTAACATGTGTATGTGTTAACGTTGGAGTTTGATAGTATTTGCGTGTGTTAATCTATTGGGGTTCCAACATTGGTTAGTGTGTTTTTTTGTTTATCCACGGATTTTTTAAAAACAAGACATTAAAATCGGTTCAGAAATTGTTGAGAAATGGGTGAAAACTACAACAACAAAAAAAGTGTCGACTTCAAAACCTGAGTATGGGAGAAATAAATTCATTACGACAATTTCCTTTTTTTTTGTCCATCATACGCCCGAGGTTCCTCGCGCCATTCAACAAAAAAACGGTTAAGTGTGAGTTGGACTCGCTCACTGGGGGTCCGTGCCAGCTTTAACTGAATTAGGGATCCACTTACTTCCACTAAGCTAAAATACCACAATATTGTGTTGACAGCAAACATAACTTTGTTTTTCATAGTGTTTGTATGAAAAACAAAGTTATGTTTGCGGTTGTTAAAAATGTGCTATATCTCAAAAACTACTAGTTCGATCCCGTCCAAACCAATTTTCGTTGAAAGTATTTGTTAAGATCTACATTATAATTATGTTTCTAAATTTACACTCTCTTAGTTTCGAAATTAGATGGGGGGGACGCCCATTTTACCACTTTGGAAGCGTCTAGCTGTGGAACGTTAGGCTAAATGGTTTTAGGAACCTCTATGTCATTTTAAAATACCAATCTATAGACACCCCATACACATAGATTTGACCAAAAAAATTTTTTTTGGTTTTAGTTTCATGTATGTGAGCCCACCCCCCCCCCTTAAATATCATTATTTTTTATTTTTTGTATAAGAATCGTAAAGCGGTTAACAGGATACATCTTTCTACCAAATTTCAGCAGTGTGATGCTTATAGTTACAGGATAAAATGGCAGGGACATACGGACGGACAGACAGACAGACTTGACGAAACTATAAGGGTTCCGTTTTTTGCCATTCGGCTACGGAACCCTAAAAACGGGTGTCACTATAAGCAAAAGATGACGTGAACTGACAGATTGTTAGGCGCGAAAGACCTGCGCATGATATATTCTAGTTAGGGAGGCGAGGTAGCTAAATGGCGTAATTCAACGGCGCCGTCGAGACCTATCAAAATCGAAACATAAAATAATTTCGAAAAGAAAAGCTTGTATGGTAAAAACCATTTTAGCGGTGGGTTTGGCGTGTACGGTTTTTCAAAAATGTAAAAAAAAACAGTTACTTGGGCACTACGTATGCCCCAAGTGCCTCTGATAACAACGGTATACTAATCTGCCGGTTTGCGTGGTGGGGGTAGGCATATAAAATAGTCAAAAATGCAAAAAAAAAACTTTACTCGAGCGCGTTAGATTTTCGGAAGGGGTGTTAAGTAGGCCCCAAGGAAGCTCCCTTTAAAAAAACTGACGAATTTGGCGTGACCATAAGTTACGATGGATTTTTGAAAATGCAAAAAATAAACGTTTTTTTGAAATACTCGAGCGCGTCAGATTTTCATAGGGGAGGTTTATCTCGGTATCCTGAAAGCATATTTTCTTAATCTGACAAAAATGTTGGTGGGTTCTCTTAATCTGACCGGAAAGGTTTTTTGGTTTCCTTTTTTTCCTTTCTTCTGTCTTTTTAATAATTCTTCACTTCGTTTTGCTTACGGTACGCCCAAAAAACAATTTGAGGATCAACAGGCTATTGAATAATATACATACATACATGAAACTGTACATGTTAATAATACTTTTGTATACAGATACGCGTAACTTTTTCCGAGTCCACGAAAATTGTCGAGAAGCTTTAGAAAAAGAAATTGAGATATAATAAAAGTAACATAATTTAATCATCGTTATTTCATATCAATTATTTTTAACACCCTCAGTTTTCAAGATATACTCAAAATACCGGGAGTTTGAGTTTATATGATGCTTCAAGTCAAAAAGGTTTAACTTTGGAGAAAAATGTAAAGAGACCTTTTTTGTGTAAAATATAATTACCTTTTTTGTTTATTTAAACTTTTTTTCTGTAAAATGTATCGTTCGCGACTTATATGCCGCAACGCGTTTTTCGGAAGACGAAATGGCTCCTCCACACTCCCAGTCATGCGAAAACCGGCAGATTTTGTATTTTTAGTACGTTTTTGATTATATTCTTCAAAATAAAAAATACAAAAATCGCGCTCGAGAATGCCGGATTAACGTTTTTTTTTTACAAGTTCGCGACCCTATAACTTGGCGGCGTCAAGGACTTATCGTCAGATTAGTTACATTTAGTCTTAAAACACTAAAATCAACCCTCAATATCTTAATCTGACGCGCTCGAGTATTTCAGACTATCGTTTTTTTTTTACTAATCTGATCGTCTATCCTAGGCGCGCGTCACTACATATAGAGCTAAATACTTTACAAGGTTGTTCTATTAGGTCCAAGGTATCTCTCATATCTTAAACTGCCACGCTCGAGTATTACCGAAAATTCCCCTATTCGCCTCCCTAACTATTCGATTACTGTTTTCTTATTACTCGTCATCATTATCATTATTATCAGCCAAATGACGTACTGCTGAACATAAGCCTCCCCCACAGTTTTCCACAGCAACCGATCACAAGAGGTCTGCCTCCAGTTTGGTTCTGCAATCCTTACAAAGCCTTCTGTCCATCTTGTCGGTGGAGTCCTACGCCGCATCTTTGGTCGAAGGGTCTCCACGCTAGAACTATGTTGCCCCAACGGCCATCATTTCTTCGCGCTATGCGCCCTGCCCACTGCCACTTGAGCTTACTGGTTCTTAAGGCTATGTCCGGTACCGTAGTTCTTCTACATATCTCCTCGTTTCTGATTCGATCTCATAGATAACCACCGAGCATAGCCCTCCCCAATCGATATTCTTATCATTGTTGTGTTGTGGATTATTATTATTTCTTATTATTGTGCCTTCAAAATTTAGTAATCAATGTAACCAATATTTGTGATAAAATAATTTAAGCGCACTCGCATAAAAGTTACATAATCAGTGCACATTCAAAAAATCTGCATTCTATTAGTTCATGTCAGTGTCTATACATTTGACCCTTTATGGTTCTGATAAACTGAGTCGTTACCGCGATTCAAAACCGATAAGCGCCATCTATGTTTAGTATCAAAAGTTAAAGTTCTTACAAAAAGAAAAAGCTAGGCGTTTTTCAAGCTTAATTATTTACATGATTGACAATGACATCATCAAAAAGCTAAGATTGAGTATCTTCGTCTATGATTAATTTAGATAATTTATATATTATTTTTTGCATGAGCAACAAAGGGTGCCATTATTAATTACTAGCAGCTTCAACTGCGGCATCGCACGCGTAAATTTTGGTTTTCCCGTAAAATATGTCAACGCAAGATACATACTCGTACCTATATTTTCATCGGAAGTAAGAGGTGAGAAACCTTAGCGGTTAGTTCAAGCGTGTGTTTTTCATAAGCTGCGAGCATTATTTTGGTGCGGAGTTATTTTCAAACTGTTATAGCTTCTAAGATATTTAATGTAATCATATGATGTATACAATACAATTTTGTTTAAAATTAAATGCTCGTGATGACGAATATATTAATTTTAATAAGAATAAATAGCCGAATAAGTGCATCAAAACACCTTTGAAATTAGTACATAATTTTAAATAAAATTTATGAACACAAAATAAGTTTGTTGTCAGTTAACCATGTCAGATAAACATATGCTGTTGCGGATTTTATTGTAGAACTATTAAATCGGAACAATCCCGTTATACATACGGGAAAAATATACTTTCATGACGACCCGTCTGGTGTAGTGGTCGAGAAATCGCCTACTACGCAGCGGGTGCGGGTTCGATCCCCGCACAATACAAACATTTGTGTGCATGAACATGTCTGTTTGTATTGGTCTGGGTGTTTTCTATGTATATCATGTATGTATTTACAAAAAAAAGTATTTAAGTATTATATCCGTTGTCTGGCACCCATAACACAAGCTTTGAGTAGCTTACTTTGGGGCTAGATGGCGATGTGTGGGAATGTCCAAAGGATATTTATTATTATTTATTTATTTATTATTCATAACTTCGATCTCATTTTAGGAGACCTATAGACCCTTCATTTATCAAAATACCTCTCAGGAACAAAGATAATGATTTTGCCCAAACTCATACCTCATAGGCTTGGGCAAAATCATTATCTTTTTGTTTTTGCTCAAACCTATTTTTTGTATGGAACTCGTAAATCGGTTATTAACGACCTGCAAAGTTTCATCTGTGTAATGCTAATAGTTTCAGAATAAAGCGG
Source organism: Pyrausta purpuralis (assembly GCA_963924145.1). Classification (NCBI taxonomy): domain Eukaryota; kingdom Metazoa; phylum Arthropoda; class Insecta; order Lepidoptera; family Crambidae; genus Pyrausta; species Pyrausta purpuralis. Next base: position 6,896,671 of record OZ001665.1, read on the forward strand.
CAGTGACATACTGACGGACAGACAGACAAACTTGAAGAAACTATATTGGTTTCGTTTTTGGTCATTCGGCTTCGGAACCCTAAAAAATAGCAGGTGTGAATAATGATTTTCATTTCATATGAAATGTAATCTGCTATTCATGAAATGTTCCATACCTAGTGCGTAAAATGCGGCCCAGCCCCAACTCAGTCCTGGCGATGATCGCCCGTGGGGTAATACTATTATATTTTCTATGCCCCTGGGCTCGATTGCCCATACTATGAATGTTTTATTAGATTAAATGAAATTTTAGTTTTATTCGTATTATTTCTTGATGATTATTTAAATCAATTGATTTATCCAATACTATTAAGATTGTCTTTTAATTGTATGTGTTTTTTTTAACCTACTCCATTCCACTTCTGGGAATTGGTCTCCCCCAAACTCCTCCATCTATCTCTATCCATGACCAACGACTCCCAATTCTTAGCAAAACTAACCAATAATATGTGTGGTTTACCCTCGAAATAAATATTTTTTTATTTAATTTATAATTCCACCACAAAAGATTTTTAATGTGTAGTGAGTTCTCACTTCCATATATTTCGAGCTATACCACGACACCTTTGTGAGATACCTGTCCATTAGTTTTACCGTATGATAGACTACCTTAAAGCTAAAAGCATTGTTGTGTAAAAAGTTTTGTTTCAAACCTAACGCAAACTCCGTCTTAATATCGGAGGGGATCCTTCTTGCTATTAAAATAATAACGTGTTATTAGTGACTTGAAGAAAGGAGTCTTCAATTCAACCTTTCAATTAAATCCAATCACAAACATAAGTTTGTGATATTGTTGGAATTGCATAATATTTCGTATATATATATAAGTATGTATGTTTGTCCACGGATTTATTGAAAACCAAAAGTTATATCAAAATTAGTTTATTTAGGCAAATTCTAACTTAGGTTTTATTGCCAGTTTTCATTAAAATAGGTTTAGTAGTTTGCGAGAGATGTGTAAAAAAATGTTTAAAAAAAACTTACTTTTTTTGTTGCGTGTTGCTTATTCTCGTGGGGGAGGCCTATGCTAAGCAGTGGACGTCCTTTAACTTATGAGATGACGATGATGTTATGCGTAGGAGTTCGGAGAAAGAGTTAAATAATTGCATAATATTATTGCTTATTAGGTATGTTTAAGTACGTATAATTATGTATGTTTATAGTTGAAGCTATTTACTTTAAAGTTGGTTTATTTATGTTTATAATATAATATATGTTTATATTTATAAGATTACTGTGACTACGTTTTTACTTTCTTTAGAAGCTTTTTCACTGCACCCATTGGCATCTTTCTGCAAGATCTGAAAGTTTCATTAGCAGAGATTTCTTTAGCGTATGTCCACTTTTGCACAATAATTTGTGCAAAAGTGGACATACGCTACAAAAATCATTACACGATGATCTCAACTTTATCTCAAAGGCATAAAGTTGAGATCATCGTGTAATGATTTTTGTAGCGTGGTACTACGAATATCGCATTATTTCCTTACAGTGAAATTCATATGAAATTCATTAGTCACGTACTCGCGTCGCAAGTAACACTGCATAAAAATCATTGGATGATGATAGTTGAAATTTCACATGTCATCACATGTGAAATGATGAATTTTTCCTTATAATGTATATGAAAAACTTTAAAAACTTTAAAAGTAAAAACCGACTTCAGTTAGTCGGTGTCATCACTTTGACCATGAAGCATTAACTATCACAGCACCGCCTCCTAAAATAAATTGTTTGCCTCAAAAAAATTCCCACTGTTGCATAAACAGACGAGTAGATGGCGCTAAACGTCACGCATAATGACGTGTCCGTAAGAGACCACAAATTTCGCAGGATTAGAGCATTGGCCCGGTTAGCCAGGAAGTGCTGGTTCAAGTCCCGCCCGTGCGCAAGGTTTTGGTTTCTTATTTCATCTTTATGAATATAAAATATGACACTGTAAGTGTTAAAAACATTCTAAACCAATAGATTCTTTTACTTTCAATGGTCAAGAGTTAATTTTTATTGTCATAATTTTATTTGGCATACCATCAAATAGCATACTTATACTTCCTTTCGCAGAACATCAATTAGCAGTCACTCATTTATCAGACGTTCAAAACGCATAATCGTGTAAGCTAGAATCATCTTTAGGCAGAAATTTAAATCCATAATAGTCTTAAAGCAGAATCATCCTAACGCAGAAAGTTCACAGATAGAATCGTCTTGTGGAATACAATTCGTATTATAGTCATTAATAGTACGTTATGCCAAGTGATTTTCGGAGCAAAAAGACTGCCAGATAGAGGGAACTCTAGGAAATCTTATCCCTAGATGCTAATTGTTGAAAGTTACATAACATGAACATTTTTGTTTATTTATTTGAAATGGGTTCGCTCTTGTCACCAGACTAGACCAGACGTGGCAGGCAGAGACGACGATGGAGCGATGGATGGATTTGTATGAAATTGACGTCAAATATCGCGACAATTCCAACCAGTGGCCAGTTCACTAGTCCTTATTTGTCTTCGCTAAAAAAATATTTTCATTACATGCAAATACGACTCGGACATGCTCCTAAATGAATCATTTCAGTAATATTCAGCAGCAAAAGACAGGGCGAAATTGTTGTGACGAGATGTCTTTTTTTATGCATCACCAAAAACTTTTAATGACAGGCTTTTTAATGTACAATGTTCTACATAATTTTGTGAGTCGTTGTAAGCTGAAGTTTTTAGATTTTCGACATTGTAAAGGTTATAGCACATCTATCCACCAGTTACGCGAACAACATCGAATCAACTTGAGACGTTCAGTATTTTTTGTATGAAACTCCATACATCAAAGCACATCTATCAACTTCGTAACGTCATCACCTCGGATCGCGGTCCACTCAGGACCCACTCTCGACTAGCAGCGCATGCTTGGTAACACGCTTAGTGCGAGTCGCCCGATGGTTGTCAACTATCCACCTACTCTGCCATGCCGAGGAGTTGCTGTTCCCTTTACGTAACGCGCTTCCGCATGGTAGACGCTTGGTAGACGAATTGGTTGATACTGTTATTATTACGGACTGAGAAATGTGCTTTAATCTTTAATGTACGATGACTAATTTATTCTTAAATATTCAAAATATTTCGTACTGCTTCACAGGATTAATAAGTGTAAAAAGACGTTATCTACTGAAAAGTCCTTAAAATATTTTTGTACATTTACACGGATATCACATGTTTTCTTATTATTCATCATTATCATTATTATCAGCCAAATGACGAACTGCTGAACATAGGCCTCCCCCACAGTTTTCCACAGCGACCGATTACAAGAGGTCTGCCTCCAGTTTGATTTTGCAATCTTTACAAAGCCTTCTGACCGTCTTTTCGGTCCTACGCCGCATCTTTGGTCGAAGGGTCTTCAATGTGGAACTACTCGTATGTTGCCCCAACGGCCATCAGTTCTTCGCGCTATGTGCCCTGCCCATTGCCACTTGAGCTTACCGGTTCTCAAGGCCATGTCCGGTACCGTAGTTCTTCCACGTATCTCCTCGTTTCTGATTCAATCTCGTAGAGAAACATCCAGCATAGCCCTCCCCAATTTGTAACCTATATAAACAATATTCGTGATATGATGATTTTAGCGCATTCGCATATAGAAGATGCATAATCAGTGCGCATTCAAAAAATTTGAATTCTATTAGGTTATGGGCCCAGAACTTTGTCAGTGTCTATACATTTGACCCTTTATGGTTCTGATAAACTGAGTCGTTACCGCGATTCAAAACCGATAAGCGCCATCTATGTTTAGTTATCAAAAGTTAAAGTTCTTACAAAAAGAAAAAGCTGGGCGTTTTACAAGCTTAATTATTTACATGATTGACAATGACATATTCAAAAAGCTAAGATACTCAATTCGTCTATGATTAATTTAGATAATTTATTTTTGCATTATTTTTTGCATGAGCAACACAGGGTGCCATTATAAATTACTAGCGGCTTCTACTGCGGCATCGCACGCGTAAATTTTGGTTTTGACGTAAAATATTTCAACGCAAGACACATATTTTCATTGGTAGTAAGAGGTAAGAAACCTTAGCGGTAAGTTCAAGCGTGTGTTTTTCATAAGCTGCGAGCATTATTTTGGTGCGGAGTTATTTTCAAACTGTTATAGCTTCTAAGATATTTAATGTATACAATACAATTATGTTTAAAATTAAATGCTCGTCATGACGAATATTATGTTAATTTTAATCCCTCAAGCGTATGTGAACGAGACACAATGCAAATTCTATTGTTATGCGGTTGCCTGCAACCGCTCGGGTGTTGAAGCATTAATAAGAATAAATAGCCGGATAAGTGCATCAAAACACCTTTGAAATTAGTAGATAATTTTAAATAAAATTTGTGAACATAAAAAAGTTTGTAGTAAGTTAACCATGTCAGATAAACATATGCTGTTGCGGATTTTATTGTAGAACTTTTAAATCGGAACAATCCCGTTGTACATCCGAAAAAAAGATATTTTAATAACCTCGATGTCATTTCAGGAGACCTATAGACACCCCTCATATATAGGTTTGGGCAAAATCATAATCGTTTTTGTTTTTGCTTAAACCTATTTTTTGTATGAAAATCGTAAATCGGTTATCACTTACCCACTAAGTTTCGTCTGTGTAATGCTAATAGTTTCAGAAAAAAGTGGCTGTGACATACGGACGGACAGACAGACAAACTTGAAGAAACTTGTTGGTTCCGTTTTTGGCCATTTGGCTTTGTAACCCTAAAAAGTAGCAGGTGTGAATAATGATTTTCATTTCATATGAAATGTAATCTGCTATTCATGAAATGTTCCATACCTAGTGCGTAAAATGCGACCCAGCCCCAACTCAGTCCTGGCGATGATCGCCCATGGGGTAATACTATTATATTTTCTATGCCCCTGGGCTCGGTTGCCCATACTATGAATGTTTTATTATATTAAATGAAATTTTATTATTATTCGTAATGTTTCTTGATGATTATTTAAATCAATTGATTTATCCAATACTATTAAGATTGTCTTTTATTTGTATGTGTTTTTTTTTTTTAACCTACTCCATTCCACTTCTGGGAATTGGTCTCCCCCAAACTCCTCCATCTGTCTCTATCCTTGACCAACGACTCCCAATTCTTAGCAAAACTAACCAATAATATGTGTGGTTTACCCTCGAAATAAATATTTTTTTATTTAATTTATAATTCCACCACAAAAGATTTTTAATGTGTAGTGAGTTCTCACTTCCATATATTTCGAGCTATACCACGACACCTTTGTGAGATACCTGTCCATTAGTTTTACCGTATGATAGACTACCTAAAAGCTAAAAGCATTGTTGTGTAAAAAGTTTTGTTTCAAACCTAACGCAAACTCCGTCTTAATATAGGAGGGGATCCTTCTTGCTATTAAAATAATAACGTGTTATAAGTGACTTGAAGAAAGGAGTATTCAATTCAACCTTTCAATTAAATTCAATCACAAACATTATGTTTGTGATATTGTTGGAATTGCATAATATTTCGTATATATATATAAGTATGTATGTTTGTCCACGGATTTATTGAAAACCAAAAGTTATATCAAAATTTGTTTATTTAGACAAATTCTTACTTAGGTTTTAATGCCAGTTTTCATTAAAATAGGTTTAGTAGTTTGCTAGATGTGAGTAAAAAAATGTCAAAAAAACTCACTTTTTTTTTGTTGCGTGTTGCTTATTCTCGTGGGGGAGGCCTATGTTAAGCAGTGGACGTCCTTTAACTTATGAGATAACGATGATGTTATGCGTAGGAGTTCGGAGAAAGAGTTAAATAATTGCATAATATTATTATAAGTGTTTGTATTATTGCTTTAGGTATGTTTAAGTACGTATAATTATGTATGTTTATAGTTGATGCTTTTACTTTAAAATTGGTTTATTTATTTATATAATATAATATATGTTTATATTTATAAGGTATTGTGACTACGTTTGTACTTTATTTAGAAGCTTTTTCACTGCACCCATTGGCATCTTTCTGCTAGATCTAAAACTTTCAGTAGCAGAGATTTCTTTAGCGCCCACTTTTGCACAATATTTTTTGCAATAAGGTATTTTAATAAATAGTACCATACCAATGACCATTCAGTGTACGTTAACTATCCGACGTAACAACAAGTCAACATTACGTCAACACGTCGACACTATACATGCCTTCAAAATTTGAGAGTTTCCCTCGATTACACCGAGATCCCACCATCGGATCCCAAATTGGCAACAATAATATAAATAAATAAATAAATATTTGACAACATCACATAAGTACATTGCTTCGATCCCAAGCTAAGTAGCTAAAGCACTTGTGTTATGGAAATCGGAAACAATGGTGGTAACACAACACCCAGACACGAGACAATATAGAAAATATCGATTTCTACATTGACCCGACCGAGAATCGTACCCGGAACCTCACGAGATGGCGATGCTTGAAACAACGGGACCAACAAGAAGGTATACCCTCTAGGTAAGCGAAAAGGTTTTCGAGTCGACAGACGACTGTGATATGAGGTAACACAGATACAATATAACAATATAACATAGATAGAATTGATACTCTCTTACTTTTTTGAAGTCGGTTAATACATAGTAGCATTAATTTCCATTACTAGTAAACAAGTTGTTTACGTATTTCACTGTAGTGTGCTATGGTGAAATTCGTAAACTATTCACTCTTCAGCGTCGCCCGCACGTCATATGATAATTCAGTAAACAGTCTAGTACTGACATTCCAGTACAGGCACAATAGCCATTCAATTGTTGTCGCGTCCCATAGGATGTCTTTGGTATTAAATACATATCTCAGTAAGCAATAAGGAGCAATAACTTCTATAATAATTTAAACCCTGTATTATCTCAAGACTTCGCAGGCGAAAAGAATCATTTATCATGAACGAGTGGCTCCTCAGTCTCATTATAAACGTGATAGCTGACATATCTTAACGATGTAACTTGAAAAATGTGTCTCCAATATTTTAATAATTTGTATTTTGAATAATAAAATACTGCGTAATAATAAGTTACGATTATATTGGTAGGTATATTTCTATATTAATGTTTATCAACAACTTATCAGCATTTATTTAATGCCCAATAAAACCTCCACCCCTTTTTCACCCCCTTAGGGAAAAAAAACATTTTATATTTCTGATCCCAGAAAAACATTTTATATTTCTGATACCAGAAATTTAAAATGTTATTTTTTCCCTTTATCATCGTATAAGAAAAATGAGATAAAAATACATGGTTTTTAAAAGTAAGTAACTAGCTTATCATTATAATAATAGACTTATGGAAAAAAATGCGTATAAATTAAATTACAAGGTAACATTTTCTGAATAAGTAATAAAAATAAACCTAACAACAAGTCGTATATATACAATTACATAAAATATTAACTTTGCGAAACGACTCCAAATTTCACTTAAGCTCCTTTGTGCATGAGTGCACATAAATTAGTGGCTTGGTGAGATAAAGTGCAATGTTCATTTACATATTAGTAGCTACATTATGTAAACTAAATTAAATTTACCATAATTATCATTACCGTGATTAGTTTGACAGGCTTGACATAGTCAAAACAGTAGTTTATCACACAGCACAGTCGAAAACGTCGAGAAATTCTTATGTGTATGAATACATACTAAATAAATAAATATTTGACAACATCACATACATTGCTCCGATCCCAAGCTAAGTAACTAAAGCACTTGTGTTATGGAAATCGGAAACGGTGGTACCACAACACCCAGACCCGAGACAATACAGAAAAGATCGTTTTCTACATTGACTCAACCGGGAATCGAACCCGGAACCTCACGAGATGGCGACGCTTGTAATCAGCGTGCCTACGACATACTAGTACGTTGTTTTATTAAACGGCCATTTCCAATATTAACGCTCTGTTGTTTTGTCCTACAAGAGATAGAGATGATTAGACCCCTTACACACTGCGACTTTTAGCATCGATGCAGTCGTGCGTTTTGACAACGTGCTTCAGTATCGCGACTAACGCAATGAACAGATGCAGTCGCTAAAATTCAGTGCATAATTTTACAATTTCCAGCGTCTGCATCGCGACTGTATCGATGCTTAAAGTAGCTCAGTGTGTAAAGGTTAACATTTTCCGACTGCATCAATGCTAACATACGTTAGTATCGCGACTATATCGCTGTTAAAAGTCTCAGTGTGTAAAGGGTCTTATATATCTAAATATTTTTTGTCCCTATAAACTTACTGAAGGTAGGGAAACTTATTAGATGCTAACTGTTGAACGGATGGTTACCTCAGAGGAAAGGCATTATTGTTAATTTATTTAAAATGGGTTCGCTCTTGTCACTAGACTAGACCAGACGTGACATAGGAAGAGACGACGATGCAGCTATGAATGGATTTGTATGAAATTGACGTAAAATATCGCGACAATTCCAACCAGTGGCCAGTTCACTAGTCCTTTTTTGTCTTCGCAAAAAAAAATATTTTCATTACATGCAAATACGACTCGGACATGCTCCTAAATAAATCATTTCATGAATATTCAGCAGCAAAAGACAGGGCGAAAATGTTGTGACGAGATGTCTTTTTTATGCATCACCAAAAACTTTTAATGACGGGCTTTTTAACAATGTTCTACATAATTTTGCGAGTCGTTGTAACCTGAACTTTTTACACTTTCGACGTTGTAAAGGTTATAGCACATCTATCCACCAGTTACGCGAACAACATTGTATCAACTTGAGACGTTCAGTATGTTTTGAATGAAACTCCATACATCAAAGCACATCTATCAACTTGTTAACGTCATCACCTTGGATTGAGGTCCAATCGGGACCCATTCTCGACCAGCGGCGCATGCTTTGTAACGCGCTTAGTGCGAGTCGCCCGATGGTTGTCAACTATCTGTCTACTTTGCCATGCCGAGACGTTGCTGTTCCCTTTACGTAACGTGCTTCCGTATGGTAGACGCCTGGTTGATACTGTTCCCATCACGGGTTCATAAATGTACTTCAACCTTTAATGTACAATTGTTAATTCATTCTTCGCCTTTACAAATATTTCGGTCGCTCCACAGAATAGATGAGTATAAAAAGACGTTATCTACAGAAATGACCTTAAAATATTTTTGTACATTTCCACGGATATCACATGTTTTTGAGGCAATTGAATGTCTCTGAGTGCGGTTGATTGCTATAATTATGAAAAGTCTTTAGGACACTGCCATGGCTAAAAAGTTCACGTTATTCTCCGATAAAATAAAATACTTGCTACCTCAATGACGTTCCACATTAAATTATTTGGTCGTTAGTTAGTGCTTATTTGTCGACAGTGACACAAATTCTAAAACTTTTCTATACTATAATATTATAAAGCTGAAGAGTTTGTTTGTTCGCTTGAACGCGCAAATTTCCAGAACCACTGGAACGATTTAAAAAAATATTTTTGTGTTAGATAGCTTATTTATCGGAGAAAGCGATAGGCTATACAACGTCATACACAGCTTGATTACAATACTACAAATTCCACCATGCTGACATATTTTTTATTTTTACAGATACATCGCGCCGTTCCTGCTAGCTACCACCATAGTAGCTAACACGCTGATCGTCGTCGTCCTATCGCGTCGACACATGCGCACACCAACAAACACAGTGCTGATGGCGATGGCTCTATGCGACATGTTCACGATGCTGTTCCCCGCACCTTGGCTCTTCTACATGTACACCTTTGGCAACCATTACAAGCCGCTGAGCCCCACGCGAGCGTGCCAAGCCTGGAACTACATGAACGAGGTTAGTCACCAAGATATCTACTTTTGTAGTAACTAGGCACTTATAACAACTGAATAAATGTTTGACATTGTGTTTTTGTCTTTATACCGACTACTCTTAGGCCTTTGATAAATGTTTCTCGTGCAATTTTGAAAAATAAGCTTCTGATGGTCAGTTTACGTCGCGATCTTCTTTGATGGATCATCTAATACCTACGTGATCGTAGTCAGGTTGTCATATTTAAAATTATGTTCCTTTTTTGTTCCTCTTACGTCTGGTGTGCCTCAGGGTTCCCATCTTGGACCATTGTTATCATATATTTTGATTAATGGCATTGTTAACATTTTTAAAAATAGCAAAGCTTTTGTTTTTCAATAATTTTACATACTTTTAGCTTTTAATCCTCGGTAGCTGTGCGGTAATATTAATAATTTAGATGCGGACATGTATATCTTACAAAAGTCTTACGCACGTACATTGTCGTGCTAATGTTGCGTCGACACATGTTCATGCTCAGATCAAAATACATTTTAAATTGAATGGTATCTATATTAAATGGTAATTTATGCTTGAATACAGCAATTGCGTAAGTTCAAGTGAAAATTAGTATGGACCTCGTAGATAATCTAATAAATTACCTCGTAAAGAGAAGCAAAAAGCAGAGTTTCACCACGGGAATAAAGTTGTCTTCACCTTGGGCGCGCTACACTCAAGATTCTCTTTAATATTTATATTCCGAGGTCCCGGGTTTGATTCCCGGTCGGGTCAATGTAGAAATCAAAATTTCCTATATTGTCTCGGGTCGGGTGTTGTAGTACCACTGTTGTGCCTGATTTCCATATCACAAGTGCAATACTTATTTTGGAATAAGAGCAATGCATGTGATTGGTGTCCAATATTTATTGATTATGTTGTGTCTCGAGTGTGTCAGTCATATAGCCTCTTTGGCACTTAGTGCGTTTTCACTCTTAGGCGACCTTAGCAGCGCGGCGGTCGCGCGGCAGTCGCGCTGCTGTTAATTTCATACATAAAATGATAGCAGTAAGCCCTTCACATCAGAGAGACGCGCTGCTGTCGCTTTAATGTGAATGCGCACTTATTCGAAATGGTTGACATTACAATTTGTCCACAAAAGTGCATTAATAATTCTATTTATCTCTCTGATAAATAATTTGTTACTTTACACATATATCTGTCAATTTGTGGTAATTTTCAACGCGGTTTCGTCATTGCAGTTTCGGGCACCGTAAATTAGTTGTCCGCAGTTTACGACTCGGCACGCAGCTTAATAAGTTTTATACGAGCATGTACCGAACTCGCACCAAATAAATTAACGAAAGGATACGACCGAAAGGTATCATTCACAATAACAAAAAGTATAATTTAATAAATTAACAAGCTTAACACTCCATTCGACTAATTGAATTTACTTTCGCAATTCAGCAAAAATTTTTTTCAAACATATTACAGCCTTTATTGTCAAAATTGGGTAAAAAGTCACTATTAAGGCTTTTTTTAAAAAAAATAATTGAATTGTGATCTTAAGCCTCGATACACACCTGTAGCTGGCACACTTTCATGACAGTTACTTGAACGTGTCATCTACTTAAATGTGTTGGGAGACGCTTACAGGCATGCAATGTGAAGGAACACGAGGCGTTCAAAAACTGGCGTTTGCATAACAATACTATAAATATAGACATGCAAAGACGCGACTGCTACACTAGCACGTGCCAGTAACAGGCATGCAAGTTACTAGTCCAGTCGCAGCCTTATGCATGGGCTAGAATACTGCCACCTGGACACTTTCAATCAAAAATTTACTTGCACACACGATTTAAAAACGGTCATCACTTCCAACAAACGTCAACGCCAGGTTCAAGCGATTTGGCTCTTATAGCGCTTTTACATTTAGGCAATTTCAGCATCGCGACTCGCGCAATGAACATATTTATTTTAGCATCGATGCAGTGGCCATATTTCAGTACATAATTTGTCAATTTTCTGCTTCTGCATCGCGACTGCATCGATGCTAAAAGTAGCGCAGTGTGTTAAGGGTGACATTTTGCGTCTGCATTGATGCTGCATCGCGACTGTTTTTTTTAAAGTTAAAGACACACATATCATAAATACCAGACATAAAAATAGACTCTACCTTCCACAATCTAGATTAAAAAATGTTAAACTCCAGTCCGTACTATATGGCAGTTAAAATATTTAATAATATCGCCGCATATATAAAAAATGAACCAAATTAAAATCATTTTCAAAATCCCTGAAAATATTTTTATTAAATGAAAATTACTACTCAAAAATGATTACCTTACACCTGATACATAAGCTCGCAATCTGGACAGGGTCCCTAAAAACATCTACTTATTAAAGTAGTATGTAATATACGTAAAACTGTTTACAATACCTTAGCGATGACTAACTCTTAAGTACCTGCGTGGATAGGAACGGTAATTAATATTATTGAGTGACGGTAGTGTATTTTTTTTCAAAAACTTTGTAAATGACACATAACATCTTAGTATACCCGTGACCACGAACGCTGTAAAGTGTTCGAAACGTCGGGATAAAATTAATAAACTCGCGAAAAGTTAATCCGTAAAAAAGTTGTTTTATTTTGATGAGTAAATATTCGCGTAAACTTCAGAAACAAGTATCTTAAGTACCTACATGATTATTATTTTAAGAACTCTTGTAACACTTTAAGATTTGATATCTTTTGATTTGACTGCATCGCGACTGCATCGCAACTATGGCTGCTAAAAATCGCTGTGTTAAGGGAATCCGTTGCTGTCGCTTCAATTTGAAGGCGCACTTAAGGCACGAAGGCCGCGGTGTCGTCTTAAGAACCTATCTAAGCTACATTAGACACATTAGTCACAAGCCCTCACAGAAACTCTACATCTGCAGCATGAAAATTGTGGTTGATAATCTGACTGAATCTTGGCAGACATCCAATAGGGATTTTAGCGCTGCCAAACAGCACACAATGTCATAAACATGTCGTTTACCGAAGTTCCTAACCCAAAGGATTACCATCAAAACTGTATTAAACACCAATATACAATGTCTATTTTTAAAGCTTTGAATTTGAAGTGTCAGTACCATTACCATGACTTTACTACGGTTTTAATTGCTAGCGACGACGTTAAAAAGTGTATGGAAAATTTTTGTTCTGCAAGTGACCGCTAGAGGCGCTGTGGAATTTTTCGTAGACTTTTTTTACGTTACTAGCGAGAGAAAACGCCGTAAACTCATGGTAACGGTACAGTATTGACGCAGGTTGATGCAAATAAATCCACTCAGTTTAATACTATGGTTATAAATATATAAATAAATATAAATATTGGACACCAATCACATACATTGCTCTGATCCCAAAGTAAGAAGCTAATTGCACTTGTGTTATAGAAATCAGACACAAGGGTGGTACTAAAACACCCAGACCCGAGACAATATAGATTTATTTTGATTTCTGTATTGACCCGACCGGGAATCGAACCCGGGATCTCGGAGCGGTGACGCCTTGAAACCAGCGTGCTTAGCTACTACACCACGGAGGTCGTCAAACAAAGGTTACGCTAGTGTTTGGGTGATAAATTGGAAAATTCATTCAATTCTAGCTATTTAGTATGCGCAAATATTCGATATTTCGGCGTGCCTAATCACAATGAAATCTGATCTGTCTCTATATACAAATACTAGCGGTTCTCGCGACTTAGTCCGCACATTTTGAGTTTGCTTCCTCCCCCGCCCCCTTCCCAGCAGGATGTTATACTTATACTTTTCAGCTTAATAATATTAATAAAGCTAACGCTACGGATTTATTATGGTTACCTTAAAATATTAAGAAGTCGTTATTTAGTTTTAAACACTCGTAAAAATACTTCTGCGGTTGCCTTTTACAAAGTCATAATAATAACAATCTTTTTATTGCACATCACAAAGTAAATTTCAGTTTATAAGCTTTGAGTAAATGTACAACTACGGAGGTCTTATTACTAAAAGCGATCTCTTCCAGACAACCTTTGGGTAAAGGAATGGACCACGATAGTTATTTAAGATAGTCATAATTCTTACGAAAGACGACAGTCGTTTTATTGATGAGAAACTCCGGGCAGATATAGTTTGATAACAGCATAATTTACAGTGTGAAATAGTAATTATATGCTAGCCTGCATTGACTTCTATCCTTAGTTACTAATCAAAGGAATGTCTATGATGTCTTGATCAAATTGGTTGGTACAAGCGACCGATTTTAGAATGACATTTGCATAAGTGACTGAAACTCTGAACTGACGAATAGGTGACGTTTTTTAAATAGGCGTATTGTATACAGGTTGTTGATTTGTTTTGTGTCATCCAACTCAGGGATGATAATATGAGTTATACTTATTCTTATAAAAATATTTTCTTTAAATTATATGCAAGTTTAATAGAAGAAATACTCTTCACAACATTCGATTCGAAAATTAGATAACGAATGGGGAAACTCGCACCCGCGCGCATAGCTAGCGCGTATCTACTAAATATTACGCCATAGCTAGAAAGCTACGAAAAGGCTACCTAATGTTTTTACTAATAGTTTTGACTCGATCGATGTATCGCGTTAATAAATTGATTTTGTGGGTTTTTTTTCTATTTAAAAAAATATATTTTATATTCATAAAGATGAAATAGGAAACCAAAAATTTGCGCACGGGCGGGACTTGAACCAGCAACCTCTTGGCTGACCGGGCCAAACGCTCTACCAATTGAGCTACCGTGCTGTCAGTCCGACCTTGCGAAATTGGTGGTCTCTTATGGATACGTCATTGCGAAGCTCAGCCAAGAGGTTGCTGGTTCATGTCCCATCCGTGCGGATTTTTTTGTTCTTTTATTTCATCTATTACGAGTATAATAAGTATAAAATATGACACTGTGAGTGTTAAAAACATTCTAAACCAAATAAATTTTTTTTCGCATCAGTATCGTTTGTACTACTACCTGAGTCGCTCGTCGCTGACCAAAACAACACCCTATATTATTAGATAAACACCAGAGTGTTGCAAAATCAGGCTTAGAGCGCTTTCACACTTAGGCGTTTTTGCAGCGCGACGTCGCGCGGCAGTCGCGCTGCTGTCAATTTCATACATAAAATGACAGCAGTAAGCTTTTCACATTCGAGGGATGCGCTGTTGTCGCTCTGATGTGAAGGCGCACTTAAGGCGCTACCCGGATTTTTAACGCGCACACTAGCGCCACTTTAGTAGAAATATCATAACTCGTTAAATAAAAGACCAATCAAAAATCTGATAAACACAATTGAAGTACAGGTTCTATAGTTTATTTAGTACGTTTAAATTGTTTCTAAAGTAGTTATTTGCAGTTACAGTTAGAAAAAATTCCAAAAGTTGCCATATTTAGCAGTTTTTCTAACTCTAACTACAGTAAACTACTTTAGAAATAATTTAAACGTACTAAATAAACTATAGAACCTGTACTACAATCGCGTTTACCAGATTTTGGATTGGTCTTTTATTTAACGAGTTATGATTTTTCTACTAAAGTGGCGCTAGTGTGCGCGTTGAAAATCCAGATAGCGCCTTAATGTTAGTGCTCAGTAATACAGATACCTATAAGCAATTAGCTATTTAGCCCAAATTAACTATGTACATCACTAAACTTAAGCAAGTTTGTTTGTTGTTGTGAAAATAAATTAATTTATTGATTTAACCAAATAAAATGTGGCGTAAAGGCTGTGTATTCACAGCACGTGACAAAGTGACATTTTCATATCCTGTGGGCCACCGGAAGCAATTTCCGTCGATAAAACAAACAATGGTGGGATTATTAAAAACTGTCAGTGGACTAGAAAACTCTGATAAACGATGTCAAAGGTCACGGACGGGGCCAGGTGAAAAAACATGTATAAAAAAGCTTTCACGCCTGTGCGGTCTGGGCCCGATTCTGTATGCAACGACTGAAAACTAAACTACAGTAAATGCCTCTTTCTCTATATAAATGAAAAGAAACAAAATACAATGTTTTAAATACGTCAAACTAAACTAAACATAAAATATATTTAGTTACGTAGTTGAGTGTAGTTTCGCATAGACTATTTAGTGACCTGTTCATGTCCCCTCTTAATTATCCTTGGATTCCTAAATTTATAGGGTCGATTTCACCAACATCAAATCAGATTCATCCGACTGAGTGTCGATTTCAGTTCAGTTATATGATTATTATATCATTCAGCGCCAAGACAAACACAAAAAAGTATAAAATTATCAAAATCGGTCTACGCATTCTCGAATTGTAAGTGTGTAACTAACATGACTTGCTTTTCTCTAACAAGAAGAGAAAAAGAAGTTATAGAGTTTTTTTTAAACATTATTTTGCTCTATAAAACCCGCTTAAATAAAAACAGGAAACAAATAATTTTCATTTATGTCTAAATAAACATAAAACTATCCTTTTTACCACTTGCGTATAAAGTAACATCTGGATTTTATATTTATTTGTGTGGTCATGAATAATGATCAACATTGTGGAAGCCTGAATGCAGCCAGATTTAACTTTGATGAAAGTTTTACACGTGTATTTTGCGACGCTTTTGCGAGATTTTTATGGAACGTATTTAAATTCAGGGTTTTGTAAAATATAGAAGTTTTCTATTACCGTACCCGTTTGTCGAAGCGTGAAATTTTATAAATGCAAAAAGCACAAAAATGTATTTTCAAATCGGTGCAGCTTTAAAATACAAGTACCTTTATAATATACGTTTCCTATTAAGGTATGTAATAATAACTTTATCTTACGAATATCTAGCCTGACAAACTTCGTACCGATACCAAAATAAAACATCACATCATCGTACGTAGTACACACGCTGATAAAATCTCCTTGAAACAATCTTCAAACAAACACCAAAAGAACAAAAAACGTAGGAACCACATTGTGTCTGACTGAGCATCCTTGAGAGGTCCCAAAATAAAGAGTAAGTTTGATTGAGTGATCCGAAGGCTGCGAAGAGGCCTCCTCCACTTAACGATAAATGAGCCACGGAAAGATACACCATAGCCTGAAGACAGGAAACAGGCCACCACAATAAAATTTCAACCGCTTTAAAATTGAAACAAATGCATTTAAAGGTAATGCATGATATCAAGCTTCGGTACAGAAACCAGTTTGTACATCAGGGTTGTTTCTTCTAAGTAGAAGATGAATGCTTTATTTAAGTTTTTTAGGTTGATTTTGGAGATGGTTTGTTACCTGGTTTTACCCATATCTCGAATACAACTAAATCTTGATGAAACTCATACTATTAGAATATACTTGATTATGAATTAACTTTTACGAAAAAAGTAAAAACCTACTTCAAAAATCTTCGCCTGGACTTAAGATGGCGCCCATGCTGTAAGACATTAATTTATTCCCTTAATGAATAATAATTAAATGTGTATTTTAGTAAAAAATATATGAAACCAATCGCAGATAGAAGTTAAAAAACCAACACAAATATTAAAAAATAACCACAATCCGTAATATTTTTACTGAGGTCAAAATTTGACATTAGATAGACAAAGAGGAGTCATATCGTCAGTTGAAAGGTTTAAAGGTTAGGTTATAGGTTATGTCCTTGATTTTGGACAACCTGTATTTATATCATGACGTAGAATGCCGTGTGGTCAGTCTGTTTTCTGTTATCTTTGCCATCTGTGATGTGTTGCGTGGATTATATTGAGGTGTTCACATCGTTTCGGTCGGCTTGTGACTCACGTTAGATCACACCCTTTGTGGTTTGAGTGGAAATGTCTTAAGTCCATATATAAAAAGTCGCGTAAGTAACACCACTTATAACTCAAGAACAGGTGGACCGTTCTTCATGATTTCGATAGATCCCGAATAGGTTAATAAATATTAAACGGGACCGGGCGGGACGGGGCCTGGGGCGAAGTGAAGTTCACTTCTAGTTAGGAATACAGATGTGTTATGCTACAGATCAGCAAACTGATTATTATGTATAACCTATGCGTATGTCTAAACCAAAAAAAATGTTTTTCTTTTTTAAAAATGAAACCGCCTTCAAAATAGCGGCTTTATAACTCCTATTTCCAATTGTCACTGATATATCAAAAAACTATTTAACTGAGTTGGATGACACTTAACTGTATCGTAATTGGAGTGGAGTATGACTGATTGAACAAAAAAAAACATCTCGCTATGACCTTTCGTTTCCAAGAAATTCGTCACATATAAATATACAAACACACATACAAATATACACCTCCTTGGAGCCTTATTAGATCAACATAATCAAATTACAACGATAATTATCATATACATACTCGTACAATTGATAACCTTCTTTTTTTAGGTAACGACCCGTCTGGTGTAGTGGTCGAGAAATCGCCTTCTACGCAGCGGGTGCGGGTTCGATACCCGCACAATACAAACATTTGTGTGCATGAACATGTCTGTTAGTATTGGTCTGGGTGTTTTCTATGTATATCATGTATGTATTTACAAACAAAAAGTATTTAAGTATTATATCCGTTGTCTGGCACCCATAACACAAGCTTTGAGTAGCTTACTTTGGGGCTAGATGGCGATGTGCGGGAATGTCCAAAGAATATTTGCAAAGAATATTTAGGTCGGTTAAAAAACTCTTTCCTAAAAGTAGTCGTTACTTTGCTAACAGGCAACGTATTAACAGTTTTGTTTGTAACCATTTCTTGTTTCTTTGGGCCATGATAGTACAAGCCCGACTATCAGTGCTTTGTTGTCTATTGTTTTCACAGAAACTTTGTTCACACTGCACCTACGATAGCCCAATATTGTATCCGGAGAGCTTTTAACTGCCTCGGTGGCGCAGCGGTAAGAGTGTCGCACTTTAAAGCGACGGCTGAGCCAGAGATCCGGATTCGATCCGCGGGTCGGGTCAATAATACCTGAGTGTTTCTGATCAGAAATTCTTATGGTAGCCCGGAGTTTGTAAAATTGGCGGTGTTTCACCCCCGTGCCTCGGAAAAGCACGCCCCGCCGTTGGTCCTGCGCCTAATCTTTCTCCGGTCGTGTCAGATTGCTGTCCCATCGGGCTATGAGAGTGAAAGGAATAGTGAGTGCACCTGTGTTTGCTCACACACTGGTTCACTATAATATGTCCTGCGCAATCGGTTAGTCGTTGTGACTGGCCACCGTAGTCGAAATCGGCTAGGAGACTAATATTATTGCATGCGGGCTTAGGCCACTCCTGCTTAACCAACGCATTCAAAGAACGAGATATTTTTACTTTCCGTGAAATGGAACGCGCATAATTGGAACTGTGGCGACCAAAAAAATTGTTTTTTTTTTTCAATATTTATTTGATACTTTTGCAACATTATTGCAATACATATTCATGTCAAATTACAGTATGTTAGTAACTAAGGTCTCTGAGCTAAAATGCGGATGGACGGACAGACGGTCATGGCAAAATTATAAAAGGTCACCTCGTTTTAAGTGGTTATATTTGAAGGGCCAATTCAGAAACATAAATAAATCATTTTGTCTTCAAACAATGTTGAACTACGAATGTTGGACTACGGAACCCTAAAATTGTGTTCCAAGTGATTCCCTCAAAACAATTTTTAACACATTAACCACAATTTAACAGAGCCTTAAAAGTTTTTTAAGAAAGAAAAACTTATTATCGTCCAAAAGTCTGAATTGAGAGACAAAAATAAAAATGTTTACGAGTTAGAAAGTGGATCCGTAAATATAACCCTAGCCTAATCTTGAAATTTTATTGTTAGTGACAGTAAAAAGTTTGACAGGTACTGACTGAATACATTTTAGTAGCTTTGATAAAAGATATTGACAAAGGAAATAAAATCTTATGTTCCTGGAAACTAAGGCGTAACAACCTTCCTTCCGGATGGTAATGGATGATTGAGCTATTTTTATATATTCCTTGAATGTCCTTTCAAGTTTTGTAATACCTTACTTACTGAAGATGGCGACGAAACGAATTTAGAACTAACAATAATTTAAAATTGATCAGTAAATAATTAATATTCAGCAAAAAAATGTTACCCCGTACCGTAAAGAACGCTTAATAATGACTCCTCTGGCCCAGATGTTGAGGTGTTATCAACGCGCACCACTAGATGGCGCTGGGAGTAACTTGAATCGCGCTATGTTCTCGTCTCTTCGTTTACTTGAGGCATTCTGACTTATTATAAGTGTTTGACGTTAACCCCAAACTAACGGTGCAACTACTGCTTTCATATTTGTTGAGATATTGTATTTATCGACTATTGAACCACATCAGAGTCCTTACCGTAATACCGTCTTCAAACAATATAATTTTAATATTTATAATATAAGAATTTATAACTGGTTGATATTTAAAGAGATTGTTTTTTTGCTCCTGTATGCTCCTGCTCTGCTTTTTTGCTCCTGTATGGTTTACCAGGAACTTTTAATGGAATCCTATAACTCCATTGTAACTGAACAAGGAAAGTGAATCAAACATCTCTGGATATACAAAAAGTTATTATTATAACGGTAAGTTTGATCCATTGATCCCTGAAGACTACTTTCAGAGATCCAATCAAGTAGAAAAGAAACTCACTGTCTGATCTGAATCGTAATCTAAAAGTTTTAGAACCCTACACAAGCTGAATAACTTAATTTACTAGATCAAATTTTCTTTTGCTCTCTGTCGTAGGTATTTATAAGACTAAAAAACTCAAAACCTACCTGTTTAAGAAATTAAACCGCCTTTAAGAAACTTTGGAAGAAACAAATTCTTTTGGTTTCGGTACATCATGAGAAGATAACACACCAACAGTCTACGCACAGCATGCACTGACTCAAAAATTAAGTTTTTTTTCTCTTAATTAGTAGACAAATGCGTTATTATTAGCTTTTTCGTCAGTTTGTAGAAGGCAATTCCGTTTCCTAATTTTATTTTATGATTTTTAGGTATTATTACTCTTTTATGGACCGTTTTTATGAAGCTAACACTGTACCCTAAGTTGAAATATCTGATTGAACTAAAGAAGAATCATCTTACTGTGACTTCTCGATTTTGAGAAATCTTGAGACAAACATACATACAAACATGTCATGTGTCATACATACACTTACGAAATTTTGCACACGTGTTTGAAAACCTTGAATATACTTCCTAGATGAATATACTCAAATTTTATCTAATTCTAACGATATCACATATACAAGTCGAATTGACAACCTCCTTTCTTGAAGACGGTAATAACAAAACCTTCTCCCTGCAAGGCAAGTGCGACAATTAGTTTATGATTACAAAGTTTAGTAACAGGTATTTCAACATTGCTATGTTTTCTATACAAATCAAATTTAGAGCCTCATAGATGATGTAAAGGTGAAAGCCGATGGTCACGTAAACCAAAAAAAATACAAAAGAATGTTGATTTCAAAGAGTCGATGATGATGATTGTGTTACTAAGTATTAAGATATTTTATTTTTTATAATAAACCGTTAGTTGTCACTCTCTAAGAGAGAAAATGGTGACTCCACTACGCCAAACAAATACGTACCAACATATTCCGGCATTTGTTGAGGGCTATTTCCAAAAGAAGGCTTCGAGGGAATTGCGATACCTTCGTTTTGTCATGACAGTAAAACCCGCAGGGCGATTGCGTAATTTTTAAGCGAACGTAATGCGATTGCGATGCGGTTGCTGAGTGATAACTACATAGTATGATGGGCTATATACTACTTATTAAATAGTTCTAGCGCTTTAATTAATAAGATAACTAGTACTAACTAGTAACTCTAAGAAATCAGATTTTCGAGATTTACTTTCAACAGTTGATTTCAGGGGCGGCTCCCACTAAAACAAAAGAAATGAACTAGAACAAAAAAAACTCAAACCTATGCGTGTGTGTAGGTCTCAAAAAATGTAATTGAGGTTCTTAAAACCATTTTTTCAAAAAGTCTAACATTTGGGAGATAGACTCTTCCAAAGAGGTAAAATGACACCCCCCCCCCCCCCCCTAATTTTTGAACGAAGCAAGTTAAAATTTTGAAAAGAAATGCACGATGTAGTGCTTTCAACAAAAATTTGTTTGATCGAAATTGAACTGGTAGTTTTCTGAGATATAACACATTTTCGGAACCCTCAATACGAGAGTCCGAGTCGCACTTAGTCGATTAATTTTTAAATACCATTTCTTCCTATTAAATTCATTTTAATGAAATATTGACAGACAGAGAGATAGATCACGGATCGATCCAATAAAAGATTTATTTTATATTCGATTGCTAACCTCCTAAACATATGTAAGAAGACAGTGCCGTAAAATTCGAAGGAAACGAATACACGTCCACGGAATAAAGAATTCTCTGAACGAACCGGTACAATAAACCTGAATTGTCAGACAAACTACATCTCAATTCCGTGACAATACTGAGATCAATAGCGTCCTACTATGTAAGAAGATAAAATGTAGTTAAGAATATTTTTAACACTCAGTGTCATATTTCATATTCATACAAATGAAATAAGAAAACAAAAATTGCGAAATGAGATTTCACACGATCGCACCCGGCACGGTAGCTCAATTCCCGTTAAAAGACAGTTTATGTTTCGAGTCCCGCCCGTGCGCAATTTTTGGTCTCTTATTTCATCTTTATGAATATAAAATTTGACTCTGTGAGTGTTAAAAACATTCTAAACTATTGGATAGCAAAGCGTTATCAATTTCTAAGTTGAATTTATTCTGTAACGAATAACTACTTGGCCCACTGCTGCTGTAAAACAGTTGGGGTAGATAGCGCAGGCGTTCACGCGTAATGACGTAGGTATTCATAAGAGACCAGAAAATGTAAATTTCACACGGTCGAACCGACAGCATGGTAGCTCAATTGGATGAGCGTTTGTCCCGGTTAGCGAGAAAGTTGCTGGTTCAAGTCCCGCTCGTGCGCAATTTTGAATTTATTATTTCATCTTTATGAATAACGATAAAATGTATCTTCTCTGTTTTATTCGACTTTATATTAGTACGGTGTTTGTCCATGATTTCTGTGCGAGTAACATACTGACGATTTGAGTTACTGTAAATCAATAACTCCTTAATAAATAAATGAGACACTGGCCTTATTTTCGATGATTCTTTTGCCATATTTAACAAATCATCTTCTCAATTGAAACCACAGTTCTTTTCTAACCGACTTAAAAAGGAGGAGGTTATCAATTCGACTGTGTGTTTATTTTGTGGCTCTGTTATATCACAGTGCTCATAATTATCACGGTCATTTATAGACCGATTTGAAAATTGGTTTTCTCCTACTTAGAGGTTATTTATACCTTCTAGTTGGTCCCATTGTAGCCAAGTCAAGATCTGATGATGGGAGTTTAGTGCAATTGAGGGAAACCCTCAAATTTTAAAGGCACGTTTAGTGTTCTTGCACTAGAATCTCAATGTTGACTTGTTGTTACGTCTGATAGTCAGTACTGTGTAGATCTGAGCTGATAGTGGAATTCCTCAACGCTTAGGAGTTCAGTGATTATAAAGACAGAACTTATGAAAAGTAATTTGTAGCTTCTTAAAGAACAGAGTCATATGGTGCATCCTATTCCCATCCCATTTTTTTATTTCATGATTTTTAGTCTCAAAGCTACTGGACCGATTTTGATGAGACCCTGTACTCTAAGTTGAGGTATACCTGATTGAACTAAAAAACAATCAATTCGCTATAACTTCTCGTATTCGAGAAATCCGTGGACTAACATACAAATATACAAACATACATACACTTACGAAATTTTGCACACGTGTTTGGAAGTCTTAATAGATCAGTATATATATACATAATACTCGAATATTTTCAAATTCACATTGAATTGTTAACCTCCTTTTTTAAGTCGGTTTAAATTATGGCTCGTAAAGTAGAACTCCTCTGACAATACTCAGATCACACCGTCGCGTTCGTAAAGGGCGCTCGTAAAAATAAGCAAAAGTTACTCTGCAGACAAAGAATACTCTGGAATCTGGAAAAAGAATTGTATTACCTAGCACAAATGTTTTTAAAACTTTCTTTTCATATTTTCCCCGTACAATCTTTGTTGTAAAAAATATCAGCTATACAGATGTAATATCTTTATGTAATATCCTTATATCGTCAACTAATTCCTTAGTTGAGCGCTTTTAAACAAACTCTTCAGTTTTATAATATGAGTATAAATTCAATCAAACGAGCATACTGAGACCATTGAACAAATATCAAGTCAGAATACCTACGTCCGACCCACTGAATATTAGAACGAACTCGTTTCTGAAGTTAGCAGAATTCCTCTTGCCTCTGGCTAGTTTCTAGAATCGTTAATAGTACCCACCTACTTTCGCTCAATTCGAAGGAGCAAACGGCTACCGTAACTAGGTTTCCACACTCTATGTTGGTTTCACGAACCAAACTGTATTTTTAGTGTTCAGTAGCCGAATGGCAAAACACGGAACCCTTATCCTGTCTGTCTGTCTGTCCGCCCGTATGTCACTGACACTTTATTCTGTAACTATAAGCATCACACTGTTGAAATTTAGTAGGAAGTTGTTTGTATCCTGTTAACCGCTTTACGGTTCTTATACAAAAATAAAAACTAATGACATTTAAGGGGGGATCAGTTACATGAAACTAAAACCATTTGTTTTGTCAAACCTTTACGTGTGGATAGGTGTCTATGGATAGGTCTTTTAAAATGACATGTAGGTTCCCATTTTCTTTTTAAGTCAAACGTACCCCCTCTAATTTTTAAACTAGGCAAGTGTAAGTTTTGAAAAAAAAATTATGTAGATCTTATTTAAATTTTTTGAGATGTAGCACATTTTTAACAACCGCAAACATAACTGTGTTCTTCTTACAAGTAATTAAAAAAAAAGTTATATTTGCCTTCAACAAAATATTGTGGTATTCTAGCCCAGAAGAAGTAAGCGGATTCCCTAATTTAGTTAAAATCGACTCGGAACCCTCAGTGCGCGAGTCCGACTCGCACTTAGCCTTAGTTTTTTATTAAACAGCTAGACATTTGGCCTCGATTGCACCTGATTTTAAGTGACAATACAGCTTAAGACGGACCATGTCTGCCTATTCACTCTTTTCTTGAAAATGTCCAAATTTTTGTTGACATGAACTTCTGCCAGCAGTGAATTCTACTTTTTAGCTGTACGCAAAATAAAAGTGTACCGAAATCGTTGGGTGCGTATTATTGGGTTCCTTACGACATTAAAAAGACGCGCCCACGTCTTGTGTTTCGAAGATGGCAATGATGAAGATGTTTATTTACATATAAAGGCTTCTATTCTTATTAAAAATCTATAACGTCATTTTGATTTTATAAATTGCCTCATAAACGCAACTGTGTCAGGAATTGAACCTGCGTCTTACGCTATACGGGCGCTTGCCTAAACCACTCGGCCGATACATTGTCAAGTCTATTGAGTTTTGCAAGTGATTTCTGTATCGTGTAGGCTCTGAAGTTTGATTTAATTATCAGTCTTAAATATAATCAAAAAGTCAGTTTAAAAAGGAAAATTTATTTGCGCCTTTCCCATGACCAATTTTTCATGACCATTTTTTTCACTAAACGTTGGTCAATGTGACAGGTTGGAGTTAACCCCTATCGAACATTGCTACGCTTAGAAAGGGGTAGTGAGGTATTCAGACTTTAGTTAATAGATACAAAGAAATACTATCGATGTTTCGCAGTTATTTGGGATTTCTATACCACGCTTCTACATGTAGACATGCCTGACATGTCATGCGTTTTTTTTTTGATGATGTCCAATCGTCGCCATCAAATCAAACTATCCATGAAAATTTTGCTTTTTTGCGCCGACACAAAAGTGTATAAAACTGTTTATTTTGCTACTTGTGACTAATAAAGACGTCTTGCGTGCTAAGTTACTCGTATTATCTGCTGATATATGTAATAAGATAAAAATAGCTACAATTTAACAGATTTAAAAAAAAAACTAAAAATTAAACATATCGACACACAACGTTAGTCATCTCTCGTACAAAACGTAAGGTATATGTTTGGTTTCCTCTATTTCTTTTCAAGTCGTTTGATCGCTGGCCCAGCTCAAACATCGAAGCTCGATTTCCGTCAGAGAATAAATGGCCGTTAGTTTTCCTTTGCTACTTTTTACCAGAAATTTTATTTAACTTTCGAGTTTTAATAACTTATAGCTTCGATTTTCAATTGAGACTCCAGTTAACTTTATTGACGAATTTCAGAGGTACACAGGGGAGGTTGAAATATAAATAACCGTAGAGAAATAGCTTTAGTGCTTTGTCAGACTCAAAGGGTACTTAATCCAGGGTTTTGACCTAGAAAACCGTTGTAAACTCATGGTAACGGTACTGACCAGCATATAGCAAGAATGGTAGGATTTCAGGACTCATTAAAATATAAAAAAATATATAAATATCCTTTGGACATTCCCACACATCGCCATCTAGTCCCAAAGTAAGCTACTCAAAGCTTGTGTTATGGGTACCAGACAACGGATATAATACTTAAATAACTTTTGTTTGTAAATACATACATGATATACATAGAAAACACCCAGACCAATACAAACAGACATGTTCATGCACACAAATGTTTGTATTGTGCGGGGATTGAACCCGCAACCCGCTGCGTAGTTGGCGATTTCTCGACCACTACACCAGACGGGTCGTCAAACAACAAACTCTTCAGCTTTACTCATTAACTGGTTGATCCAACCAGACATTATAGTACAAGCCTGTCAACATCACGATGCTGAGCAAAGGTCTTACTTACCTCAAGTGTGCAGTAGTATGAGCCAAAATCCACCGGGTTCGGGTTCAGTGCGGCTTGGTGAAGTATGGAGGTTTTTGCAAGGCCAGCAACTAATCTTGCTTACAGATATTATTTACCAGCTTAAAAGGCCTCTTATATGACCCGATATTAGCCGGGACTAACAGCTTAACGTGCCTACTAAAGCACGGAGATGATTGTGATATACGTCACTTATATGATTAGAATGGTCACCCATCCAAATACTACCGATTATCTATACTAATATTATAAAGCTGAAGAGTTTGTTTGTTTGTTTGTTTGAACGCGCTAATCTCAAAAACTACTGGCCCGATTTGAAAAATTTTTTTACGTTGGATAGTCCATTTATCGAGGAAGGCTTTAGGCTATATAACATAAAGATACGACTCATAAGACCACAGCAGAAATGAAAAATGTTGCGAAAACGGGAGAAAGATATTCCTTTTGAGAGCTTCCCCTGCATACGCTGCGGAAACCGCTTAAGTTACACAAAAATCATGTATGACAGGATTGTTCAACATTAAGAGTTCTATAATAAAATCCGGGACAGCATATGTCTATCTTTTATGGTTGACTTACTACAACCTTTTTTATGTTAATAAATTTGTAAAAAAATAATGCATTATTTTTAGAGGTGTATTATACACACAGGTATTTATTCTTATCAAAATAAATACATTCATCATCACGAGCATTTCATTTAGAACCAAGTTGCCCTTTATATCATTTGATTTCAATAAATATCTTCGGAGCTATCACAGTTTTAACAGAACTCCGCACCAAAGTAATGTTCGCAGCTTAAGTACACGTGCGCTTGCGCTAATATATTATAAAGCTGAAGAGTTTGTTTGTTTTAACGCGCTTATTTCAGGATCTGCTGGACCGATTTGAAAAAATATTTCTGTGTTGGATAGCTTATTTATCGAGAAAGGCTTAAAGATATAAAACATGACGCTGCGACGGGAGGGGAGGGAGCAAACTCAAAACGCGCGGACGAAGTCGCAGGGGACCGCTAGTACCTTATAATGCGTTTCTACCTCTGTGCTGCAAGCAATTAGGCACCATCTTAAAGTTAAACTATGAAGTCTTTTTCGCTGGTAATTCCTTACGATGTTTTACAGAACCAGCATTGGTTTAGAATGTTTTTAACACTTACAGTGTCTTATTTTATATTCATAAAGATGAAATAAGAAACCAAAATTTGCGCACGGGCGGGACTTAAACAAACATATTATATTTTATTTTCCAAGTTGAATTTATTCTGTAAAGAATACCTACTTGGCCTAGTGTTGCATAAACAGACGGGTAGATGGCGCTAAACGTCACGCGTAATGACGTATCCGTAAGAGACCACAAATTTCGCAAGGTCGGATAGATAGCACGGTAGCACAATTGATAGAGCTTTTGGCCCGGTTAGCCAAGAAGTTGCTGGTCCCGCCCGTGCGCAAATTTTCGGTTTCTTATTTCATCTTTATGAATATAACCAGCATTTTTATGCAAATGATCGTCAGCCCTCTGGACATTTTATCGAAGTATTAACATGTTCTTATCTTGTCCTCAGGTGATCCCAGCCATGTTCCACACGGCCAGCATATGGCTGACACTCGCGTTGGCTGTCCAGAGGTATATCTACGTGTGCCACGCGCCTGTTGCCAGGACTTGGTAAGTTTAGTCGAATTTTATTGCGTTAAAAAAGTCAGGTGAATGCCTGGAACTATTATTACTAACTATTAACAAACAGATTTCGTACTCCATCAAATGACGCCACTTGTCAATTTCAGTTCAGTTATCTATACGTATATTATAAAGCTGAAGAGTTTGTTATTTGAACGCGCTAATCTCAAGAACTACTACTACAACACGCGCTTGTGTTAATCGCTCTGGTTTCTGGCCTCTTACTTCTAATGCAAAAATATATCTTGCGTTATAATATATAAAGGGAATCCGAAATAACGCGGGCGACGCCGCGGGGGACCGCTAGTATTTTATATTCATAAAGATGAAATACGAAACCGAAAATTGCGATCAGCAACTTTCTGGCTAACCGGGCCAAACTCTCTTCCAATT
Organism: Pyrausta purpuralis; assembly: GCA_963924145.1. Taxonomy (NCBI): domain Eukaryota; kingdom Metazoa; phylum Arthropoda; class Insecta; order Lepidoptera; family Crambidae; genus Pyrausta; species Pyrausta purpuralis. Next base: position 6,925,416 of record OZ001665.1, read on the forward strand.
GAGCTACCATGCCGTCGGTCCGACTGGGCGAAATTTCTGGTCTCTTATGAATACCTACGTCAAGATGCGTGACGTCTGCGCTGGTGCACTTAGTGTAGGTACCCCAACTGTTTTACTTCGCAGCCAAGTCTTTTGTTTGAATTGAGTGAAGTGACGCCAATTGTTAACCGACTTCAAAAAAAGGAGAAGGTTTCGTATTTTTTTTTAAAGTTTTTAGGTTTTGGTATTTTTTTGTATCCATGTTACCTCAAATCTCATTTGTCAACCGATTCGTCAAATTTTTTCGCCTACCTACGGTTATACCTTCTAGTTAATTTCATTGTTGCCAAGTCGGGATCAGATGATGGGATCTTGATGCAATCGAGGGAAATCCTCAAATTCAAAAGGCACGTTTAGTGTTTTTGCACTAGAATCTGAATGAAGGCTTGTTGTTGCGTCTGATAGTCGACATTGTGTGGAGCTGTGATTAAGGTGGAGCGCTTAGACGCTTAGGAGTTCAATATTTTAATGACAGAACTTATGATAAACAATGTGTAGCTTATTAAAGAAAAAGGTGCAAACCCTCTTGTAATCACTGAAAATGAAAAAATAAAATTAACTTTTAATAAAATACAAAACCGGCTTCAAAACCGAAATTCTCAAAAAAGTCTTAAATAAACTCTTGACCCTTTTAAGGAAAGAATCCATTTTAGGCGAACAATTTTGAGTCAGCGTGATCACTTTGACCATCTCAAGTATCAACTATCATAGCACCGAATCCAAAAAGACATTCTTCGCCTTTTCTTTAAAGGGTCAAGAGTTTATTCAAGACTTTTAAGTGCAATTTGGTTTTGAAGTCGGATTTGTTTTGTTTTTTGTGTAGTGTGTCCGAGTGCTTTCTGTTAAAAAGTAGTTAGGAACATGAGACCTCGACCGGACAACAAATGGAGTATATAAAGTGGTGAACTTTTCTACCTAAGACCAATAGCTACCTAAGTGATTCTGGGCTACATTAATCGCTACTTATTCTTCTGTTCTTTATGGTCGGATTTTGTTGCACAACAAAACTAAATGGTTTCCAAAGCAAACAATGCCACACGGCGTCCACATCATTTGTCTCATTTAAGCGAACCGGTGTAAATACGATAACACGATTAATGAAACGATTAGCCGTTTAATTCAGATTCCATTAGTTTAGGCCGACCATTAGCTTAGGCGGGGAGACAGGGTGCCTTCATTGTTTTACTACTAGAAAGGATTTTTCGAACCGTTAAAATTGAAATAAAATGTGGCACGTGACATAAAATGCAAAGCTCTAGAACAGCTCAATTTTTTTTATTAGGTTGATTTCTATAAGATAACCGCTAAAAAATGGTGCATTGATGAAATAAATATTCAATTCAATTCATTTATTTCAAATCGCCTTTGACTTTAAAACTTTTTTTTTGGATCCACTAATATTTTAAGTTTCGAAAAAAGATATTGGAAGACATCTATCGAGATAGGTACTTCTGGTACTAAAAGACAATAAAATTGTGTTTTACACATTTTTGAAGCACTATTGAAACACTTATTCCAAAGAACGATTAAAATTTTGTTGCCTAAATTTGCAATAGCCAGATTTTTCAATAGCCAGAAAATAAAAACTGTAAAATAAAATAACCGTTTTAATTTTAAAAAATAAGTTAACCGTTACAGTTATTAAAAGTTACATTTTCTATGAGTATCAGCAAATCAAGCAATACGTATTTGAATCAGCCATTATTATTATTATTTTTTAATGTTGATATTTTACTTGATTTTTAGGTAAAACGGTTTTAAACTCGAGATCGAAATACCACACGAAAAAGTTTTCCAATGGCCGAAGAACCGAAGAACTAATATTCGTCAAATAAAATACAATACGCCTTATTTGCAAATGTGAACTATATTATTATGTCAGCAGTCATTTATGTAAATGTAAACTTAAAATCGGTCGTTTTATACTTATTCATTCGGATAAGTTTTATCTGGCGTTGGAGAAATCCACCCTCAGTCATATTGACCCCGCATCCTGTCTCTTGTACTACAGAGGTCTTATGATTACTATGGCCGACAGTTGCTAATGGAACTAAATTAATTTAAGCCCATTCCTAGTAACCGGCCCAATCCTATTGTCTCGCAGTTAAATTGTGAAGATTTATGGTTTGTCTGGAATGGATACAAAAAATATGTCTGATTTATCTTTGCTTACTCGACAAGCAGTTATGTTTATGTGTCATATATGTTTATTTTTAATCCATACTTATTCTTTACTCTTATAATATTAATTTTTAAATAGCTCGACAGAGTTTTGTGGTTTTGTTTTTGGTATGTGGCCTGCCATTTTTAAGGTTCCGTGGCCGAACGGCAAAAAACGGAACCCTTATAGTTTCGTCAAGTCTGTCTGTCTGTCTGTCTGTCCGTCCGTATGTCACAACTATTTTATTCTGTAACTAAAGGTTGTCCCGAAATTAACGCAAGATTTGAATTAAATAGAAAACATCGTTTTTATGCTTTTGATAGTTATATTTTTATTGACTCATAAAGTACATAGGATAGGGTTATGTATGGAATAACACATCGGGCAAATGGCCTCCACGGCTTTGCATGCACATGCGCACTCTTTTGTCGAAATTTTCCATGACCATTCTGCATAAATGTCGCTGAATTTCGTTGATGCAGCGTTGAATCTCCTCCTTTAATGCACGGGTGGTTGTGGGCTTGTTGACATAGACTCGTGATTTCAAATAACCCCATAAAAAGAAGTCTAATGTTGTTAAATCACACGATCTAGGGGGCCAATTTTGATCACCGAAACGAGAGAGTACACGACCTGGAAATGTCTCATGCAGTAATTGAATTGTTTCACGGGCTGTATGACATGTGGCACCGTCTTGTTGAAACCACATATTGGACACATCAATATCATCCAATTTCGACAAAAAGAACTGTGTAATCATGTCGCGATATCGAGCACCAGTAACAGTCACTGCTTGACCAGCATCATTTTCAAAAAAATATGGCCCAATTATGCCTCCAGCCCAAAATCCACACCATACAGTCACGCGTTGTGGGTGCATTTGTTTTTCGACAATCACATGTGGGTTCTCCGAACCCCAAATGCGGCAATTTTGGCGATTAACAAAGCCATCAAGATGTAAATGTGCTTCATCGCTTAGGATGATTTTGCGCGAAAAATCAGGGTCCATTTGTTGATGTTCAATAATCCATTCAACGTACTCTCTTCTCTGTGCATGGTCATTAGGCTTCAATTGTTGTGTTAATTGAATTTTGTAAGCATGAAGACCAAGATCTTTGGTGAGTATACGCTGTAGAGAGCTACTTGAAATTTGCAATTCTTGTCCACGACGTCGAATTGAGGTTCCTGGATTGTCAGCAACACTCTCACGCACTGCTTCGATATTCACATTTGAACGGCTTGTTTTTGGACGACCAGTGTGTTTGGCGTTTCCAACGGATCCAGTCTCCATGAATTTTTCAATTAATCTCTTCACAGTTGACGAAGTTATAACACTATTTCGACCATATTTTGTATGAAATTTTCGAACTACAGCCGCCAAGCTTTCACTATTTTTGAAATATTCTTTAATAATGAAGACACGTTGTTCTATCGTGTAACGCTCCATTTTTAATAACCCTATACTGTTAGCTGTCAAATTGCTTTTTTTTCAGGGTTGCCAACACTTCACTGCACAAATGGCGGCAAATTCAAATCTTGCGTTAATTTTGGGACACCCGTTATAAGCATTACACTGTTGAAATTTGGTAGGCAGATGTATCCTGTTAACCGCTTACCGATTGTCATACAAAAAATAAAAAATAATATCTTTAAGGGGGGGGCTCCCATACATGAAACTAGAACCAAAAAAAAATTTTTTTGTCAAACCTATGCGTGTAGGGTGTCTATGGATAGGTCTTTTAAAATGATATTGAGGTTCCTAAAACTATTTTCTTTTAAAGTCTAAAGTTTCATAGCTATCCGCTTCCAAAGTGGTAAAATGGGCGTCCCCCCCCCCCCATCTAACTTCTAAACCAAGCAAGTGTTAATTTTGAAAAAAAAAGTTATAGATTTTACCAAATACTTTCAACGAAAATTAGTTTGAACGAGATCGAACCAGTAGTTTTTGAGATATAGCATGTTTTCTAAAACCGCAAACATAACTTTGTTCTTCATACAAACACTATGAAAAACAAAGTTATATTTGCAGTCAACAAAATATTGTGAAAAAGTAGAGTGAAGAAGTAAGTGGATTCCCTAATTCAATTAAAGTTGGCACGGAACCCTCAGTGCGCGAGTCCGACTCGCACTTGGCCGGTTTTGATATATATGATACCAGAGTTTTTTTTATCTAGTTTTCAAATAATATAGTTGATATTTGACATCTATTCAGATAAAAAAATATATCATGAATGTCATGTAGTTTTAGTATAGCAATAAGCTTTAGGTTATATCGAGGCGTGTGAATAATGTGTAAAACCAGAAAGCCGATTTTCGCGGCAATCGAACTTTTTTGGGTGGTAATTCGATAGCAAGTTTAACCTTTTTCCCCCAAAAATAAAGTAAAATATCTATCTACACGTAAAAAAACTTTCGCACGAACAAAATCTAAATACATAGCAATCGTGACCCTGAGAAATCAAAAACTATTTTTTCTTCGACAAAGAAAATTCGATCTGTGAACTTTTTTAGTATACAAATTGCACGAGCATTGCCCTCCCTTGAATTAGTTTGGAAATAGAAATGATAAGAAAGCATAACATAATAATAACCTTTTGTTGAAGGCGTCATGAAAAGGAATGACAAATAACACAGAGCTTTAATAAATAACTTGTGCCTGCGATCAATCATTTTACCTGTCACATTTACAAATAATAGCGGCAGATAGGACGTTATGTACAAAACACCACAGGGCCAAGCAATGTGGGATAGGTACAGGATGCATGTATAGCGTACTCAAAGTAAAAGGGTACCGAAACCATAAGTTTACGACGATTTTAATCGCTAGCGACGACGTAAAAAAAGTCTATGGAAAATTGCACAGCGCCTCTAGCGGTCACTGACAGAACTAAAATTTTCCATACAAAAAGTCTCGTCGTACCTAGCGAGGAAAACCGTCGTCGCTAGCGAGTAAACTCATGGTAACGGTACGGGTCCGCACACTTTTCTTCGTGTTAACTAATCGAAGATGGGGTTATAGTTACGAAGCAGATCTAACAAATAAATTTAAAAAACTTTAATTCAGACTTTACATGCATTTGTTAGTAATGCAGAAATGACTTATACCTCTTAACTATGTCGGTGTGTTCTTAATGAAATTCAATTAATTTCAAAACCAATTCCACTGAATCTTATTTCATCATCAGCATCATTATCAGTCTGTATCCAGTTTGATCCTGCGATCTTTACAAGGTCGACTGTCGATCTTGTCTGTGGTCGTCGTACGCTGCGACTTTGGTCGACAAACTTATTTAAATCAGTCAAATTGAATTATAATTCAATCCAATACATTTCAATCCAATTAGGTTAATAAAATGTAACGTAGGTACATGTCTCTTTGAATAAGTGGAGGCCTAGTGCTTTCAAGCATAGTGATTCTACTATGTATCAAGCAAAGTAATCGCAAATGTGTTAAATAGAGAAAATAACAGCGTTTTTGCCTCTGCTATGTTTTTTTTTCTAAAAGATGGCCTCGAATATGACGGATTTTCCACACATAACTCTTTTTCACCCCTTCACAGCGTTAGTCCACCTACGCAATCGTATGCGGCAGTGATACGAATCTATTGCGAATTTTACAATGACTATAAGATGGTTTTACTCGCTAGCGACAAAGTAAAAAAAAGTGTATGGTATTTTAGTTCTGCAATTTTGTAGCGCTGTGCTATTTTCCATAGACTTTTTTTACGCCGTCGCTAGCGAATTAAACAGCCTTAAACTCATGGTACTGCGTCGGTGTGTTGACCATTTACGTTTGTTTACGGAACGATACCGACAAGGATGCAATTATCACATCTATATGTTAGAATGAGACATAGCGACTGTGAAACGTCGCCATACAATTTACACTGCGGAACAGTGCCGCAATTAAGCTCTCAGAGAATTAACCTTAAGATTGTAATCTGAAAACATCGTAAAATCTTTTTTGTGTAGTTCTAATATCGATATGTGATTAACATATTTTAGTAACATGTCATCTTTTTTTATCGCATCCCGAAAATCAATTTGATAGTTTCCCTTCTACCATAAACCTGAACCTTTAAAAACTCCTATAAAATACTTAAACAGCATCTCTCAGACAAGATTAAGCCTATTATTTTTTTATAGTTCACCCAGACCGGGACTAATAAAACTAGTTTTACAGCTTTTCCGACCAAAAGCTGAATTTTATGTTTCCGAATAATGGTTGAGTGAGTTCGGGAAAATAGCGCCACAGTGTAAGTGGGGATAGTAAGCGAACTCTGTAGATATGCAGAGAAAAAAATATATTTGTAGAACTTATAACAATCTCGTTCCCTTCTTATATTCAAGATTAGTTTCCATTTCTGTGTCAAACCCATGATCGTTCTCTCCGCTCATCTGACAACCTCCGACTAGGCACAATGGCCCACCGCTGTGAATTTTCTTCCCGTGGATATAAAGACTTACTCTTTCAAATATTCAAGTTTCAAGAATTTATTCTTACATTTCTCTTCGTACTTTTCTGAAGAGGTGAATAATTGCATAGGTTATATTATTAGATATGACGGGTCATTCATTCATTCACTTACACAAATCTAATTCTCATTATAGTTATTTAATGCATCGCAGAAGTTGAAAAACATATGATCGTATGTGACATGCCAAAAAAAACATAATGTACAGTCGCCAGCGCATCAGACTACCCACTTTGGTTCTAAACTAGCCCTTCTACAATAAAAACATCAGGTACCGCAGTGTTAACCTTGACGTGCAGCCGTTGCATATCATCACTGTTCAACACGAAACCAAAGAAATACTAAGATCTACTGTGTTTCCCGGATCTGTGATGCGTTTGAAAGATTCGGGAGCCCCGAATAAGAGTGTAAGTTTACATTTTAGCATTCGAAGAGTCAAGCACCCCGCACTTAGAATAATTGGCGACAGAACCCTTCGGCGCAGCCATCCGTATCCAGATTATGTAAATTGGGGAATTTGCGTACGTATGTTAAAACGTTAATGTCTGAGAATAGACGACTATTAAAACAGTCCCTTAAGTAATGCCACATCTAATTTGTGTACGTTAATACTGCAGTATTAATAAAATGTAATGCTTCTATCGCCGCAGACTCTATCTGAACAATACATTAATGTATCGTATACTAGCGGTCCCCCGCGACTGCGTCCACGCGTTTTGAGGTTTCTCCCGAGAAATGTTTTATAGCCTAAAATCTTTCTCGATAAATAAGCTTTCAAACACAGAAATATTTTTTCAAATCGGTTCAGTAGTTTCTGAGATTAGCGCGTTCAAGTAAACACACTAACTTTTCATCTTTACCCTCCAAATATTATTAGAGTTATCTATAATCATCATTATCAGTCAAAGGACGTACACTGCTAAACATCCTCCTGCGGTTTTCCATAGCGACCGCTTACCAGCGGTATACATTCAGTGCGATCCTGTGATCTTTACAAGGTCGTGTGTCCGTTTTGTTGGTGGACGTCAAAAGTTGCGCCTTTGGTGAAGGGCCGCCAATCTAAAACTTTTCGGTCCCAACAGCCAGTTCTCCGCGCTATGTGACCTGTCCATTGCCACTTGAGCTATCTTTATCTATCTTATCTTTCTTCCATTTGTATAGAAAGAGTGACTCCTTTTGCCACAGGTGCTATGGCACTTACTAGAAATAGAACCACCTCTGCATAGCTATGTTTGAAATTATTGTTAAAGAAATAAATGTTTTTTATTTTTATTTTCATCTATCTATTCCCAATAATTAATTCACAACAACCATTAACTGGAGGTATGACACTCACACATGAACGTAAAAGAGTAAAACATCTCACATATTTTTCGAAGAAATGAAACCCTGATTTGTAAAATATCAACCCACGCAATAAATTATCTGTAAAAAAGCATAACTTGCTATGCTATTACTGAATAAAATAGCGACAATATTTTTGTAGCCTTCTCGGTGGAAACACACTTATATTTGGTTTTACTTTTTGCCGTCACTCTGAAGCTATTTTCGTGGCAAGATATATTTTTGGTGTTTCCTTAAGGATTCAAGATGGATTGTGCGCTATAAGCATACATACAAGATAGTTACATTAAGATCAGCTTTCAAGTAGAAATGACAAGATGTTACTGTAATTTATCATTTTTCTCGGTTTGAATTCTTTTTTTTGGAATGGCGTTGCATTGTTTGGAGAAAATATTAAGGCATTCCCTAAAACGTAACGGTTTTAAGATATTAATTTAACAAAATTGGTCACAGCAAAACATTCCAATCGGTAGAACCAGAACTAAGAGTTTTACTTTAAGCAACATACCAATAGTTTGTATTCATGCAACATGTTTTTTTTGCTTTTTACATACAAGACGTAAACTCAAAGAGGTTCTTGAAAATAATACCATAATTCACTCCTACAAAATAACGTGAAGCTAAAACAATTTATTAGTAAATAAAATGTATTTTCATCTATTTTATTACATCCCAATAACTGTGATTTGAAGCACTCCCGGTAAAGCGGTCTCATTTTTGTAATGACTATCCTATTCGGTGTTAAGACAAATCCAACAAAATAAGAATCTTGAAATTTGGTCCACCCGTTTTCTAGACATAAGTGGTGTAACAAGCACGAATTTCTTATTAAGTAAATAGAAAGTGTAATGAACAGTAGAAGCTAAACCAACAGTTGTTAATCAAATCCTTTCGCTCGCTCACAGTTTTCCCGAAACATTACGTTTGAACACGCTCGTCGTCACTGAGACTGTAAAATAATTAAGCCCCCATCTCTTACAAATGTTCCCGAAGTTAAGGTTTATGTTTACCCATCGCTTATTAAGTAGAAGCAATTAATGATTTGCTCAATTCAAGCATATTCAAAAAAGAAACAGTAGGTCTTCTGCAAGTTAAAATTATCTTAAATATATATATCAAGCTAAATAAATAGGTAATAATAAATATATATATATATATAGTATTGGACATCAATCACATACAAAGTAGAAATCAGAAAATACGGTATCACCACAATACCCAGACCTGAGACGTGACCGATCAAAAATCGAAACCGGGACCTCGGAGCGGCGACGCGACGCCTTACCCAACGTGTTTAGTCACATGACAAATATTAACATACTGTAGGTAATAGATATTTGTTACAAATCTCGTGAATGATCGACAAAAGATTTATTGAGCATCATATAAGTAGAAGGAGTAAGTAAACAGTGATCTGTTTATAATATATTGAAAATTTTTACTGATTGAACTATTACATATTCTTTTTATACATATATCTTCTTTTTTCTTCTTCTTCTAAGTGCATCGATCTCTAGTATGTATACATTTACATAAAATAAAGTCGTGTTAGTTCCACCACTTTTAACTGAGAATGAGTGGAATGATTATCATAATTCTTACTACGTTGTATTTGTCTTTGTCCCGAATAGGATATTAACCATAAAATGAGACCGGGCGAAGTTATAGTTCGTTCGAAGGGCATAGTTCGCCGGGACGGCTTTAAATAAACAAATATCCCCAATTTATATTCTTATTTCCAATAAAAGTATCGCCATTCAAGTTACTGCCCCTTATTGCTGTGTAATTAGATGGGTTTTGGTTACAAAATTTAATTAGAAGTGGTAATAAATCATTTGTACGTATAAAATTATCTCATAACAGAGATTCAGTAGGAAAGTTTTCGAGGAATTTACGTTAGACCCATTACACACTGCGACTTTTAGCATCGATGCAGACGCGCGTTTTGAAAACGCGCTTCAGCATCGCGACTTACGCAATGAACAGATTTAATTTAGCATCGATGCAGCCGTGCGTTACTATCGATGTGGAAGCGCGACTGCATCAGTGTTCACGCGCGTTAGTATCGATGCAGTCGCCAAAATTCAGTACATAATTTGACAATTTCAGCAAAAAAAATCAGCTTCTGCATCGCGACTGTATGGATACTAACGCGCGTTAGTATCGCGACTGTATCGATGCTAAAAGTAGCGCAGTGTGTAAAGGTTAAATTTTTTGCGACTGCATCGTTACTATCGCGCATTAGCATCGCGACTGCATCGCTGCTAAAAGTCGCAATGTGTAAAGGGTCTTACGGTTTAAAAGGGATTTTTACGAACTGAGGTTTTACATAACCCTCCCCACTCCCCTTATAGAAAATTGGTTAGGAACAAACTACTAGTTTTTGAGATACGAGTAAAACACATTTTTATTTGATGAATTGATTAATTAATAATAAATAATTTGTGGTATTTTAGCTAAGTGAAAGTAAGTGGATTCCCTAATTCAGTTAAAGTTGGCACGGAACCCTCAGTGCGCAAGTCCAACTCGCACTTGGCCGTTTTTTTTGTTTTCGGACACGTTTCTCTCACGGTCATGGTATGCTACCGTGTACGGGCAAAGACTAACATTAACGGTGAGAAGGCACTAAAGACTAAAAGAGTCTGTAAAGGCTATTATATTATTAAAGAAAATATCATTTTATACATATATTATACTAAACTCGCAAGTTTATATTGTACTTGTACTGTACTGTGTTTATATATTTTATGTTTTAGTTTTAAGTGACATCCCAATACTTTTTAGGGTTCCGTTGCCGAATGGCAAAAAACGAAACCCTTATAATTTCGTCAAGTCTGTCTGTCTATCCGTCCGTATGTCACAGCCAATTTTTTTTGAAACGATTTCTTTTGTATTACACAGTTGAAACTTAGATGATGAGATGTATCTTGTTATCCTGTTAAGGGTACTAAATACCCTTAAACATCATTATTTTATTTTTGATACCATATCCCATACATGAAACTACAAGAATCGAAATAGTAGTTTTTAAGATAGAGCACATTTTCAATAACCACAAACAACACTTAGTTATTCAAAAACAAAATTATATTTGCTGTCAACAAAATATTGTGATATTTTGGGTAAGTGGAAGTAAGTGGATCCCTAATACGGTTATATTGGTCATGGAACCCTTGGTATGCGAGTCAAACTCGCACTTGCCGGTTTTTTCTCTTTGTAGACCAAAATCTCAACAGAAAGTATTAATTTAGTTACAGACTGTAGCCGTTAGTTGGCTGTAGAGTAGCCAATATCTAAGTTTGAAGTCCAGACTTCTAGGCTGTCGAAACTTCGTCCTAAGAAACAACTTTAAAAGGAATCTAACTTCTAAATCAATGAAAAAGTTGTCCTTGCCGTACTAATTGAATTTCTCATCTATGCGTAAGTACATATATAGGTATACAGCGAAAACATAGGTTTAATCAAGTTAAAATAACCTATGAAAGTATAAATTAATAAACATAATATAATCTATATACTAATACTAGCGGACCCAGCGAACTTTGTTTCACCCCCATTCTCATCTCGCCCCGGCCCCGTCCCGCCCAGTCCCGTAATTTAAAATTTTAAGCGGTCTCAGAGTAACTTAGGGGTATGAAAAACAGATGTTGGCCGATTCTCAGACCTACTCAATATGCTCACAAAATTTCATGAGAATCAGTCAAGCCGTTTCGGAGGAGTACGGGAACGAACATTGTGACACGAGAATTTTATATATAAGATTATGAAGCTAAAGAGCGCTATCTCAACAACTAATGGACCTGAAAAAAAGTGTTGGAAAGTTTATGTAGCGGGGAAGGCTTAAGGGCCTATAGAACATCACGCTGCGATGGGAGGGGATGGAGCTAACTTAAAACGCGCGGACAGAGTCGCGGGGGAGCACTAATATTCTAATATTGATAAGTTTTATCGACGTGACTTTGGAAAGTTGAAGCCATAACTACTTTTTAATCAAGTAACATTTTCTGGTTTGCTCTCGTCACAAAATGGGTTTTACTGTTTCGTTAATGTTAATCCCTCAAGCGTATGTGAACGAGAAACAATGCAAATTCTATTGTTTAGTGCAAGCGGGTGTTGAAGCATTTAAATATAATGACGACCCGTCTGGTGTAGTGGTCGAGAAATCGCCTACTACGCAGCGGGTGCGGGTTCGATCCCCGCACAATACAAACATTTGTGTGCATGAACATGTCTGTTTGTATTGGTCTGGGTGTTTTCTATGTATATCATGTATGTATTTACAAAAAAAAAAGTATTTAAGTAATATATCCGTTGTCTGGCACCCATAACACAAGCTTTGAGTAGCTTACTTTGGGGCTAGATGGCGATGCGTGGGAATGTCCAAAGGATATTTATTTATTTATTATTAAAAAAAAAAAACAATGTAATTCAATGGACGACCTTTTGACGACCTCTGTGGTCGAGTGGCTAGCACGCTGGTTTCAAGCGTCGGCATCTCGTGAGGTTCCGTGTTCGATTCCCGGTTGGGTCAATGTAGAAAACGATCTTTTCTATATTGTCTCGGGTCTGGGTGTTGTGTTACCACCGTTGTATCTGATTTCCATAACACAAGTGCATCGGCTACTTACTTTGGGATCAGAGCAATGTATGTGTCCAATATTTATCATTATTATTTATTTATTATGGAAAACTAAATTATTTTAAGTAAGGTGTAGAGTTTGTAAAGATATGAAGATATGAAGTTAGGGCGTGTAGGGTAAGAATTTGGGCTCTATATGAGATTTCATAACATTTTAACACTGCTTCCAGTGTCCATACGATCTCGGCTTTTGGCAACAAGCACCCAGTACCGTTACCACGAGTTTACTCGATAGCGACGACCGTTTCATTCGCTAGCGACGACGTAACTTTTTGTATGAAATTTTTTAGTTCTGACAGTGACCGCTAGAGGCGCTATGCAATTTACCATAGGTTATTTTGAACTCTATCGTGTAGTTGATGCTCGCCTACGGCCAAGAGACACGACCCGACTGATGCCGCCACTAGGACATACCAGTGCGTTTATCAATAGAAACAGCTATAATAATAATAAATTCATTTATTTCGGAAATGTATGATTCGAAATTCAAATTACATTTTCCATAAAGTTGTTAGTAACAATTTTTGACTTAAAAATAAGTTAGTAAAACATTCAATAAATTAATCAAATATATTTAATTAAAATTCAATAAAAAAAACCATCTTTATTTCGCAGCCAGGTTTAACGGCCTAACGTGAACTGTCATCCAGTGTCTCACGAATGGCCATGCTATGCTATGGCCATTAAAATGTATAATAATATCCCATTACATATCAGGAGTCTGCCTACTAACATATTTATTAAACGTTTACGAAATTGGCAAAAAATATATGTTTTTATGACGTAGGTGAATTTTATGACATAAAACAATAATAATGATCACACGGATGGACATATTAATATTAATTACCTGACATGTATTTTTAAATTATATTATTCGATAGGACACAAATGATTGTATGACATATGATTACATTTTTACATTTTTGCATGCCAATGTTTGGTAAAAAATGTGAAACTCAGCTATTAAATAAGATCTTTTAATGTTCCATGGTTATAGGAAATAAATATTTGACTTTGACTTTGACTAACGTTTTACATGAAAATCTATTGGTGGGATTTACTTTTTGAAGATACGGATTCCTAAAAAGGTGACCAAAAAGAATTAGCACGACACAAATGTGTTTTTTACGATCGCCATAAAAAGTATTCACTTCAAAAAACCTTTACTGCCATGTCAGCAGTTGTCATTTACGAGACCAATAAAATTATCACCAAATAAAATTGTTATGACCTAGGTTCTGACACGAGATACCAGTAATGAAATAGGTATTTTACTTTCTCTGCAAATTAACAATATTTACTACATACTACAAAAGCCGAGCCAGGGCCAGTATTGGCCCTCAGGCCTTGGAAAATATACTGTTCATTAAATATACCTAAGGTTAATTTCGCATCATTTTACGGATGCCAAAGTCAAATGTAGGAAGTATCTTTGGAATCGTAGTTTTCAACATGGTTATGAATGAATATAATGATTCCAAACCCGTTAGATTTCATGAGTCATGTAGGTGTGATGCGTTTTATTCAAAACATTGTCACACTCCTGACTACAAGGTATGCCATGCCAGTGGTCGCAGGTATGAATCCCGGACAATCAAATGCTAACATTATGAGCACGATTATACCTAAGTTATGGATGCGTAGATCATCATCATCAGCCAAAGGACGTCCACTGCTTAACATGGGCCTACCATTTAAACAATGTATTATAGTATTTATGGGAGACGCCTCCGTCATAATCTTTGTCTGGTATTCGTAACACAACGAAGAAAATTGCTTACTTCGAAACCAAGACAGTTGGTGTGTTGTATGGCACATATCTACTGATATATTTGAATAGTCCCTTGGTACTTATAATAAGTTAAAAAAATTATCCTTTGATATTTGAATGAAACTTTTTACAGTTTTAATTTCCTAATAAATTAATTTTGGCTAGTCTAAAACAATAAAGTTGACTACAAAGATATCAAAGAAGCCCTTTTAAAATTTACTTAAACCGTTTTATACGTACAATAAGTTCTTCACGTTTTTGTTGTCTAGACTTTAAAATAGAGAAGCATTTTAAATTTACTATTTTCAGTGAGATTTCGACGTAAAAGTCAAGATTTACTCGTAATTTTAATCCCACCCCTTATTCAATGTAATAAATTAATTGATACTTTAATTATTGGTCTGATGTTACTTTAATCATACTGAAATAACCAAATATTAGATTTTCAACACATATAAACACAAATATACATAACAACTTTATTTTTATTTATTACAAGGTCATCTATCTTGACGTCCTACGCTGTGTCTTTGGGCGAAGGGTCTCTAATCTAGAACTTTTCTGCCCCAACGGCCATCAGTTCTTTTTTTTTTTTTTTTTTTTCTTTATAAAGGAAACAACAGCTTTACAATAATTCTTAAGAAGTAAAAATTAAAATCATAACACATTAGCCTTAGGCGTTTCCACTGCTAGATTTTACAAGATAAGTCAAATAGACAATCTGATGAAATAATATTAACAACATACTGTAGATTTACAAAACATGCATGTTCGGACAACAGCACGCCGGGGTCAACACTGCGGTATCTACGTAGTTGTAATATGGGCTAGCTAACAACAAAAATGTATAACCCGACGCACTGGCGAGCGAACTGCATCCAAAGATGGCACTTATTCACAAAGTAATAATAGTAATTATAGCACAACTACACATTCGTTTTTAACAGAAAACGAAATCGTGATAACTTCTCATGAAAGATATCTATATGTATGAAGCTTGAGTTGTACTTGCTTGTTGCTCTGACAATAAAACCATTTCTCCGGTAGTTAGTCCTGCAAATGGGTACATCGAAAGTACTCTTATGACGAGTTCGTGACTTAGTACATTTAAAAGAAAGTCTGCTTAACAAGTACGGGCTATCAACTACATTATTAATGATTTTGTATAAGAATATCTGATCCCTATGTTCTCGGCGGGTTATTAGAGATTGAATAATATTAGTGTTACATTTTTTAAATCTATAAGATAAACGTCTAACAAATTTGTTTTGAATGTTCTCCAGAAGGTCGATATACGTAGCGTACTGAGGATTCCACACAACTGATGCGTATTCTAACTGTGATCGAACATAAGCGTAAAGTCTACGCTTTGACGAAAAATAAAACCAAGTAGTCTATAGGCTTTCGAAGTAATCTTCTTGACATGGGATTCAAAGAACAAGCCAGAGTCCAATTGCACTCCAAGATCCCTAACTTCTTGGACCCTTTTTAAGCGCTTATCGTAAAGTGAATAGTTAAAGTCTATAGGATCCGTTTTTCTTGAAAAAGTTATAGAGAAGCATTTATCTACATTAAGTAACAGTTTATTAGCAGTGCAGTATTCGCTTAAGCGTAAGAGATCGCTTTGCATCCTTTCACAATCATCTGCTGATCTAATAACTGAAAAAATTTTTGTGCTTCGCGCTATGTGCCATGCTCATTGCCACTTGAGATTATTGATTCTCAGGGCTATGTCCGTTACCTTATTTCTTCTACATATATCCTTATTTCTGATTCGATCTCGTAAAGAAACGTCTGAGAAGACAAACTGGTTCCAGACTGCTTGTGGAAAACCGTGGGGCAGGCCTTTGTTCCGCAGTCGACGTTCTTTGGCTAATAATCATGAAGAGAGAAACCCAATTAGCACAGTCTTTGATAATGTCTAGACAGCCGAATTGTTTTGATATTCAACTGGTACTCGAAATCTGAATTAAGTGGTTCGACTTGCCAACACTAATCACTATAAAAAACTAAAAAAAATCCCTGAAGCTAACTTAACGGTAAACTTAACTTGGAGTTTGACTGGAGTCCCAAATAACCCATTAGGGACTCCTGGATTTAGAGCCAGCCTAGCCACAAAAAACCAACGGCGTTCTCCCTCGCTATCGATGAGGCAAGAGTTGACGGGTCAGGCCCTGGGCTGAAGCCCTGAACATTCGTCCTAAGCTCTTGTCTCTGGCTGTGGCTCGCTGAAACAGAAAGCTAAGGAAATGCACTCAAGTTAAACATTCTGTGATTTGTATTTAAACACCTACTTGACATAATGTGACATGAAAAGTTTTCAAACTCTTCCATTCAATTTCCCCCTTACTTTTATTCAAAGGTCTCGGCGAAAAAGTTGAAGGAGTCACGTCATTAAAAGTTGCGAACAGACTGTAATACTGAAATAATGTAAACACTTCGCTTTAACCGTTTATGTTGCCCTTGTAAAGTGATTCGCATTTTATTTCATGAGTAGATTTTCCGCACAACTTTTATTCGTTTGAATAGGTTAGCTCATAATTAAATAGGTGCCAGATTGTCTGTCTTTTCTCGAAGCGTTAGTAGGGCAAGATAAGGAGACCTGTTCTAGCCCCATATGGGTCATGATTGATTGATATTAACTAATTATTGACGTCCATAAGCGACATGTTGTGTCCTAAATTTAATAAATTATTTTTGACTTTGACTTTCACGCACCAATCATCGCAGAAACAGTCTCTAGAAGTAACTATACAGGATCAAGCACACATAAATTAAAGTCCATCCTTACTTTTCACTTTGGTTTACTGATGATAAAACTAATAATTAAAACATATTTTTAACAACCCCCAGTCCTGGAATCTTACTGGAGAACCTCTTCAATCTTTTACAATATTTTAATTGCCTCGCATTGGTCCCACTAGCTTTGTCTCTATAATATATTTCATAAACAGAAAAGTGATTAGTTATTTGTAAATGATTACACATTGTTTAACTTCTGCAGATACTTATTATTTGCCCTGTCATTACGTGGAAAATCTGAATGAATGGAAACTATTTTTATTGTTGACTCGCCTAGTCTGTTATAGCTGTCCTGAACATAAGCCAATAGAAGAATTTACCCAATACTAGCTAGACCCCTTAAACACTGCTACTTTAAGCATCGATGCAGTCGAGCGATTTGAAATGCGCGACAGTATCGCGACTATATTGAGCGGTAGTATCGAGGCAGTCTTCAATATACGGATACATAATTTGTCAATGTACAGCTTCAGCATCGCGACTTTATCTCTGTACTTGCATGATCACTACAGGCATTGTAAACCTTTTGAAAAGAGGCATTGACGATAGTGACTGATTTTGTTGCGCAGCTTCTTCTCAGCACTAGCCCACAATTGTCCTGAAGCTGTGTTAGGGTTTATATTGGGACGTGTAAAAGGTTTGCCGGTTTATCGGTGTTACCCTGACGACGCGTCTAATGTAGTGGTAAGCAATACTGACGACAAAGCCCGGGTCAAAACTCCGCAAGGGGAAAATGTTTATGTGACGAGAATTAATAATTGTAACTAAGACATTATACATGGTCTTGTTTTGATCAGCGACGAGCGACTCAGGGGTCGCTATACAAACGATACTGATGCCAATTATTATTATTTTTTAAATGGAAATAACCCACAATATCAATTTATTAATGCGATACAGCCATCTAGTCAAAACTACCAACACCGGGTAGCCTCTTCGTAGCTTACTAGCTACAGCGTAGTATCTCGTACGAGTAGATACGCGCGAGGTTGCGAGTTTTCCTATTCGTTTTGTCATTTTTTAGAATGTTGTGAAGAGGTTTTCTTACATGAAACTTGCATATAATTTAAACATTTTTTTTTAATAAGTATATCTCATATTATCATCCCTGAGTTGGATGTCAGTGACCAAAACAACATCCTGAATGTATTTCAGTTGTCTGGTATTCGTAACACAAAGAAGAAAATTCCTTACGTCGAAACCAATTAATTGGTGTGTTGTATGGCAGTTAATTGTTTATCATTTTATTTATTTGGCTTGCTTTTAACAAGCTCGGAGTGGCAACATGCGGAAAGTCTACGTTTGCGGTCAAAATATACTAATACTACTAATATAATAACATAACGATTTCCATCCCGTTAACCTTTATGGCATGAGACAAACGCCTTATAAAACGTCATAGCAAAAGCATTTTTTGACAAGTTTGTTAACTAATCAAAGTAGGAATTACCACGATTTTATTTGTTAGACTGTTGGTTTTTGAAAAGTTAATGAAACTTTTAGTATACAAAATATTAATATAAATCTATTCAGCATTATACAGGGTTACAGGAAAAGTCGACCTAGATCCGTTAAGGACGTTTAGTATACATCATTTCTGAATGATTTCACTATGGAACCATCCCCCCATCCTAAACTTAACCGTTTTCGAGATATTCGAGTTTTTTTCATGAAAATGCCCAATTTTTCGGCTATTGAATTGAATATTTTGAATTTTTTGACTCTTATGATTATTTTTTTGGTTTCTTACATGAAAAATGAGATGTTTAATGACCTCAATGACTAAAATTGCACGTAAATTAAAACCAAATTGCATTGTAGACGATCGAAACTTAAGAAAATAAGTACAATTTATAAAACAAAATTTTTCTTTTCTGGATATCTCAAAAAAATATTATTGCACTTGCTCTGCAAATGTGCTTAAAAACATCTACATTTTATCAGCTATTCAACGAGGTATAACAACCTGGGGTTGTATTTAATTTCATAGAAAAAAACATAGTTGAAAAGGTTCAGGTAGTAGGTCTGGTCACTCGGCTATTGTCCTTCAAGTTAATCCGGTGCGTGTAAGCGAGACAACTTACGATTTATCCAAATTAACCAAAAAATAATCATAAGAGTCAAAAAAAATTAAAATATTCATTTCAATAGCCGAAAAATTGGGCATTTTCATAAAAAAAAAACTCAAATATCTCGACAACGGTTAAGTTTAGGATGGGGGGTTCCATAGTGAAATCATTCAGAAATGATGTGTACTACACGCCCTTAACGGATCTAGGTCGACTTTTCCTGTAACACTGTATAACACTAAGTGTCATGTTTATACATTGTTAGGGCAGTCGCCCATACTTCTTTTTAGCCATGTCTATTGTCTCATTCCATAGAGGTTGACCTGTAGGAAAACTTTATCTGCCCGCAAGCTTATTTCGACCGCAAATGTGTCTACTTAATTGGTGTGTTGTACATTTGCAGTCGAAAATTGTGTCTACATTTCGCCTGCACACGATAATCTTAAGTGACATAGACATGAGCCCGACTAGCACAGGAAGCCGCGATTGCGATCCCCGCCCCACAATTGTTTTCTCAAATGCAATGACCGTTGTGGTGTTGTTCCAGGTGCACAATGCCACGAGTGATAAAGTGCCTGATATACATCGGCGTGGCAGCCTTCCTTCACCAGCTGCCCCGGTTCTTCGACAGAAGATACGTGCCGCATGTCACGGTCTGGCGCGGGCACTTCGAGGAGGTCTGCCGGGTGGGTTACTTAATATACCTTAGCTGTTACAAGTAACATACGTTTAATGGCACTGAGTACACTACTACTGTCACCAAAATTGCGCAGTGCCGTTAATAGTTGCGAGTTCTGGTGGTGACAGTTCAGTTATTTCAATGGAGGACTAGAGTTAGGTTCTATTGCACATTTTAGTATAGAAAAAAAAACTTTTTTCGTATAATAAAGGTACCTACGTTTTACTTAGTGAAAACATTTATTAGGCCATGCTGATTTCTTTGTTCTTAAAAATATTGTAAATAGAAACGTTTTTATGAAATAGTATCTGTCGTAGTTTTTTAAATCACAGATTGTACTATTTTACAAAAAATATAAGCTATCTTTTTGATTTAGTGATTTGTTTCCTTATGTTTTTAATATTTATTTGGCTCTCTTTAGAGTTCGGTGCCATCAGGAGTTACGAGTTCTGGTGATAGACAACATTTTAGTTATTTCAATGGATGATTAGTTAATTCCTACTGTATTAAACTTTCATGGTCACTAACATTAGAATAGTTCGATACGGAATGCTACCATTTTGAGCTTTCGGCGCCGTAGCAAACCCCATGATCACACAGTAACTAACAGTGCCGAAAAATCGTAAGATCATAAATACAGGCTGTTGTTTTGGTCAGCTAAACCCGACTCAAGGGTAGTTGTACAGATGCCAATAAAAATACAAAAACAAGCTTTTTATAAAAATAACACAAAATCAATTTATTATTGCAATAATAGCGAGCGAGTCGAAACTACCAAGGCCAGGTCGCCTCTTCGTAGCTTACTAGCTACGGCGTAGTATTTCGTAGATACGCGCGAGGGTGCGAGTTTTCCCATTCGTTTTTTTTTAGAAGTTTGTAAAGGGGTTCTCTTTTAAAAAAACTTGCATTTAATTACAGAAAATATTTATTTTAGAATAAGCATACCTCATATTGTCATCCCTGAGTTGGATGTTTCTGACCAAAACAACATCCTATATAAAATACATGGAAGCAATCCCTATCCAACTATTCAAATAGTTAGATTGCCACAACTATCAATTGTCAAACTTGTTGACGGTGACGTGATAAAATAAGACAAGTGCCATCATCAAACCCTACAGTTTGAGCTATCAGCCATCAAAGGTGGCAGATTGCTGAAAAATTGCAGGAACAGCGTCTCGTTTCTCAGTCTGTCTGTCTGTCTGTCTGTCCGTCCGTATGTCACAGCCACTTTATTCTGAAACTATTACTTGCAATTTTAATATGTATTTACAATATTCTCCTGCACCCATAACAATCTCTCTGCATGATCTGAAGGTATGACTGGGAGAGAATGCTATTAGCATTAAGTCCACCTTTTGTACACTTTTATTTGTGCAATAAAGTTTTTAAATAAATAAATTAAAAAAAACAGTTAAAACTTAGTATCCTGTTAACCGCTTTACGATTCTCATAAGGGGGTGCTCCCCCATACATGAAACTAAAACAAAATATTGTGGTATTTTGACTTAGTGGAAGTATAACTCTTAGTGTGCGAGTCCGACTCGCACTTGGCCGTTTTTTTTTAGTGATACCGAAGTTAAGCAAGCCACAGCGCGGTCGTGTTTGGATGGATGACTATTCCGACTATAAGTGACTTATAAATGCTGGTGTAGCATCGCCGTGATACGGAAGGCACTTTAAGCTATTGGTCCCGGCTAATATCGGTTGATATCAGTTGTTAATCCTAGTCAGAGGCCTTGAAAACATATGAAAGCTAGGTTAATCGCTTGCCTTCCAAACACCCCTCTACCAATCCGCACAGGGCCCGTGTGGTGGATTATTGTTTAATCCAACGCAAAGTTGAGGTAAAGCCTTTGCCCAGCAGTGGGACGCTACTTAATTTTGCGTAAGGGGCTACCCGAATTTTTGATGCGCACACTATTGCCACTCGATTTAATTTAATTATTACTCCGTAAATACGAAAACAATCAAAAATCTGGTAGACACGATTGTAGTACAGGTTCTATATCCTTTCCCTTAGACATTCCCACACATCACAAATGTTTGTATTGTGCGGGGATCGAACCCGCAACCCACTGCGTAGAAGGCGATTTCTCGACCACTACACCAGACGGGTCGTCATACGCCGCGTTGTATTGAGCGTCGTCCTGAGTCGTTTGACTGGTTACGAAGAGCAAACATGTTTATTGTTTGTAATTAATAATGGACGACTTCATTTACGTATTGCTTAAATATAGTTATTGTATAAAAAGTAAATTATTTACCGCTTCACCCACCGCGTCCAACGCGACGAACGCTCGTAGCATGCAACGCTGCAAATCAAACAAACGCTTGCGAAATCGCTTATCTTTGAACGCTGCAAACTTCACCGTATGTTTGTGTTTCTGGTGGCCCGATTCGCGCAACGCGACTCGCGGTACCACGCGTCACCTTGAAAAAGGCCTTAGAAAATCAATGGTTAATGCGGTTCAATAGTTCATTACTTGATTAGTATAGATATGTAGTCTATTTTTCATTATGTAATCTATTTCTGACGATATCTAACACCGATACTAAGTTATGTATGCTCAGAAAATTTTCAGAGTCATTGCTGGCAGTCTCAATGAATATTTTCCACGAAATTTATTTGTAGCTCTGTCATAAAACTAATTCAGGTCAAGTCTACACGCATTCTACACGCTATTCTTTATAACCCCTATTCTCCTTCTTATCTTCAAGATATGTTTCCATATCTCTGTCAAACCCATGATCGGTCTCTCCGTTCATCTGACAATCTCCGGCTAGGCACGCTGGCCCACCGTTCCTCGTACGTTTCCAAGTCTTTCACAGTGACGGCCACACGACTGTGGAATTCTCTTCCCGTGGATATAAAGAGAACCGATGCAAAGTTATCTTTCAAGAATAAAGTTCGTACTTTTCTGAAAGAGTGAATAATTGCATAATATTATTATTATACGAGGGTCAAACTGAAAGTTCTTAGAACTGGCCACTTATAAACAATATAATAAAAAAAATATTCTAAAATTTGAAAATAGAACTCTAAAGCAATAGAACTCTTTGTCAATATTACTGAGTATATATTTCATTCATTTGTCATTTGTTTTACGATTTGGCGGCAAATTGAAAATTGTCTGTGTCACGTCAACATGAATTTAACACGAGAAAATTTTCGTGCAATGATTTTTTATGACTTTCGATGTCATTTAAGTCAACAAGAAAGTTATGATAGACTACGATTGGCCTTTCACGATGAAGCCCCATCTCGTGCGACTGTTTACAACTGGTTTAATGAGTTTAAACGTGGTCGCACTAATCTCACTGATGATGTACGTGAGGGACGGCCTTCTACGGCGACGACTGAAAATAACATCTGTGTTGTGCGGCGTATGATAGAGACTGACAAAAGAGTGACCTATCAGCAGATTCGGACAAGCTTAGGCATCGGTATGAGTCAAGTGCACAAAATCCTCCACGAACATTTAGCGGTCAGGAAGCTTTGCGCCCGGTGGATACCTCATAATTTGACTAAGGCTCAAAAACTCCATCGTGTGGATTGGTGCCGTAAAATGATTGAAAGATTTAACGGAGGTGACTCAAATGCTGTGTTCGACATACTAACAGGTGACGAAAGCTGGATTTACTGTTATGATCCTGAAACCAAAAGACAATCTGCTCAGTGGGTGTTTCCTTTCGAGGAGTTGCCAACTAAAGTGAAGAGAGATCGAAGTGCGGGAAAAAAAATGGTGGCCTCGTTCTTTGGAAGGATAGGTCATTTCGCAACAATTGTGTTAGAGGATCAAAAAACAGTTTCTGCAGAATGGTACACTACCAATTGTTTGCCACTTGTCTTGGAAAAAGTTCGAGAGAAACGACCTCGCAGTAGGATCCTCCTTCACCACGACAACGCCTCGTCGCACACCGCCAAGCGAACGATCGACTATTTGGCGACATCAAACGTTGAATTACTGGGTCACCCGCCGTATAGCCCCGACCTCGCGCCTTGTGATTTTTATTTATTTCCAAAAATTAAAGAAAAACTTAAAGGAAAGCGGTTTATGAATGCTGAAGAAGCGGTGGCTGCGTATCGCGATGCCATTGAAGAGACCCCTAAGGACGAGTGGGCAAAGTGCTTTTCCCAGTGGTTCCATCGCATGCAGCGGTGTATTGACGTCAATGGAGAATATTTTGAAAAGATATAATAAAACTAATAACTGGCTAATGTAATCAGTTTTTGATTTTCTAAGAACTTTCAGTTTGACCCTCGTATGTATGTATTTATGCTTTATTTATGTTTATGTATATTTTGTAGTTTATTTATTTATCGATATAGTTATTTATTTAGTTTATTTAATTCAATAATATATTTATTAGATTCTTGTTACTATTTTCCTATTTTAAATTGTGTTTTTTTTTGCACTGCACCCGTTGCTATCTTTCTGCATGACCTAAAGGTTTGACTGGCAGAGAATGCTTTTAGCATTAAATCCACCTGTGTACACTAAATTTGTGCAATAAAGTCTTTAAATAAAAATAAGTCTAGTATTATTATCTCCTTCTTTACTAACATAGATCGTTCCACGCCCAACTTTATCTAGGGTGCCTGAATAATATTTCTCTTAAACTACGTGGATTGAAGCTCAGGGACTACAAAGTACGGAAGTTGCCAAGTTCTCTTCCTGTCTGAGCTAAGTTTGTGCAGAACAACTTTAGCTATCTACCCGCAGATTGTAAACCACTATTTACGCGTTAAAATCACGAGATAATAATGTCAGAATAGCTTAAAGCAAAGTCCGTTTACAGATTGCTTACTTACTTCTACTGAATGGATGCCTAGATACAGTATCATTCATTTTAATACGAAGCTATTGACTTTTTTGATGGATAAAGGGCTGATTTTTCAATAGACTGATAAGAAATTTTCGTCGAACAAAATATAATATGGATAATTTGAAAACGTCACCTTATTGTCAGCAGGGCATGAAACCGGTTCAAGATTTACCGGTATTATAACGGTTAAACCGGTTTTAAACGGTTTACCGGTCTAAAATTCCGTTCCGGAGCGGAACCAAATAAGAGCGATAATGTGAACCTGAATAAACCGGTTAATTCCTAGACGCTTGCGACGATCGCAACGCGACTTATTTTTTGACCAAATATTCTTCGAAAGAGGTTATACTAATTATCAGATTCTTCAGAATTCTTCTCTTGCCATTATATTGTTTTTATAATATAATTAACATTTTCAAAAATATGTCGAACAATTACCACAGTACGTATCTGATTGGATATATAAACAAAATACGTATAAAAACAAACGTAAATGCACTCACCGCACGCAGATCTTAACGAAGTTGAGGTGGTTGTCATGCCTGAACGAAAAGTTGAACCGGTTAATGAAAAATACCCA
This sequence comes from Pyrausta purpuralis, assembly GCA_963924145.1. Lineage (NCBI taxonomy): Eukaryota > Metazoa > Arthropoda > Insecta > Lepidoptera > Crambidae > Pyrausta > Pyrausta purpuralis. The sequence continues at coordinate 6,950,808 of OZ001665.1, forward strand.
TATTTTTCCAAACCGGTTCAAAGGAACCTAACCTTTTTCAAAAATTTCCACCTATATTTTCGTTAAACCGGTTCAGAAAAAATACCGGTTTCCAAGTCCTGATTGTCAGCAATCATACGTAACTGACAATTTCTTTAAAATCTGTCGCTTTATAATTTATTAGTCTGATAAGTTTAATCTGGCCATTGAAAAATCGGCACTTAAACGTATTATGACAAAGGTAAAAGGCCAACACATACATTTGTAAATGTCCAGCTTCTGCACTGCGACTGCATCGATACTAACGCGCGACAGCAGCGATGGTAAAAGTAGCGCAAGTGTGTAAAGGTGAAACCTTTCGCAACTGCATCAATAATGCATCGCCACTGCATCGATAATGCATCGCGACTGCATCGCTACTAACAGTTGCATGGGTCACTAGTACAACACTTTTTTTCTAAAGAATCAACACCAAACTTAATATATAAATAACGATTTAAAAAAAAACTTCTAATTTATGTTTTTTTTCCATAGACTTATTAACTCTAAAGGCAAATCATAAGGGTAATATGTGCTTTCTATTGTATATGCAATGATAAATTAATTAATAAACATTAATCAATTACTCAGCAAGAACTTAAAAGATCAAAAAGATCGCATACATAAATTACCAGAAGCAAAACAGACTAACCTCAAAACTAAGTTACAAAGTTACGTCGGTCTCCAAAATAATTTCCTCACTAGTTAACGAGAAGCCGAGTCACATAGCATCAGATGTTTATGACAGATCCAGACATAACTAATTATGTTACCGAAATCAACGTAGCTGAAATGTAAACGCAACCGATTCTTACCTTTATAACTCATATAATAGAGCTCAATGTTGAGAAATATGTAATTTTGCCAGCTAATGTCTTTCTTTATATACGAGTAAGATTAAAGTCTAATATTAAATATCATATTGGCATTACATTAAGACCATTGTGTAAGGAACTACAATCCCATTTTCATTTGATCATATAATATGTCCTAGAAAGTAAAGCCGCCTTCAGAAAAAGAGCTTAAACTAACGTATTTTTTATCAATTTGGGAGAAACAAATTATTTTGAGGTCGGTACATAATATGTGTAGACTGTTGGTGTACGTAAGCTTTACATCATGCACCGACTCGCAAATAAATTATTTCTCCCAAATGCATTATTTCAAGCTATTTAGATTTATTTCACTGTACCTTTAGTAGAATTATGCCTAAATAAATAAAAAATAATCGAGAATTTCAAAAAAGACGGTCAACAAACATACTCAAATATTAGAATTCCAACGATATCACATACATAAACACTAAATTGATTACTTCCTATGATAGGTACTATTTCATCTTAATGAATATAAAATATGACACTGTGAGTGTTAAAAACATTCTAAACCATTTGTTTACTTCCTTTTTTTTTAATGTTAAAAGTTCAGAAACAAATTTCGGCCTGACTGTGAGGTTTTATAGCCTTAAACCTGATCGATAAAATAAGCATAAAAATATTTCTTTCAAATCGGTCAAGTAGTTTAGAAAAACAAACAAACTCTTTATCCTTATGATATGGATATATATTTTATAACTGACTTATTTTTAAGCTATTGCATAGCTTTTATCGCGGGCCTTGAGCGTATAGACCGAATCTAGAAATTCCGTAACGAAAATAACCTAACACTCCAACCGGCACAGCGGTGACACTTTTTAGTTTTTCCATCTATCAATGAATAGCAGATGCTCTTAATGACTTTCAAATATCACGCATGTCTCTATAGTAGTAGTTTGTAAAATAATAATTGCAGTTCAATAGTAATTGCATGTTGATAAAAAATGCTATGCAATAGCTTTACTGCGGCAATCTCCGAGTGCCACACGTCTTTTTTTCTGAGTTACGACAGTCCATACCTCCAAAACTACGGATGAATATTGTCATACTTAATATTAATAAAACAATTATGCCAACCTAATGGTGAATGAATGGTGAGTGAATGGGACGTAAGGGAGCTTAACCAAGACCCAAAGCTCCAAGCCAACCTCACCTTCACGCGGTGCGTCCTGTTTCAACAGACGAGGCTCTGGCGACCGACCGATGGCGGGATAACCATCCAACAAAAGGCGCAGTAAAATGTTGAGCTGTGATGGGCAGCAGCGTCACACTTAAAAGATACTGCGCCTCTGCGCTCGCCAACCCGCCTGCCAAGCGTGGCGAGTACTGGCAAATACCCCCCTATATGGTAGGACACAAAAAAACCAGGCCCCCAGTCTCCGGCAGCCCCGCTATTCCTGATTCCGGTAGCGGTCACGGTAACGGCGGGGCAGGGGGTGCTAAGAATCCCCGGAGGCGATCTCGCTACCACCCCCAACGACAACTGGCCCTGGTAACTTATAACGCGTGCACACTGAGGACAGACGAGAAGTTGCTCGAGCTGGAGGAAGAATTGAGCAGGTTACACTGGGACATAGTGGGTTTATCAGAAGTCCGTAGAGAGGGCGAGGACACGATAACTCTGAAGTCTGGCAACCTGCTCTTCTACCGGGAGGGTGACCAAAAGTCCCAAGGTGGTGTTGGGTTTCTTGTCCACAGGTCCCTCGTAAACAACATCGTAACCATCGAGAGTGTGTCGAACAGGGTGATATACCTTATACTCAGAATAACCAAGAGTTATTCGCTGAAGGTCATACAGGTATATGCACCGACCTCGAACCACCCGGATGAAGAGGTGGAGGAAATGTATGAGGACGTAAGTAGAGCCATACACACTTCCAAAACCTATTTCACTGTTGTTATGGGGGACTTCAACGCAAAACTCGGCAAGCGAGGCGAGGATGAGTTGAAAGTGGGACCTTTTGGATATGGTCAAAGGAACGCCAGGGGAAATAGGCTGGCCGACTTTCTGGAGAAGGAGGGACTCTTTGCGATGAACTCTTTCTTCCAGAAGCCGCCTCAAAGGAAATGGACCTGGCTGAGTCCGGATGGCAAGACGAGAAATGAGATAGACTTCATCATGACCACCAAGAGACGGTTATTCAATGATGTCTCCGTGATCAACAGGGTAAAAACCGGTAGTGATCACCGTATGGTCCGAGGCATATTGAATATAAATGTCAAATTGGAAAGGTCCCGCTTGATGAAGTCCACGCTTCGACCTACTCGTGCCCATATCCAAAATCCCGAGAGCTTTCAACTCGAGTTGTCAAACCGCTTTGATTGCCTAGAGAATTGCGTATCAGTGGACGAAATAAACAACGGGTTTGTGAAAACTGTCCAAACGGTCGGATCTAAGTTTTTTAGACCTGACCGTAAAAATAGACCTCAAAAACTCTCGGTCCACACTCTCGACCTTATGGCAGAACGTCGATCTATGGCACTGCAGACCTCCGTTAATGCTCAAACCTACAGGCAGCTTAATAGACGAATAATGAAATCTCTGCGACATGACATTCGTTCCTTTAACACGAATAGTGTTAAAGAAACAATAGAGCGGAACCAAGGCTCCAAAGTGTTTGCAAGGGACATGTCTATTGGGCAAAGCCTGTTGACGAAGCTTAAGACGGAGGACGGCAGTGTAGCGTCGACGAAAGCAGAGGTTTTGAGGGAGATCGAAAGGTTCTATGGGCAGTTGTACACCTCAGTAGCCAAACCCGTTGATAGCTCGACCGGAGACCCACGAGCTATCCTGACCCGACACTACACTGAAGACATCCCGGACATCAGCCTCTACGAGATTAGGATGGCCCTGAAACAGCTAAAAAACAACAAGGCACCTGGCGAGGACGGAATCACAGCAGAGCTCCTGAAAGCGGGTGGAACACCGGTACTTAAAGTCCTTCAGAGACTCTTTAATTCCGTTCTGCTAGAGGGCATCACGCCTGAGGCATGGAACAGGAGTGTGGTGGTGTTGTTTTTCAAAAAAGGAGACAAAACCTTATTGAAGAACTATAGACCCATCTCACTCCTGAGCCATGTCTACAAGCTGTTTTCAAGGGTTATCACGAATCGTCTCGCACGTAGGTTTGATGACTTCCAGCCTCCCGAACAAGCCGGTTTCCGAAAAGGCTATAGTACCATAGACCACATTCATACGCTAAGGCAAATTATACAGAAGTCCGAGGAGTATAATATGCCTCTATGTTTAGCTTTTGTGGACTATGAGAAGGCCTTTGATTCGATCGAAACTTGGGCGGTGCTTCGGTCTCTTCAGCGGTGTCACATCGACTATAGGTATATAGAGGTGTTAAAGTGTCTATATAACAACGCCACCATGTCGGTCCGAGTACAGGAACAGAATACGAGGGCGATTCCATTGCGAAGAGGTGTAAGACAGGGCGATGTTATATCTCCGAAACTGTTTACAGCGGCATTGGAAGACGCCTTCAAGCTCCTGGAATGGGAAGGATTCGGCATCTCCGTCAATGGCGAATACATAACACACCTTCGGTTTGCCGATGACATAGTCGTTGTGGCAAAGACGCTGGATGATCTAGGCACTATGCTCGAAGACCTCGACCGAGTATCCCAACAAGTGGGTCTTAAAATGAACATGGAGAAGACGAAAATTATGTCGAGTTCCCTTGTTGTACCAACTCCAGTATCCATTGGGAACTCAACTCTCGAAGTTGTCGACGAGTACGTCTACCTGGGACAAGTGATCCAATTGGGTAGGTCCAACTTCGAGAAAGAGGTCAATCGACGAATCCAACTCGGCTGGGCAGCGTTCGGGAAACTGCGCAAGAGCGTCTTCTCGTCTCAATTACCTCAGTGTCTGAAGACGAAAGTCTTCAATCAGTGTGTGTTACCAGTGATGACATACGGATCCGAAACGTGGTCTCTTACTATGGGCCTTATAATGAAGCTCAAAATTACACAACGAGCGATGGAGCGGGCTATGCTCGGTGTTTCTCTACGAGATCGAATCAGAAACGAAGAGATACGTAGAAGAACCAAGGTAACGGACATAGCCTTGAGAATCAGTAAGCTTAAGTGGCAGTGGGCAGGGCACATAGCGCGAAGAACTGATGGCCGTTGGGGCAGGAAAGTTCTAGATTGGAGACCCTTCGACCAAAGACGCAGCGTAGGACGTCCACCAACAAGATGGACAGACGACCTTAAAAAGATCGCAGGATCAAACTGGATGCAGACCGCTAGTGATCGGTCGCTGTGGAAAGCCGTGGGGGAGGCCTATGTTCAGCAGTGGACGTCCTTTGGCTGATTATGATGATGATGATGATGATGATGAATGGTGAATGTCAACATCGCAAGTGTACGTTCTAGGACTCCCCAATTAGTGTGAAATCCATTAGACCCATTATCTGTACCCACAAAGCGATCTGTCTGGCTGTATGTTGCAAATTAGTTCCAATCTGTGCGGCGATTACTTAGCTAGCGATAGCGATGCAAATGCGATCCATGTAGGACATGTGTCTCTACAAGTAGAATGGCAAACATTCAAACCAGCGTCTCCGCCATGGAATAACATCTTCTTAGAATATAATTTAATAGAGAACCTTATCACACTAGACTTCCTTCTACATTCAAGTAAACCTGCCCGGTAATTGCATTCTGGTAATTGGTGTCCCAGTCAATGGCCTATTCGTCTATTTCATACGGTGTATGGTGTAGTGTTTGAAATACATATCTTTTTATGGCTGAATAGACCAATGCGAGAGCGGCAAAGTCTGCCACAAGCTCGAAAAGAGAAGTTGGCGACCGATGGAGGCACGTCGCTTCGATGTTATCTCTGTCTCTTGTCAGCAAGTGTCGTGAACCAGGACTCATCGCAATGCTTGCAATTCTCCGCAACGCGTATTCACCATTCTGGTCGTGTCTCCGCAAGCTTTTCCCAGTTTTGGGGGCAAATGTGAAACGCAGCCATGTTCCTCTTGACGCAGTCTTTGAAGCGAAGCAATGGCTTCCCAACGTCTCTTTTTGCATTCGCTAAAGCGCCCAGAAGGACGCGTCGTGGCAACTGAGGGGGTGCCATTCTATACACATGCCCAAGCCAGCACAGTCGCCTTTGTTTAAGAAGCGCGGTCAAGCTAGGCAGCTGTGCGATTTCAAGGACCCACTTGTTCATAACCTTTTCCTCCTTTTACCTTATTGGTGTCCCATAATATAATATCATTATCAGCCAAAAGACGTCAACTGCTGTACATAGGCCTCACCCACGGCTTTCCAAAATGACCGATCACTAGCGGTCTGCATCCACCAGTTTGATCCTGCGATGTTAACAAGGTCGTCTGTCCATCTTGACGGTGGATGTTCTACGCTGCGTCTTTGGTCGAAGGGTCTCCAATCTAGAACTGTCCGGTCCCAGCGACTATCAGTTCTTCGCGCTCAAATCTCCGGGATCGAATCAGAAATGAGAAGTTAAGTAGAAGAACTAAGGTAACGGACATAGCCAGGAGAATCAGTAAGCTCAGGTGGCAATAAAATCAGTAAAATCAGTAAGCTAAGGCTCAGTTATTGCTAACTTAAGTTTCACCAATTTTAATTGTGTTGTGCAATCAAAAAGAGTCTTTATCTGAGAGAGTGAGATGTTGCCACTTTGTGCAATCAAAACTGTCAAACTGAATTTCATATCGCAATGTATAGTACACTTGTAAGCAAAATAACCTAGTTAGAGGCATTTTGTGTTGTGATAAAATGAGTTTGTAATCTAAGATGAACAAGATATTTTACCACTAAAATAAAAATACCATGGCTAAAAAAAAGTAAATATATATATATACATCAAAGTAAAAATATATCCATATCATGGTCTGGATGACATGACGAAGTCAACGTATAACATATAACGTAAATATATAACCGCAGGAATACGTTGTAAATATTTTTTAAATAATTTAAGATATTTCTTTCTGAATTCTAGAATCGTCTCTTAACCACCCCTTGAATTTGACTCGTTCTTTTTTTTAACCTGTATATAACATTGTGATAACCATAGGTATTAATAGCGTCGTTGAGATTGCTTTCAAGTTCTATAATCCCTCTATCGAACTGCATCGATTAGCTTCTGAAGTCGGATATTGGCAAGTGCTTCTGACGGAATTCAGATTACAGTGGCATTAGTTCCAATCGCATTTAGATGTTGGTACTTGTGACTTGGGTGTAATATGTAGACAGGGTGTTCGATCAATGTTACGATAGAGGATTTAAAAGAGTTCGCAGTATACTTTATACCTAAGAAGAAAAAGCAAGTATTAGATAGGATTTCCCAAGGAGAGAAGTGTTATCTATACAACAATTTAAATAACGTCAACCTTTATGAATTTTCGACGGTGTTACTTGCTAGTGATGACGTAAAAAAAGTCTATAGAAAATTGCACAGCGCCTCTAGCGGTCACTGACAGAACTAAAATTTCCCATACAAAAAGTTACTTCGTCGCTAGCGAGTTAACTCATGGTAACAGTACTGAACACCACAACTTGAGCTGCGAGCTTGTTGCTACATCTTACGCTTCGATCCATCAGTGAACACCCAATTAATTACACAAGTACAGTCTACGTCAAAAAATAGAATAAATAAAAAGCCTTTAACGATTTGACGACGCATTTGGTATAGTGGTTAGAGCTCCTGACTACTACGCCAGCGGGCGCGGGTTTGAATCCCGCAATGGGCAATTTTTTCTGATGGGCACGAATTTTTGTTCAAAACACAAGGGAGAAAATTCCTTAGTTCGGATCTAAGACAGTTGGCGTGTTCTATAGCTTATATTACTCGCATTTTTATTTATTTGGGTACATTTTAATATGTATCGACAAGGAATAGAATGACTACACATTTTACTGTGCAAGGCTTTTTAATAAAACTTATCCTAATAATTCATTGTTTTCAGAAAAATTAGACATTTGACTGATGTTGAAACAGCCAGGCTTGTGTATTTTAGTTACTTTCATAGTATAATGTGTTATGGTCTTCTCTTGTGGGGTTCTGCTGCGGACATCGATACCATCTTTATTTTACAGAAAAGAGCCATTCGTGCCATTTACAAACTTAGTCCCCGCGAATTCCTGAGAGAATTCTTTAAGGAAATTAACATCCTCACTGTCGCTTCTCAATACATATTTGATAATATCATGTACGTACGTAAAAATTTAGATGTTTTCATAAAAAAAAAGTGACATACATTCGTATAACACACGAAATAAAAGCAAACTTGTCATTCCAAACTTCAGGTTAGCCAAAACAATGAATTCATTCCTGGGAAATTGTGTTAAATTTTTCAACAATATACCTAATAATGTCATCGAACTACCTATTCACAAATTTAAGTTACATGTCAAAACTACCCTAATGTCGAAGGGGTATTATAAAATTCAAGACTATCTTAATGACGAAAATGTGTATGGACAGTCCAGCGTGCACCAAACTGATGTACCTACCTGTTTATTTTGATTTGTATCATTTTTGAGGCAGCTAGTGGTGACTGAGTTTGTTCCGGCGTTTCTTCTCAGCACTTGCCAAATTGTCTGTGTTTTGTCTCGAAGCGCTAGTAGGGCCCAAAAGATAAGGAGACATGTTCTTGCCCCATACGGGCCAAAATTGATTGATATTACACTAATTATTGACGTTCATAAGTGGCATTTTGTGTCCTAAATTGAGTAAATTATTTTTGATTTGATTTGATTTGATTTGAGAAGTAACCAGAAAAACACAAATAGTATTCCGTACCTATATTTTATTTACCATTTTTTACGGGCTACGCAAATATGTTTTATCTATCTGGAATTTGATAATTAAAAAAATAATACATTTCTATTGAAAATGTATATATAACTATGTTATCGACGCTGTTTCTCGTAATTTAAAAAAAATATATTATACGAGTCAGACTGTACATACACGTAGACAAGTTAGCTCCAGCACTCGCTGAACAATGTAATTTAAAATTAATTAATCACTTTAAAAACCAGTCACCTGGTGACTAAGTAAAGCTTAAGTACTGTAAAGAGTAATTAGTATTTATAGTTCACTTCATTCATTTCAATTAGTTTAGAATTCAACCCTTTTAAATGAAAATTAAGTTAGAAACGAATTCCCCTCTTACACGATTTTAAGGCAATTTAAAATTACATCATCATTGCCGTCGCAATATATCTAAATAGTACCCATATCGCAAAAACTTTTACTATACCCTGGTATCTTTTTTGATGAAACTTTTACTGTACTCTAGGTTGATATATACCCCGATTAAACTAAAATAGAATTATTTCGCTGTAACTTTTCCGTTTCGAGAAATTTGAGGACAAACATGCATACACTTTCGAAAGCTTAAAAAAATTATACATGTGTTTGAAAGTTTTAATAGACCAACATACTCAAATATTATAAAATTCCTACGATATCACATACAGAATTACAATCACGTCGAATTGAGAACCTCCTTTCTTTTAAGTCAGTAAGAAATACTGCCTTACTCCATGTGAAAAACACGAGATCGATTTATATGCTAAAGTAAGATGGTGTATATCCATGCTATAACAACTTTTTCCACTCAATTATATGTACTCGTACAGGCTGCTGTTTTGGTCAGCGACGAGCGACTCGGAGGTGGTTGTACAAACGATACTGATGCCGTAAAAAATATTGTACTTTTACCCGCAAAATTAATTTATTATTGCGATACTAGCGAGCGTGTCAAATCTAACAAAACCAGGTTGCCTCTTCGAAGCATACTACGGCGTAGTATTTCGTAGATACGCGTTAGCTACGCGCGAGGATGCGAGTTTCCACATTCGTTTTGAATTTATTTAGAATGTTGTGAAGAGGGTTTCTTTTATAAAACTTGCATATAATTTAAAGATTCTTTTTAAATAAGCATAGATCATAACTGATATTATCATCTCTGAGTTGGATGTTATGTGTTACGCTGATGTGGTTTAAAGGGCGCTGGGTGGTTATAACTTCAGTTACTACACAACAACTCAGCTATTTAAAAAACAAGTTTCAAAAAAGTTGCTAGATCGAATAAGTTTGGGAACATCTGACCTAAAGGTCTGGGCACACAGCCGGCGTGGCGGCCAAGGCGACGCGACGCCGGCGGAACGCCAGTGCAATGAGGCAGTCACACTGACGGCGTGACCGTCCCGCTGGCGTCGCGCCGGCCGTTCCGCCCGCGGTGTGACGTGATTTCACATTTTTAAATAAATGATCAAAGGAATAATCAATGTATCAATACTTCGCGCTTTAAAATAAAAATCATTATTTATTTGACACACACACATAGAAATAAATTACATTACCATAAGAACAAATTGAAAACAACAAAAAGCAAGTTTATATAAAACAACTAGTGGTCCCCCGCGACTTCGTCCGCATGTTTTTCGTTTTTTTTCTCGCCTTTTAAACTCTCCCTAGACCGCCACGAATATTTCAAGACTAAGATAAGATAAATCCGTTCAGCCGTTCTCGAGTTTTAGTTAGACTAACGAACAGCAATTCATTTTATGTATATAGATAACAAATCCCCTAAGTTTGCCAAAATGTATAAGTCGTGACAACACATGAAAAGCATTCCACGACACTGATTTTCAGCTTTGATTTAACTCACTTTCTATTGACGCCCAAATGACAGATTTCAGAGAAACATTTTTATATTATTTGTGGCTAAGGTCAGGTAACAATGTGTAACCTCTGACTCATTCTATCAGACGTTCAATTGTTGCAATATCCATATTTTTTTGCACAAAAGTTGTATTAAAATACAAAACTCCGTACCGCCGAGCTCGACACGTCCACGCTCCGTCGTCCGTGTGACTACTACATACGAACATCGTATAACACATTGCTCGCCGTCCCGCTCACGCCACGCTCGGCGTGACGGTGGCCCGTCCACCGCCCCGCCGAGCGTGGCGGCGCTGTCCTTTCTCCCATATTTCTATATTATACAACTTGCCCAACCCGTCGGCGTCGCGTCGCCGTCACGTCGCCGTCCCGCCACGCCGGCTGTGTGCCCAGACCTTTAAAGAACCAGCTTGAGCTGAAAAGTATTAAGTGGGTCACGAAGGGGTAGGGTGAAAATTACTGGGCCATGGCAGAACAATGTTTGGTAATCACTGCCATAGAAGATAGTTTCACTTGTTCTCTTCTCATTAAAATTGCACGCACTGTTTGTCGCGACGAGCAATATAATAATTATTATGAAACAAGACAAAGCAGAAGGTTAATAAATAAATATCTACTGTTCGTAGACGCAAAAGACTATTTCAACCTCGCCTGGTACTAGACTTGTTATTAGATCTGCGAAAGGCTTAAAAAAGTCTGTATTTCCACAAACCTTGGAATTTTTTCGGCGAAATATGAAGCAATAAAAGAGTTTTAAAAATACGAGGTAAATTTTGGCTTTGGTTACGTTTTTAATTTGTGGATGCCTAAGTAAACCATTAGTTTAGAATGTTTTTTTAGCACTTATAGTCTCATATTTTATATTCATAAAGATGAAATAAAAAACCAAAACTTACGCACGGGCGGGACTCGAACCAGCAACTTTCTGGCTAACCGGGCCAACAGCTCTTCCAATTGAGCTACAGTGTGGTCGGACTGGACTAAATTTCTGGTCTGTTATGAATACCTACGTCATTACTATTACTATACCAGACGAGGCAAAGACAGGGACTACGAGAAGCGAACTCACCCTGAAGAAGCCTGTTTACTGTTTGTTTTTACTAACAGGGTTGTAGTCTGTTAGAAGCACAGATGATGAAGGTCTGGAGTTCTACTCCTTTGCTAATCTAGATAACTAATCGCTTGTGCCTTGTCAAACCTATCATTGTGCTATTAGGTTAAATTCTATCCGAGACAATCATAATATGTATTATTTTTGTAATAAATTACGAAATTCCTTAGCAAATCTGAATGCAGATTAATAAGTTGTATTTTTTTTTCAAGAAATCTAAAACAAGAAAAAAATAAAACTAAAACATGAAACATAAAAAATACTTAAAATCTACCTATTCAAAAACGGAACCATTTCCTTGCGGTAAGGAGGCTATGATGCTGGCTGCGTTGCTTTTTACAAGTAAATTTTGTACCAAAATATTTAACCCGTTACTACCTAATAAACGTTGAATAAGGAAAGAATAAAAGACTCGATCGAAGTATCGACAAACAACAAACATGCGAAGGGAGCGCGCCTTTTTAACAAGATACCATCATCATTATCAGCCAAAGGAAGTACAATGCTGAACATAGGTCTCCCCCACGGCTTTCCACAGCGACCGATCACTAGCAGTCTGCATCCAGTTTGATCCTGCGATCTTTATAAGGTCGTCTGCCCATCTCGTTGGTGGACGTCCTACGCTGTGTCTTTGGTCGAAGGGTCTCCAATCTAGAACTTTCCTGCCCCAACGGCCATCAGTTCTTCGCGCTATGTGCCCTGCCCATTGCCACTTGAGCTTACTGATTCTCAAGGCTATGTCCGTTACCTTAGTTTTTCTACGTATCTCCTCAAATCTGATTCGATCCCGTCCAGTCCATACGATAAGATACCATCGGACTTTAAAAAAATATATGGTTACAACATATTTAAAAACCGGCCAAGTGTGAGTCGGGCTCACGCACTGAGAGTTCCGTGCCAACTTTAACTGAATTAGGTATCCACTAAGCCAAAATACCACAGTGATTTGTTGACAGCAAATCACTGTAGTATTTTGTAAAAAAACAAACAAAGTTATGTTTGTCATAATGATTGTATGAAGAACAAAGTTATGTTTGCGGTTTTTGATTATGTGCTATATCTCAACGGTTCTTTAGCTTCAAATAAATAAAATGGCCCAATTACACACAAACTATATATTAAAATATTTAAGAGTGAAGAAACATACATTTTTTATATATCAAAAACAATTGAAGTGCGCGGGGACGCGCCAGTTCTACCATCCTTACAAATATAAAAACTGCGCAAGGCGCCAACATAAATATATTATGTTTGGGGTTGCCAACAATCTGCATTACGTATTTTTTCAAAATTTACACTTGCTTAGTACAAAAGGTAGATGGGGAGACGCCTATTTTACTACTTTGGCAGCGTCTATCTCTCAAACGTTAGACTTTTAGAGAAAATGGTTTTAGGAACCTTGATGTCATTTTAAAACAACTATCCATGGACACCCCAAACGCACAGGTTTGACATATGTTTTTTGTTTTGGTTTCATGTATTTGTCCTTCTTTAAATATCATTATTTTTTGTATGAGAATCGTAAAGCGGTTAACAGGATACATCTAAGTTACTAAGTTTTAACTGTGCGATGCTAACAGTTGAAGTGGCTGTGACATACGGACGGACGGACAGACAAACGTTAAGGGTTCAGTTTTTTGCCATTAGGCTACGGAATCCTCAAAAAGGACTGGCAAACCACATCAAAGGTTACACAAAGTAATAAACCTTAGTCTTTTTAGTTTTTAATAAAAACTTATGTTATGTGCGCGTTTTATCTTACTTACCTATTATGTACGTACAGTCCCCAGCACATCAGGGGTGCGATTGTGTAAAGCAATCGTATTCATTTGACAGTTCAAAACGTACGGTATGGTCTGTCAAATGGCAAAGAACAAAGGGTTTGACAGATCATATCGTACGTTATGAACTGTCAAATGAATACGATTGCTTTACACAATTCCAGCTCTGGTTACCCATCTTTTATTGAAAACTAGCCCTTATTTCAATGGCATAAGACACCGCAGTGTTTACCTTGACGTGCTGTTGTCCGTACAATGCAATAGTAATCTAGTGCGAAAACGATTGCTATAATGTATTTTAATTTAAGTTCTCATGGAAGAGGCTTAAAATATAACTAAATGAGAATTAAACGTCTTTAAACCTAACCCTGAGAATATTTATATAATGCTTTGTCACTTTCTGACAACTTGCTTAACTAAAATATCTGAATGAGACAAAACATGATGTAACTATTGTTACGATATTTAACGTTTGTTAGTACATATTAGCGTAAATAACATTCACAATATATATAAAAATGAATCCATTTCCCTAGGTTATGACATCACGCGTGAACGGCTGGACCGATTTTGTAAATATATTTTGCTGTCTTTGTTATTGTCAGAGAATGAGGATTGAACGGGTGGACCGATTTTCATAATTATTACTTTGTTAGATTCGTCACCGACCGGCATAAGATACTAAATAACTCTGTAAATAACAAGGCCGGGGCGAGGCAAAGTTCGTTCAGACCGCTACCTTACTTTCAGCCATTAATTTTGTCGTTGACTGAATTCATAAAGCAAACTCATAAATTTTCTCGCATCAAAACAAATTCTGTAGAGACGTTTACTTGTATTACTATTATTTATATTCCTTTTAAAATTGAGTAGGTACAATGCCCGAGAAAATTGCTAAGCGAGATATTAGAACGTCAAGTCTGATGTGTTTTGTGAGATAATAAATCAGAATTTTAAAACAGCATGCAGCAGCAGTGATGTTTCTGAAAATAAGTATGCAAGTAATATTATCTTGAAAATTCAAAGTTACTATATTAATTGTGTCTTTTTTGCTTGTGCTTAGTGTATGTAGCTATACAGGGTGTAGCAGAAGACTAAACGAAGCCGAAAACCACGTTTTACACCCATTTATACGTTTTTTTTTTTTGAAGACCAGGGGTGCGATTGTGTAAAGTAATCGTATTCATTTGACAGTTCAAAACGTACGGTATGATCTGTCAAACGGTAAAGAACAAAGGGTTTGACAGATCAAACCGTACATTATGAACTGTCAAATAAATACGATTGCTATACACAATTCCAGCTCATACCTGACATACCATTGTCACCACAGGTTGTCTGCGTGAACAGTCTTATCCTTCAAAGTGGTCCGAAACTCGTCCTCTGATAATATACAGTGTTTTAATTTTACACTTGATCAAACTTTCAGGAAGTGCTCTACTCACGGTTTTGAACAACTTTTACTATGGGACTAACTTCGAAATCGAGAAAAGACAATCAGCTGTTCCATAAATTTTCAATGTTCAATCAAAACCATTATTAGAGCACTCCCTAAAAGTTTGATCAAGTGTAAAATTAACACATTGTATTTTTAAAAAAGAAAACAATACATCGAGACTACACAATGTTTGATTCCTTACACGCGCTAGAAAAAAGAGCAGCTTGAAACTGACGAATAACTGTAAAAACACGTCTAATTTTATACAGACACATGATAGGCATACCTCGTATATATTATATACGCGGAAACTATGCGTTGCGTTAAATTTGAGCATTGAAAAAAAGATAGAAAATGTAAAAGGTTTTCATTAATTGGAAATTAAAGGACATGTTTTGATTGTATGGGGAAAATGCCAACACCTTGTACAAGACACTAATGGCGCATTTTCATTAGTCGATAACTCGTTCGGTATACTGCATGCGGGGACTCCCCGCATGCGAGATAACGACCAATGAAAGTTGCAAGTTGATACGCGTTCGGTACAACGCCTGCGGGGATTCCCCGCATGCATTATACCGACCGTGATATCGACAAATGAAATTCATCAGTCGATATACAGCTTGCTTGCGGGTCTTGAGTCAAATATTGTCTAATTATATATAAAATAATGGGGTTATTAGTAAATCTCCGGCACTCCGCATGCGGACCCTATCGACAAATGAAAACGGTTCCTCGAATGCGGGCCCATGCGTTACAGAAATCTCCCGCACGCCGCATGCGGTTCCTAACGACTAGTGAAATTGCGCCATAAGAGTTAGCTTGTGTAAAGCTTAAATTTCACAATGGACGTCAATTAAATATTTCATTTCATAGGCAATTACTTGACATAATAAAATCTAGTAATATTTCAAAATGTAATAAATCT
Organism: Pyrausta purpuralis; assembly: GCA_963924145.1. Classification (NCBI taxonomy): domain Eukaryota; kingdom Metazoa; phylum Arthropoda; class Insecta; order Lepidoptera; family Crambidae; genus Pyrausta; species Pyrausta purpuralis. The sequence continues at coordinate 6,966,638 of OZ001665.1, forward strand.
GTCAAGAACCTGGCAGCAAATCAGCTTTTTGAAAAAAAAAATAGAAAGAAAAATGACATTTGACAGTGATAGATTAACTTTTTTTGCATGTTGTCTGGCCTAGTGTATCCACACCGCCCAGCGGCATGGCGGTCATAATCCTCATGCCACAGCGGCATTTTCCAGAGATTTTGACATTTCTTGACGTAAGCGTGGATACACCATAGAAGTACTATCCCCTAAAGGGATAATACTTCATTTTATGGGATACACCATACAACGATTTGGAGTTAGAATAGACAGATGGTGTTGCCGGGTTTTTTAAAGTTTATTATGTAATTATCTAAAAATTATCAATCATATTAAGATTGAATATAGTCTGTCTAATTACGTGTATTTTTAGCTATTTTTAGAGATACGTACATGATCTTGGCATTTTTATAGATATCTCCACTGATCATCCCAACACACAGCGTAGCTAGCCTTGTCATTTCAAAATTTGTGTCTTTTTATGTATCTTACTAAAAAATATTTTATATATATTCAAATATTTATATTAAAAGTTGGTGCATAATTCAATCACATTATGCACCAACTACAAATGAATTTGGTTCTCCAAATTAGAAGGTAAATGCGTTATTTCCCTCCTTTCAGTGAGATGTTTTTGAAGGCAGCTTATTTATTCGGATTAGAAACAAATGTGTATCTGATACGAATGAGTGTATGCCTTAAACTGAACATTAAATTGAATTTCTTTATTTGACCAGCAAATTCAAAGCTGGGTTATGATTCCGGTTGTCAAAATTAAAATGGTCTTTTCAAATCCTTGATCAAAGTTACTTTACTTAAGAACAGTTTGATGCGGGATTTCAACCATGTTCCTCTCCGTGATCATTGAGCTTGCAACGGTGCCGTAATATCGAAAGCTCATAGATAAGAGGTTACAATGGTAGCAATTCCGTATGTAGGGTCTAACAAAATTAACTGCATTCCTTCTAGGAGCCAATTCTGACCCTCAAATACAACAACTTTTTGTATAAGACCAACATCGTTACCCCAAAAATATCCCGAAAAGAGCTGATCAGCTGATTTTAGTTTGTATGGAGAAGTCAAAAATTTTCTTGAGATTTCGATGTTGGTCCCACACAAAAAGTTGTTCTATATAAGTAACAGAATCACCACCAAGGAAGGAATGCAGTTAATTTTGTTAAGCCCTGTATAATTATTTTGCAGTGCGGTGCAGTGAGCACCAAACGTGTTGTCAGATGACGTTTGGTGCAGTGGTTATCGCTGTTACTTCTAAACAAGCGGTTGCGGGTTCGAATCCCGCAACGGGCAAATGTTTGTGTGATGAGCACGAACATTTGTTATTAAGTGAATGGATGTTATATGTATTTAAATATTTATGAGATACGTCCCCATCATAATCGTTGTCTGATACTTCATAATACATGGAATCAAACTTCTTCTTCCTTAATTAAAAACCAGACAATTGTTTGTGTTGTGTGGCGCGTATGTATTATATATTTCAATGTACGTGACTGTCAAAGATTAAATAAATATAAAACCAATTTAACCTTATTTTCTCTTTCTATTCCAGGTGGAGCTAGCTCCATGGGTGCAGAGCCTGTCCCTCGACGCGTACTTCATATCCTATTACACCTTCAGAGTCCTCTTTGTACACCTCATCCCTTGTACCTCTTTAGTCGTCCTCAACGTCCTCCTCTTCAAAGCCATGAGGACCGCGCAGATCAACCGGCAAAAACTCTTCAAAGAAAACCGAAAATCCGAATGCAAGAAACTCAGGGATTCCAACTGCACCACACTAATGCTCATCGTTGTTGTAACCGTCTTCCTCTTGGTCGAAATTCCAGTAGCCGTAGTAACGATCCTGCACATCATATCCAGCAGCATAGTCGAAATATTAGACTACCATATCGCTAACATACTGGTGCTCGTCACCAATTTCTTCATCATTGTTTCCTATCCTATCAACTTTGCGATCTACTGCGGCATGTCGAGGCAGTTTAGAGAAACATTCAAAGAACTATTCATTCGTGGTGCTGTCACTAGCAGAAAGAACGGCGGGTCAAGTAGATACTCTCTTGTTAACGGTCCTAGGACTTGCACCAATGAAACCGTGCTTTAGACCTTTTTGATAATTTTGTAAATACATTTTCTTATGAAATTATAAAATGTTTTTTGAATATTTATTGTCTATTTTGTAAACGTAGACATATCAGATGTATTGCCGTTCTTTTTGATGTTTTAGACGCTTTCAGTCCTGTTTTTAGATCTATATAAGGAATTATATAATATAATATATTTTGCTGTTGTATGATATGTATAAAATAATAGTTGTATGTGTTGCTGGTTCTTTTCTACGGCTGTGAGATTGCCTGATCGATACAGTAGATATTAAGTAATTGATTTGTAGTCCAACTATGCAGGGTGAAAATTTTAAGTCTCTTTAGCCAACAGTTTCGTGACATGTGTAACTTTATTATTTAGCTGTGTAAATGAATGTGATAAACGATAATTTTATATTGTAGATGAGCTTGGTTATCTTTTATTAAAATGTTCACCTTGTATAATTTGATCAGCTGATCTCTCGGCCTCCAAATGGCGAGCCCCCATTTGGGAAAGTACCTCATAGACGTCGTATATAATTTGTAAATAAATAATTGTAATTTGGATTAACTTAGGTTGTTCCAACATTTGCTTAGTATTACGATTAAGATTATAGGTACCTTAACTTACAAATGAGATTAAATGTACATAAACAATGAAAATTTCCGTACTGTACTATAAAATCTTTAGATGGACGTATTAAAGAAGTAGATATTTCTATGCAAAACTTTAAAGGTATTATTTTAATAATGTACAATTTAGGTCGTAACAAATCAGTGTTTGTATCGCGTTTTATTGAGGCAATGTAGGAAAATGTCTAAATAATCTATAACAAAGTCATTTTAACAGTTTTTTAATGTAAATCAACGGACCATGGCGAAAATAATTAAATTGACATGTTAGATACATAATAAAAATGTGAATAGATTTTTTGTGTTTCATTTGTTACACCCAAACCTTTATCAAGTAAACTACATCTTAAGCATATAATATCGTTGAGGATAAAATGCAAAAAAAAAATTAAAGTGTAACCACTATTAGTGCAATGGTTACATCATGGCTATTTTCAAACTTGATGATCTCTTAAATGTTTCACTTTTCAAGTTGTTTTAATTTTTTCGTTATTTTTTTCTGGAAAATTATTCGTATTTGATCACCCATTATTTAAAACTATTAAATTCTATGACGCCATGTTTACTCCTGTTTCTACTTTTTAACTTACTAAATCAGGTACCATGCAAGAGAAAATGGTAAACAAGATATAAGATCGTCAATAAAGATATGAAGAAGAATATTTTGCATAATCATATTTTTTTGTTACAGTGGGAAACAGCTCCATGGGTGCAGAGCATCTCTATTGATGCTTACTACATATCCTACTTCACCTTCCGAGTCTTATTCGTCCACCTCATCCCTTGCACCTCCTTAGTCGTCCTCAACGTCCTCCTCTTCAAAGCCATGAGGACTGCCCAGATCAACCGGCAAAAACTCTTCAAAGAAAACCGAAAATCCGAATGCAAGAAACTAAGGGACTCTAACTGCACTACTCTGATGCTCATCGTCGTCGTCACCGTCTTCCTCTTGGTCGAAATTCCAGTAGCCATCGTCACGGTCCTGCACATCATATCCAGTAGCATAGTCGAAATTTTAGACTACCATATCGCTAACATACTGGTGCTCGTCACCAATTTCTTCATCATTGTTTCCTATCCTATCAACTTTGCCATCTACTGCGGCATGTCGAGGCAGTTTAGAGAAACATTCAAAGAACTATTCATTCGTGGTGCTGTCACTAGCAGAAAGAACTGCGGGTCAAGTAGATACTCTCTTGTTAACGGTCCCAGAACTTGCACCAATGAAACCGTGCTTTAAATCTTTTTGATAATTTTGTAAATACATTTTCGAAAGTAGTTTTTTTTTCTATTTACTGTCTATTGTATTAACGTAGACATATCATATATAGTGACCGTTCCTTTTGATGTTTTATACACTTTCATTGCTGTTTTTAGATCGGTATAAGGAATTATACTTTGATGTTGTATAATATGTATCAATAGTTAATATGTAGCTGCTGGTACTTTTCTATGGCTATGCGATCACCTGATCAATATAATAGATAGTATACTATGTCATTGATTTATAGCTTAAAATAAAAGGGTGAAAATTTTAAGTCACACAAGTTAATGCTTTGGTGTATGTAATATGTACATTAAATAATTAGTTAGTTGTGTATATTAATGTGACTAAAATTTTCTCCCTGTATAATTTGATCAAGTGATCTTCGGCCTCCAAATGGCGAGCCCCCATTTGGGAAAGTATCTAATACAGCGGATATAAATTGTAAATATAAATTCTTATCTCGGTTGCCTAAACGTGTGCTTATATATGGTTATATTTATCTTACGAATGAAATTTTATGTACATAAAATTAACTATGTAGTATATTTAGATGGATGTATAAAAATAGATGCATAGGACAGATATTTCTATGCAAAACGTTAATGGTACTAATAATATTATTATTTTTTGTCTGAATACATTAGTGTTTATATTGATCTGTATTGATTTTTGTTGAAGCGATGTAGGAACAAAATGTAAAGTTATATTAGAGTAATTTTTACGGTTTTTTAATGTCAATCAACGGACCATGGCGAAATAAATCTAATTGACATGTAATATACATAATAAAATGTGAATACTCGTATGTTTCTTGTGTTATTTTTAACTATCAACCCGCCCTGGCATCCCACGGATACAATTTTTGATCGATCTCATAGAATTCAGCCATCGTTTGCAATGTCGCTTTCAATAATAAGAAAAAGTGTGTTCATTGACGATTTCACTTAGAAACCTCTACAATTGACAGTGTTTTACTTAAATATTATGCATGTATTATACATACATAATATTTAAGTAACTTTCTCTTGGATCACTCTATTTATTAAAAAATACTGCACCAATATCCGTTACGCAGTTTTAAAGATTTAAGCATACATACAAACAGCGGGAAGCGTCTCTGTTTTATACTGTGTATTAATAAAGCGACAGTACATTTTGTAGTGGCATTGAGTGTAACTGCAGCATTTTCTGAATGAAGGGTAAAAAAATCGGCCAAGTGCAATTCGGACTCGTGCACTGAGGGCTTGCCAATCCTTGCCAATTTAAACTGAATTAGGGAATCCACTTATTTCCACTTAGCTAAAATACCACTATATTTTGTTGACTGCAAATAGAACTTTGTTTTTCATAGTGTTTGTATGAAGAACAAAGTTATGTTTGCGGTTGTTGAAAATGTGCTATATCTCAAAAACTACTAGTTCGATCTCGTTCAAACCAATTATCGTTCAATATTACACTTTTTTTTTCAAAATTACCACTTACTCAGTTTACAAGTTAGATATGAGGGGACGTCCATTTAACGTTAGATTTTCAAAAGTTGAAAAAATTGTTCGGTTATAGTTTCATGTAGGCAGACAGCATGATGTTTATAGTTACAGAATAAAGTAGCTGTGACATACGGACGGACAGACAGACAGACAGACTTGACGAAACTAAGCATTGCTGGGTTTGAAGGCGTCTCCGCTCCGAGGTCCCAGGTTCGATTCCCAATCGGGTCAATGTAGAAAGCATAATATCCTATATTGTCTCGGGTCTGGGTGTTGTGGTACCACCGTTGTGTCTGATTTCCATAACACAAGTGCATTGGCTACTTACTTCGGGATCAGAGCCATGTTTGTGATTGGTGTCCAATATTTCAATTTTTTAAATATTTTAGTGACAACGATTTAAGTAGTTAAAAACATTGGTACTGTAAGAAAGCGTAGCGTCGCTGTGATCTTGGAGATATGAATACGAGTTTATGCGATACGATCTAAGTTATGTTATTTATATTCAATGAAAATACTAAACTTTGAGGAATTAATCTTATGTTTTTTTTTTCATTTAGTTATTAATATAGCACTTCTTTTATTATTCACAGTATTTTATTTGTTGACGTATAATATTTGATTCACAATCGTAGGAATATAACAATTGTATGAATATGACAATCGATATGACAAACGTCTATCAAAATTTACTTGTAAAGAAAGTTTTTCTACATTAGAAATACGACGAGTCGAACGAACGAGACGTAGAGGTTTTACGCGTAGATTGAAACCTCTACAGAACCTATTTTTGTCATATCATCTCTAATATACATAAAGCTTTATAATTTATTTATTTTTTATCAAGGTTGGTTTGTAAAATAAAGTGTTTATAAAAAGTTTTCGAAATATCATATCTAATCTTTCTAAAGTGAGCGCAATTACCTATCGTCTCGTAAAGTAAGTCAGTCTGTCCAAATATATCCATATGAAACATTGCGGCAAACCCACGTATGTGATAAATTACAAGAGCAATGTATTTCGGCGTCAAAATACAAGCCTAATGAACCAATTACTGCCTTATTGCGTGTCAATTTAATTAACTACACGCCAGGGCTTTGCCCTTCTATTGATAAGAAATTGGGTGTATTCCCTGACGACGTGGAATGGCTAAAATGGGACGAAGAATAACACTACGCATGATAGAACAGTTTGACCCAGACTTGGTTTGACTGGTGACTATTTTAGGCGTGTTTTTGATATTTTGCCGCCGATACAATTTTGTGATCATGGTAACTGGCAGATAAAGTAATTAAGTAACAGATACAAAACAATTTATTCTTGTGTTTTCATTAACAAACCATTATTCGGGTAATTTCGGAAGATTCATATAGGGAAGGAATTCGGAATATTTATATAAACTATGTTATTTTTGGTTATTTTGATTGACTCGTACTTTTTTACATCCTGTATTATGCAACTATGAAGAATAAATAAATATAAATATGCGCCAGACAACACACCAATTGTCGTGGTTTCGAAGCAAGGATTTTTCTTTCTTGTGTTACGAATACTTACCATACAACGATTATGGGGGCGTCTCCCATAAATACTTAAATAATTAAACATCCTCGACTCAGGTATGAATGTTCGTGCTGATCACACAAACATTTGCCCCTTGCGGAATTCGAACCCGCGACGACCGGCGTAATAGTCAGGAGCTCTAATCAATACCCCAACGCATCGTGAAACTGTCTTTTGTATGTCTAAAAGTCGTGCGTCTACTATTCGACCGAAGCTTCCAGAGATTAGGGATCAGAGATGCTCAAGAAACTAATAAAAAAGTTGCAAGATTGGAAACCACTAAGCCAGCGGTCAAGGATTATTATTAAAACTTCTATTCGCACTTTATTATTACATACTTACTGCACGCGTGGGCTCGACCTTCAATACAGGATGAAATCGCAATCGTTCTCACCGTTCTCACTGTTTCAGAATGTTCTACTCGTATTACGAGTAGAACATTCTGAAACAGGTCTGTAAGTAAACTTAGATTACACAATTAAAACCTGAGACTACAATATATGTATTCGTACCTATATTAATAAGGGAATCATTTTTTTCATAGTATAATATTAAAAAATACTCTTGAATAAAGGCATAAGAGCAAGTGCACAATGAGCAACTGGATAGAGGCGACCACTAAACGCTACGGTATCCACGGAACGGTAAACCACTTAAAGACGATTTTACCAAGGTCAGACAGACTACGACTATGTGCGCCTTCTCATTAGAGCGACAGCAGCGAGTCTCTCTAATATGAAGGGCTTTCTGCTGTCATTTTATGTATGACATTGACAGCAGCGCGCGACTGCCGCGCGACCGTCGCGCTGTTATAGTCGCCTAAGTGTGAAAGCGCTCTAAGTGTAAAACGAACGATTTTTAAAAATCATTTTTAAGTGATTGCTTACAAATAGGTGACATTTTCAAATTAGGGGTTTTGTATTATATTCAACGACTATTCTTATCTGACGTTGGTGAAATCGACTCTTAGTTAGTGGTAAGTTAGTCGCTTTCGCTTTGCAGAAGAGGTCAGCCAGGGTGCCATAGCCATATGTTATCTTTTGTTTTTATAGAGGTACATGTTAGTTACACCAGTTTTAACTTAAGAAAGGGATGGGTGGACGCATAATCATGATTTTTGAATTTGTTGGATTTGTTTGTGGTCCTGAATAGGATAATAAACATAAAACGGGGTGGCGAGACAGACCGAGGGCGAAACAACGTTCACATACTGCATTGGTGAATAAACCAGACTTTCTGTCTGTCTGAATTAATGTATACATTAAAAATTTATTAACCACATCACATGTAGGTAGTTCATGCTTATGCAAAATGAAATAAGGAACCAAAAATTTCGCACGGGCGGGTTTTCTTATTTCATCTCCTAAGAACACAAAATATCACTGTATGTGTCAAAAACATTCTAAATCAGTTAATGCTTGTGAATTACGAACAATAGTGATCTCTATTGCCTAAATGACCGTCAAATAAATGCATGTTATCCAATGAATCGTTGTGAAATGAATTGAATATCATCATAACTTCATTCGACCGATATATTGAAATAATTGGGTGGGTTATTCGGACGAAAAATATGCTGATATAGTGCTCATAAAAGCAATCATGTTCGGGTTATGTAGAGCAATCCTGCATAGACGAATTGATAAATGCCAGTTGTTTACTGAAAATAAGAGTAGGTATTCAAATTGAAATTAGAGGAAATTGTTGGACTGGTTACCGGGTTATTGATAAGACTATTGGACGTCTGCCATATCAAATGCCTGATCACAACATATGTATGTGATATTGTTGGAATAGGATAATGTTTGTGCATGATGATCTAGATTTTTTTAAGTGGTTTTTTGCTACTCCGTTCTTGAATTTTAATTTTATTATCTATACATTTAGCCAAATATCTGCTCTTTTCAATTAAATAGTCGTGTTGGTATGATAGTAAGATTTAAAATATATATATAGGTATCTATGGCATTTATTCTCTGCTTTTAATAGGGTTCCGTAGCCGAATGGCAAAAAACGGAACCCTTATAGTTTCGTCAAGTCTGTCTGTCTGTCTGTCTGTCCGTCCGTATGTCACAGCCATTTTATTCAGTAACTATAAGCATCACGCACTATTGAAATTTGGTAGGAGTATGTATTCTGTTAACCGCTTTACGATTCTTATACAAAAAATAAAAAATAATGACATTTAAGGGGAGCTCCCATACATGAAACTAAAACCAAAAAAAAATTTTTTGTTAAACCCATACGTTTAGGGTATCTATGGATAGATCTTTTAAAATAATATAGAGTCCTAAAACCATTTTCGTTTAAAGTCTAACGTTTCAAAGCTAGACGCTTCCAAAGTGGTAAAATGGGCGTCCCCCATCTAACTTCTAAACTAAGCAAGTGTAAATTTTGAAAAAAATATATTATGTAGATCTTAACAAACACTTTCAACGAAAATTGGTTCGGACGGGATCGAACGAGAAGTTTTTGAGATATAGCACATTTTTAACAACCGCAAACATAACTTTGTACTTCATACAAACACTATGAAAAACAAAGTTATATTTGCTGTCAACAAAATGTTGTGGTATTTTACTTAGTGGAAGTAAGTGGATTCCCTAGTTCAGTTAAAGTTGGCACGGAACCCTCAGTGCGCGGGTCCGACTCGCACTTGGCCGGTTTTAAAATGTTACTCAGGAAGAAAAGTAAGCTTCTGCATATGAAAAAGTGTGTGACTTCCACTCAAAAACGAAACTGGTCTGTGACTCTCGAGTGTTTTTCTTTGAAACCAGAGAGTATACATACTATACATTTACCGGTGACCGGGTGACAAAATCAAGTAAGTACATGTTATCAATTTTCACTCAACCTAAATACAGGGTTTTGTTTTGGTCAGCGACGAGCGTCTCAGGGATGGATGTACAAACGCAACGCGGGTTTTTTATTCCAAAAATATTTATTTTAAAAAATATTTACCCAAATTTTTTTTTGGAATGAAAGAAACCCACAATATCAATTTATTAATCCGATACAGCTATCGAGTCAAAACTACTTACACCAGGTAGCCTCTTCGTAGCTTACTAGTTACGGCGTAGTATTTCGTAAATACGCGCTAGCTATACGCGAGGGTGCGAGTTACCCCATTCGTTTTGTCATGATTTGAAGAGGTTCTCTTTTATAAAACTTGCATATAATTAAAAGAAATGTTTTTTTAGAATAAGCATAACTCATATTATCATTCCTGAGTTGGATGTCATTGACCAAATCAACAACCTGTATAAACATTTCAAGATACGCATATGGGTATACAAATACGTGTTAACTCGATTAGATGGGACACGACAGGGCGTGGCGGAGTCGTCGTTTGCCGCCGTAATAACGTTTACTACAGGCTGTGGGTTTATTGCACAATCAATCCATGATCTGAACTAGTTCACGATGTCGTAAGAGGTTAATTTAATTTCTGGAACGTGCTGTCTGGATATATGGTTTTCATGAAAAAAAACATTATACAGTCAAATTGATAACGTATTCCTTAAAGTGTTAGATATGAAAGCCTGAAAGCTAAGGAATAGCTGAACAAAAGCGCTACAAAGATATTGTGTAGCATAATCCAACATAAATAATAACATGGATTCATTATGACAAACGTTTGTATGTAGGTGCCTACTTCGTTGTTTCGCCGCCCAAAGCTCTAGGTTCGATTCCTAAGCTTAGCATGCACACCTTGATACCGTTTATAGTGTCAAAAAAAACATTTTATTCTCTAAACAACACGTTTTCCCACATTTTTTTCATTTGTATAGCAATCCTAATTGCTTTAAAAACCAAATGCCGTTAAATAAAAACTCTTTTAAATATGGTAAAAATGACGTTTGTAATTTATCGTGTGCCGCGATAAATGATAAATTGGCGCGCATCTTAGGCCCGCTGGACTGGCCAATGTACTTATTATAATTTTCAATGTGTTCAAGTGCATTTACTTACTAACTTACTTTGTACTTGTATGTGATTGGTGTCCGTGATTTTATTTACTTTATAAATGTTACAATGCAAAAAGGGTATTTATTAAAAAAAACTAAGTTAACTTTATGAATACAAAACAAGAAACATTAAAAACAAGACATGCAAATTAAAAAATAAACTTAAAATCGACCTATTCAATAATTATTAAATTTTTCACTTTACTCAATTAAGTGGGTTATTCCGACGAAAAAAAAAAGTTAAAAGGGTTGTGCTCAAGTAGTTGCTAAATAATACCCCGGGTATTACCGGGGTATTATTAAGCAACGGGTATTATATATAAAAATGAATTGCTGTTCGTTAGCCTCACTAACACTCGAGAACGGCTGAACGGATTTATCTTATCTTAGTCTTGAAATGTTCGTGGAGGGAATATTTAAAAGGCGAGAAAAAAATCGAAAAACGCGCGGACGAAGTCGCGGGGGACCACTAGTAATCCTAATAATTAGGGTTATCGGATACTTTTTTAACTAACAAGGTTTGCTTTTCTTGCTAAGTACTTAATCTTTACTTATTTCTGCCTCCTTACTTAAATACTTAGAATAAGCAGATAAATACTGAATCTAGGCGTACCTGCCTTTTTATCGACTTCAAGAAAAGGAGTTAATTTATACATATAATATTTATTACCTTGAACAGTCAGACAAAAATATCGCACCTGATGCTATGTGATGAATGAGCGTGATAAGTGACAGCCTCTTTACTATTTTCCTCAAAACGTCAAACTTAGAGTGCTTTCACATTTAGGCGACTTTAGCAGCGCGGAAGCAGGGCCGCAGCGGCGCGGTTCCGTCCCACTATACCCATTACTCATTGCAGTGGTAATACTATCCCCGTATTAGCACTGAAATGGGTAATGAGTATTGTGGGACCGACCCAGTCGCGAGACCGTCGCGCTGCTACTATAAAGGCATCCTGCTGCCGCGCTGCTGACGATCTCATGTGAAGGCGCACTTAGTGTTTATTCATACCAGAAGGTAGCGAAGGTGGAGAGATGAGACTGCGAAAACTAATCCACGCCAGAACCCATCCTTATGGACAGGTAGCGAACAGGCCCCCCGCGTTATAAAATTTCACACTTCCAACCTGGAGCAGAGGTTCCGCTCTTGTAATTCCACTCTTCGCAGGCCGGTCATGGCAAGCACACACAGGCGAGGGCAAATAAAGTAAATGGGCCCTCGGGGGAATCGGGGTCCAAGGTGTCGCCACTCACCTACAGCACGGCACATGCTGCTCCTGCGGGTTTATAATAATTATTATTATGAGCGAGTGTTCTGTGATGCTGTCATGGGGAGGATCTTCCCATTGAAAGGATCTACTTATCTGCTGCCCAGAGCCACTAGCGGTCTTCTAACCCTAGAACGTGATGACGTTTTAGTCGTCTGAGTTGGCCAACAAGTTCTTTTGGATTATGAATTAACCACTATTTCTATTTAGCTATAGGAGTTCGTAGCGCAGAGGTTGCAGTGCTTTGATAGCGACACCGAAATCAGGTAACCTTTAGTACGGTAGCGTTTGGATGGGTGACCATTCCGACCATATTTTAAGTGACGTATATCACGAGTATCTCCGTGCTTCGGATGGCTTTTTAACGGTTCATAAAGGCCCCTATAGGCGGTTTGATAACATGTGACAGCGAAGTTGGAGTATGGCTCATACTTGAGGTGAGGTCTTTACTGAGCAGGATGTTTGGATTTGGATCAACCTCAACTCAAAAATTTAAGTGTATTTAGAAATATAACGATAAATAATTAATAAATAGCTTTATTTCTCTTTCAAAAGTACAAATTATGTCAGAATTATAGATACAAAAAGGTACAAACTAAGAGCTATAAACGTTGGCAGCGGTACTAGTATAAACTGTGACACAGCTGCCAGCGCTCTCCGCCCTAAAAATTATATAAAGTAAATGCAGACTTTATTCTGATTAAATAAAGAGTTACGTTAAGACAAACATTGGGACGCATGTGTGTGTGTGTGTTGTGTGTGTGTGTGTGTGTGTGTGTGTGTGTGTGTGTGTGTGTGTGTGTGTGTGTGTGTGTGTGTGTGTGTGTGTTTTGTGAGAGAACATCTATCTATAGGTAGACTTTTTAACCATGAACGCAAACCATTGTTTGCATTGATAATGTGTATGCAATATGTAAGAAAATCTATCCGAACCGAAAGGGTCATAAAGTTGCTTTAGTAATATAACCAAAACGAGTATTAAAATTACGTAATTCATTAAAACTTTTTTTACCGATTTTCAAAGTCAACAAGTTTAGCACTTATTTACTTTTATTTACCCTAAAATGGGAAAATTTTCGAAATACGGTTATCACTCCTGTCCCGCTAACGCACACCCCGTCAACTCCCCTTCCAGTTGCCATGTAAGCTTTTTTTAAAGTTCTTAATTTTGTATTTTTTTCTTGGGAATTTTTTTCTACTATTTTATAAAAATTATTACACAAATAGAACCTAATCTCAATACCTCATAACACCTTATCAGGTGGACAGGTTTTTTTTACATACTGTATATATGTATGACATAACCGTGGAAGCCACGCCCGCTTATTGTTGGCTTCTAAGCATTAGTTCGACAGCTAATCCCATAACGGAACACAACCTAATCAACCCGCCACTTAGTTAACTACGAAGTGAGACCTAAATTACTTCTTATCTTATCAGACTAGTAAATCTGGGAGCGCTAACGCAAACTGTATTGATCAAGCTATACAAGTCCACTGTAACCTGAACTTGTAGGGCAAAAGTATAAGTGTTAGCTTTTCTTTCATTCATAGTTCAAGCTAGAATGGATGTGTACAGCTTGACGAATATGGTGTTTTTTTATTAGGCTCCATAAAGATGACGTCCTTTTTATGGCCTAATCGCAAGGTGTGGTAGTGCTTTGCAGTGGCCTGATTGAAATAATAATATTGTATGTTTTCAATATTCGTGAAGCAAAGCAAAACGGAATTTCGAAGTGCAGATGAGTAAACTAGTTTTTAAACAGCGCACGAAAGTTTCTATGGAATTAATGAACTTCACGTTAAATCAAATTAGTCACTAATCATCCTACTAACAAGATTATATTTTTTTTGGTAGAAGATGTAAGTACTGCAGTACCTAAGTCTTTAACGTTTTAATTAAGGCTTTTTAGGGTTCCGTAACCGAATGGCAAAAAAGGAACCCTTATAGTTTCGTCAAGTCTGTCTGTCTGTCCGTCCGTTTGTCACAGCCATTTTTTTCTGTAACTATAAGCATTACACTGTTGAAATTAAGTAGGAAGATGTATCCTGTTAACCTCTTACTGATTCTCATACAAAAAATAAAAAATAATGACATTTAAGGGGGGGCTCCCATACATGAAACTAAAATCAAAAATCAAAATTTAGTCAAACCTATGCGTGTGGGGTATCTATGGATAAGTCTTTTAAAATGACATAGAGGTTTCTCAAACCATTTTCTTTTAAAGTCTAACGTTTCATAGCTAGACGCTTCCAAAGTGGTAAAATGGGCTTCCCCCCCCCCCCCCCCCCATCTAACTTCTAAACCAAGCGAGTGTAAATTTTGAAAAATATATATAATGTAGATCTTAACAAATACTTTCAACGAAAATTGGTTTGGACGGGTTCGTTAAACCACCACTTATTAATCAAGACCGATTTATTAAGAAACAACGTAGGTAGGTGCTTTGTTTTACGAGAAACACTATTATCAAAGAGTCGCTGTAAAAATATTGGTCTTTAAAACTTGCCTTCAAAAGGTTTTCTATTCCATTAAAGTTTGCGGTGTAGTGCAAACTATGGCACACTTAACATCATGCCCGGCGTGCCCCAACACCTGCACGCCAGCGGATTTAATGAACTGCAGTCGATCCGCAATACAAGTGGCTGAATTCTGGGCTGCAACGATCTAATTCTTCGGGTTTCATCGACACGCTAAGAAGAAGAAGATTCCATTAAATATCTGTACAGCCAAAAAAGTGCGTTATGGTCCAATTTAAGATATCGAAGACAAGAAATAGAGACGAGAATAGATCAAAGTACTTTAAACTCGGAAAATATTTACCCAAGTTAACATTAATGACGCACGGCAAAGTCGGTTCGTTACGGTAAATTCGTTTAGATCAGTTTATTTCGTGTTTGCTATAATCCTGGAGCATCCTTGTTTTACTTTGATAAACTTTTTCTTTTCGAAGGCTTAGGTGTAAAGGTAGGCTAGGCTTCATTACTGAAGTAAAAAGTTACTTTTTATTTAGTTAGTCAATAATTGAAAAAAATTCAAAAAAAATATTTGCATATTTTTCTTTTTTCCTTGAATTACTTCATACATGAAGTCACTCGTATATTTTCTTTTTCATTTCTTTTCATCTATACTAATATTATAAAGCTGAAGAGTTTGTTTGTTTGTTTGAACGCGCTAATCTCAAAAACTACTGGCCGATTTGAAATTTTTTTTTTACGTTGGATAGTCCATTTATCGAGGAAGGCTTTAGGCTATATAACATAAAAATACGACTCATAAGACCACAGCAGAAATGAAAAATGTTGCGAAAACGGGAGAAAGATATTCCTTTTGAGAGCTTCCACTGCATACGCTGCGGAAACCGCTTAAGTTACACAAAAATCATGTATGACAGGATTGTTCAGCATTAACAGTTCTATAATAAAGTCCGCGACAGCATATGTCTATCTTTTATGGTTGACTTACTACAACCTTTTATTGTCATTAAATTTGGAAAAAAATAATGCATTATTTTTAGAGGTGTATTATACACACATGTATTTATTCTTATCAAAATAAATACATTCACCATCACGAGCACTTCATTTAGAACCAAGTTGCCCTTTATATCATTTGATTTCAATAAATATCTTAGGAGCTATCACAGTTTTAACATAACTCCGCACCAAAATAATGTTCGCAGCTTAAGTACAACGTGCGCTTGCGCTAATATATTATAAAGCTGAAGAGTTTGATTGTTTGAACGCGCTATCTCAGGAACTGCTGGACCGATTTGGAAAAATATTTCTGTGTTAGATAGCTTATTTATCGAGAAAGGCTTTAGGATATAAAACATGACGCTGCGACGGGAGGGGAGGGAGCAAACTCAAAACGCGCGGACGAAGTCGCGGGGGACCGCTAGTTCTTTATAAAAATGAAATGTGGTCATTTACTTTCATTTCGAGTGGAGATGTCATGGCCTCTTTTACCGTCGACATTTAAACAACCCACAAACAATTCAATTAAGGATCGTCATTTCATATGAAGTAACGAATAAATACCGTTTATGCTGCTATAAGTAATATGATCTTGTTAGGACATTATGAAACGCGCTGTAAGTTGGTAAGTGGGTACATCTACAAACATGCTTCATCGTCATAATTATTACCTATTAGGCTACAGAGTTTTATGTGTGTTCCGGAAATATTTGAACTACATTTTCCAACTGTAATTTAGATCTGAATAAATCCCCAAGCCCCAATATTTAC
The DNA here is from genome assembly GCA_963924145.1 of Pyrausta purpuralis. NCBI lineage: Eukaryota > Metazoa > Arthropoda > Insecta > Lepidoptera > Crambidae > Pyrausta > Pyrausta purpuralis. The sequence continues at coordinate 6,983,178 of OZ001665.1, forward strand.
CTCGGACGCAAAACTATTCCGCAGTCGTAATTGAAACTAAATATTTGATACGAGCTGGAAACTGTAACGCAAATCCATAAAATTTGTTACAACATGCAATATATATGCATGCATTTAAAATCTGATTTTGTAATAACTTTGCTTATAAAAAGTTATACACATTATTTCAGTTTATTTATTCCTCGTTTATTTATTTGATCCTATGAGAAAAGATTTGGTCATTTACAAGAAAATAGTGAATAAATAGGCTTAACGGTTTGTCCATGTAAATGTGTGTGTGATGAATGCCAGGGGGCGTGTAGGGCTGCAGCCAGATGAAATGAAAATGATTCTTTGCACAACACCAACACTGTTTTTATTTTCAACTTTACTAGCAATACAAATTCACACTTTTATATTTTATAGCGTACGTACGTACGTAAATAACGTTTTACAATGTCTATTCCGCACAAATATAAGTAATTTAATAAATATTGACCGAGGCCGACCCGCAGGCACTGTTGGTAGGATCGAACAGAGAGAGGGAAAAATCGGCAGAGGCATAGACAATGCAAAAAGGATAAATTTTTAAAGTAAAATTACGGCCTTGGTACAAAGCTATACTGTTTATGTTGTTCTCAACATAGGCTACTTACAAAAAAATCCGTTAATTTCGGCCGTTGGCCGGCCCAGAAACCCCAGGAAGAGGCGGCGCAAGACCAGATCAGATGGCGTTCTCTTCTGTCGGAGGCCAAGACACACTTTGGGTCGCTGCGCCAAAGGAGTAAGTAAGTAGTTAAGTAAGTACTTAAAAAAATCTCATGTGCGTTTCCACCAAGTGGTAGGTCTAGATCAGCCATACTCAAACTGCGGCCCGCCGGGCCTTTTTTCTGCGGCCCGCCAGCCTGACCTAAGACCCAATACGAGACACGCCAGAAATCTTGACTTTAGTTGCTGTTGATTTTGGATAGTGAGTTAGTAACTTTAAAGAAACTTATAACCTCAAGCGGTTAAAACTTTAGAGGTTATGACGTACTCATTCTAAACTGAGTTAAAATGCAACTTATTCAAAAGCAGGGCCCCGATTTCACGTCAAACTTTATTCAAATCTCGTTTAATTTGATTAGAGTACATAACCGTAAATACCGTTTTACCGAAAGAATCAACTAATGTACCCATATGAAAAAACAATAACGCACTTCATACAAATCATGACCCTAATAAAGCAAAAACTGTTTTTCTTTCAAAAAGAAAATTCGAACGGTTACTTTTTTTCGAATGCGAGCTACATAAGAAATGGGGCCCAGATCTGGCGAATAGGTGAAAGTATCACCAAATTAAAATAGTTTTTTTTATTCGCCTATCCTATGTGGACATAAAATGATAAAAGATGAGAACTTAAAGGCATAACAGACGAGTGCTGTGCTGATCTGCTTTTGCAGTGTCAACAGGTTGACGAGGGTAGAGCCACATAAAGCCTTCATCCTTGTGGATTGTTCGGATGTTCACACAAAAACTTACGTTTTTATTGTCATGCGACCTAAATTGATAAAAAATAACTATTTGCTTGGGGCTTTTATTCACGTGATAGACCTCAAAACAAAATAGTATTTATTAGGGTTGTTGTAAGGTGCATTACCTATTAATATTGGCCATCAAATATTTTAAATTTTCTTTGTTGAATAATTATAAGTTTAGTTAAGAATCTTTGCAACGCCCTTGCAGGGCGTCACATGCTACTTTATTTTATAATTTCAAACAGCTTATCACTATGTGACATGGAATAAAGATATTGAATTGAATACCTCCTCAAACTCTTTAAACATCTTTTTAGGTACCCTATTTTGGAATCAATTTAAAACTCAATTGAAAGTCAACAAAAATCATATTAAATATCTCTACATTGTGCAATGCATGAAATTGCCAGTGTCCTACACTTGAAATTATTTTCGAGTGTAGGACACTGGCAAATTCATTCGAAAATCGAACTCAAAGATCAGAGTATTAAACCGGTCTGCAAATTATTGTTTTTTTTTTTCCCTCCTATCTATTTCATGCATAACGAATGATAAATGGCCACAATTTTTCAACGCCAAAGACTTACTTTCGACGCTTGGCGTTTTCAGCCAACTCTGCTGCTGCTCCAGCTTTAAGGGCCGATTCTCTGTGATGGGGCTAAAATATCACAAGTTGCATCCCAAACTAAGGCTCGACCCCGTTCCCAGGGAATGAGCGAGAGTCCATCGGGGCTCTAGCCATCATCACGGACCAAACTACATGGTTCCAACGTAGAAGGAACATTAATTATGGTAAGAGCTCTTTTGATGGCATCATTAAGCGTAGCGTGACGGGCCAGACGCGCATTGTTGTTTCATGTGCTAGAGAAAAGATCGGTTTTCGTGAGAACTGAGACGATCTACACTGAATAGAGCAGCGTTACTACAACGACGTTTGTCAAAAAACACGTAATTATTTAAAAAAAATACTTCAATAATTTTGAAAGAAAAAAATGGAAAGGACACATCGATTTGATTTGATTAGAAGGAGGATTTCGTTTCTTTGCAGACTAGTGTAATTTATTTATTTATTTTTATTTAAAAACTTCATGCACACAACATAAAATTGTAGGTACATATGGCGGACTTAATGCCAAAAGCATTCTCTACCAGTCAACCATAGGTCAGGACAGAGAAAAATATATATAATCATTATCAATCAATAAACTTTTAGATACCTAACAAAAGCTTTACGATCAGAGATCAAATTACATAAATTCTCATTATGATTGTCAGAACTAATGTTGAAGGTGGCGGCTACATGAAAAGGCTCTTATAGGCCCATAGTACCGATCTTTCGCATGGTTGGTGAGAGAAACTTTGGTTTTAGTGGTGATCGCTCATGACATCAGTATGTAATTACGAATGATGAGTATAATTGAAAATACGGGCTAAAAGTATCAAAATAGTCTGAAGAGCCTTGAACCTTACCTAGAGTTAACGTCGCTTATACCTAGTATTGCCATAAATATTGTCACAAAGAAAAAAGAAAAATTTAATGCATATAATATTTACTACTTTTACAGTGTCTTAGTTTTATACATAAATAAAAAACAATTTAAAATATAAAAAGCTTATTCGAAGTGGTCTCCATTGGCTGCAATACAGTCCTTTAAACGTTGAGGCCAGTTATCAATAGAAGCACGCACTCTTTCCATGAGAAAATTCTACACTGCCAATCGTATGGATTGTTTTAGGGACTCCAAATTATCATGGCGTTTAGAGCAAGCCGTACTCTCTAAAAATAAACTTTAAAAAAAAGTAAAAACCGACTTCAAAACCAAAATGCACTAAAAATAAAAAGTCTTAAATAAACTCTTCACCATTGAAAGGAAAGGAATTCGTTTTAGGCAAACAATTTCTTTTTGGAGTCGGTGCTGTGATAGTTGATGCTTGATGGTCAAAGTGATGGTGAAGTGATTTTATTTCTTCATTTTTAGTGGTTATATAAGGGGGGGGGGGGGGGGAGTTGCACCTTATGATTCTATTTTTTAAGAAGCTACAAATTACCTATCATAAGTTCCGTCATTATAATTACTGAACTCCTAAGCGTTAACGAGTTCCACCATCAGCTCAGCCCCACAAGATGTTGACTATCAGACGTAATAACACGTCAACATTAAGATTCTAGTAAAAAAACACTATAAGTGCCTTTAAAATTTGAGGGTTTCCGTCGATTACACCAAGATCCCATCATCAGATCGCAAAATGGAATAAATGAGACTAACTAGAAAGCACACCCTCTAAGTAGGTGATTTTTTTTTTCGATTCGGTCGACAAACGACTGAGATATGAGGTAACATACATACAAAAAAAAACATACAGTCGAATTGATAATCACCTCCTTTTTTGAAGTCGGTTAAAAACTGACCATAAATCATAATCCAGCGGATTACGATCGGGACTAGACGACGGCCAGTCTTCAGCTCTGATGAAGTCCGAAACGTTCGCTTCTAATCAAGAACGCGTGGACCGAGCTTTATATGTATATACGAGTATGGCTGTAGCCGAGTCTTGTTGGAACATTTGGAAATCCTCATATAGATTTATTTGCAAACAGATTAAATAAAAAATGCAACACAAATGCTTCATGGTCTTGCGATCCCGACGCCTTTGCAACGGATGCCTTCACCGTCTCTTGGTCCAACATTTTTTTCTATGCATTTCCACCTGTTACCATATTATGTGTTTCCATACTTAAAACTTTAATAAAAATCATCACTGATAACGCTCGAGGTATTGTGGTTGTACCAGCCTGGCCGACACAACCATGGTACCCCTTATTTAAAAGTCTCATCATCTCCGATATAATTATTCCTCATTCCAGCGGGAACATTCATCACCACCTTATCCTGGAAGCCGCGCTCTTATCCACGCAGGGTTCTTACGGAGAGGCGTCCCACTGACAGCCGTTGATGTAATGCTTGCATCCCTTGGACGAATAGGTTGCATCCTTATCTAATAATACATTAAAGCAATCTGATTCATGCTATAAAAATGGTTTGCGTTCTGTAACGAAAACAAAATTGATTTATATGCGTCATCGGTTCCAAATGTTATTCAGTTTCTTTCTAATGTGTTTAACTATGGAAATCAATATCGAACCATAAATTGTCATAGATCCGCTCTTAGTTGCTCTTAATATCACTTTTAGTTGGATCTTTAGAAGATGACCATCAAGATTTTGTAAGGGTGTATACAATAAACTTAGACCACCACTACCACGATATAATATGACGTGGGATGCTAATACCGTTTTAGATTATTTATCTTCATTATATGGGCATTTCTACAGAAGCGAGTGATTGACCGACTGGAGCAAAAAAACTACCTTTAAAATTGAATAACGTGTCTGAAAAAAATCACACGTATTTATACAACTCTTGGCCTGATGGAGAGCATATCAAGAATACCACTAGGTTGTACATACGGTCTAAAAAAAATCGAAAAGTTCAAAAACGGGCAGAATTTGGCCTAAAATGGATTGTCCGGTTTGCAGAATTTACTCGTTTTCGTTTCATAACTTTTAAAATAATAAGTTGCTGATTATTATTTCTACATTCCTATAACGAGGAATAAATAATGAAGCCATATACGTGCTTAAATATATCGTGAATCCTTTAATTTGAATACAGTGACACATTTAAATTTTGTCCGAGGCTTGTGCCTCAATTCGGTGAAATTTACTTTTATGTACCTGTAGCACTAACTATGCATAATAGGATCGCGCACTACTTGTTCCCGTCATCTGACAGTTATGCCCGAGCGGACGAACAGTGTGAACGGGAGATCTGTAGCACTCAGGAGCAATTTTCAAAGGTACGAAATCTTTCGGTGTTTTTGGTACAGGGTAATTTCTCAAATCGGTGTGCCACCTCGATTATGTATCTAAAGTATTTTATGAGATTTGTGCTAAAACTATTGAGTGTTTAACAGCTTTCTATCGTTAGGTTTAGTAGAAATTACTGTAACTCATAACATTTTTGGGTAATTTGATGTATTGTGTTATTTTCTCAATTCCATGGATCTCAATTCCGTGGAAAATGGTGCACCGAATTGAGAAAACTTACACCGAATTGAGGTTTTACTTTTATATTATTAATTTAGCTAATTGTTGTTGTTGATTATTGTTGTTTATCGAAATAATCAACAGCACATTCATTGCACTCACGTTTTAATGCATTGGGTATGGCCAATTACAGATCTCCCTATAAATTATCAGTAAGTTAGTACAAAAATACTAACAAGTGTCTTAAAATTGACAAATTAACAATTCAACAGTAACATATTACGAACGTACCTAATATATTCAATTTCCTATTTTATGTGATTAATTGTATTTAAATATTAAATTATTATAAAATATTTTGTGTGATTAATTGAATTTAAATATTAAATGTAACAAAATATTATGAAGACATAATTGACTAACAAACATGCTGCACCAAGTAGCTGGTTATGGAACCCCCTCGCCCTTCTGTCTCAACGGCCCGTGCCTGTATTTAGAATTAGTTAGCCAGTAATAAATCATCTTCGAATCGGTGCAGACATTACTCGTATTTTAATTTTAATTAATTTAGTTATTTTTTAAAAACTCCCCACCCGGCTCCCGATACGTAACTGGCACAGCCGGATCGGATTTTTCAAGGAATTTCCGCGTTTTTCCTGTGTGTCTAAATTCACAATTAAGGGAGATTGAAACAGCTCTAGCCTTAAGTAAATTGTCAGTTTTACATCAATCCATAGTTAATTCGAAAGAATTACTAAATCATTTAAAATCGATAGCTCAATTTGCAAATCTTATGTATTTACCTAACGAGGTATTAAATTAGAGGTTTTTTTTTAAATTAGAGGAAACAATGTATGTCAAATCATAAGTTAAGAAAGACAAGATAACATTTATAATGGAGATACCAATAACTGATAATCATACTTATAGTTATTATAAGATTTATTCCTTACCAATATTCCACGAGTCCCAAAACATCACAATATCAATCTTTCCTAAATTTCCTTACCTATTGGCGAGAAAGTCTAATTACTTACCAATTTCCAAGCCATGCCGCGCGCTCGCTGCTGGCGACCACTTCTTATGTACGACAGACAACCAAGCTTTCTACCATGAACCTACCTGTGCGGAGCAGCTTATGGAGTTTGACAATACTCTCACACATTGTCACCAGCATCAAATTCAAATCAAAGAAGTAAGAATCCAGAGGGTTAATACCAACGATTGGATCTTATATAGTCGAAGACCAACAACTGTTGTCTGTGTGATAACCACGACTAGAACAGTAAGCAGCCTATTTTTGGGACTTACCTCGTTACTATTTATGAACCCTGCAACCTAGAAGTCCTTGCACTCAAAATCAATCACCATATCTACGAGTCGCTAGATACCGCGAAACCGATCCCGATCATGAACTTACCTGTGATGCACGGTCATACGAATCTATCAAGCACACACGCACTAAACATGGTTGGAGTTAACCTGGGTGAAATAAAATATATGTCATATGCTCTAAAGCACAGTGCGGAAGTGGAAAGTGTTTTGAGTGATAAAAAAGACATTAACTTCAGTGTTAATTTAGGTTATTTTGTCATATTATGTTTAGATATAATATGTTTAATTGTATTCCCTTTATATGTGTTGCGTAAAAGGTTATTAAAATTTTTGCAAAATGATCGGAAAGATATTTAAAATGATCGTTCTGATAATTTCACTATTAGGGAGGGAGGAGTTATGGAACCCCCTCTCCCTTCTGTCTTAAATTAGGTTTGCCTCAGCATATTTAAGGGCAAGCTCATGTATTTTATTATCGACTTAGCCGTTTCAGCCTCAACGGCCCGTGCCTGTATTCAGAATAAGTTAGCCAGTAATAAATCATCTTCGAATCGGTGCAGACATTACTCGATTTTAATTTTAATTAATTTAGTTAGTTTTTAAAACTCCCCACCCGGCTCCCGATACGTAACTAGCTTCTATCATGTGGTGAATTTGAACTTTCGTTCAGTTAGCAGAATGATTCCTTTAGCGCTTCAATTAAGTAAAGCAATAAAGAATAAGGATAGGAATAAGATATAAATATATACAATAAAGAAAAAAAGACAATATAAATATTCATATATATCTAAAACAATAAAGATATAAATATATCGATAGTAAATAGTATTGTGTTATCCTCTTTGAAAATTGTAATGTTTAAATTGTTTGAGTTTTAAAAACAAGACTGATAATTAGTTATACATAGAATAGATAGAAAAATAATCATGTTGATCGGTTTTTTTATTATTAAAATAAAAAAGAATTATTGATATAGATAGGCACATAAACTATTAAACCGATAGACCAGCAGTCAGTTAACATAACGCTTTAGGTATTTTTTATTTATTATGATCATTCAAATACATTATATATACACAATAGAATGCAATGCAATACAATAAATTAGATAATGTTGCATCTATTCTCAATTCGGTGATTCATTTTCTCAATTCGGTGCTTTCTCAATTCGGAGCCTAACTTTTCTTATAGATCAATCAACAAAATTTAGGCAAATCGTTATTTTATGTTTCAGGATGGAGTAAACTTCATATTTTATTATTTAAACTACTAAAAAATCCAAATTAAAAATCAACCACCGAATTGAGAAAAAAAGTGCCCTTCTGTAGAAATGTCCATATCCTAACGGAGAAATTACATAAGACAAACTGTCGAAAAAATGTGTAACGTTACTGGCTCTTGTAACTGGCCACAGAGTCCAGACTCTATCAAAAATCAAAATTGAAAATCTAGTTAAACTTCAAAACCAAATTATCATTAAAATTTCGGATTTAATTAAAACTTCTAAGCCCGGTGCTAATGAACCTACAACAACCTACTTACCCTATTTTGAAAATAGAACATCTATATGTCCAGCATTTTCTCGCCTTTCAAACCTTCCCTAGACCTCCACGAACATTTCAAGACTAAGATAAGATAAATCCGTTCAGCCGTTCTCGAGTTTTAATGAGACTAACGAACACCAATTCATTTTTTTATATATAGAAGAAGAAGATATAAGATTGCGACATTCGTTTATGCCATGTAAGCCAAAAACCGGGAATTTTCTGCATAATATGTCATTGCAACCTGTGCAATGCGTACTTCCATTTTATTTTCGTTCTTTATTATTTTATTTTAAAAATAAAGCGTGAAACAATTATAATAATATTTAACGTGTTTAGATGGTAAGTTCTCGTACATCTACAAATGCTTCATCATCACAAATTAGGCTACAGATTTTAATGTGGATGTCGAAAATATCAGAACTACATTTTCCAACTGTAAATTAGTTCAGAATAAATCCCCAAGCTCCAATATTTACCACAGACGCAAAACTATTCCGCAGTGATCTTTTATTTATTAACAAACAAGAAAAAATTAAACTAAGACATACAACATAAAAAAATAACTTAATATCTACCTATTCAAAAACGAAACCATTTCCTTATGGAGGCTATGATGCTGGCTGCGTTGCCGCGTTGGATAGCTATGCTGATCCTTTGAGCTAGGAACCAGCCAGCTTTATTATTGGCTGTTAAAGAATTTAATTTTGGCGCAATTTTTCTAAACAGCAATTTAGCAGAGGGTCCCCACGGCCCAAATGTTTCAACGCCAAACGGCGCAAACACATAATCACTTGCAAGTGAAACGTACTTGCGACGCTTGGCGTTTTCAGCCAACTCCGCTGCTGCTCCAGCTTTAAGGGCTGATTCTCTGAGGTGGGAAGGGGCCAAAGTATCGACACAAGTTGCATCCCAAACTAAGGCCCGACCCCGTTCCCAGGGAATAAGCGTTAGGCCATCGGGTCTCTTGCCATCATCATGGACCAAACCACGTGGTTCCAACGTGGAAGGAACATTAATGGTCGCAAGAGCTCTTCTGATGGCGTCATTAAGGGTAGCGTGACGGGCGAGACGCCCAGCGCTTTGCTGGCAACAAAGGCAGTGGAGACCAAATTTATCAACCTCTTTGCCACATGGACACGTAAAAATTTCACATATAGGGGTACCAAGGCGGAGGCCCACACACACCCGGAAAGACTCACTATCGAAAAGAGTGCCCAAATTTTTCGACGGTGAAGCATGAAGCCAATGACCAGAATCTTTGCAGAATCAGAATCTACTTAAAATTTTCCGTTAATTTCGGCCGTTGGCCGGCCCAGATACCGCTGGAAGGACGCCGTCCTATCAGATCTGCAGGAGGTACAAGTTGCAGACTGGCAAGAGGCGGCGCAAGACCGGATCAGATGGCGTTCTCTTAAGAACCTCTTTGGAGGCCAAGACACACTTTGGGTCGCTGCGCCAAAGGAGTAAGTAAGTTAGTAAGTACTTAAAATATTCTCACGTGCGTTTCCACCAAGTGAGTAGCTCTAGATCAGCCATTCTCAAACTGCGGCCCGCCGGGCCTTTTTGTGCTGCCCGCCAACCTGACCTAAGACCCCATATGAGACACGCCAGAAATCTTGACATGAAAGAAAAACGTGGATCTAAATTTTCATGCTCGCTTCGCAGCTTTCAGCTTTAATAGGTGACCAATTTGAATTTGACACACTCGCGCGATAGTTTAAAATCGTATGACGGATCACCAAATCGCAATTGTTTCGATTAGTGCAATAATGGAGGTAAAAATTTTCGCGCTTGCTGCGCTCACAATATGGTTTTGCCGCTGTTCTGGGGCTCTATTTTTTAATCACTCGCTTCGAAATGGCGAGTGATTTTCGTTCGACAACGAGTTTTTTTCTATGACTTTTAATTCATCTTCGAACGAAAATCACTCGCCATCTTGAAGAGAGTGATTCAAAAATAGAGCTCCTGCTCCTTATACTTCCAATTTATTTGCTCTCGCTACGCTTGCATACACCCTATGAATGTTCTTCGAAATGCATTTATATTTCGAAATGGCAAAACACGCCAAACATATTCGGCATGGTATAATCAATGTCAATTTATATTCCTATAGGAATTTCTATAAAAAATAATATTCCTATATGAAGAGAAGGCCTGAAAAAAAGCTTTCGAACGAAACCGATTTAGAATGACAGTAACTAACTTAAAAGTACTAAGTAGCAGTAAGTTACTTAAAATGAGATTACCTTCCGTCCGGGTGATAAATACCAGTCTTCCTAGGTTAGGCATATTATTTTTTCGCATGATTAAAAGTCGACACAAAATATCGAACATGCAGTCCTAGTGTAAAACGAAAATTATTTCTTTATACAACATTTTCGTAAATATGCATTTATTTTTATTTATTTACACTCACACTTTGTACACTTCATGCACAACAAAAGGTACATATGGCGGACTTAATGCTAAAAGTACTCTCTACCAGTCAACCAAGTTCTATAAAGAGAAGATGCTGGCGGCGCGAAGGAAGTGATAGAAGGGCAAAAGTGAGAGCTTGATTAAAAACAACAAAAAATAAACATACATACTACTTATTACATAAATACCGTATACATCAATACATAATTATGAAATAATAAACATACACATAGTACATACACATAATAATAATACTAATGGTACACAATACATGTAAGAAAAACAAAAGAAGCGGTCAGTGAGACAAGTTCGATATTATGCATTGTGTTATTCTTATTTAAAAAAAACCTAAATCAACGTTTTAAATGATAATAATTATCAAACTGCGTACTTAAAATTTAAAGCGCATTCTAGTCTATAGCCAATATCATTCCGGCTAAAAATAGGTCCAAACAAACCCTAGTGGCTGATACTAGGTCTTAGCTGGCTCAGCTAAATTTATTAAAACACTGGGAGCTCCACCAGGCTCCTCAGACCATCATATATTACTTTTTTCTATCAGTTCCATTACACTCATTATAATATTGTAACAGCCTAAATGCGTATCGGAATAGAGATTAGAGAACAACAAATAAAGACCGTTTTTCTTTGCTTGTCGAATATTGTTAAGAATGTTTTGTTATATGAATGAATAAATAAAAATAATTACTTACTAGCAGTCCCCCGCGACTTCGTCCGCGCGTTTTAAGTTTGCTCCCTCCCCTCCCGTCGCAGCGTGATGTTTTACATCCTAAAGCCTTTCTTAATAAATAAGGTATCTAACACAGAAATATTTTTTCGAATCGGTTCAGCAGTTCCTGCGATAAGCGCGTTCAAACCAACAAACTCTTCAGCTTTATAATATAATTAGAGCAAGCGCCATTGTACTTAAGCTGCGAACATTATTTTGGTGCGGAGTTATGTTAAAACTGTGATAGCTCCTAAGATATTCATTGGAATCAAATGATATAAAGGGCAACTTTGTTCTAAATGAAATGCTCGTGATGACGAATGTATTTATTTTGATAAGAATAAAATCAGTGTGTACAATACACCTCTAAAAATGATGCATTATTTTTTTACAAATTTATTAACATAAAAAAGGTTGTAGTAAGTCAACCATAAAAGATAAACTTATGCTGTCGCGGACTTTATTATAGAACTCTTAATGCTGAAAAATCTTGTCATACATGATTTTTGTGTAACTTTAGCGGTTTCCGCAGCGTACGCAGCGGAAGCTCTCAAAAGGAATATCTTTCTCCCGTTTTCGCAACATTTTTCGTTGCTGCTGTGGTCTTGTGAGTCGTATCTTTATGTTATATAGCTTAAAGCCTTCCTCGATAAGTGGACTATCCAACATAAAAATATTTTTTCAAATCGGGCCAGTAGTTTCTGAGATTAGCGCGTTCAAACAAACAAACAAACAAACAAACAAACTCTTCAGCTTTATAATATTAGTATAGATTTGATTCGATAATAATATCTCAGTGTTCAACGTCGAATTACCTATGTCGGGTGTAATTTTTTGTGTTAATCTTATTTTTCTCTCCGCACCACCTACCAACCACAATTTCGTTCACTGCTGACGGTAATATCTTAATAGATGTCATCAATATCTTCACTTTCCTATCTGTAATTTGTATTATTATTAAATATATGTATTCTATGTACGTTCATTAATCCCATGCTTATATATTTACATATAATTTTGTTTATCTATGTAATTTTAGTATGTATTTTTATGTTAATGCATTTTAAAATATTTTCTTTGTCTGTTATTTATCTCTCTGCATTTGCCAAGCGGTTGACTCGTAGAGAATGCCATAAGGCATTAAGTACGCCAATTGTACCATTGACAGTGCAATAAAGTTTAAATTGATAAAATAAATTTTTAAATGAATCATTTCGTTAAAGAGGAATGTTACGATTGTTTACAATATTCGACATACAAAGATAAATGGACTTTAATATGACTAAGGCCCGATTTTACCAACGTCATGTAAGAAATATTTATCGAATATTATACAAATGATTGCTAAAAAAAAAAAATTTTTGTTCTAGTTTCATGTATGGGAACCCCCCTTAAATGTCATTATTTTTTATTTTTTGTATAAGAATCGTAAAGCGGTTAACAGGATACATCTTTCTACTAAATTTCATCAGTGTGATGCTTATAGTTACAGAATAAAATAGCTGTGACATACGGACGGAAGTTCTAGATTGGAGACCCTTCGACCAAAGACGCAGCGTGGGACGTCCACCAACAAGATGGACAGACGACCTTATAAAGATTGCAGGATCAAACTGTGGAAAGCCGTGGGGGAGGCCTATGTTCAGCAGTGGACGTCCATTGGCTGATAATGATGATGATGATGATATAGTAACAATGTACTAGTTGTAGGTGAACCTATTAAATAAAAATAAAACATTAAATAATTGTGATGATGAAACATTTGTAGATGTACTTACCAACTTACGGCGCGTTTCATAATGTCCTAACAAGATCATATTATAGTAGTATAAGCGGTATTTGTTCGTTACTTCATAAGAAATGACGATCCTTAATTGAATTGTTCGTGGGTTGTTTAAATGTCGATGGTGAAAGAGATCCTGACATCTCCACTCGTAATGCAAGTAAATGACCACATTTCGTTTTTATAAAGAATGAAAAGAAATTAAAAAGAAAATATACGGGTGACTTCATGTATGAAGTTATTTAAGGAAAAAAAGAAAAATATGTAAATATTTTTTTTGAAGTGTTTTCTTTCAATTATTAACTTACTATCCTTACTATGAATTACTTTCTCTCAATTACCTCAGTGTCTGAAGACGAAAGTCTTCAACCAGTGTGTGTTACCAGTGATGACATACGGATCCGAAACATGGTCTCTAACTATGGGCCTTATAAAGAAGTTCAAAACTACACAACGAGCGATGGAGCGGGCTATGCTCGGTGTTTCTCTACGAGATCGAATCAGAATCGAGGAGATAAGTAGAAGAACCAATGTAACGGACATAGCCTTGAGAAACAGTAAGCTTAAGTGGCAGTGGGCCGGGCACATAGCGCGAAGAACTAATGGCGGTTGCGGCAGGAAAGTTCTAGATTGGAGAACCTTCGACCAAAGACGCAGCGTAGGACGTCCACCAACAAGATGGACAAAACCTTAAAAAGATCGCAGGATCAAACTGGATGCAGACTGCTAGTGATCGGTCGCTATGGAAAGCCTATGTTCAGCAGTGGACGTCCTTTGGCTGATAATGATGATGATGAATTACTTTAACCAGCGTAAAAATCCATCTACGTAAATAAAAAGTAAATTTTTACTTCAGTAATAAGGCCTAGCCTACCTTTACACCTAAGCCTTCGAAAAGCAAAAGTTTATCAAAGTAAAACAAGGATGCTCCAGGATTATAACAAACACGAAATAAACTGATCTAAACGAATTTACCGTAACGAACCGACTTTGCCGCGCGTCATTGATGTTAACTTGGGTAAATATTTTCCGAGTTTAAAGTACTTTGATCTATTCTCGTCTCTATTTTTTGTCTGGGATATCTTAAATTGGACAACAACGCACCTTTTTTGGCTGTACAGATATTTAATGGAATAGAAAACCTTTTGAACCAATATTAAATACCAATATTTTTACAACGACTCTTTGATAATGGTGTTTCTTGTAAAACAAAGCACGTAACTACGTTCTGATCTTATTATTAATCAGTCTTGAGTAATAAGTGGTTTAACTAATACGACTTTCTTTTATGTGTACGGATTTAATATACCTACATTTAAGGAATAAAAAATAGGTAAAGTTTTCTTTAAAAAGTCGACTTTAAAAGGTCACCTCGTTTTAAGTGATAATATTTAAAGGGCTGATTTAGCGCAATAAATAGAACATTTTTTGTAGAAAACACTTCGGGATTATATACCCTAGTTTTTGAGAAAATTAGAGATTAAGATAATTATTTTTTCAGTACCTAATTTATTTTTCATTAATTAAGTATGCGATTAAAGAAAAAGAAGGATGGGGCATTGAATTAAGAGAGGTGAAGCCGATGACGTAAATAACTTTTTTAACACACTTGCTCAAAACGACGTTTTTATTCCACCGATTTTTGGCACATAATCCTAGATATTTAAACACGCGTGCTTTTTCGTTGTATTATTGCACTAGTGCCTTTAGTTTATTAACCCGACCAATTTAGGTTTGTACCCTAGTACTAAGTCGTAAGTAAGAAGAAGAAGCGATGTAATTTAGTCGGGTTATAACCTTTATTTTAGCAACAAATATTATTAATGCGAAAAATAACAGTATTCTACATAGGTATTTATTTCAATAAATGGCAAATCCAGATTTTTCATTTAATTTTTCGGTAATTGGTGTTTTTAACAAGTGTTTTTTACAATTTCTATAAGCTTATTGTATGGGGATCAGTAGTGTCGCGGCAGCACTGCAGCGACAGCACTGCTGCTTGCTGCCGAGTTCGGAATCATACCTTTAGCCTTGCGCGCACATCGGTATCGCGGCAAGAAAAAAAAACAATGCGCCATTTTTCGTAAATAGGTAATTGTCGGCTGGGACGAAGTTTGGATTAATTGTGAAGTTTAATATTAACGAAAATGTCTACTTCAAGTAAAGAAAATGAAGAAAACCTATTATTAACTCTGGCGGACATACGTAACGAGGCGAAAAACGCGTCTTTTGCCATCAAAGTCGAGTGACATATATTTTTACTACGAGTAAATGTTTTAATAATTAAAAACTTAGTAGGTATATGAAGAGTCTTGATTTTTCCTCGCAAGTGTGTTGAAAAACGTCGTATGATACGCGTGTGCCTGTGACCATTATATACGCGGCTTTCTTATGGTGCACTCGCTTTCGCTCGTGCGCACACAATATTGCCTTGTATATAATGGTCAACTTAGCACACTTGTATCATAATGTACTATTAAAATCGTCAGGGTGCTGTTTTAAAAAAATAATATTTTCTTCGTCACAGAAAAAAAAAGAATCTCAAATTTCCAAAAAATAATGATAGTTTCCTATTTCTATTATTTATACACATACACAGTTAAAATCACAGAACATAAAAAACGAGTAGAAGTAGTAAGTAGGCGGGCCCGTGAAACGACGCATAGGCCAAGCTTGGCGCATCTCATGTTTCCGCCCCCTTCCACGCGCTTCAGACGGTGACAGTTGCTAAAACAAATAAGACGTTTTGCTGTACGGACAAAAACTTTTAATATGCCGACCTGCACTGTGTTAGAGTGCAAAAACACAAGCACTAGAAAGAATTTATCCAAAGGAGGCGTAACATATCATCGGTAAGTAATATTATATCATTATTTCAACAGAAAATGTAAATTTTGCAGAAAATAACAATCCATATACATTACAACCTAAAACCATTCCACTATTCATAGAGATAAGGTCGGAACTATATTTTGACTATTACTTATTTTCGAAATTCTACTCATTTAGGGGATGACCAAATCAAAATATCGATAAGTTAGCTATCGATACTTGTTTTTGTATGACATAAAAAAGTAAAGCTTTTAAAAGTTTGATAAATTGTATTTTTTTATAAATGTAAATATAATAACTAAATACAAAAAAAAATATAGTAAACCAAGTACTAAGTTTAAGAAGGTAATTAAATATACAGGATCTTTGGTACATCGCGTGCCAAATTAAAATGACTTTTGCTATCGTTTCCTGCCATATTTTTTTTATGCCCTCCAGCTTCAGAGATTTCCTTTTTTTGTTTTGTTTTTTTCGTATATAATGAATAACTTATCTAAATAAATTAATAAACATATTTAATTAATAACTCAATATTATTTTCTTAAGGTTCCCTAAAGATCCATTCATAAAAGAAAAGTGGATTGAAGCAACTGGTAGGCAAAATTGGTTTCCCGGAAAAACATGCACCATTTGCTCAGAACATTTCTCGGAAAACGATTTTGAGATAAAGAAAAGCGGTAAGAGATATATAGTCGATTCGGCTATACCAAGCCGTAATATTTTACATTTTGTTGAGGTAAGTTTTCCTATCTGAAATTTATTTCGTTAAAAACTATACTATGGCACTCACATTATGTGCAACTCGTCACCACACCTGTCTGAGCACATAATGTAAGTGAGTTTCACACCTTTTGCAGACTTTTTTTTATTTGGAAATGAACATTTTATTTAAATAATTTTGATATTGCAGACAGAGTTACAAAACAAGCCCACAACGAGCTCTAACACAACATTCGATAAAACTCAACTCAAACGCAAACTCGAATCAGATTCTACAACAGAAGCTTCTTTGCCGAAACAAAAACCGCAAGAAGAGCCGTACCTAGATTCACAAACATGTACACCCCGCAAAAAAAAATGACTTTAGCATTGCAAAGAAAAGAAAAAATAATAAGGTCGAAGAATTTAAAGATCAGGAGATTAAGAGCTCAAAATTGCCGGTTGAAGAAAAAAATTTCAAAAATTGAAGATGTTTTGAAAACTTTGGAAGACAAGTTCTTAATGAAGAGTGAAGACTTAACCACTTTAAAAAACACAAATGTGACGGTATGAAAATATCTTATATTGTCACTTATTTACAGTATTTGCATGAAGCAGTATTAATTTATTATTTTCATTTTAACCAGGTAAATGATTTGATTTCAAGGCAAGTAAAAAAAAAACGTCTGGAGTAACTTCGACCGAAAAATATTCTATTGGGCTTCGGAGTTTTGCTCTCACTCTTCATTATTATTCTCCCAAAGCATATGAATACGTCCGAAGTACATTTGACAATTGTTTACCCCACCCGCAAACCCTGAAAAAATGGTACGCCAATATAGGAGGAGAACCTGGCTTCACAAAAGAGTCTCTTGTGGCGTTAAAGTTAAAAGCGGAAAAAAACACTTCCCCTATATTGGCTACATTAGTTATAGATGAAATGGCTATACGTAAGAAAATTGAGTGGGATGGGGAGAGATTCCATGGATATGTCGATGTAGGAACCGGCTTAGATGGAGACGAATTACCAGAGGCCAAGGAAGCCTTGGTTTTTATGGTTACTGCCTTAAACGCACATTTTAAAATACCTGTAGGTTTTTTTTTAGTAGACGGTGCTACCGGGGCACAGCGGTCTGAGCTTGTAAAACAATGTCTGGAACTTGACCATGATACCGGCATAAAAATAATTGCACTAACATTTGACGGTTGCGCAGCCAATTTATCCATGGCAAAAAATTTGGGCTGCTCGTTCCAGGAAGGCAACATAAAATTTGAGCATCCGATATCTAAGTCCCCGGTTGTGGTTGTGTTAGACCCCTGTCATATGGTAAAATTGATATGGAACGCATTCCAAGCGTTCAAGACATTTATTGATGAAGATAACAATGAAATTAATTGGCAGTATCTAGTAGAATTAAACGAATTACAAGAAAGTGAAAAGTTTCATTTGTCAAATAAATTAAAACATAGTCACATTAACTTCCAAAATCAACGAATGAAAGTAAAACTGGCCACTCAATTATTCAGCCAAAGTGTGGCAGAAGCTATGGAGTTTTGTAGAAAAGAATTAAAAATTGCAACTTATGAAGACAGTGCCGCTACTGAAAAATTTTTGCTTCTTATTAACAACATGTTTGATATTTTTAATTCTCGAAACTTGCATAAATATGGCTTTAAAAAGGCACTGAATGAAAATAATGCCACACAGATTTTCGACTTTATAAAATCGGCGTGTAGTTACCTGTCCAATTTAAAAATGGAAAACAATACTCTCTTAAAAGCTAGTTCTCGAAAAACTGGATTTTTGGGATTTCTGTGCTGTGCAGAGGCACTTAAACAACTTTACGCAAGTTTTATACAGGAAAAAATTATCGTTTATTTGCCATTTTATAAATTGAGCCAGGATCACCTGGAACTTTTGTTTTGTAACATACGTGCACACGGAGGTTCCAATAATAATCCCACAGCGCGACAGTTCGTGGCTGCATATAAGAAACTTTTAGTCCACGTTGAATTAAAAGATTCTGGAGCGGGTAACTGCACTGCCTTGGAACAGTTATCGATACTAAATTGCTCTTCAGCAGTAGATAGGATTAATAAAACGACAAGACGTGTTACGGAAGAAGAAACTGAACAAACTCAAACTGAAGAACATGAAGTTGCCGAACTTCTTCAGCATGTATCTGAGTTTGGTACTCAAGCTATAGCTTATATAGCAGGGTACATCGCTCAAATTTTAATCAAAAAAAATCATTGCGATATTTGTGTCGACGCACTGCTGACGAAGGACAAAAATTCATTGCACAAATTTATAGTAGCAAAAGACAAAGGAGGTCTTAAATATCCATCAGCGGATGTAGTAAAAGTTTGTAAAGTCACAGAGAGCATTCTTCGAACTTATGACAGCCGTACGTTTAAAATACAAAAAAATATCGTAATATCCACAATTTTGAAATCCTTTATTGGGGAAAACATTTTTCAAGACATCAGTTTTCATGACATAGGTGGATATCCTGCATCAAACCATGTAGTTGATTTAATAAAAGCCATTGCCGAACGCTATATTAATGTAAGAATACATCATATACTAAAAATACAAGTCAAACTATCAAAAAGACAGCTTTTGAATAAATATGTTTTATTCCAAGGGCAATAAATGGAATTTTAATAAGAGTATTATTTAAGTTCGGTAATGGCTTTTGTGAAAATAAACCTATATCGGAAGTTTAAATGACCATGCTTTAATTTATTCCCGTAATTTTGATGTAAAATATTAAAATCTAGTCAGTATTTTTTGGATGAAGGAGAAAAACATCTAGAACCTTCATCAATAAAATAATGGTTTAAATGCTTTCCTAACTAATTTGAGATTTGGAATTGGATGCTCAAATTTCATTAAGTGAATAAATGTAAATTAAATGTCTCTTGTAAATAAATACAGATTTTTCTTAAACGTGCGTTTTTCTCTTCTCATATGAACATTGCCTTTAACTCATTATTCTGGTATTTTTTTGTCATTTATAGCTTAGAAGAAAGAAGTAATGACAATTTGTATATTTTTTAAAAAGATGCTATGATGTAATAATTAAGAAGATAAGAGAAATGCTTTAGAATGTTTTTAACACTCACAGTGTCATATTTTATATTCATAAAGATGAAATAAGAAACCAAAAATTTGCGCACGGGCGGGACTTGAACCAGCAACCTTTTGGCAAACCGGGCCAAACGCTCTTACCAATTGAGCTACCGTGCTGTCAGTCCGACCCTGCGAAATTTGTCATCTGTTTCATAAACAGACGGCTAGATGGCGCTGAGCGTCACGCAATTAATGTTCATAAGAAACCACAAATTTCGCAGGGTCGGACTGACAGCACGGTAGTTCAATTGGTAAGAGCGTTTGGCCCGGTTTGCCAAAAGGTTGCTGGTTCAAGTCCCGCCCGTGCGCAAATTTTTGGTTTCTTATTTCATCTTTATGAATATAAGATAAGAGAAACATCGTTAAACATAATGCTGTCTCATGTCCCATAACAAAAATATCGACATATGAATATCGTTAATTATGTCCCACCTCTAGCTATCAATGATTCTTAAAAAGCATCTATCGTCAGGTAGCGGAACTATCTGATAGTGAATAAGAGGCATCTAGTGTCGGGTAGCAAAACTATCTGGCAGTGAAAGGTAACCAATCGCTACAAGACATTCTTGGTGTGCGTGATAATGTGATTTAATCACAAATGTGTTACTTTGGTCACACTGGTTTTGATACAAATAGGAGTTAATACTACTTCTATCGTTTTTTATGTTCTGTGGTTAAAATATTGTCACTTAAAACGATTTGACCTAATATAGTATATAATATACCCTAATTAAAACTGTAAAGATTTAGGTTACTGAAGTACCTCTTCTACCAAAAAAACAACATTTAATCTTGTAAGTAGGTAGGTTAGTGACTAATCAGATTTTACGTTAAGTTCATTAATTCCAAAGAAACTTTCGTGCGCTGTTTAAAAACTAGTTAACTCATCTGCACTTCGAAATTCAGTTTTTCTTTGCTTCACGAATATTGAAAAAATACAATATTGTTATTTCAATCAGGCCACTGCAAAGCATCGCCACACCTTGCGATTGGTCCATAAAAAAGACGTCATCTTTATGGAGCCTAATGAAAAAACACCATATTCGTCAAGCTGTACACATCCA
Organism: Pyrausta purpuralis; assembly: GCA_963924145.1. Lineage (NCBI taxonomy): Eukaryota > Metazoa > Arthropoda > Insecta > Lepidoptera > Crambidae > Pyrausta > Pyrausta purpuralis. The sequence continues at coordinate 7,004,266 of OZ001665.1, forward strand.
TTCTAGCTTGAACTATGAATGAAAGAAAAACTTGTGCCCTACAAGTTCAGTTTAAAGTGGACTTGATCTGTACTGTTTGCGTTAGCGCTCCCAGATTTACTAGTCTGATAACGAAGTAATTTAGATCTCACTTCGTGGTTAACTAAGTGGCGGGTTGATTAGGTTGTGTTCCGTTATGGGATTAGCTGTCGAACTTAATGCTTTAAACCCAAAAACAAGCGGGCGTGGCGCTTCCAACCTTGTATCTTTATGGTTAAAAAGTCTAAAATACAAAGAAACAGAAGAAATTCTCAATATTGTAACCTAATTAGTGTGCATATACATAGATGTTCTCTCTCATCTCACACACACACCACACACACACAATGTTTGTCTTTATTTAATCATAAATAAATATACATTTACTTTATATAATTATCAGTTTATAATAGTACGGCTGCCATCGTGTGAACCACTTAGTTTGTACCATAGAAGTACTACTATTCCCTTGTACCTTCTTGCTATCTATAATTTTGGCATAATTTGTACCTATGAAAGAGAAAATAAATAGAGATAATAATTTAAGATTACATATCTAAACACACTTAAATTTCGGAATTTGGCAGCTCAATACATGAAATTAAAAAAAAAGTTAGCCTGTGTTATGAAATAAGATACAACCAAATTAAATATTGGTTTTATTCAGCTAAATTGACACTTTGACATTTGACACATTTGATTTCTTTATAAATAAAAGGTTCTGATAAATCATAGACACCACATTCTTCCCGCCTACAAATCATAACTCGTAATCATTGAGATAAGTAGGAGCGCGACGAATACGGGATGCTCGTCGTAGTACTTCAATAGCTTCAGGCTCGGGATCTGGCTCCACATCGGGACGTATGACTAATGGTTCATTGCAGTTGCGATTATTCTGGATCTGATCATCTTGCTCTGCATCATCCGTTTCGTCCCTAGGCAACGGAGCTAAGAACTTGTTAGCCACAATAGTCTGACGGCCATCAGGTAATTTCACATAAGAGTATGATGGGTTTGGCATAATTAGCTCTACCTCATCTGCTATTGGATCATACTTTGAATTTCTTACATGTCTTCTCATAAGTACCGGACCCGGTGAAAGTAGCCAGGAAGGTATGCTTTCTCCGACAGGAGTGCGACGTGGATGCGTAAACATACGCTCGTGCGGTGTCATATTTATCGATGTGCATAGTAAAGATCGAATGGAATGTAGAGCGGCGGGTAACACCTGCTCCCAATTTTCCGCTTGGAGCTTTTTTGATTTAAGACAAAGCTGTATCGTTTTCCACAGTGTTCCGTTTAGTCTTTCTACTTGGCCGTTACCTTCTGGATTGTATGGTGTCGTTCGGCTGCTAGATATTCCAAGGGATTGTAAAAATTTTCGCACTTCATCCGACATAAAAGATCTACCTCTATCGGAATGTATAAATTGTGGTATTCCAAAAGTATAAAATACATCCGCCAAACACTTTATGACGGTACCAGACGTCATATCTTTGCAGGGGTAGGCAAAAGGAAAACGTGAGTATTCGTCTACCATCGTAAGGATGTACTTGTTTTGAGTGCTAGATGGCAAAGGGCCTTTAAAGTCAATATTTAGCCGCTCCAAACATGAAGTCGCTTTTATAAGCTGTCCTTGAAATTTCATGAATCGCGGTTTTATTTGAGCACAAATAGAGCACGATGAAGTCATTTTCCTAATGTCATCAATAGAATATGGCAAATTTTTAGCTTTTATCCAATGAGCCATTCTAGTAACCCCTGGATGACAAAGAGCATCGTGAAATTGATACAGTTTATCAAGATTAATATTGGCACTTACTACTCTAAAGAGTGCATCTGCGGATACATTTTCTTTTCCAGGTCGATAAACGATATCATATTTAAAACAAGACATTTCGAGGCGCCATCTTTCTACTTTATCATTTTTGATTTTGCTTGTGTGATTCTGATTGAACATGAAAGAAACAGATTGTTGGTCAGTTATTAGTAGGAAGACGAATCAGATAGTGTCGCCATTTTCTCAAAGATTCAATTATTGCTTGAGCTTCTTTTTCGATAATAGAATGTCTGCGTTCTGTGTCAGATAAAGATCTGGAAAAGAATGCTACTGGACGATCACCTTGAGAGAGAGTTGCAGCTATGGCATGATCTGATGCGTCACTCTCAACAACGAATCTAGCGTTTTCATCAATTGCTGTTAAAGTTGCTTTAACTATATCTTCTTTTATGGAATTGAAACTGCGACATGCTTCCTCATTTAGAGGGAAAGCGGCATTTGACAAGGGACTAATTCTTTCAGAGAAATTCTTTATCCATTTGGAGTAATGAGCAAACATACCCAGAGCTCTTCTGAGGGCTTGAATGTCATTCGGTATTGGGAGCTTAAGTAATGGATCTAATCTGTCCTTATCTGGTTTTATTTCGTTATTGTGAATGGTATAGCCTAAAAGATTGATTTTGTCGGTACAGAAGGTAGATTTTTGCTCGTTGATAGTCAACTTGAATTTCTTTACAGCGCTCATGAATTTGGCGAGGTTCTGATCATGAATTTCTTTCGTTTTACCACATATGGTGACGTAAGCGTACGTTCCAGTTAGGTTCTCAGATTTTATGATGTACTGTAACGACCTCTGGAAAGCCGCAACGCCATTAGTGACACCTAATGGAATTCTCGTGAATTGATATAAGTTTCCGCATGCTTCAAAAGCTGTAAATGGTTTTTCTTTTATTAATATCGGGATCTGATGATATGCACTTTTTAAGTCAATTTGACTGAAGTAATTATACGTTGCTACTTTGTTAATTATAGATTCGATGTGAGGAAGGGGATAGGCATCTAAATAGGTAAATTTATTTATGGTCCGAGAGTAATCGATTACCATCCTCTTTTTGTGATTAGCTCCTCCAGCTATTAGAACTTGTGCTCTCCAGGAAGACATACTAGGTTCAATTATTCCGGCTTCTAAAAGCTGACCTATTTCTTTCTCTATAAATTTCTGATCTTCTTCCGAATGTCTTCTTGATTTAATAGCAATAGGTTTTAGATCTGGAGATAGATTACCAAAAACTGAAGCGGGCGGTACAGATGCTTGTATGACACTACAGATTTTAAGAGGTTCTTTATCACCACCCAAGTTGAATTCCAATGATGAGTGATCTTTAAGTAAATCATGTCCAATTATTATATCCGCACATAAGTTATTAACTATCAGTAGTTGTCGATTTTTGTAAATGTGTTTTCCAATTTGTAGTGTTGCAAAACAAGCACCATCGACACGAGAAACATTATTCAGAGAGGCCAGTGTGATAGTTTGATCACAATGTTTCTTTTTAAGCTTCATATTGTGCGCTAAATCTTTATCAATGAAACTGACAGAGCTGCCAGTATCTATGAGGGCATCGGCACGTAGATTGTTTATAATAATAGATACAGTTGCTTTTTTTAAACTGGCCGGTGATGCAGATAGAACAACGTTAGTGTATGAAGAAGAACTAGTGGAAGGCATATTAGTATCCTCTTTATCAATCGTTGTATCTTGCTTGGGGACGACAAGGTTCATTGCTTGCTTTTGACTTCTACATACATTTGCAAAATGACCAGATTTAGAACACAATTGACAAGTAGCATTATACGCAGGACATTTGATTCTCTGATGAATGTTACCTCCGCAAAAAAAAAACGCTTCCGTCGTCGTTGGGGTGATAGAGTTCTGGAGACTTCTGCAGATTGACGAATATTTTGAGCATTTAGATGTATATCGCCAGACGCTTGGAAAGATTTGCAATTTGTTTCCGCCATTTCCAGAGAAAGAGCTTGGTTTTGAGCTTCTTCTAAATTTAATGTAATGTTTTCCAAAAGTCGCTGCCTTATTGATTGAGAGGAGATGCCAGCGATAAAAGCATCGCGAATATATTCATCTCTGTACTCTTCAGCTGAAACGGATTTGAACTTACAATCATGGGCAAGTATTTTCAAGGATCGTAGATAGTCCGAGACTGTTTCTGACGGTTGCTGTTTCCGGGTGTATAACAAATGTCTAGCATGCACGTCGTTTTTTTGCCTTGTATAAAGATTATCCAATAATCGTATTGCTTCATCAAATTGCTTACAATCTCGAATATATGAGTATACAGTTACGTCAAGATGATTTATAAGTAAATTTAGTTTTTTGAAATCGGGTGTTGATTCAGTGCATTCAGCTGCGATGAAATTTAAAAATGTGTGTCGCCAATGGGCCCACCTGATTTCGGCGAGGTTAGTACCAGGCTCCGATTCAAACTTGTCGGGCCGTAAAAATCGTGAAAGTCCACCCAACATCATCTTGTCCAATTCTTTAGCTTCCTTGATAAAATCAGTTGTAGTATTAATATCTTCTTTTGACTCCGTCATTTATAGGCATATTTATTTAGCTGAATAAATTGTTATGAAATAAGATACAACCAAATTAAATATTGGCTTTATTCAGCTAAATTGACACTTTGACATTTGACACATTTGATTTCTTTATAAATAAAAGGTTCTGATAAATCATAGACACCACAGCCTGTAAACATCAATAGCCATAGTCCAACTTTGCTGTCAGATAATATCAAACTACCTATAGGGCCTTTATGAACCGATATTTGTCGGGACAAACTACTAACGTGCCATCCGATGCACGGAGATGCTCGTGATATACGTCACTTATAATATGCTCGGAATGCTCACCCATCCAAACGCCATCGTACCGAAGGTTGCTTGACTTCGGTGTCGCTATCAAAGCACTGGCACCTCTGCGCTACGAACTCCTCTAGCTAAATACAAACAGCGGTTAATTATTCTTCCTAACGAACTGGTTGGCCAATTCAGACGACTAAAACATCATAACATTCTAGAGTCAGAAGACCGCTAGATGCTCGGGGCAGCAGATGAGTATATTCTTTTAACGGGAAGATCCTCCACACGACAGCATCACAGAACACTTGCTTATAATAATAATTAAAATAAACCCACAGGAGCAGCACCGATTCTGTCGAGGGCCCATTTACTTTATTTGGCCCTCGCCTATTGTGCTTGCCATGACCGGTCTGCGAAGAGTAGAAATAGCAAGAGCGGAACCTATGCTCCAGGTCGGAAGTGTAAAAGGGCATAACGCTGGGTGCCTGCTGGCTATCTGTCCATAAGGATGGGTTTTGGCATGGATTAGTTTTCCTGCAAAAAATCTGGTCGCTGGCTTCATGCCTTACCGTCGACAAATTTGGGCAATCTTTTCGATAGTGACTCTTTCTGCGTGTAGATATGTGGGCCTCCGCCTTGGCGCCCCTATACGTGAAATCTTTACAAGTCCCTGTGACAAGGAGGTTGACAAAATTTGGTCTCCACTGCCTTTGCTGCCAGCAAAGCGCTGGGCGTCTCGCCCGTCACGCTACCCTTAATGATGCCATCAAAAGAGCTCTTACCATATATATTAATGTTCCTTCTACGTTGGAACCATGTAGTTTGGTCCGTGATGATTACTTTGGCCCCCGTCCCATCTCAGACAATCAGCCCTTAAAGCTAGAGCAACAGCGGAGTTGGCTGAAAACGCCAAGCATCGAAAGTACGTCTCACTTGCAAGTGATTATGTGTTTGTGCGTTTGGCTTTGAAACATTGGGGCATTTATCATTCGTTATACATGAAATAGAAAGGAGGGGAAAAAAACAATAATTTGCAGACCTGTTTAATACTCCGATCTTTGAGTTCGATTTTCGAATGGAAATCAGTTCAAATTGCCAGTGTCTCTACATTTAATTTAACGTGATATTTGTTGACTTTTAATTGTTTTTTTAAGTTATTCCAAAATAGGGTCCCTAAAAATATGTCTTAAAGAGTTTGATGAGGTAACGCACCTTACAACCCTAATAAATAATACTTTTTTTGAGGTCTATCACGTGAATGAAAGCCCCATGAAAATAGTTATTTTTTATCAATTTAGGTCGCATGACAATAAAAACGTAAGTTTTTGTGTGAACATCCGAACAATCCACAAGGACGAAGGCTTTATGTGGCTCTACCCTCGTCAACCTGTTGACACTGCAATAGTGGATCAGCACAGCACTCGTCTGTTATGCCTTTAAGTTCACATTTTTTATCATTATATGTCCACATAGGATAGGCGAATAAAAAAACTATTTTAATTTGGTGATACTTTCACCTATTCGCCAGATCTGAGGTGGAATTGTGTAAAGCAATCGTATTCATTTGACAGTTCAAAACGTACGATAGAACTTTACACAATTCCACCCCAGGGCCCTATTTCTTACGTAGCTCGCATTCAACAGACAGAAAAAAAGTAACCGTTCGAATTTTCTTTTTGAAAGAAAATCTGTTTTTGCTTTATTATGGTCATGATTTGTATCAAGTGCGGTGTCGTTTTTAGGGTTCCTTAGCCGAATGACAAAAAACGGAACCCTTATAGTTTCGTCAAGTCTGTCTGTCTGTCCGTCCATATGTCACAGCCATTTTATTCTGTAACTATAAGCATCACACTGTTGAAATTTGGTAGGAGTATGTACGCTATTAGCCACTTTACGATTCTCATACCAAAAATAAAAAAATATGACATTTAAGGGGGGTCTCCCATACATGAAACTAAAACCAAAAAAATATTTTTTGTCAAACCTATACGTGTGGGGTGTCTATTGATCATCATCATCATCATCATTATCAGCCAAAGGACGTTCACTGCTGAACATAGGCCTCCCCCACGGATTTCCATAGCAACCGATCACTAGCGGTCTGCATCCAGTTTGATCCTGCGATCTTTATAAGGTCGTCTGTCCATCTTGTTGGTGGACGTCCCACGCTGCGTCTCTGGTCGAAGGGTCTCCAATCTAGAACTTTCCTGCCCCAACGGCCATCAGTTCTTCGCGCTATGTGCCCTGCCCATTGCCACTTGAGCTTACTGATTCTCAAGGCTATGTCCGTTACTTTAGTTCTTCTACGTATCTCCTCATTTCTGATTCGATCACGTAGAGAAACACCCAGCATAGCCCTCTCCATCGCTCGTTGTGTGATTTTGAGCTTCATTATAAGGCCCATAGTAAGAGACCATGTCCATGACCATGACCATCCGTATGTCATCACTGGTAACACACACTGGTTGAAGACTTTCGTCTTCAGACACTGAGGTAGATGAGATGAGAAGACACTCTTGCGCAATTTCCCGAACGCTGCACAGCCGAGTTGGATTCGTCGATTGACCTCTTTCTTGAAGTTGGACCTACCCAATTGGATCACTTGTCCCAGGTAGACGTACTCGTCGACAACTTCGAGAGTTGAGTTCCCAACGGATACTGGAGTGGGTACGATAAGGGAGTTCGACATAATTTTCGTCTTTTCCATGTTCATTTTAAGACCCACTTGTTGGGATACTCGGTCAAGGTCTTCGAGCATAGTGCCAAGATCGTCCAGCGTCTTTGCCACAACAACTATATCATCGGCAAATCGAAGGTGTGTGATGTATTCGCCATTAACATTGATGCCGATTGCTTCCCATTCCAGAAGTTTGAAGGCGTCTTCCAATGCCGCTGTGAACAGTTTCGGAGATATGACATCTCCCTGTCTCACACCTCTCCGCAATGGAATCGCCTTCGTGTTCTGCTCCTGTACTCGGACCGACATGGTGGCGTTATTGTAAAGCCACCTTAACACCTCTATATACCTATAGTCTATGTGGCACCGCTGCAGAGACTGAAGCACCGCCCAAGTTTCGATCGAATCAAAGGCCTTCTCATAGTCCACAAACGCTAAGCATAGAGGCATATTATACTCCTCGGACTTCTGTATAATTTGTCTATTGATAGGTCCTTTAAAATGACACCGAGGTTTCCAAAACCATTTTCTTTAAAAGTCTAACGTTTCATAGCTAGACGCTTCGAAAGTGGTAAAATGGGCGTCCCCCCCCCCCCCCATCTAACTTCTAAACTAAGCAAGTGTAAATTTTGAAAAAAATATGTAATGTAGATCTTAACAAATTCTTTCCACGAAAATTGGTTCGGAAGGAATTGAACGAGAAGTTTTTGAGATATAGCACATTTTCAACAACCGCAACAATAACTTTGTACTTCATACAAACACTATGAAAAACAAAGTTATATTCTCTGTCAACAAAATATTGTGGATTTTACTAAGTGGAAGTAAGTGGATTCCCAAATTCAGTTAAAGTTGGCACGGAAACCTCAGTGCGCGAGTCCGACTCGCACTTGGCCGGTTTTTCAAATGAATACATTAGTTGATTTTTTCGGTAAAACAGTATGTACAGTTATGTAATCGAATCAAATTAATAATAAATAAATATCCTTTGGACATTCCCACACATCGCTATCTAGTCCCAAAGTAAGCTAAGTACTCAAAGCTTGTGTTATGGGTGCCAGACAACGGATATAATACTTAAATACTTTTTGTTTGTAAATACATTCATGATATACATAGAAAACACCCAGACCAATACAAACAGACATGTTCATGCCCACAAATGTTTGTATTGTGCGGGGATCGAACCCGCAACCCGCTGCGTAGTAGGCGATTACTCGACCACTACACCAGACGGGTCGTCTGGTGTTAAAACACGATTTGAAAAAGTTTGACGTGAAATCGGGGCCCTGCTTTTGAATAAGTAGCATTTTAACTCGGTTAAGAATGAGTAGGTACCTAGATACCCCACTTATTTACGCGAGGTCCAAGACAGTTTAACTTGCTCTTAGGACGTCTTAACCTCTAAAGTTTTAACCACTCGAGGTTATAAGTTTCTATAAAGTTACTAACTCACTGCCCTACTTATTAGAGTCGATTTCATAAGGAATATTCGTCGAATATAATACAAAATCCCTAATTTGAAATCGTCACCTATTTCTCAGCAATAATTTGTATAATATTCGATAATATTCCTTATCTGACGTTAGTAAAATCTAGCCTAAGTCCTATTAAAGTCCATTTATCTTTGTATGGCGAATATGTAAACAATCGTAACATTCCTCTTTAACGAAATGATTTATTTAAAATAAGATTAACAAAAAAAACACATGACATAGGTAATTCGACGTTGAACACTGAGATATTATTATTAAATCAAGTATTTTTATTTATTTATTCATCCATATAACAAAACTTTCTTTACAGTATTCGACAAGCAAAGAAAAACGATCTTTATTTGTTGTTCTCTAATATTGGAACTGATAGAAAAATGTGATAGATGATGCTTTCTACGATTTTAAACTATCGCGCGAGTGTGTCAAATTCAAATTGGTCACCTATTAAAGCTGAAAGCTGCGAAGCGAGCATGAAAATTATTTTTTTTCATGTCAAGATTTCTGGCGTGTCTCGTATGGGGTCTAAAGACTCCTACACACAGTGCCGGCGGCAGGAACCGCCGGGAAGCCGCCGGCCAAGCCGCTGTGCACCCGGCGGCATTCAAAGCCACCGGGTTTGTCTCACGAAGGGGCCGCTGGCTTGGTCGCTGGGATGTGCCGGCGGGTTACACGGCTTGCCGGCGTCAGTTCATTCCTGGCATTCGAGAGGTAGTGGTGTGGTTTGTGTGTATTAAACAAATAAAAATGACATTTAATTGGGACGACGAAACTGTGCAGCTATTAATTGAAAATTTTCATGAAAATCATATATTATGGAATCCCAGAAATGCAGACTATAAGAATAGGAACAAACGAACGGACGCATTGAACATAATTGCAAGTGTATTTGACATTGACTAATGTGAAGTAGAGAAAGTTAAAAAAAAGACGCATGGCACTCGAAGACTGCCGTGGTAAAGCTATAGCATAGCATTTTTTAACAACAACTACTATTACAATCAATGCCATCTAAGGCGGGTTGCTGAACTAAAGAGACAAGCGTGATATTTCAAAAAAGTTCTGCTATTCATCGATAGATGGAAAAACTAAAAAGTATCAACGCTGTACCGGTCGGAGTGGGGGGTATTAGGTTAGTTTCGTTTCTGCCATTTTCTATTTTGTAAACTTGGACGACTCAAAAATTTCTCATTCTTTTGTATTTTTTTAATTAAAATAAAAATTACAACTGCGGCGGCAGTGCTGATGATTTCCTTTTTAATTGTAACCAACCAACCATAAAATGTGCACTTCACTAGCGTTCTATGTGACTGTCACAACCGGAATGATGATTGCCGTTCGGCAAGAAACCGGCGGCATTGCCGCCGGCATGTGTGTAGTAGCCTTTAGGTCAGGCTGGCGGGCCGCACAAAAAGGCCCGGCGAGCCGCAGTTTGAGTATGGCTGATCTAGTGCTACTCACTTAGTGGAAACGCACGTGAGAAATTTTAAAGTAGCCTATTTATTTACCTACTATTTTTTTGTAAATGACCAAATCTTTTCGCAAAGGACAAAATAAATAAACGAGGAATAAATAAACTGAAATAATACGACTTTTTATAAGCAAAGTTATTACAAAATCAGATTTTAAATGCATGCACATCTATTGCATGTTGTAACAATTTTATGGATTTGCATTAGAGTTTCCAGCTCGTATCAAATATTCAGTTTCAATTACGACTGCGGAATAGTTTTGCGGCCGAGGTAAATATTGGGGCTTGGGGATTTATTCAGATCTAAATTACAGTTGGAAAATGTAGGTAGTTCAAATATTTGCGGAACACACATAAAAATCTGTAGCCTGTAGGTAGTAATTTAAATTCAAATGTTTGGAGACCATTTCGCTTGCTATTCCTTGCAAATTGAACGAGTTCAAAGAAAGTTCACCAGACACCTTGCTTACACTGTGGCTAGACCGGGACTCAGTTACGAGGACAGATTAGCTTTCTTTAAAATGACTAGCCTTAAAAAGCGCCTAGAGCCTAAGAGCCTAGCGCGACTACTGTCTCTGAAGGAATTTTGAAGTAAAGAATTGAAGATCTCGCAAGAGGGACATCCCAAAGTTTTTGCTGGTGACGTTCCTTTGGGATGTCTTCTCTATATACATATATAGGTACGCAAGGTATACAAAACTCCTCCGCCTCTCTCACGTCAGAAAGCTTAGAATGCTCTAAATTTTTTTCAGATAAAACGAAAGTACTATTCAGAGAGGAGAGAAAAGCGGAGAGGGTACCTATATCCTGTAGTTCACATTGCTTTAACTTTTAGATCAGCAAAAATGATCTACGTATACTGTGAATATTTTATTATTTCCAAGCAACACTTACAAACAACTTCATTATTATTTCCATAATTTTCTAGATGTTTGTTTCATGTGCTAGAGAAAACATCGGTTTTCGTGAGTACTGAGACGATCAAAAATGAATAGAGCAGGCGTTACTACAAAGATGTAATTATAATAATAAAAAAACTTTATGTGATAGACTCACAAAATTTTATTTATGTGATGATAGAAAGAAGAAAATGGAAAGGACACATCGATTTAAGATCTTCATATTTATCATATTTTTATTTGAAGGAGGATTTTGTTGCAGACCAGTGTAATCATTATCAATCATTAAACTTTTACCTAGCAACAACTTTACGATCAGAGATCAAATTACATAAATTCTCATTATGATTGTCAGATCTAATGTTGAAGGTGGCGGCTCTACATGAAAAGGCTCTTAGGCCCATAGTACCGATCTATCGAATGATTGGTGAAAGAAACTTCGGTTTTAGTGGGTGATCGCTCATGCCAGCATGTAATTGTGAATGGAAGTGATGAGTATAATTGAAAATACGACGGGCCAAAAGTATCAAAATAGTCTGAAGAGCCTAGAATCAACGTCACTAGAATATATACGACCATAGAAAAATACCTACGGTCGGCGTCTTTTTTTTTCATGTGATAAGCGCTTTTCGTTGAGAAATGGTTAGGCTCGAGACCTAATAAAACTGGATTCTTTAGTCTGTGTATAGCGACCTCTACCGCTGACGTGAAGAATTAAGTCGTCATACGAGCATCAACTTGTGGCCCTTGTTCGCGTTTTGGCAAAAACATGGGTTCATGTCAATGTTAGTCTGTCTGCTCTGTTGTGAGACGAGGTGGAACCATCTAATTTTGAGGAACTACAATACAAAGGTATGAATTTATCAATGTCCTTATAATCTCTGGATATTGCTAAGATCGATTGACAGTAACATGTATCACACGAAATGACGTGATCAAATTATTTGTCGGTAAGTGCTTATTTGTTAAAATATTATACTATGTAATATGAAGTCCTCCTTTTTACTTAAAATTTTTAACTATTGAATTTATTGCTTCAACATGCGAGCAGTTGCAGGCAACCTCATAACAATAGAATATCTATTGTATCTTGTTTACATACACTTGAGGGATTAAATACTATTTTTAAATTCTAAATATTGGGCCTTATTCTTCAGAAATATGAACTCTATTTAAGTACTTGTTATTACATACATACTTTTGTAAACTTGATGTTTAGTACAGTGGTAAATAAAACAAAAAATACAACTGAAAATATTAAAACTACTTTATTATTGCTACGTCAGTGTGTCTTCTGATCTAATATATTCTCCAATATCAGCCTGATGGAATGCAATAGTTGCTAGAGGGTCTGCATGTCGGCACTCTGTTGTTGATCTTGCAGCCACTCCGAAGCCAATTGGGACATCTGCCATTGTAAATATAACTACACCTTGGTGCTTTGGTGTGTTCTCTGTTATTCTGCCAAGACCTGGAAATAAAACGGATAACATTTTCACTTAACAACAGGGCAGGGCATAAAGTAGTTAGGCATACCCATTCAGGGTAATGTTACGTTACGTGTATGGGGATGTGTGCAGAAAAGAATGCTGCCAGGCTTGGCAGAGTTCAACTGAGTGATTTGATGACATGCAGAACACAAACAGTGCTGCTGAAAGTTAAGACGACAAAAACAGTTTTGAAAATTTTGATATAAATAGCAATAAGCTTACCACTTTTGATAACATGATGTCCATACAAAAACTGTTGCTCTGCAGAAGGCTTTACCCAAATCTTGTAGTGTGCGTACGGAGCTATGTACGTCAACGCAGTAATATGCAATCTAAACTTATTTGTCTTCGTAAACTTGCCAAAACATGTGCCAGCCGACACCAAGTGATCAGGCTTCACTGTCTGTGCGAGCTGTAATAAACGCTCTGAAATGTAATAAACTCGATCCTTCTTTTCTCTGAAGCAGTAAGTACCATCTGGTCTGTCTATAAGAAGCTTCACGTTCATGCCAATGCTGAAAATAGATACAAATCAAGTTTTTAGTAAAGCACCAAAGCACCGATACTATTTTAAGGAAAACCACAAATAGATCACTGAATTATAAAAGAAAATGATGTTTCACGTACTATTTGGTAAGTTTCTCAAATAATATCCTAGTTCTCTCCTCGGAAAGGACTTTCATTTTGTAAAATTTCGATTATTTTGAAAACAACACGTGCATTCGCCAATGGCGTGGAAATGACAGTGACAGTGACATTAAGCTGACATTTGTTTTTTAGTGAAGTGCCATCGCTAATATTAGTCCGTCAAGTCATTTCCTATATTGGTATTACGATACTTAAAAAAACAATACCTTCATCAATCTAGAATTAAATTACTTACATTTCCAAACTCAATAAATGTTATAAATTAATACCAACAATTCAATTACTTAGTTTTAAGAAGTGTGTGTTATACACACAAATGTACCATTAAAAATAAATTTAGATGGACAATAAATATTAACAACAACTTGATTATAACTTATTTTTCGAGAAAAATATGCATTATTTTGTGCGTCTTTTATACATATTTAATTAAATTTTATTGCAAAATAAGTGGTTTATTACTGAGTGAGCGACATCAATTGATAATTTTATCCAGTTACCTACAGTACCTACCACAATGCAGCAACTCTTTTTCATACAACCATGCGTGAAATATCATATGACAGCAAAGAATAATCACAGCAAGAATTCTGGTGATTAATGCTCGGCCCTATTTTACAAAAAGTTGCGTTCTAAAATTGATCTAGTTCAAAAAAACCGGCCAAATGCGGACTTGCGCACTGAGGGTTCCGTGACAACTTTAACTAAATAAGAGGAATCCATTTAGTAAAATACCACAATATTTTGTTGACAGCAAATTTAATTTTGTTTTTCATAGTGTTTGTATGATGTACAAAGTTATTTTCGCGGTTGTTGAAAATGTGCTATATCTCAAAAACTTCTTCTTCGATCGCGTTTGAACCAATTTTTTGTTGAAAGTATTTGTAAAGGTCTACATTATATATTTTTCCCAACGCTCGCTTAGTTTAGAAGTTAGATGGGGGGACGCCCATTTTTCCACTTTGGAAGCGTCTAGCTATGAAACGTTATACTTTAAAAGAAAATGGTTTAAGAAACCTTTATTTCATTTTAAAAGTCCTATCCATAGACACCCCACACGCATAGGTTGGATTATTAAAAATTGTTTTGGTTTGAGTTCCATGTATGGGAGCCCCCCCTTAAATGTCATATTTTTTTATTTTTCATATAAAAATCGTAAAGCAGTTAACAGGATACATCTGCCTACCAAATTTCAACAGTGAGATGCTTTTTCTTTTTACAGAATAAAATGGCTGTGACATACGGACGTACAGACAGACAGACAGACTTGACGAAACTATAAGGGATCCGTTTTTTGCCATTCGGCTACGGAACCCTAATTACATTATACCGGAAAACGGCATACCTAAGCGCTTCGAAGCATTTACATCACTCTCATCGCTTTTTCTGCCAGAGTTCTCTCTGGCAGCAAAACACGCACGTTTCATTTGCGCAGCTGAACTGAAGCTGAGCATATTTTAAGTGAACTTTTGTTCGATGATCAAAAGCGAAGCTTTTTTCTCTATTGATTAGATAACCTACTCTGTCTACGCCTACCATACTCTATAATCTGTACCTATCAAATACTTTGCATTATCTGTGGGACGATGACATTAATGACGAATGGACAGACAATAGTTCATTCACTCACTCACTTATAATACCTATCATTCGTTGCAGTCGCCTAGTAGAGTGAGACAGTGGTAAGTTTATCTTTTTCTAAGTTTTCGACAGTTAGTTCTGTTTCCTACTTCCTCTTTTTGTTTTATGAGTAAAAAAACGTGAAATTTTTTATGGGGTCCAACAACCTTCACTCACCGAATCAAAGTTAAATCAGTCCCATTGCCGGCTGAATGAAAATAAACATCTGTTTGATTCGGCCTTGAGTTGAGCTGGATAAATTGGTTATTTCTCACGTGACGTAAACAGTATCGCATAGATTGTAAACTAAACTTGAATGACCTACCAAAGGGCCTACCGTCGGATTTGTTTTGATACATGTTATTCAATTTTATAGCAAGCCCATCTACTTTGCATAAGATTTTGCAGATTACTCATACTAGGCACGAACTCGGAAATATCGTATCGTACGTAAGTATTGTAATTGTAAATATACGCTACTCGCAGTCCTCCGCGGCGTCGCCTGCGTAAATTTCGGATTTGCCGTAAAATATTACAACGCCAGAAACTATGGCAGTTTTTAACAAATTTATGAACAGATTACACTACAAAAGATTGTATTGAGTAAACCATATCAGATAGATGCTCTACCGGACTTTATTGTAGAACTTTTAAAACGGAACAATCGCGTCGTTCAAGATTTTTTATGTATCTTAAAAGAAATATTTCCCCCTCACCCGTTTTTGCAACATTTTTCATTGTTGCTCTGCTCTTATAAGGAGTATCATGATGATGTTTGATAGCTTAAAGCCTTTCTCCATACATAAGCTATCCAACACATAAACTATTTTTTAAATCAGTCTAGTAGTTCCTGAGATAAGCGCGTTCAAACAAACAAATTCTTCAGCTTTATAATATTAGTATAGATGTGCTACTATTGTTTTCCTCGAAGCTTAAACCTTGCTGTTGGATAATTTCTTTCTTACCCTCTAAAAACTCTTAAATTCTCGTGATTAACTAGCAGGTTCCCGCGGCTTCACTCGCTCAAATATTGTATCATACAAAAAAACTTAAAGTAACATTGTAAATTTTAACCTATGTGCTATTCCAACGCATAAGCTATATTATTGTTAAGATTCATCAAAATCCTTTGATTAGTTTTAGCTTTGAAGGAGTAACATACATACATCCATCCTCACAAACTTTCGCGTTTATAATATTAATATGATGGTATGGTTAGGTCAAGGCTATGAAAAAAGTTTCGACTCAGATTATTAAGAGTATGCTAGGAAGGTAAGTAGGTATGCACGTAAGTAGAGGTAGATAACTTATGCTTTCAAAGTTTTTTAGGTTTTAAACAAATAAAAATAGCTACTAATCTACCATTAATATTATCAGTTATCAATAGTGTATACCCCCAGTGACTAGATAAATTACCAACATTACTGTTTGTGCTAATTAAAAACGCGTACCTTTTCCTTGCGGTGAGGTCAGTGACGTCAGACACCTCGAGGGAGGGGCTTTGTTGTCTGCCCTCAGCCAAGCCCATGTTGACACTCCCGAATTGCTCTAAATAACTATATTGCATTTGGGAGGTGGCTTCATAAAGTAGGTAGATTCTGTCCTTTAAAAAAGTAAAATTCTGGGCATTAATCACCTTTTTCACATATAAATCGCTCACGTATAATTTATACTTAACCCCAAATTATGACTGTTAGAGAATACCACATGGCCTTAAGTCAACATTTTGAACTTTTAGTTGCCCAACACCATGTGGTTAAATTGCACAAGCAGTAAAGCTTTTAATAAATAAATAAAAGCGTATGCTAGATTCAACTATTCAGGATGTAGAGAATTAAAATAAATACTTTTGTGGCTGACAGGTTTTAAGCGAAGAAGGTGTAGTAGGTATGCATTTTTATCTATCGATCACCATTTTTTCTACGTCATCCGTAAATAGGAAACTCTTTTGTTAGCGCAATGCCGCTCTTATTTCCAAGATCCAAGGTTCAAAGCCACCCGGCGCCAAAAACTAACTAGTGGACTGATAAAACGCAAGGTCAAACAACACTGTGACCGAAATGACTCATAAAAGCCTGAACAGACAATTAACTTCAGCGAAAACATTGAACTAAAATTTGCTTAACTGCAGGTTGTAAATTGTAAATTAAAATCTATCTGTTAAAACATATAAAAAGTTATCAGTTTCCTTCTTCTCATAAACAAAGAATAACAAGATCACAGCGAGTGATGAACTCGCACGTTAAAATCTGGAGAGTGCGCAAACGAATCAGTTTTAGGGACTGAATCAGCATTTCACTTTATAAAACCAAATCTTTGTTTCAGATAAATAAACAGACCGTGTTCGGCGTCTGGAGCGCGCAGTCGTTTATTTCGGGGCGAATAACTGTGTGTCTGTCTGTGCTGTGAGTGAAATACTAGTAATTTTGAATCGCGAAAATGATGATCAATTATTATCCGAAGAACTTTCGCGCCAACGGCTGGGGCTGGCATAGGTCAGCGAACGCAGCGACCGCTGTCAAAGGGTTTTTGAATCGCGAACGCGGTGGTGATGGCAACTCTGGTGGTACTGATACGGAGCCGTTGGTTGGGAATGGGTTGTACCCTTCGTTGCCAACTGAAGATGATACTCCGTTCAATGCGGGAGTGAAGCTGTACCCTGCCCTGCCTGCTGAGGAGTATGAAAGTGGAGCGGTTGAGGAAGTTATTGAAGAAGCGTGTGCCTCTGTCAACGTCAACTTGGTGGTAAGTTTCAGTTTTTTTTTTATTTCTTAGTCATACAGAAAAAAGTAGTAAAAGTTACACAAATACGTACAATACCAGTACTTTTAAGTTTAACTTATCATTATACTGATGATATAATAATTTGTTTACCTTCTGTCCATCATATTTAAAAGCTACAGGCAGATGCAAATTGGAACCAGGTAAATAATTTGGAACATCCACGAGTACAAGTTACTGTATATATTTTTTCTTCTTTTTATTATTTTCGTGTATATCTAATATATTTTATTATCTAGCAAAATTACTTTAATGACAAAGGGAAACCTTTGTTTACAACAAATGAAAAAGAAATAATGGTACTTGATACAATACTGTATCACGTTCACACTTTATGTATCTCACTTTACCAATTTTGTATGTACCTGCTTTTTCTATACTTTTCACAAATGCAATTAACGTTTCTATTATTGCAAGCTTTGGGTTTATTGTCCTGTCGTATCAACGTTATCTCTATATTGGCTTGTTATACAATCCGATATAGGACATCTAATCTAATCAGTTATATGAATTTATCACAATAACATTATAATTTATGTCTTAAACCTTCGATAGTATTTGAGACGCGATTGCGAGTTAAAAAGTTTTAAACTGACTCCTGTTTTTTAATGACTAGGAATTATACCGTCGACTATGGTCAGCGCATTAGTGTTATTTTTTAACTTCCAAACCTTTGTTTGGGATTCAAATTAATCCAACGCCATTGTTATCAACCGGTTTCTGAAATGCAATAAACGTAATCAAGGTCTTAAGCAAAAGACCCAATTGAAGCAAACTCAGTAAGCTTCTACTGGAAGTAGGTATTTTAAAATCCAGCACCTTCCGTATATTATTACTTATTGGCGCCTAACGCGAGTAGTCATACATTTCATAATAGACAACTGCATACATAATATATATCGCCATCTAAAGTTTAAGGCTATATAGATTTGCTGATAAAATAATATGATAAAATTATACACTCTTCCTAACTTAGGAACGTATTGTTTCCCTACCACGATCCATTTAAAATAAGGAAATCACTCACTTAGCAATTTGACTGGCTTCAACGAGTAATCGTCATGGCAAAAGAGTACGTACGTGATAAATCAAGTTTTGGTATATCAACGCTGTCTTACGAGTTTTCTTTGAAAACGTGTAACGAGTTTATTTAGTTAGAAATTTTGGTATAGGGTCTTCCAGGACTTTCTTGATGATAGTACTGAAGGATTAAATGCCATAATTTCATTTTGAATTTGTATTCATCACTATTGTAATAACAGTGGTATCAAGAATACCGTAAAACCTTACTCACGATGTTTCCCTGATGACTAACGTAATCTTATAAGCATTTGACCCAACCATGAAGTGATTCAGGTATGACGTCAAATACTTATTTGGTCATAGGTATTAATTAAAGCGGTTGTTCAACTTGCTTAGGTTTAACTTTTGATTAGGTGGGAATTCATTCATGTTTTCTTCATTAATCAGAGTCAACTGATTAATGAAGAAAACATCACTTTGATAGCTCACAATAGACCATAATAGGACGTAATAACCCACCAAGTCTTTCTTTGATTAGACATGTCGGTATGCAGCATTTCTTTTTCTGTAAAGTAATACTTTACATTTCTTGGTTTAAATCACTATCTACTTAATATAGTGGATGTTCGTAGCCTCTACTACCCTGTTAGTTAATTCTAATGATTATTCCCAATTTTTATCTATTCCATGCACACAATAATACGTTTGCTCTAAATTCGTAAATCCATAATGTATAATAGTGGTCCAATGCTCTATTTTACTGAACTCGTCTTGATATCTTACTTACGTTTGAAGCGTCGCCAACTTAGATACCTACTTTACGTGCAGAAATTCTGCCAAGTATTGATTCACAAGGAACTCTTGAAAAGCTTAACCTATAAACGTATATAACCTAACCTATCGCCATATCCTATCGGCTTGAAACTTGATGAAATTAAAGATAAAAATGTCAACAATGTCTACTAATTAGCAATGGACTTCAGAAGCCGGTAACAGTACTGCTAATGGATTAGAAAGACTTAACAGGGATATGGCCATATCCGCAGTAAATAGGTACAAAAATTAAGATCGGATTGCTCAACAGTTCCCTAGTGATTTTTCTCTAACCTCTTGCAGTTTGCAAATAACTGGCGCCTCTCACGTCTGGGAAATGACACACAGTTTTGTACACCTATAAATAAATTTGAAACTACAGATGTTAGCCGTGTGCGTAATATCAGCTTCTAATTGTTCCGCTGAATTTGTATTAAAGAAGAGAACACCATTTTAGTATCACAAAAGCTGTGAGCTGTGATTTAAATATGAAATGGGATAAAAGTGACTCTTCGAACTCGATAATAATAGTGTTACGTTGACAAGGACCTCATATAATAAAATCTGAGCTATTTCACTCCGAGTTAGCCCAAAGGAAATGGAATAAAAGCTTTCGGTTTCCTTATTGCTTCGTAGAATGTACAGACTGAAGTCTAAATCAGTTATGGGCATTACGCCAACCCTCAAGCTCAACACATGCTAGGATGATGGATTATGGAAAATGGATCTATCAGCATCTTCATGGTTTAAAGCTGAACTGTCATTCATTCATTTATTGTGGTCATACCTCATTATATCTTCGCATGTGGTATTATTAGTTTCAAACAAAACTGACAGTGCTACCGCACACACACACAGCGTGGTAAACCGAGGAGATATTTTTAACAAGGAAAAGTTGAACGTTTTTTTTACCTTGTCATCGTTTATAAATACCACAGTCCCTTCAATTGGGCTTCTCCGCCTCTAGACTGGTTGAATGCACTGGTTTAGTAATATGATCATCACCTACTGGTAATACGGGTATACTTATTAGTAAGTACGACGATGTACGGTGAGTTCATCAGATTACTTTTGAATGAATCCAGTAATCGAGGAATCTTGTCAATTTTGAAACGATTTCCATTTCGTAGTAGCACCAAGTAGTTAAAATTCGCTTTAAATTATTACAAATACTTAGTATTTAGTTCATGCTTTTAATCCGACCCACAGTGATTATATACTCTTTGATCCTGCCGTCCGTTCCGTCCGATCAAATAAAATAAACATAATACTTTTTTACTATATTTGTCATAATAACACAACTTGCTTAAATGCCCACTGATCATGTATAAATGCCTGCGACTCGCTGTGACCAAGAAGTTGTCTGTGTTGCAACCTTGCCGAAAAAGTAGTTTATATTACGAGTACCACTAGTTTTGGGGTTTCCTTATAAGGCATATTTAAATGTGTATTTTCACCTTGTAATTTTAACGCCGCGCTTAAAATAATCATAAGGTTTTCGCTCAATTTTAAAGGCAGGTGAGTTTTAAGGGGGTAATGATGAGTTATTGAGGCCTCAGAAATAAAAATGAAATTCTAAAAAAGTATTGAGAGGTATCATCTATAAGGTACGTACCATACACGGACGATTTTTTACTCGTCCGTGGTACCATATACCTAGGTGTTTTTGTGAGGAGAAAATCTTATTACATTAGTATTTACTTACTCAATGATTATTTATTACATACACCTCCGAAAAAGAATACCAAGGATTTTCGATATGTAAGTATAATTTGAAATTCACGGTGGTCAAAATCACACTGTGGTGGGTGTTTATAAAGATAAAAAGCAAAATAAATCGTTATTACTTACAAAAATAGCTCACAGTGAACTTTTCCTTTGGGCCCAAAAATCGACATGCGTGAAGTTGTAGTTAGCATTCTAACTACAACTTCATGTCATGACGATGATCCATACCTAATTAGTAATCATTACATTTAATAAAATAAAAAACCGTCGCAAATAAAAAAAAACGCCGGAAAAGATTTTCATAAAACAAACAGAATCAGACTAAAATTATTTATAAAAAACTTAATGAAAATCGTTTCATCTGTTTGGGAGCTATAATACCACAAATAAGAAAAACATATAAAACCCCCTCCTTTTTGCTTCCATCTCCTCACCGGTTTTGAGGAAATAAAATCGTGAATCTACTATCTTATTGGCTTACGTCATTTTCATACTCTGGCAATGAGCAATGCACAACGCAACCGAGTGAAATAGGCCACAACAGCTAGTGAATCAGTGCACGGAGTAGATCAATCTCATTTATCCGGATAATTATCTGTCAAAGTTTAGTGTGAGATCGTAAGGTTTAGGTACAGTCTTGAAAAAAATATTAATTTACTCGGTAATAAATAGGAAAATCGTTTCGAAACTGTGCACAAATATTGGTGTTTTTATTGTGGTGCTGTGAAATATGTTTTCAAACACATAAAAAGTGAATATACGTGTCATATCTTAGTGGTATATCGGATGTCTGATTCCAAGTTTTAAACTATGACCTCGCGTATTTCGGCTTAAGTAATGCGTCGCATTCCATAAAAGGAGCTTCGAATTGGATTTTGAGAGAGTATGATGTAGATCCCATTACACATAGCCTAAAAATCTACACATTTCATGCTGCTACTGACCTAATTAATTTGTTCTACATTATGAATGTATATCCTATTTTTTTCTACAGCACCGAAATACAGGATGATGATTGATACATCATCAATGTACAATGTTTGCAAACACTTCTTATCTATAGATTTGTTATGATAAGTTTCCCTTGAACTACTTGCGATAAGTTTATTATTTTTGATTTATTTATTATGCTTTCAAATTCTGTGTATTTAATCTGCAATGTTTTCCCCAAGTTGTCTCAGATTAACATATTGAACTGATAATTATTTCCTCAGTTTCTAAAATAAAAGTTTTTTATTGGCAAATCAAAATTAAATATTATGCCTTAATATTCCAGGAAACTATAATAAAATCAGAAGACAACTTATCATAAAAATTCACTTCCAATATTACGGACCAAGTCATAAAAGAATAGTACCTACAGACTTATTGTGTTAAATCATAGTGACCATTTAGTAAAAAATGCTGCCAACTAGTATAATTAGCACACTTAGTTGTGGGATCGCTATGATGTCACTTTACATTATTGTTACCTGTCTGACTTGTGACCTCTACTCCGTTTCACATCAGTTTTGATTGTACTTCGATAGACAAATTTATTAATTTCTGGTACTCCATCTTTATAAAAAACATTAGTATTAAATTATATAGTCGGCGCATTAAAAACTTGACTCTTAAAAGCCTTAATGTCAACAGAGATAGGAATATACAGTGCACCACTTTATCAGTAGGTGCAAGCGAAATAGAGATGACATTGACAGAACTCCATTGAAAACACACAGACAACAATAAAAAAACATTATGAACACAGCACTGCAATTGAAAACACCAATATAAAGATACACAGAGTATTGAATTAAAAACATTTAGGCAGCAAACTCGAAGAAAAAATGTCCTAGCGAAGAGTAAATAGGAAACAAATAGTGTGTAGTGTGTGAGAGTGCCATGGCGCAAAATGGCGGTGATTTTGGCGCGCTTTTACAAGGCGCCGGAAAACAGCTGCTGAACCAAGGAGGTCAAGCCCTACTCCAATATGGTGCCCAGGCCATTGGAAACATCATCAATGAGGTCTTCCAGAAAAAGGAAGTGGAACAGAAGAGGTTTTTGCCGAGCATTAAGAATTATAAAGTGGTAGGTTTTTTTCTTTCTGGTAGCCCTAAACTTGAATTAGTAAAATACAGCTGGAAGCATCTATAGACTTGTTTATGATAATAACAAAAAGCGTGTACAGTTCTTTTACTAGGCATAATTTAAATTACAAATTTATATCTTGTATTAGAACTATGCACACATTTTGTGTATTTAAAAAAAAATACAATAGTAGTCCAACATGGTAAATGCTATGACATTGGCAACACTGCAGATGCTCTGCCTGCTTCTGCTCTAATCTTATCAGCTTAAAAATATTGTTTAGAACAGCTGTTTGAGTGGGGTTGTTGGTTGGTGTCCATACTACATGTGTAGTCAATATGTGGTCAGTATCCTATGATGCTGGCGGAGTGTAACCTACTTTATAAAATATAGTGGTCCTCGCAACTGCGTCCGCACATTTTGAGTTTAGCTCCCTCCCCTCCTGTCACAGTGTGATGTTTCCAATAATTTGAATGATTAGCAAAACCTACTTAATGTCATAGTTTACAAAACCTTTAATTTAGACTAGTAGTACATTATTAATGTGGGTGTATGTACATACTGTAATAAATCATCACCGCACCCACACAGGTTAATGGCTTACAGCTTGCTTTATCATTAAAGGTAATAAGAATGTGCCAAAAAAATATTTGAACAAAATACTGATGGTTAAAAATTGCTTTGCAACCTCAGTGTGACCAGTTAAGATACTTCTATCCAACTAGAGAATGAGGAAAGTTTCATTATTTTATTTATTTGTTTTCCTGTAATCAATTAATAGGAAAACAAACTGTTATAGTTAGTATGCTTTATACCATTTATCAATTTGGAATGTATGCTAAAGCAATTAAATGTCATTTCCTACTGATAAATGTAAGGCTATGCAAATATGTGTCATACACAATTATCATTCACCATGAGCCCTTGCTACCTATGTGTAATAGAGCTAATATTAGCATACTTAATAACAGCATTATTATTATTGTTGTATCATCAATAATTTGAGTATGATGTTATCTATTAGGAAGGTGAGTTACCAGCTCGTTCAAGTTCCCAGACTAATCATAAAGAGTAATATACCAACGGGCCTTCAAACTGTCTTCATTCTTAAAAAATGGTCCTTCGAGCGGATTTTTGTAGTTGTAGCGACTTCTATGATCAACTGCTGTCACTACATATCCTGGCAACACGCTGACTCGCTCGACGCGACTAGATGGCGCTATAGTCGAAGTATGGATACTGCACCGCGATATTAAAGTAATAGAGCGTACTAACTATATATGAATAAACCAAGACGGTGACCATTGGACCTTGATCCCCGGCCATAAAACCCGGTCGGTAGGAAGCGTTTCCCTTTGCCTTCCTAACACAGTTGCGCCGAATAGTTAATTCAAACAAAGGTAGTTTCTACATCATCGTCATCGTTAGCAACAAAAGGACTGCTGAACATACGGCTTCCATGGCATCCCATAGCGACCGGTCGCAAGCTGTCTGCGTTCAGTGTGATCCTGTAATGTTTTGAAGGTTGTCTTTGCTGCGCTTTTGGGGAGTTCTCCAATCTAAAACTTTTCCTGCCACAACGTGAGTTTTCTCTCTCGTATTTCACCCTAAAATGCAAGCGTTTTTTTATGTTTCAAACGTTCCGCCTGACTAAAGTAATTGAGATAATCGTCGGCCTTGCCTCGATTCGTCTGGGCAATTTTCTCAATTGAAACCGACTGTACACCAACGTCAAAAATGACTGATGTCATACCATACCATCAACCTTATTGCATGGCGTTAAGCATCAACGTTTGTCGTAGGTTGACGAATGTTTTTCACGCTGACTGTACTATCCTAGCTATTATGTGTCATGCACACACTGGATCAACTAACACTGCATCTCTAGTTGCAAATAATTAAGTCGTGTTAGGCAGGCAAGTCGAACTCATAATCTTTGGGTAAAAAAATAGGTATAAAGTACAGTCTAACCCAGCACAGCATGCTATTTTTTCCTTCGAAAACTAAACCTATTGCAACGGCATAAGAAACGACAGTGCTTACCTTCACTTGCTGTTTTTCGTCCCTACAATAGATAGAAACTCATAATAAGTGGTTATCACCTCCACAAAAGTAAAATAAAAAAACCGCCTAAGTGCGAGACGGACTCGCGCACTGAGGGTTCCGTGCCAATTTTAACTGGATTAGGGAATCCACTTACTTCCACTTAGCTAAAATACATCATTTTTTTGTTGACAGCAAATATAACTTTGTTTATCATAGTGTTTGTATGAAGAACAAAGTCATGTTTGCGGTTGGTGAAATAGTGCTTTATCTCATAGCTACTAGTTCGATCCCGTCTAAACCATTTTCGTTAAAAGTATTTGTTAAGAACTACAATATTTTTCTTTTATCAAAATGTACTCTCGCTTAGTTTAGATGTAAGAAGCCCTCCTTCTTACACGGGACGCCCATTTTACCTCTTTGGAAGCGTCTATCTATCAAAGGATTTTTTTGTGTAAGGATTTTAAAGCGGTTAACAGAATAAATCTTCCTACCAAATTTCAACAGTGTGATGCTTATAGTTTCAGAATAAAGTTGCAGTGACAGACATATATACAGACTTGTTGAAACTATAAGAGTTCCGTTTTTTGGCATTCGGCTACGGATCCTTTGAGAGTCTTTAAACTCTTTGAGAGTTTATCTATTTACTGACGTTTATCAAAATGTTCTGTCCCAGACAGACTTGTTTGTTAGTCAAGGGGTGATAAACTGTCATAATTCGCAAACTTACTTGTGGTCTATCTTTATCATGGTAACGGGAAGATATGGTCTTGGTTAGCGGTTGATGAAAAGCCTCGAAAGTTATACTTTGAATTTGTTGTCTGATTGCAAATTAATGATGACTGCTTGAACAGTTAAATGTTTGGCAGCTTGCCTAATCAATTCAATTGTACCGTTGGAAGGTGGGTTGCTGACAGGAATCATTCACGAGTATGCTAATACCTACACAGTATACTACTGATCATGTAAAGACTTTAACGTTATGAAAAATGGAAGACTGAAGTTCTGAGTAGTGTTGAAAATGACTAAAGTGGCTGAATTTGACCCAACTTCAACTTGGTCATTAACTGTCATAGATGGTCATTTTCAGTCATTTTGATTTTAGTAATATTTTATTACTTTTTTTGGTTTTGCGTACGCGATTATTATAGTCGAATTCGGTCGGTCACGTGACTTACGCGTAGATCCGTCATAGACAGTAGATTCAAATGTGATTTAATTCCACTATGGATCTGTGAAACCCTGTTTTTTCAGCCTTTTTTACACGCTATTCAAGTCTAGTTTAATATATCATAATCATAGAAAAATCAAGCCCGGAAATGTGACTGGTCCAATTTAGTCATTTCACAGTACTACTTCTGAGGTCTTGGTTTCTTTATTTTTGACTAGCAACCTTGCAACTTATCCGCGCTCGGAAATCTCCGAGATAAACTGTTTCAGCATCTTAATTGTTGATTTGTTTGTATAAAAACTCCCCAAAGTCCTTTACAAAATCTGAAAATATCAACATACCAAACGTTAGCGGCTTATGAAGAGAATACAATACATTAGTCTGTCGTCGAAGGTGGTTGAACTACCAAGGTAAAATACACACCTCACGTCTATCATTACTATCATATCTTAAAAATAGTTGTGTATTGACAAGCTGCCAACACGTCATGTTGTGGTATTGTACTAAGATTCTACTTACCTACTCAAATACCTGAAATGGGCGGACATAAACTGAATAGCATAACTACAGCTGAATGAAATAAAGATATGAATACATACATTACAGTAAACAAACGTTGATGAAGCGTAGAGTATTCAAAAAAAGAAATAACTAGAAAATAATGTAGACATTTTGATTTTTGTCGGCTTGTAGTTGTGATTTTGAATGACATCGGCATACTTAAAATCTTGTCATCTAACCAACATCAAAGATATCAAATTTCTGGTTGGTAAACAGTGCTTCATCATGAATTGCCTATTAACCCAACAGCATTTTACAATTCGCAGATCCTCTATACTTCCACTTTGATCTGGTTCGTAAAATATTCCGTTGTAAATATTTCGAAACTCGAACTCCTATCATTGCGTAGTACGAGAGATATTTATACATCCAACCGCATGTTTGAGATACAGGCGTCTTCGCGATTTAATTACTAGCTAGAATACAGATGGTACGGTAATTTAGTGAGCGTAGGCGGTAGCTGATGCCGATTCCTCTAAATGTCAATATTTTGCATACTAAATATAAATTGACTAATGTAACATTTTGCCGATAGATAAAATGAGTAAAAAGTAAAGTTATCCTGTAACTTCGTAACGCTGGGAAAAGGCCTTAACTCAACTATGAGGTAGTTTAGCCATACTTCATGACACGGGCTCAGTGCGAACTATTGGAGGACAAAGTAAGCGATTAACCACTAAATCAGATGTTATGCTGATGAAATTAGTCAAGTTTAAAATAGAGGACGCGGTCGCCAAGTATTTTGTTAACGCTCCACCATAACAGAATGAATACATCAGATCAATTGATAAATATTTTGAGTCAGTAGGTATCATCATTTTATTCAGCTCTGATCATAAAAATATTATACCTTTTAGTACTTCTATGAGTCTGATTGGATGACAGGAGATTTTCTTTTAGTGACTGTATGTGTAACTTGCGATGTTACATCTAAATGAACTATAGCGGTCCCCCGCAACTTAGTCCTTGCGTTTAAAATTTGCTCCCTCTACTCCCGTCGCAGAGTGATGTACTATAGCCTAAAGCCTTCCTCGATATACAAGTTATCCAACACAATAATATTTATCCAAATCGGTCCTGTAGTTTCTGAGATTAGCGCGTTCAAATATATATATAACGCGTATAAATATAGACCAACAGGGCAATGAACGGAAATTATACTTGCAACTCGTTGAAAACATAAAGGTACTTTTAATAACTTAAAATAAATAAATATTGGACCTCAATCGCATAATTCCTCTTAACCCAAAGTAGGTAATGCACATAACACATGTGTATAACCAGAAATCAGAAACAAAGGTGGTACCCCAACACCCAGACCCGAGATTAACCGACAGGGAGTCAAACTTCTTCTCCAGGTTTAAAATCTCGATTAGTCCCGACTACTAATTATAATTTCACAGGCTGCAACGAAATTGACAACTTAATCCTTATTTTATCTGTGCTTAGGGTCTGTCTTTTGACCGATGATTCATTCCATCGATCGCGGGTCACACTCCTTGGGAGTTCGTTCCATGTCTAGACGACTAGGCTAGATAGAGAGATCTCGGAAAGGGAGTATTGTACTACCTAAATAATAATAACATATCGCTGAGACTACAAGGGTCCTATCCTAATATTTAACTTTGTTTTTAATAGGTACAACAAAATGTTTTTTTGTTAAAAAAATATGATTCTGTAGCGACTGGCGTCTTGACGAGTGATGAAAAACATACTGCCGGATAAAGTGGGAATAGGATATTGAAACAAAACGTTGTTGAAATAATTACTTGTATATTATTTGCCGTCGGTAGAACTGGGGATGTCGGACACATTTTTTATTCAATGTATGTACATTGAACATTTACCTATTTTGTTTATTTTCTTGCTCTGTGCTATTTTTTAGAAAACGTTGTGCAAAACGTCTGGTATAGGTAGAGATTGGCGATGGGAAAAACCCGAAAGGAAGAATCCAGTTTTTTTTCCTGTTTTTAACAGGAAAAAGACCCAAATAATGGGTTTTTTCATTATTTATAGAAGTGTGGACTTGTAATATATTTTGACTATTAATATATTAAGTGTTCTATCTATATGTATATGTGTGTTAAGTGTACTTACTTTAGGCTCTTCTTAGCAATTTTGAATTTGTGTTAATGGTCTACAGAATCTAAAGCAACCCCCAAGATAGCATTGTTTTAAAATAAATGAAAATATGATCAGTAATGTAATGTTTTTTATTGATTACTGAATAGGGAATCATGATTATAACAAAAAATAACACTTGTTCTACCTGTATGATTTTTTAAAATTATTTAATCGGTATTGCTTCTGTCAATATTGTAAACTTCTGCTCCTATAAGGCTTATATCACAAAATTCAAATTCCTGTGAAATTTACTGCGTCATAGCCGGTTATTTGTCTTTGTCTAGAATCGGACTAGTCAAGAGGCCAAATAATTCACTAGGAGTAGATGAGCGCTCGTCATCTTCGTCGTTGTGTTCTTTGTTTATGTAGAAGATTAATAATAATAGGTCTATCTATCAGTCTATTTCTTTTTTGACTGTGTATAGAGGGTGTTGTTTTGGTCAGCGACGAGTGACTTAGGGGTGGCTTTACAGACGATGCCTAAATATTTATATATATATTTAAATGGAAAACCCCACGAAATCAATTTATCAATGCGATACAGCGATCGAGTCAAAGCTACCAACACCAGGTATCCTCTTCGTAGCTTACTAGTTACGGCGTAGTATTTCGTAGATACGCGCTATCTACGCGCGAGGTTGGGAGTTTCACCATTAGTTTTGTAATTTTTTAGAATGTTGTGAAAAGGATTCCTTTAATAAAACTTGCATACAATTTAAAGTTTTTTTTAGAATGAGTATAACTCCTATTATTATCCCTGAGTTGGATTTCAATGACCAAAACTACACCCTGCATAAGCTTGCTGAATGATCATTCAGTGGCAGCTGAAGAACAAGGAGCAGTCAAAATTCGTACAGAAACTCTACTCAGTCTAGAATCTGTACAACCCTCTCCACCAGACGACTGGATCCGTTTCTGAAATATTTTATCAGATAAATGATCTACCCCATAAATCTTCTTTATCTTTATAGTTGGCTAATTCTACAGCAACATCAATGCCTAATGATTGTCCATCATCATGGATATATTTCATAGCATCAATTTCGTATTCTTCGTCCAGTTCAACACCTTGTGATCGTGAATCTAGTATATATGCAGCGCAGTTAATTAGTTTGATACAAATTATTGATTTGCCTGTTAATTGCATTACTCATTTCTTCTCTATGCTGATCATTGAGGATTGGAATTTCTGGAAACATGAAAGTAAATGTAGATTGAATATGTTTACGCAATAATATACACCTCGTTTATCCCCTTCAGTTAAAAAAACATTTGCTGTCGGCTCCAACAATTTCATGCAATTTTATGTCTAGGACCAAAAGCTCGGGTCTAGAAAATTTGATTTCATTTCCTCCGAAACTGTGGAATATTCGTGAACAACTAATGGCTGTAATGTAACCTTTTTGCTTTTCAAACTCTTCTATGATGTACAGTAACTTCCCTAGCGTATTTTCCAGGCATATTTAATGATTCGCCCGATCCTTTTTCCTTACAATTTGAGATAATAAAGCACCGTCATCGCTTGTCTTTTTTCATCGATATGAACGCTTTGATAGGCTCAGTCTTCAGACAAAATTCACATAACAAATTTAGTGTTAGCGCTACACATTAAAGCGGTAATACGTGACGATGTGTTATATTTTAAATGCTCTTTGGATATTGTTAGCATTATCACCGATAAGAGTCATAAATTTGTTGGTTGAAAACAGTAGACATTTGAGTCTGTTGAGGTAGCTGAAGTTGTTAATCCGAAATATATCATCTTAATCACAAAGCAATCAATATTCCACAAAACAAAATCCAGGTCGTCGATAATATTGGTAGAGTAAAAACTGTAATAAAATAGGTGCGCATGGTGTGGAGACAAAACTACTTATGAACAACAGTTATTACCTAAATAACACAGGTTTCATTTTGTGATTGACATCCATAACCCCGTTTTTGAGCTTGAGATTGCGTATATGTAGATACTGTAGATTTGTTTCAAAATCTGTTCGAATTAAATGAAAAAAACCCGAATATTTTGCCATTTGGGAATCTTCCCGGGAACTCTCCACGGTTTTGTCCCGTTTTTAGTTTTTTATTCCGGTTGAAATCTCATCTCTACTTATAGGTGAACTGGTGAAGCAAGGTAACAAATTAGTTAATTTTCGAAACAACAATAGCATACCATAAAGTTTGTCCTCTACAACAACCTAACAACAGTAACTACCAATTAGGTAAAAGGGCTATTTGAAAATTGTTCTATATGCTAATTAATTATTTTTACGACACCATTGACTCATGTTGATAAGTTGGAGCTGACATACCTCACCTAAGCTCGTGGCGTCCCGCTAGGGAGTCTCATTGGACCTATAACTTATCGGCTTATTACTCTAATAACCAAACTGAAGCATTGCTGTAGTGATGGTGTTGACTTTTCTTATGTGAAAACCGTATACAAGTTAAAATTAATATCCTCGCCTTGTAGTCATAAAAATCCATATAATAGTCGTCTCTTTTTGACCTTTGCTATTTATATCATTCTTTCATAAAATGTCCTGTCCATTAATCCCTCAAGCATATGTAAACGAGACACAATGGATATTCTATTGTTATGCGGTCGCATGCGACCGCTTCGGTGTTTATGCGTTAACAAATAAATTAGCTGAAGTATTTTTTTTAGTCCAGTAAATAGATACTGCCGAATCTTCACTAAGAAAGCAAGTGCAACAAGCTACTTTTTCGCTCGAAAAAGTTTTGTATTGAGAATCTGACATTAGAAATAGCCAATTTTTTCCTTTCTGTTGCAAGCGTGCACTAAATCTGAAAGTATTTTAGACAAGACTCAAATCATAATGTTCAAAAACTGTATATCGTTGTACATACTTACTGACTATCTTGTCCATCTGATGATTGGCGCTATTGGATCTTTGGATATTTTGCTTTATAAATAAATCTTCTAAAATCAACAGTGTCAGGCAATGGATTGAATCCTGTGTCTTAAGCTTTCCGGGCGCATGCCTATTCAACTTGACCACTGACATATAAGTTAGTAGTGACAAAACACCATGAGAACTAATTTAAAATTATGTCTTTTGATATTAACTTAAAAACCGTTCATGCGAAATTATAGCTATAACAACAACGCAACCCTTATCGCGGTATTCTCCACGGACTTCCTGTACGATATTTATGTGTGTACATGTCACACATTGACCACTACATTTATGGGTAGCACTGGCAAGTTCAGTCAATTACTAAGAATTGGCACGATTGGACAACTGATATGGTGAAAATAGTTCAATTTGTTTAAAAAACGTTTGAAGTGCAATGTGATAAAAGAGTGGGGTTATCTGGTAAATTATAATCACGGGAACCCAAACTAAACACAAACTCGTAAATAATATTTAAGGAACAACACACAAAAGGAAGTGTTTTCGAATCATTAAAATAAAATAATAAAATTGTTGAAAAAAATTGCATGCAAAACATCGTGATGATAGCCGATTAGAACAATGGTAAAACTTAATCGTCCGTTCTACGAGTAAAAGTAGTTACAATAATCGATAAAATTAACTTAGTTCCGAAGGCCTTTTAACACACATGGTAGTGTATTCGGCCATTGATTTAATTGATAACAGTCACTCTGTGAAATACTTCATCAGTTCTTGTGTTATTAAAAATATATTTTCCCATAAGGTAAAATCAAAGAAACAACATCAACTTTTCTTTGTATCCTTAGAATAATGTACCAACAAAAGCGTCCTTGGACTGGATTTTAGCTAGCTCATTATCTCGATGATTTAATTACATTTAAACAACAGCACTTGAAAAGTCAATCAGTACAAAGTGGTGTGTTAAGTGCAACAGCCGAAATGCCTAAAGAGGTTAAAGAAGAAATCTTTTTAAAGTTAAACAAAGAAGATGTTGGTCAACTGAAGACCTTTTACGCCAGTGCCAACGTGTCAAACGCTGTCGAGAAATGGAAGCAAAAATCTGTTTCCATAATTTCGCCAAAATCCGGTCGGATACTGAGACAGAAGCCAAAACAAGCACATGCCGACGAAAAGACTGAACAGAAAGATGCTGGTTTCTTTACGAGACTTTTCGAAGATTTCAAAAAAACGAAAGTATCTGATTTTGGGTACCAACAGTCGAAAGTGCGGGAAAACAGTTCGTATAGACCTTTCTGGGCTACCAAAGTAATTGGTGCGAAAGAGAAAACAGACAAGGCTATTGAAGAACCTAAAATAAAAACAATAAGTTTGAGCGGAAACAGTAATGCGGCTGTAAATAAAGCTTTTATCTTCGAAAACGAATCAAAATCGCCGTCCCCTAAAGTTCCCAATAGAAAAGTGTTAGTGAAAAAATCGCCAAAAGTATTAGTGCCAAAATTGTCGAGGGTAGATCTTCACAATGAATATAAGTTGAGGATGCCACCTTCTTATAATGGGAGCAAGATGTTCATGCCGACTGGCGAACAGCTGTTTTGGGTTCGTTCTTAATATTTATGTACTGTAGTCCGGTACGGTTTGAAAGTTTGCAAAAACTTACACAATGTCTATGTATAACGATCCTAATGTAGTTTCCTCCTTAGCTATTTTTTGTCTTCTCTTCAATTGGGGTCGGCACTTATTGTTTTAAGAAATCTAAGACTACGTGTCTATATCTGGTATCAATCCAGTCAATATCAAAACTATATAGTTTAGTTGCACTGTCAATTGTAAATATTGCGAAATAAACTTTCTTGACAAATTTAATTGGTTCTTTATATGACCATCTATATCTATTATACTGACAATGACTTTCTTTATTATTACTTTGTCAATCTGAAATAATGATATATCTGATGTATGATTTCTGTAATCTTAGTGTTGAACAAATATTTGTAACAATAAACTGAATATTGGCTAACGTACAAGGATGCAACATTAATATTCGCGCAGATATTAATATGGAACATTTCCCGTTACCAAGGTTATAGTATATTAATTATTGTACATCTATTCATTGTTCCAATTGATATACATATCGACATGTATCGTTGTGGTATGTGGTAGCGATGAGTGTAATTTTGGATGCTGTAATTATTTTAAAAAAATGATTTACCGTACTGGGTAGATTTTAGGTATATTCACGCAATAACTCAGTCTTGAAATGATGGAGTCACAACAAGCCTAAAACATATTTATTTATTGCCTAAAATGCCACCTCATGTTTAAAACAAGGTAAAATTGTAGCCCTTGAGGGTTGACCAGATAATGTTTCTTTAAAGTTTGGGCCCTACATGTAGAGCTTTCACAGAAAAATGCTAAAAAAGCATTACCATGCCACTCAGTCGCCCGTTCTGTCTCATTTTTACTTGTATTCGTTTATTTTTGTTCAAAAATAGAGCCTCCATGCCTTTTAAAAGGTCAAAACAAGTACGAAATTAATAAAGCAAAGGAGATGGCTAAATGACTGCCCTAAGAATGTATAAAGATTTGTCAATATCCTATAACTCTGAAATACTCATTAATTAATTATTCCGTATTTATTATTTTTCTAGAACTTTAATAAAATAATTAAAATTTTAAGTTTTTATATTGATTTTATTCGACAATAATGACCTAAAAAAACAAACAAAAGTCAAGCGATAAAAAAGACGTCACTCGATCGTGCTCACTGTCATCTTGTTTATTGTTGTATGTGTGTGTGTGTGTCGTGTCATCTTACTGAAAGCATTTTTTGACGTGTCATTGGCGGAATTCAGTACGGCGCAAGCCATTTTAATTGATTCGTCGCCATTAAAATTAAAATAAAAATAAATTTGTTAACCAATCCAAGTAGGAATTACCACGATTTAATTTTTAAGATTGTTGGTTTTTGAAAAAAATCCTGAAACTTTTTTTATACAAAATATTACTGTAAATCTATTCGGCATTATATAACACTAGGTGTCATGTTTATACATTGTTAGGGCAGTCGCCCATACCTCTATTTAGCCATGTCTTTTGTTAACCATCTATGTAATATTCTTTCCAGCTAGGTGAGACGCGTCCGTCCTCATTCGGTCCTGCCACGTATCAGGACTTCAAGGACATCCGCTCTCGCTGCCTAGCCGAAGGCAGGCTGTTTGAAGACCCGGAGTTCCCTGCCATCGACCGCAGTCTCTATTACAAGGAGAGACTTGATAGACCTATCACTTGGCTTAGACCTGGGGTGAGTTTTGCTTGTTTACTAAAACTTTACTGGTATTTTTAGGTGGTCTTTGGTTGGTTCGATAGGGTGAGTGAGAAGAACTATAAAAAAAGGAGATGAAGACGGTGTTTATCATTGTCTAAACAGATACGTTATGTTTACAGCTCCTCCATCGGAAGGAATCATAAATGACGCCTATTTAGGAATCCCGTTTTCTTTTCCTCTGATGGTCTTATCCTGTATTTGTCTCGTGTATTTGGTAATATCAATTTTCACTAAGCTGCCATTTATGACCACCTCCGCGGCGTACAGGCTAAGCACACTGGGTTTCAAGACCCGCTCCGCGGTCCCGGGTTCGATTCCCGGTCGGGTTAATATAGAAAACAAAAATTGACTATGTCTCGGTTATGGGTGTTGTGGTACCACCGTAGTGTCTGATTTCCATAATACAAGTCAATTAATTACTTACTTTGAGATCAGAGCAATGTATGTAATTGGTGTTCAATATGTATTAATACTCGTATGTTTATGGTGAATTCCTCAAGAACAATTCACGGTAGTACATTGACATTTGTACCTACATTTAGCCGTCAAAATATCCCAAGTTATATTGATATCCTGATCAAGATTAATAAGACCAAGAGGCGGGAACATTAGAGTAAAAAAAAAAAGTAAAAACCGACTTCAAAACCAAAATGCACTAAAAAGTCTGAAATAAACCCTTCACCATTGAAAGGAAAGGAATCCGTTTTAGGCAAACAATTTCTTTTTGGAGTCGGTGCTGTGATAGTTGATGCTTGATGGTGAAAGTGATGGCACCGACTCCAAAAAGAAATTGTTTGCCTAAAACGGATTCCTTTCCTTTCAATGGTGAAGGGTTTATTTAAGACTTTTTAGTGCATTTTGGTTTTGAAGTCGGTTTTTACTTTTCTTTAAAAGTTTATTTTATTTCTTCATTTTTAGTGATTATATAAGAGGGGGGGGGGGGGTTCACCTTATGATTTTATTTTTTAAGAAGCTACAAATTACCTATCATAAGTTTCGTCACTATAATTACTGAACTCCTAAGCGTTAAGGAGTTCCACCATCAGCTCAGCCCCACAAGATGTTGACTATCAGACGTAACAATACGTCAACATTAAGATTCTAGTAAAGAAACACTATACGTGCCTTTAAAATTTGAGGGTTTCCCTCGATTACACCAAGATCCCATCATCAGATCCCAAAATGGAAAAAATGGGACCAACTAGAAGGTATACCCTCTAAGTATGCGAAATTTTTTTTCGATTCGGTCGACAAACGACTGAGATATGAGGTAACAAACATACAAAAAAAAAAAAAACATACAGTCGAATTGATAACCTCCTCCTTTTTTGAAGTCGGTTAATAAGCTGATGCTCTAGTAATTCTGCCTACTCGTTCCTCTGCTATCATCGTCTTAACATACGAAATATGATGTCCGCAGGAAATATCCGACAACCCTCAACTATTCGTGGAAGGCTACAGCCGCTTCGATGTACAGCAGGGAGAGCTGGGTGACTGCTGGCTGCTGGCTGCGGTCGCCAACCTCACACTGCACAGGAAGTAAGTAACCTTTATTCCTTCACGGATGTGTTAGTCAACTTTATTTTTGAAGTGAAAACTTCTTTAGTGGCGTTGAGCACTTTTGTGGGATGTGTAAAAAAACTGTGAAACTTGCGTCAGGACACGTGGGCAGATTGAAAAACCGTAGGACGGTTGGCGAAATTATGGATGTAAGTTGATATTTCAGAGAGATAAACTTTTTATTGTAATATAAATTGTAATGTTTGTGTACGATAGCGCAATAAATAAATATTGTATTCTATCACATAAATGATAGTACTTTTATATTGATAATAAAAGCAATTTGTTAAAAATTATTCCCTAACTATTCCAAAAAATCAAAAATGCACAACGTTAATATTCAAGTTCTCACTTTTGCCGGCACTCCCGGAATGCAACCCGTTTTTTTGTGTGACCGCTTTTAGCAGGGCGAGGGGATGTTGTCTTGCCACTGTACTTTGAGAACACTGGACATAGACCAGCTGATCACACTGGATGTAAATCGCTTGCAACCGATGACTATGGAGAAAAGGAAAAAGGGCCTATGTTCGTGGTTAGTGGACATCCTTTGGCTGATAAGATAAACTGATGATGGAACCATTTAGGTGACTGCTAAAAATAGGATGTATCCGTCTGTCAGTGTAAGCGTCTTTAAGCATTATATCCTTGTGTTTTTCAGATTATTCTTCCAAGTGGTGCCGGATGACCAGAGCTTTGAAGAAGAATATGCTGGAGTTTTTCACTTCCGGTATGAAATCATTTACTCTTATTCGTATTTATTTATTCATCAATGAACACTTTTGTTAATAACGCATTAAGTTCTTTTTTCTAAAGTTTTGTCTTTGCGGGACTTCAAAAAGTTCATATTCCTTATGGTGTCTACACTTTGTAATATTTCAAAATCTTGTTTGAATTATAATTGCACTGGTATTTTAAGGGTAACTAAGTAAGTAAGTATATTATACAATTACCTTCTGAATGTATCAAAATGAAAGTAGGTGAGGTGCAATAACTCTGCAATCACAAAACATAACCTCAAAATGTCTAATCTGCCATTGAATTCCTCGTAAACCCATAAATTTTTTAATAAATATTTTTTGTCTTTATTCTTTCAAATATTTATTTATTTTATCCGAACATTTTGTAAAGACTTATGCAAACGCAAAGTGGGCCGAGTTTCTATAGAGTTTTGGTCAAGATCCTTTAGTATTATTGATTGTTGTGAATATAGGACGGAGGTTTTTATAGAATCCCTGCATATTTTCAGTTTCTGGCAGTACGGCCGCTGGGTGGACGTGGTTATCGACGACCGTCTGCCCACGTATCGGGGCAAGCTGGTGTTCCTGCACTCGTCAGAGAACAACGAGTTCTGGAGCGCTCTGCTGGAGAAGGCTTATGCTAAGTAAGTGATCTGGGTCAAAACGGGGCGAGTAGGGTCTCTTTAGTCTAATTTATGGCAGTATCGGGGCAAGGTGGTGTTTCATCACTCGTCAGAGAACGATGTATTATGGCGCGCCCTACTGGAGAAGGCTTATGCCAAATAAGTTGAATTAAATGTTACTAAACTTTGCCCGAAGAGAGATAGGTAGGCCAAGTGGGATGAGTTAGACCTAAATGAGTCTATTTAGGCCAAATTAGAGCCAGTTTGGTCTAGATGGATCAGCTGGGACCAAATTTTAGACACTAGTGCAAAACGCAATGGGACGAGTTGAGACTTGACAGGGCGAGTAGGACCCAATTAGTTTAGTTTCTGGCAGTACGGCCGCTGGCCGGACGTGGTGATTGACGACCGTTTGCCTACGTATCGGGGCAAGCTGGTGTTCCTGCACTCGTCAGAGAACAATGAGTTCTGGAGCGCTCTGCTGGAGAAGGCTTATGCTAAGTAAGTTGAATTAAATGTTACTAAACTTGGCCTGAAGTGGGACAGGCTAGGCCAAATGAGATGAGTTAGGCATGAGTCTATTTGGACCAAATATAGAGCCAGTTTGGTCTAGATGGAGTCAGCTGGGACCAAATTTTAGACACTAGTGCAAAACGCAATGGGACGAGTTGAGACTTGACGCGGCGAGTAGGACCCATTTAGTCTAGTTTATGGCAGTATTAGGGCAAGCTGGGGTTTCTTCACTCATCAGAGAACGATGCATTATGGCGCGCCGTACTGGAGAATGCTCATGCCAAGTAACTTGATTTAACTTGGCTAGAAGGTGAGAGGTTCGACCAAATTGTACCTGTTGGGATTTAATAAGTTAAGTGGGCCAAATAAGGACCAATTTGGTTCAGATGGAGCGAACTGGGCCCAAATTTTAGGCACTAGTTGGGCCCAAGAGGAACTAGTTGAGTCCAGACAAGGCGAGTAGGACCACATTTGTCTAGTTCCTGGCAGTACGGCCGCTGGGTGGACGTGGTGATCGACGACCGTCTGCCCACGTACCGGGGCAAGCTGGTGTTCCTGCACTCGTCGGGAGCGCTCTGCTGGAGAAGGTTTATGCCAAGTAAGTTGAATTAGAAGTTGCTTTACTTGTTTCAAACTGGGACAGGTTAGAACAAACGCTCCCGAAGTCCACATTTTGAAAAAAATGAGTAAAGTAAATATATAAAATACAATAAAGTATGAATAAATAAGTGGGATGAGTTAGGCGTGAATATGTAAATATTAGCCACGTTAGGGCCAGTTTGGTCCAGATGGAGTGAGCTGGGCCCAAAATGGACTAGTTGGGTGCAAACGGGGCGAGTAGGGTCCAGTTAGTCTAGTTTATGGCAGTATCGGGGCAAGCGGCAAGCTGGTGTTTCTTCACTCGTCAGAAAACGATGCATTATGGCGCGCCGTACTGGAGAATGCTAATGCCAAGTAAGTTGATTAAACTTGGCTAGAAGGGGAGAGGTTCGGCCAAATGGAACAAGTAGGGCTTTAATGAGTCAATTAAGCCAAATAAGGACCAGTTTGGTTCAGATAGAGCGCGCTGGGCCCAAACGTTAGGCACTAGTTGGGCCTAAGAGGGACTAGTTGGGTCCAAACAAGGCTAGTAGGACCACATTAGTCTAGTTTTTGGCAATACGGCCACTGGGTAAACGTGGTGATCGACGACCGTCTGCCCACGTACCGGGGCAAGCTGGTGTTCCTTCAATCGTCAGAGAACAACGAGTTCTGGAGCGCTCTGCTGGAGCGTCTTCAAGTAAGTTTAATTAAATGTTACAACTTGGCCAGAAGGGGGACAGGTTAGACCTTAATGAGTCTACTTGGGCCAAATTAGTGAAATCGCAGTGTGTAAATGGTCTCAGATCTTCAGATCTTCACTTTGTAATACCACAATAAATGTTACGTTAGATAACCAAATTTTTCATTGTTTACAGCAAGCTCAATAAAAGTTCATATTTTTTTTTTAAATAGACTGTGGGTTTTAAACTTTCAACCTTATATCACTTACAAATAGTGTTCTAAATCGACTAGCATCTTACTTTTCATATCCCTTATTCCAGGCTCCACGGCTCGTACGAAGCCTTAAAAGGCGGGTCAACCTGCGAAGCGATGGAGGACTTCACTGGCGGAGTCACCGAAATGTATGATATGCAAGAACTGCCGCCGAACTTCTTCACCATTCTGCTGAAGGCGTACGAGAGGAACTCGCTTATGGGATGCAGTATTGAGGTAAGTTAGGATATAATATTGGTTTAAAGAATATTTTAAGAAATTTATTTCTCATAAACACTTATAAAACAGTTCACTTATAATGAGATAAAACTAATTATTATTACATAAGATTTTGCCTCTGTGCAAGTATTATTTTTATTTTTGGACGTGTTTTTTAAGTCTACTTTTGTACATATCTATTACTATACGTTATTGCCTTATACGTCGTATAATATTGGACACCAATCACATACATTGCTCTGATCCCAAAGTAAGAAGCTAATGCACTTGTGTTATGAAAATCAGACACAACGGTGGTACCACAACACCCAGACCCGAGACAATATAGAAAGTATCGTTTTCTACATTGACCCGACCGGGAATCGAACCCGGAACCTCACGAGATGGCGACGCTTAGAACCAGCGTGCTAGCCACTCGACCACGGAGGTCGTCAATGGATATATTATGTGTATGTACAATGTTTATGTTTATTATTCCATAATTATGTATTAATGTATACGGTATTTATGTAATAAGTAGTATGTATGTTTTTTTTTGTTTGAAATAGCTATTGTAGTTTTAATCAAGCTCTAACTTTTGCCCTTCTATCACTTATTTCGCGCCGCCAGCTATATCTCTGTATAGAGCTATAGTTGACTGGTAGAGAATGCTTTTAGCATTAAGTCCGCCATATGTACCTTATGTTTGTGCATAAAGTGTTTTTAAATAAAAAGTGTCTTTCATACAGGGTGTGATTTTGGTCAGCGACGAGCGACTTAGAGGTGTGGCTGTACAAACGGTACTGATGCCAAAATAATATTAATATACTTCTTGTGAAATGGAATAAACCCAAAATAAATTTCTTATTGCGTTATAGTGAGTGAATCAAAACTATCAACACCAGGTCGCCTCTTCGTAGCTTACTTGCTACGGCGTAGTATTTCGTAGATAGGTGCGAACTACGCGCGAGGGTACGTTTTTCCCCTTACGGTAAATGTTTTTTAGAATGTTGCAAGGCGGTTTTCTTTTATAGAAAATATTTTTTTCGAATAAGCATAACTCATATTATCATCCATGAGTTGGATGTCACTGAACAAAACAACACCCTGTAATTATGTAATTGCTATAAGTATAGTGAAAAAAACTGCATCGAATGGTCTGGGTCTCATTTCATCCCAAAAATTACTTTTTCTGGGTTAATTTTTGGAAAATTTACGTGTTCATTTTGTCGTAAGTGCGCCAGAAATTGTGTTTTTGGTAGGAATGGAACGTGTTTACCATACAAACCTAGTAATTGGCTCAAAGTACATATACCAGGTACGGGTTCAAAATACTTCCAAAACCATTAAGTCATTTTTGAGTTATAGCACATTTTTAACAACAGCAAATATAACTTTGTCTTTCATACAAATACTACGAAGAACAAAGTTAGTTTTGCTGTCTTAGGCTAAGTGGAAGTAAGTTATAGTTGGCACGGAACCCTCAGTGCGCGAGTCCAGTTCACTTGGCCGATTTTAATAGTCTAGTATGGGACGAATGACAAAAAAATAATTCCATTGGAAAAAAAATAGCGGAATTAGGTCCCTGATTTTGACAGCATTTCAAAAACCTTTTTTTTTCTTTACCAGCCGGATCCTAACATCCTAGAAGCCGAGACCCCGGTCGGCCTGATCAGAGGCCATGCGTACTCCATCACTCGCGTTAAATATGTCGATATCGAAACCCCGGGCCGTGCGGGGAAAATCCCGTTGCTGAGGTTACGGAACCCCTGGGGCAACGAAGCTGAATGGAACGGCCCTTGGAGCGATAAGTAAGTAATTAAATTAGATATGTTCAAATTGAAACAATAATTTAATAAATTATATTTTATTCGTTTAGAGAAAGCTTTTTTGGCGTTTTCAATTTTGACACAATGTTCAAGAATGTCAAACTTTCTGACTTTGTCATTTTTCGTACAAGATTTGTCAAAATTTAGAACTTAGAGCTGATTTTTCAATAGTCAGATAAGAAATATTCGGCGAACAAAATACAATAAGGCTAATTTGAAAAAGTCACCTTATTGTCAGCAATCATACGTAACTGTATTATTTTTAAATCTGTCGCTTTGTAATTTATCAGTCTGATAAGTTTTATGTGACCGTTGAGAAATCGGCCCTTAATCTCATTCCTGTGTTGCTAAATTAATAAAGTCCAATTTTCCCAACAACCAGAAGATCCTGACGCATTGTAGCGTTGGCCCGGACTGTCACATGTCGTAGGTTTAAATCCTATTTGTGTTCAACTTACTTTACTTTTTATTTAACTGTCTAATCTAAATACTGGTCCCAAAATTAATGTTTTCTTCCTTTTGTGTAAATTTCTTTTTTAACTCGTATAAGATTTAATGTCCTAGTAGCATACATTAGCAGTTACCAAACATGTTGTGTATATTCATAAAGATGAAATAAGAAACCTAAAATTTGCGCACGGGCGGGACTTGAACCAGCAACCTTTTGGCTGACCGGGCCAAACGCTCTTACCAATTGAGCTACCGTGCTGTTAGTCCGACCCTGCGAAATTTGTAGTTTCTTATGAAAACGTCAATTGCGTGACGCTTAGCGCCATCTAGCCGTCTGTTTATGAAACAGATGACAACAACAACAACAAACTGACAGCACGGTAGCTCAATTGGTAAGAGCGTTTGGCCCGGTCTGCCAAAAGGTTGCTGGTTCAAAGTCCCGCCCGTGCGCAAAATTTTTGGTTTTTTATTTCATCTTTATGAATATAAAATATGACACTGTGAGTGTTAAAAACATTCTAAAGCATGTTGTGTATACTATTTATGGGCTACGGTCCAGTCTTTTTTGTGTATTGTAATAATTATAGTATGTGATGACTGTATCCTGTCTGTATACCGAATATAAATAAATAAATAAATAAAAAGAGCATGCTAAAATGAAACTGGAGATAGCTTAGCCATGGACCTTTCAAACAAAAATAACATGACGCTAATTAAAGTCTCATAGTTTGTGAGATAATGACACTTTTTTGTATTTTTCTTCTATGAAGAAAACAAGAAAATGGTATTATCTCTCAAAACCATGTCACTTTCATAAGATTCATGTTAGTTTTATTTAAAAGTTCTTTTGCTCAGCTATCTCCAGAGTCAGTTTAGTGTGCCATTTATTAGAAAAAAAATACCATAATTAAAAAAAATATATGTAGAGTATATCTGAAAGGCTTGGACGAATAAACCACTGGACGCGCAATGACGGGCAATTTCGCTTGTGCCCCCTTAACCACGAAGCGGGCTTTTTGGCCTCACTTACAGATGACGTCTTGTCAGTACAGTGATGGAACTCAGTGAGAAACATTGACGGAAAAAATGGGTAAATGTGGCTTATTTTTGTGTTTAAATTATAGCGGCAACACAAAAAATATTCATTTTCATCCGTAAGTAACGTTTTATTCCAAAAGAGCTGATATTTTTCATGAAAATAGTAAAAAGTGTTTTCCAAGAGAAAAGTAACATTGCCATTTAAAAAAGTGGTGGTCAGTTACTACAAAATCAACAAGATAACGTATAC
The DNA here is from genome assembly GCA_963924145.1 of Pyrausta purpuralis. NCBI lineage: Eukaryota > Metazoa > Arthropoda > Insecta > Lepidoptera > Crambidae > Pyrausta > Pyrausta purpuralis. The sequence goes on from OZ001665.1 coordinate 7,048,500, forward strand.
TTTATACGGTAGGATTGTCGTATGTTTATCATTCGTTCTCTTGTCAGATTAATTTTAATTGTGCTTGACAATTGTCGATAAATCGTATCGATAAACATTAATTAAATTTTTAATATAAATTCTTTTAAAATAAAATGATAAATCTGTAAAAAGTTTCACTCGAGAGTAGATTAAGGTAATCTTAAAAATACAACAGTTTGCTTTTAAATTTTAAACTTCATATTTTATGACAATACATCTTTAAAACATAATTTCAGATTTCTTGTGGATCCATTAAGTAATATAAAGTGGGTCGAAGGGATACAAAATGAATCCCAAAAAATCATAACCAAATATGTGGTATCCATTTAACACCAGTGTGATTTAATGCCAACGCAAAAATCTACTACTTAATTATCACGTAGGAGGATTTAAATGGTGCTGGGCTGTATGTACTTATGGGCGGTTTCACAATGTCTTAGGAAGTTCTAGTTGGTGTTACTTGCCAGACCGTTCATATAAACGTTCTATGTTTCAGTTGTTCATTCGATGGTTTGTGCATTAAACATGTCCATAATGTAATTTATTGTTTTATTGATAAAAATATATGTCTTTTTACAAAAGATTCGTCCATTCATTCGTTCCGCACATATCGATAAAAAATATCGACACTGACATGCACTAAATGTCAAAAATTGACACAACAAGCTCCCCCCGCCCCGCAGAAATTGGCTAATGATGTTTTCATACATTCGCTCTTGCGTTTCATATCCAGTGGTTAATTCATCCAAGCTGAAAGGTCTATGACTATGCAAACTCCAGTGTCAGTTTTGCACGTTCTTTTTTTAGGACACCTGTATATTAATGAAATAACTATTTATAACTTAAGAACGGATGAACCGATTCGGCTGTAAATGGGAGGTAACAGGATAGGATACTTTTAGGAGGAGAACATAGGATACTTTTATCCCGCGGGACGGGGCCGGGGTGAAACAATTTTCACTGGGACCGCTTAGCTTTGAAAATAACGGGGTTGGCAGCGAAACAGAGTTTGCTGGGTCCGCTAGTGATTTATATGTACAGGGTGTTGTTTTGGTCAGCGACGAGCGACTCAAGGGTGGCTGTACAAACGATATTGATGCCAAAATAAATATAAAAAAAAATTATTTTTTAAATGGAAAAAATCCACAAAATCATTTTTTTTATGCGGTACAGCGATCGAGTCAAAACTACCAACACCAGGTAGCCTCTTCGTAGCTTACTAGCTACGGCTATAACCGCTAGCTACGCGCTAGGGTGCGAGTTTTCCCATTCGTTTTGTAATTTTTTTGAAAGTTGTGAAGAGGTTTTCTTGTATAAAACTTGCTCAGAATTTGAAGAAATATTTTTTTTTAGAATAAGCATAACTCATATTATCATCCCTGAGTTGGATGTCACTGACCAAAACAAGATCCTGTATATCGTTTTTCCAGGTCACCCGAGTGGCGCTTCATTCCTGAATCGGAGAAGGAGGAACTTGGGCTCAACTTCGACGACGACGGCGAGTTCTGGATGGCTTTCAAGGATTTCGCGCAGCATTTTGACAGGTAAGGATATTCGATTTAGTAGTAGTAGATCCAATTTTTTACAGAAGTTGTGATTGTATCCAAATAATAAATATATTTTTCTATTACAATGTCACACGGTTAAAATCAAATTAAAAAAAACTTAGAGATAAACTGAAATTTTATTTTATGATTATGAGCTGTTGCTATTTGATATTAGAGTCGAGTCGAATTAAATGTAAATTATCATGAATCCATGGGCGTCATAATAAATTATAAATATTGGACACCAATATTTATAATTTATTATGACAACATTGCTCTGATCCCAAAGTAAGTAGCCAATGCACTTGTGTTATGGAAATAAGACACAACGGTGGTACCACAACACCCAGACCCGAGACAATATAGAAAACTATGATTTCTACATTGACCCGACCGGGAATTGAACCCGGGACCTCGGAGTGGCGGAGCCTTGAAACCCAACGTGCATAGCCACTACCCCACGAAGGGCGTCGTAATAATAAATTGCATTTTTTTTTAACTGGGGTCCCACATAATTTTTTTTAGTCATTCCATAGTTAATCATGCGAAAAATATTTCCTTCAGAGTGGAGATTTGCAACTTGAACCCCGATTCTTTGGATCCAGAAGAATGTCCCGAAGGATGCACTAAGAAGTGGGAGATGTCCGTGTTTGAAGGGGAATGGGTCAGAGGTAAGCAATGAAATGAAATGAATGTTTATTTGCGTTTGGAAAAGGGTACATTTAGGTTGTTATGTTTATAATTTAGTTCAGCTTTTCCAGAAATTCAAAATTTATTATATACATCACTAGTGATCCAAATTGTTGTGCTATTTTTTTCCCCTGGAGATACCTAATACTCTGATTTTAATTAGATAAACAAGAAAGACAGCTTCAATCGCATTTTTTAATATAATATTTTAATATTTCGTGTTTAGACCCGTCATGTTTAGTTCTTATAGCATTTTTTTAATGTTGCAAGCGAAGTGTAATAGTGTTGTAACAATACAATTGTGGGCGATTAATTGAATTTGTAATAAAATTTTTCAATAATGTGATTTTCCTTATTTGGATTGATAATAGTGAAACGTTGAATAAAGCTTTATACATAAATAATTTTTTCTGATGAGTAAAAAATTTTAGTCCTGTCACATCTATAGCAATATTCTTGTATGTCTTTAACCTATTTCGACTAGTTTCTATAGTACATTAGTAGAAAGTTTGATGGTATTTGTAAGAAACATGATTTTAAAACTGAAATTATTTTTGTAGTTTTAACACTGTTTTATTTATGCTTATAAAATTCTGCAGAACGCAAATGACTTTGCATTTGATATAATTATTCTGTATTCATTTAAAAGCAACGATTGATTTAAAAAATAATTTATCGATAATTTAGAAATAACACTATTTTTGAATTATGAAAAAGTGGCATCCCGCCAAATTTCATTTTGAACTATCTTTTAAAAAAATCAGAGTGTTAAACGTTTTTCAACAGCCCTTAACATCAGCATCTTAAAAAAATGGCATGAAATTATTGCAGTAATCTTTGCTCTTATCACGAACAGACAAACTCAAAAGCGGTTGAGACTTTGTTTCATAATTTAGAGCAATATTAAAAATATTGATTGCGTACACGATCTTATATAAATCCCCTCGTTGATAGTTTTGTAGATGGTGTTTTGACACACGTATACGCTTAAATTGGACACAGTGTGATAGAGGTGTGACATCTTACTGGTTACGGATTACATCTAAATTAATTGTCAAATATTCAAAATAATTGACGTATTATGAACTATTGTTAAATATTTTTATCGTCTTCAAAAAAAGAAGGAAATCAATTCAATATGTATGCATGAGATATCGTTGGAATTTTATAATATTTAAGTGTTGGGAAGGCTTCCAACACTCTTAAAACAGAGCAAGATGATTCTTTTTTAGTTTCGTTAGATATATTCCAACTTCTTTGAAATTTACATTGTACCCTACAATGTAAATTTCATCATAATCGGTTCAGTACTTTTTGACATTTGGGTGATAACTAAAAATCATGATATAATAAAATAATTTCAAAAATTTACCCCCCTTTAAATAACGATTGTCTTCTATTTTTGGGAAACAAATACTTTTGGAGTCTGTGCATAATGTGCATTGACTGTCGTGTCAGAGAAAACTTGGTTTCATGTACCGACTCAAATAGAATTTGTTTTTCCTAACTAGGAGACAAATGCGCTATTTAAAGCTTTGTAGTCAGTTTTTTGCAGGCGGTTTAATTTTTAAATAATATTTTCAGGCGTGACAGCGGGCGGGTGCAGGAATTACTTGGAGTCGTTCTGGCGGAATCCGCAGTATACCATCACGTTGAAAGACGTCGATGAAGGGGATGAGGAGAATAAGTGTACGGTAAGTACTAAGATAACTGATAATATGGAGAATAATGGATGAAACTTTATTTTCAGCATACAAACGTATACCGTAAAATGCTGCAACTTTGCCAAGTAAGCGCAAATTTGCCTAATTTTTTCCGTTCTTTATATCTCAGTCTGCTTAATTTGTTGTTTCTTTCTACCATTTGTTAGTAAATTTACATTAGTATGGCAACACATTTTATTTTTTTATTTTATGGTAACTACACGGATTTATCCGTTAGCAGCGCAGAAATTGAAATTGTGTGAGCGAAAAATTTTACGGTGTCTCAAAACTTTTGGGGTTTTGTCGCCAAAAAACAGTGTTTTCGTGCTGTGATAACGTCCCAGGGTAAGAAAATATGTTCTTTTTGATGTATGGTTTTATGTTTTGATAAAATCTCATGGTTTTATCAAATGTTCTCACTAGGCAATGTTGGGCAGTGTTTTGAAAACTCAAGTGACACATCTTTGCCTGGGTCTAGGGTTGTCAAATATTATAATCAGAAATGAATACTTAAATTATCCTTTGGTAAATAATAATAAGCAAATGTGATTATTTCCCTATCATATAAAAGATTGGTTGTTTGTTTTTGTGCTTATTCATTAGTAATCGTAATTATAAAATTACGAAGAGAATGAAGTCCCGGGCAAAGCTAGTTTGTTAGGCTACTTACCTAAAATAAGCAACTTATTTTTTTCTTATGCAAATATATATATTTTTCTACACGCTTAAATGATATAAAAAAATTCTTATACCTAGACACAATCCGAAGATGAACTAATTAAAACAAAAGTAATTCTATTAATGTCGTCCGTTGTGACATCCATCTTTTTGTATAAATCTACCGTTACTTATAACGGTTCCTTGAATATAGGAACGGGGCATTAGTAAATAAACCTTACTTTTATTTCAATTACTTATATAAAAATGGGGTTTGACAAAAATAGAAAAAGAAGAAAACCAAGACCTCGTAAATATTCTGATTATTCTCAGGAATCTTTAGAAGTTGCTCCAGACCTACTGCGTGATAAAGTTATTTCGTAGTATGAAGCACACGATTTTAAGACAGAAGATTATTTTTATTTTATATACCTACCTACCGTCGCCAAATAACAATTAATCTATGAAAAGAACTGTTTGCATTTTTTTTTATACATACCTATTTACCGTCGCCAAATAATAATTGTCTATCCTTGATCCTTTCCTTTCCTTTGGACATTGCCATCTAGTCCCAAAGTAAGCTACTCAAAGCTTGTGTTATGGGTGCCAGACAACGGATATAATACTTAAATACTTTTTGTTTGTAAATACATACATGATATACATAGAAAACACCCAGACCAATACAAACAGACATGTTCATGCACACAAATGTTTGTATTGTGCGGGTAGACGATTTCTCAACCACTATAAGTAGGTCGTCAATCTTTAAGTGGTACTGTTTTTTTTATGTTGTTAATAATATTTTTATTATATAAGTAACTAGGTAGGTACTTATGATTTGGGATAAGCTTTGCATTCTATTATTTTGATATAACAATATTCTCACTAAAGAATTTGAAATATATCTTTTGTGTATTTTTGGCACAACCCTACATCCAACTTCTTTTTGTATGGGAATTCTGCAGTACCTGCTACAACTTTGCTTGTCACTCACTAAAAAAAAACTATTACATTTATGCCCGTGATTTGACTATTAGAAGCAAGAACGGTCTTTTGTGATTAACAGAAAAAAATAACTACACGATTAATAGATAACCTACAGAGATATTCTTCTAGGCAAAGTTGTGTCCTTGAGATTCAACATTGCCTACGATTTTGTACGGCTATAATACGAAAAATGTACTTGATTTAAGAAAATTTGGCGCTTATTTGGCATCGCATAAAGTCTGTTTTCCTATTTTAACATTTTAGAATGTATAAAAATTATTACGTTCAATGCTATTAAGAAAAAACGTCAAAATCCAGGCAAAGTTGCAGCATTTTACGGTAGTCCGTTTTTTGTTTGCTAGTCGAACAATATAAACAATCTTTTCGTAACTTTTAAAATAATATCAATAAATAAAATTAATAAACTTTTTGATTTGAAAAGATCTCAGTGTCCCAAAGATGACTGGCCTATGCAGGTTTTGAGTTTTGTATCTATCTAATTTTAAAATAAATTATTCCTTTAAAAAAGAATATAAAGATTGTTTATAATATTAGACAAGCAAAGAAATGTCTGTTATAAAACGTCGAATATTATAAAACTTTGTAAAGATTAAAAAATAGAAATATTACTCGGGACTCGCGACGCCTACGCAAATATCGAAAACAATAATAATAATTTCCAAGATAAATTATTACATTCTAAGAAATGTCTTCAACTAACAGTATAGTTAACATGTTCTATGCATCTTTATCTGTAGAAAAAAAAAACTGCATTCTTTGATTGGTTTCAGTGATGACAGCGCGAAACAGTGTTTTTGTTTTTAATATTCGAAATGGATTTTTTTAATATTCGATTTGCTCTTGACTCTAGCCTTAACCCAATTGGGCTTAGACAGAGTCGACGATGGAGCGAGCGATGGAAGAAGCCTGTTCACCCTGACTTTGTCTTCGAGTTATATTTTTTAGAAAACACTTGTGCAGGCAGACTTTTTTACTTTTTGGCTGTGCGCATTATTAAATTGTATTTATTAGGAAAACCAGTGATACAAAATATATAAACTTAAACCACCTATTGATAGTATTATCTTATAACTTGTGATTACCAATACTGATCTAGAGCTGATGTTACCAACGTCTTATAATGAATATTCGTCGAATATAATAGAAAACGTCACCTATTTATCAGTAATCATTTAAAAATACTTCATTTTAAAATCGGTCGTTTTAACTTATTAAGAAGTAGATAAGTAAAATCGGGTCTAAGTAGTTAAGGTCGCTTCTGTTTGCTTGTCGAATATTTTCAACAATCTTGACATTCCTTTTTACCGAAATAATATATTTGTAAATAAAATAACTGCAAAACTCACCAGCTACATAAGTAATTCGACGTATATCACTAAGGTCTTTTGTAATCAAATAGTGAATGAATTTAGTTTTATTGACTGAAATTATTTTAAAGTTATAAAAAGCTATTTCCGCATGGGCGGGACTCGAACCAGCAACTTTCTGGCTAACCGGACCAAACGCTCTACCAATTGAGCTACCGTGCTGTCTGTCTGACCTTGCGAAATTTGTGGTTTCTTATGGATACGTCATTACGAGTGACGTCTAGCGCCATCTACCCGTCTGTTTATGCAGCAGTGGGCCAAGTAGTTATTTTTTACAGATAAATTCAACTTGGAAATTTTTGACACTTCGCTATCTAATGGTTTAGAATGATTTTACCACTCAGTGTTATTTTTTTATGATTATAAAAAGATTGTTTACATTTTTCGACTAGCAAAGAAAAAATGACTACCTATTTTTATCATTACTAGTACTTACTGGGTATTCCCACTAATTTAACTGCACCTTTTTCAGATAATCGTTGCTCTCATGCAAAAGAACCGTCGCTCGCAAAGGCACCAAGGCTTGGAATGTCTGACCATCGGCTTCGCCATATACCGGCTGCCCGACTACGGGCACGTGCCGAAGCCTTTAGACGTGAACTTCTTCAAATACAACGCGTCTGTGGGACGATCGCAGGCGTTCATCAACTTGAGAGAGGTGTCTGCCAGGTTAGAACAAACACAGAAAATAACTATCATATTCTGTTAATTTGATATAGTATGTCGCTAAAACTTAGGTAGATATGGAGCTGGATGTTACAACATTGCTGCAATTTAACTGAGTAATTAATCTGCAACTGATTTAGGAAAGTAAACACAAGTTATCTACTAAACCAGGTGTTATAACTAAGGTCTGATGGTTGCCGTTAATATGTCTTAGTGTGTCCGTACATTTTGATATCGCGATTTAGTTTCAATGCTGTGACTACGGCGCCATCTAGTTGATGAAACCAAATCAGTTAGTTGCGATGTCGTGAGATAGATGTCGCCTCGAAAGAAAAGCGTAAGAATTATAGAATAATGTCAGTTACATTAGAAGAGCTGTTAATTGGAACTTGGTTACCGCATTACAGATTAATTTAAATTCGCAAAAAAGCGGCTACGTAATTTATATCTAAACGTTTTGTTCCCGTTTTTTTTTTACTTCTATTTCGTGCCCCGACATCTTCTGATTTAATACAAGTCTCTTTCTACGTCATTTTACCTCCGTACAGGAAAGTCTGTGAATTCGGTATTTTTATCCATGATTCTGGGCATAATCACTCAACCCAATTCATACACAACTAATATAAGTAGGATAGCTACTTAAATACACCATCGGCTAGGCCATATACCGGCTGCCCGACTACGGGCACGTGCCGAAGCCTTTGGACGTGAACTTCTTCAAATACAACGCGTCTGTGGGACGATCGCAGGCTTTCATCAACTTGAGAGAGGTGTCTGCCGGGTAAGCACAAAAAAAACACAGAAAATAACTATCATATTCTGTTAATTTTTGAAATAGTATGTCGCCAAAACTTAGGTAGATATGGGTCAGAATGTTTCAACATTGTTGCAATTTATTTGACTAATTAATCTGCAACTGATTTAGGAAAGTAAAAACAAGTTATCTACTAAACCAGGTGTTATAACCACAGTCTGATGGTAGCCCCTAATGTGTATTAGTGTGTCCGTACATTTTGATATCGCGGTTTAGTTTTCATACTGTGACTACAGCGCCATCTAGTTGCTGAAAGCCAAATCAGTGAGCTTTAATATCATGAGATAGATGTCGCCTCGTAACTATAGAGTAAGAATAAATAGAATAATGTCAGTCACATTAGAAGAGCAGTTAATTGAAACTTGGTTTCCGCATTATGGATTCATTTAAATTCGTAAAAAAGCGGCTACGTAATTTTAATCTTAACGTTCCCGTCTTTTACTTTTATTAAAAGAATTTATTCCTACTAAATAAAAGACAAATGCGTTATTTTAAGCTTTTTAATCAGTTTTTTGAAGTCTGTTATTATTTATTATTATTTTTTATTTCATGATCTTTTGTAATTATCGATATCTCAAAAACAACTCTATCAATTTTGATAAAACTTACACCGTATCCTAATGTCAAAGTCAAAAATATCTTATTCAATTTAGGACACAAAATGCCACTTATGAACGTCAATAATTAGTGTAATATCAATGAATTATGGCCCGTATGGGGCTAGAACACGTCTCCTTATCTTTTGGGCTCTACTAGCGCTTCGAGACAAAACACAGACAATTTGGCAAGTGCTGAGAAGAAACGCCGGAACAAACTCAGTCACCACTAGCTGCCTCAAAAATGATACAAATCAAAATAAACAGGTAGGTACATCAGTTTGGTGCAGGCTGGACTGTCCATACATTTTCGTCATTAAGATAGTCTTGAATTTTA